>JAVLUX010000001.1:79829457-81029457 GCA_032164185.1 Moxostoma hubbsi | reverse complement strand
TCTGGTAACTGCCTAGCAACCAGATGTGGTTACCCTAGCAACCAAGTAACAAATCACATATCTTTGAACCAGAACATCGTAGAGACTTAGGGGTTGACATATTTCACACAGGATTGCAAGGAGCCTTATGAGTATCACCTTGGTAACTGCCTAGCAACCAGATGGGGTTACCCTAGCAACCAAGTAACAAATCACATATCTCTGCACCAGAAAATCGTAGAGACTACCTGTTTCACTTATTTCACTCAGGATGGAAAGTAGCCTTGATATGTATCACTCTGGTAACTGCATAGCAACCAGATGGGGTTACCCTAGCAACCAAGTAACAAATCACATATCTCTGCAACAGAAAATCAGAGAGACTTCCGGGTTGACTTATTTCACTCAGGATGGAAAGTAGCCTTGATATGTATCACTCTGGTAACTGCCTAGCAACCAGATGTGATTACCCTAGCAACCAAGTAACAAATCACATATCTCTGCAACAGAAAATCATAGAGACTTCCGGGTTGACTTGATTCACTCAGGATGGAAAGTAGCCTTGATATGTATCACTCTGGTAACTGCCTAGCAACCAGATGGGGTTACCCTAGCAACCAAGTAACAAATCACATATATCTGCACCAGAAAATCGTAGAGACTTCCTGTTTCACTTATTTCACTCAGGATGGAAAGTAGCCTTATGAGTATCACCTTGGTAACTGCCTAGCAACCAGATGGGGTTACCCTAGCAACCAACTAACAAATCACATATCTCTGCACCAGAAAATCGTAGAGACTTCCTGTTTCACTTATTTCACTCAGGATGGAAAGTAGCCTTGATATGCATCACTCTGGTAACTGCCTAGTAACCAGATTGGGTTACCCTAGCAACCAAGTAACAAATCAATAACTATCTATCTATCTATCTGTGGGTCATACTCTATCTATCTATATCTCAGGGTCAATGACTATCTATCTATCTATATATCTGACGGTCAATATCTATCTATCTATCTAAGGGTCAATGACTATCTATCTATCTATCTATCTATCTATCTATCTATCTGAGGGTCAATATCTATCTATCTATCTATCTATCTATCTATCTAACTATCTGCGGGTCAATAACTATCTATCTATCTATCTATCTATCTATCTATCTATCTATGGTTCATACTCTATCTATCTATATCTCAGGGTCAATGACTATCTATCTATCTATATATCTGATGGTCAATATCTATCTATCTATCTAAGGGTCAATGACTATCAATCTATCAATCTATCTATCTATCTATCTATCTATCTGATGGTCAATAACTATCTATCTATCTATCTATCTATCTATCTATCTATCTATCTATCTATCTATCTATCTATCTATCTATCTATCTGATGGTCAATAACTATCTATCTATCTATCTATCTATCTGATGGTCAATAACTATCTATCTATCTATCTTTCTATCTATCTATCTGTGGGTCATACTCTATCTATCTATCTATCTATCTATCTATCTATCTATCTATCTGTGGGTCATACTCTATCTATCTATCTATCTATCTATCTATCTATCTATCTGAGGGTCAATATCTATCTATCTATCTATCTATCTATCTATCTATCTATCTATCTATCTATCTATCTATCTATCTATCTATCTATCTATCTAATCTATTTGATAGACTGAATAATTTTATAATCTCTAAACTTTGAACTTTGAAAATTACTACTAATAATTACATCAAACTAGAAACCGTAAATCTTCAAACTTTTACAACTACTTCAAACTTTATGCTAGGCTTTCTCAAGCCAACCTAAAGTTTGTACTCAAACTTTTTAATCTAGTTAGGTTGGCTTGAGAAAGCCAACTTACTGAAATCCTATTTAAACTTATTATTATTATTATTATTATTATTATTATTATTATTCTGAGACTAAATTTCTAAATGTAACTCCTCCTAGAGCTTTTAAGCTACATGCACCAAACTCGGCACAGACCTTCAGACTAATCCCGAATAGTGTGCTATATCTTTTCTAACTGATCGGACTTACGGTTTTCCTAAAAATGATGATCAAAACTCGGAAAAACTCCCACTGATTAACATTGCGGAATGTTCAGAAATTTAAATCCCAACTGACGTTTTCACACACACAGACAAAAAAGGGCCTGTCAGCCCTGCGTCTCTCCCTCTATCTCTCCCTCAGAGGATTTCTTTTATCAAGCAGCCAATAAGTAATGACCTAAAATATTCATAGCCACAGTATAGTAGCTTCCAGGTTGACTTGATTCACTCAGTATGGAAAGGAGGCTTGATAAGTATCACCCTGGTAACTGCCTATCAACCAGATGGGGTTACCCTAGCAACCAAATAACAAATCACATATCTCTGCACCAGAAAATCATACAGACTTCCTGTTTCACTTATTTCACTCAGGATGGAAAGTAGCCTTGATATGTATCACTCTGGTAACTGCCTAGCAACCAGATGTGATTACCCTAGCAACCAAGTAACAAATCACATATCTCTGCAACAGAAAATCAGAGAGACTTCCGGGTTGACTTATTTCACTCAGGATGGAAAGTAGCCTTGATATGTATCACTCTGGTAACTGCCTAGCAACCAGATGTGGTTACCCTAGCAACCAAGTAACAAATCACATATCTTTGAACCAGAACATCGTAGAGACTTAGGGGTTGACATATTTCACACATGATTGCAAGGAGCCTTATGAGTATCACCTTGGTAACTGCCTAGCAACCAGATGGGGTTACCCTAGCAACCAACTAACAAATCACATATCTCTGCACCAGAAAATCGTAGAGACTTCCTGTTTCACTTATTTCACTCAGGATGGAAAGTAGCCTTGATATGCATCACTCTGGTGACTGCCTAGCAACCAGATTGGGTTACCCTAGCAACCAAGTAACAAATCATATATTTCTGCTCCAGAAAATCGTAGAGACATCTGGGTTGACTTAATTCACTCAGGATGGAAAGGAGGCTTGATAAGTATCACCCTGGTAACTGCATAGCAACCAGACAGGGTTACCCTAGCAACCAAATAACAAATCACATATCTCAGCACCAGAAAATCATACAGACTTGCGGGTTGACTTTATTCACTCAGGATGGAAAGGAGGCTTGACAAGTTATCACCCTGGTAACTGCATAGCAACCAGACAGGGTTACCTTAGCAACCAAGTAATAAATCACATATCTTTGAACCAGAACTTCGTAGAGACTTAGGGGTTGACATATTTCACACCGGATTGCAAGGAGCCTTATGAGTATCACTTTGGTAACTGCCTAGCAACCAGATGGGGTTACCCTAGCAACCAAGTAACAAATCACATATCTCTGCACCAGAAAATCGTAGAGACTACCTGTTTCACTTATTTCACTCAGGATGGAAAGTAGCCTTGATATATATCACTCTGGTAACTGCATAGCAACCAGATGGGGTTACCCTAGCAACCAAGTAACAAATAATATATCTCTTCACCAGAAAATCGTAGAGACTTCCTGTTTGACTTATTTCACTCAGGATAGCAAGGAGTCTTGAAAAGTATCACTCTGGTAACTGCCTAGCAAGGGCTTACCCTAGCAACCAAGTAACAAATCACATAACTCTGCAACAGAAAATCAGAGAGACTTCCGGGTTGACTTATTTCACTCAGGATGGAAAGTAGCCTTGATATGTATCACTCTGGTAACTGCCTAGCAACCAGATGTGATTACCCTAGCAACCAAGTAACAAATCACATATCTCTGCAACAGAAAATCATAGAGACTTCCGGGTTGACTTTATTCACTCAGGATGAAAAGTAGCCTTGATATGTATCACTCTGGTAACTGCATAGCAACCAGATGTGGTTACCCTAGCAACCAAGTAACAAATCACATATCTTTGAACCAGAACATCGTAGAGACTTAGGGGTTGACATATTTCACTCAGGATTGCAAGGAGCCTTATGAGTATCACTTTGGTAACTGCCTAGCAACCAGATGGGGTTACCCTAGCAACCAAGTAACAAATCACATATCTCTGCACCAGAAAATCGTAGAGACATCCTGTTTCACTTATTTCACTCAGGATGGAAAGTAGGCTTAGGGTCATTCTCTATCTATCTATCTATCTATCTATCTATCTATCTATCTATCTATCTATCTATCTATCTGAGGGTCAATATCTATCTATCTATCTATCTATCTATCTATCTATCTGAGGGTAATTCTCTATCTATCTATCTGTCTGTCTATCTATCTATCTATCTATCTATCTATCTATCTATCTATCTATCTATCTATCTATCTATTAATCTATCTGAGGGTCATTATCTATCGATCTATCTGAGGGTCATTCTCTATCTATCTATCTATCTATCTATCTATCTATCTATCTATCTATCTATCTATCTATCTATCTATCTATCTATCTATCTATCTATCTATCTATCTGAGGGTAATTCTCTATCTATCTGTCTGTCTATCTATCTATCTATCTATCTATCTATCTATCTGAGGGTCAATATCTATCTATCTATCTATCTATCTATCTGAGGGTAATTCTCTATCTATCTATCTGTCTGTCTATCTATCTATCTATCTATCTATCTATCTATCTATCTATCTATCTGAGGGTCATTCTCTATCTATCGATCTATCTGAGGGTCATTCTCTATCTATCTATCTATCTATCTATCTGAGGGTCAATATCTATCTATCTATCTATCTATCTATCTGAGGGTAATTCTCTATCTATCTATCTGTCTGTCTATCTATCTATCTATCTATCTATCTATCTATCTATCTATCTATCTATCTATCTATCTATCTATCTATCTATCTATCTATCTGAGGGTCAATATCTATCTATCTATCTATCTATCTGAGGGTAATTCTCTATCTATCTATCTGAGGATCAATATCTATCTATCTATCTATCTATCTATCTATCTATCTATCTATCTATCTAATGGTCAATATCTATCTATCTATCTATCTATCTATCTATCTATCTATCTATCTATCTATCTATCTATCTATCTATCTATCTATCTATTTATCTATCTGATGGTCAATAACTATCTATCTATCTATCTATCTATCTATCTATCTGATGGTCAATAACTATCTATCTATCTATCTATCTGAGGGTCAATATCTATCTATCTATCTATCTATCTATCTATCTATGGGTCATACTCTATCTATCTATCTATCTATCTATCTATCTATCTGAGGGTCAATATCTATCTATCTATCTATCTATCTGAGGGTCAATATCTATCTATCTATCTATCTATCTATCTATCTATCTATCTATCTATCTAATCTATTTGATAGACTGAATGGTTTTATAATCTCTAAACTTTGAACTTTGAAAACTACTACTTATAATTACATCAAACTAGAAACCGTAAATCTTCAAACTTTTACAACTACTTCAAACTTTATGCTAGGCTTTCTCAAGCCAACCTAAAGTTTGTACTCAAACTTTTTAATCTAGTTAGGTTGGCTTGAGAAAGCCAACTTACTGAAATCCTGTTTAAACTTATTATTATTATTATTATTATTCTGAGACTAAATTTCAAAATCTAACTCCTCCTAGAGCTTTTAAGCTACATGCACCAAACTCGGCACAGACCTTCAGACTAATCCCGAATAGTGTGCTATATCTTTTCTAACTGATCGGACTTACGGTTTTCCTAAAAATGACGATCAAAACTTGGAAAAACTCCCATTGACTTAACATTGCGGAATGTTCAGAAATTTAAATCCCAACTGACGTTTTCACACACACAGACAAAAAAGGGCCTGTCAGCCCTGCGTCTCTCCCTCTCTCTCTCCCACAGAGGATTTCTTTTATCAAGCAGCCAATAAGTAATGACCTAAAATCTTCATAGCCACAGTATAGTAGCTTCCAGGTTGACTTGATTCACTCAGTATGGAAAGGAGGCTTGATAAGTATCACCCTGGTAACTGCATAGCAACCAGACAGGGTTACCCTAGCAACCAAATAGCAAATCACATATCTCTGCACCAGAAAATCATACAGACTTCCTGTTTCACTTATTTCACTCAGGATGGAAAGTAGCCTTGATATGTATCACTCTGGTAACTGCCTAGCAACCAGATGTGATTACCCTAGCAACCAAGTAACAAATCACATATCTCTGCAACAGAAAATCAGAGAGACTTCCAGGTTGACTTATTTCACACAGGATGGAAAGTAGCCTTGATATGTATCACTCTGGTAACTGCCTAGCAACCAGATGTGGTTACCCTAGCAACCAAGTAACAAATCACATATCTTTGAACCAGAACATCGTAGAGACTTAGGGGTTGACATATTTCACACAGGATTGCAAGGAGCCTTATGAGTATCACCTTGGTAACTGCCTAGCAACCAGATGGGGTTACCCTAGCAACCAACTAACAAATCACATATCTCTGCACCAGAAAATCGTAGAGACTTCCTGTTTCACTTATTTCACTCAGGATGGAAAGTAGCCTTGATATGCATCACTCTGGTGACTGCCTAGCAACCAGATTGGGTTACCCTAGCAAACAAGTAACAAATCATATATTTCTGCTCCAGAAAATCGTAGAGACAACTGGGTTGACTTAATTCACTCAGGATGGAAAGGAGGCTTGATAAGTATCACCCTGGTAACTGCATAGCAACCAGACAGGGTTACCCTAGCAACCAAATAACAAATCACATATCTCAGCACCAGAAAATCATACAGACTTGCGGGTTGACTTTATTCACTCAGGATGGAAAGGAGGCTTGACAAGTTATCACCCTGGTAACTGCATAGCAACCAGACAGGGTTACCCTAGCAACCAAGTAATAAATCACATATCTTTGAACCAGAACTTCGTAGAGACTTAGGGGTTGACATATTTCACACCGGATTGCAAGGAGCCTTATGAGTATCACTTTGGTAACTGCCTAGCAACCAGATGGGGTTACCCTAGCAACCAAGTAACAAATCACATATCTCTGCACCAGAAAATCGTAGAGACTACCTGTTTCACTTATTTCACTCAGGATGGAAAGTAGCCTTGATATGTATCACTCTGGTAACTGCATAGCAACCAGATGGGGTTACCCTAGCAACCAAGTAACAAATAATATATCTCTTCACCAGAAAATCGTAGAGACTTCCTGTTTGACTTATTTCACTCAGGATAGCAAGGAGTCTTGAAAAGTATCACTCTGGTAACTGCCTAGCAACGACAAGGGCTTACCCTAGCAACCAAGTAACAAATCACATAACTCTGCAACAGAAAATCAGAGAGACTTCCGGGTTGACTTATTTCACTCAGGATGGAAAGTAGCCTTGATATGTATCACTCTGGTAACTGCCTAGCAACCAGATGTGATTACCCTAGCAACCAAGTAACAAATCACATATCTCTGCAACATAAAATCATAGAGGCTTCCGGGTTGACTTTATTCACTCGGGATGAAAAGTAGCCTTGATATGTATCACTCTGGTAACTGCATAGCAACCAGATGTGGTTACCCTAGCAACCAAGTAACAAATCACATATCTTTGAACCAGAACATCGTAGAGACTTAGGGGTTGACATATTTCACTCAGGATTGCAAGGAGCCTTATGAGTATCACTTTGGTAACTGCCTAGCAACCAGATGGGGTTACCCTAGCAACCAAGTAACAAATCACATATCTCTGCACCAGAAAATCGTAGAGACATCCTGTTTCACTTATTTCACTCAGGATGGAAAGTAGGCTTAGGGTCATTCTCTATCTATCTATCTATCTATCTATCTATCTATCTATCTATCTATCTATCTATCTATCTATCTATCTATCTGAGGGTCAATATCTATCTATCTATCTATCTATCTATCTATCTATCTATCTATCTATCTATCTATCTATCTATCTATCTATCTGAGGGTAATTCTCTATCTATCTATCTGTCTGTCTATCTATCTATCTATCTATCTATCTATCTATCTATCTATCTATCTATCTATCTATCTGAGGGTCATTCTCTATCTATCTATCTATCTATCTATCTATCTATCTATCTATCTATCTATCTATCTATCTATCTATCTATCTATCTATCTATCTATCTATCTATCTATCTATCTGAGGGTAATTCTCTATCTATCTGTCTGTCTATCTATCTATCTATCTATCTATCTATCTATCTGAGGGTCAATATCTATCTATCTATCTATCTATCTATCTGAGGGTAATTCTCTATCTATCTATCTGTCTGTCTATCTATCTATCTATCTATCTATCTATCTGAGGGTCATTCTCTATCTATCGATCTATCTGAGGGTCATTCTCTATCTATCTATCTATCTATCTATCTATCTATCTATCTGATGGTCAATATCTATCTATCTATCTATCTATCTATCTATCTATCTATCTATCTGAGGGTAATTCTCTATCTATCTATCTGTCTGTCTATCTATCTATCTATCTATCTATCTATCTATCTATCTATCTATCTATCTATCTGAGGGTCAATATCTATCTATCTATCTATCTATCTGAGGGTAATTCTCTATCTATCTATCTGAGGATCAATATCTATCTATCTATCTATCTATCTATCTAATGGTCAATATCTATCTATCTATCTATCTATCTATCTATCTATCTGATGGTCAATAACTATCTATCTATCTATCTATCTATCTATCTATCTATCTATCTATCTATCTATCTATCTATCTGATGGTCAATAACTATCTATCTATCTATCTATCTATCTGAGGGTCAATATCTATCTATCTATCTATCTATCTATCTATCTATCTATGGGTCATACTCTATCTATCTATCTATCTATCTATCTATCTATCTATCTATCTATCTATCTATCTATCTGAGGGTCAATATCTATCTATCTATCTATCTATCTGAGGGTCAATATCTATCTATCTATCTATCTATCTATCTATCTATCTATCTATCTATCTATCTATCTATCTATCTATCTATCTATCTATCTATCTATCTATCTATCTAATCTATTTGATAGACTGAATGGTTTTATAATCTCTAAACTTTGAACTTTGAAAACTACTACTTATAATTACATCAAACTAGAAACCGTAAATCTTCAAACTTTTACAACTACTTCAAACTTTATGCTAGGCTTTCTCAAGCCAACCTAAAGTTTGTACTCAAACTTTTTAATCTAGTTAGGTTGGCTTGAGAAAGCCAACTTACTGAAATCCTATTTAAACTTATTATTAGGTTGGCTTGAGAAAGCCAACTTACTGAAATCCTATTTAAACTTATTATTATTATTATTATTCTTCTGAGACTAAATTTCTAAATCTAACTCCTCCTAGAGCTTTTAAGCTACATGCACCAAACTCTGCACAGACCTTCAGACTAATCCCGAATAGTGTGCTATATCTTTTCTAAGCGATCGGGGGTACGGTGTTTGCCCCAGGGGCAAAAAATTGGGCAAAAAATCCCATTGACTTAACATTGAGCCGAACTTTGACGAGTCATAGCTCAGAGCGAGGATTTCGCAGAGACATGTGATTTACCACATTTGAAGAGGCTGACAGGCTCTGTGAGAACATACCTCACAATGGGGTAAAAGTTTTACCCCTGGGGGGCAGGAGCTGCCCAAAATTGCCCCAATGTAAGTCAATGGAATTTTTTGCAAAAATTTTTGGTCGCTGACCCACGAATGAGGCGTCGAATCGTGCGGATTATTTGGGAATGGTGTGCTATGACTTTTATAAGCGATCGGGGGTACGGTGTTTGCCCCAGGGGCAAAAAATTGGGCAAACAATCCCATTGACTTAACATTGAGCCGAATTTTGACGAGTCATAGCTCAGAGCGAGGATTTCGCAGAGACGTGTGATTTACCTCATTTGAAGAGGCTGACAGGCTCTGTGAGAACGTACCTCACAATGGGGTAAAAGTTGCACCCCTGGGGGGCAGGAGCTGCCCAAATTTGCCCCAATGTTAAGTCTATGGTAGATTTTGTATTGAACATAACTCTGGATCACAGTGTCTTACAGACAAGGGGGCGGGCTCATTTTACTCAGATGACCAATCAGTCTCTCAGGATCATTGTGAAGCTATCAAGCCACGCCCTAGCAACCATTTACAGCACCTTAGCAACAATTCCCATAGACTTCCTTTGAAAAAGATCAAAGGGATTTCTCCGGACTGAATTATCATAGAAACACGAGGGTGGTCTCGTTTGACTTGAGGTAGTAAAACAGCCAATCATGAATCCCCTCAACACTTCCTAGCCCCTCCCTAGCAACCATTTTCGAGCACCTTAGCAACCAAAATCCAAAGAGAGATATCTTCCATTCTGAATGTCACAGAAGCATGGGAGTTGGTTTATATCATTCATATTGACAAGCAGCCTTTGGAGATTCATCATTGGCAGCTGCCAAGCCACTCCCTAGCAACAATTTAGAGCACCCTAGCAACCACATTTATTGATTTCATTTACAGTAAGATATCTTCAGATCAGAATGTCCTAGAGACATGATAGTTGCTTTGTTTTCATTGGGTGAGTAATCAGTCTTCAGCTTTCATCATGTGAACTACTTAGCCACGCCCTAGCAACCATTTAAAGCACCCTAGCAACAAAGAACCATTGACATCCATTCAAAATCACTAAGATGTGTATCTTAGGATCAGAATGACGTAGAGACTTCCGGGTTGACTTATTTCACTCAGGATGGCAAGGAGCATTGTTGCCTGTCACCTTGGTAACTGCCTAGCAACCAGATGGGGTTACCTTAGCAACCAAGTAACAAATCACATATCTCTGCACAAGAAAATCACAGAGACTTACGGGTTGACTTATTTCACTCAGGATGGCAAGGAGCATTGTTGCCTGACACCTTGGTAACTGCCTAGCAACCAGATGGGGTTACCCTAGCAACCAAGAAACAAATCACATATCTCTGTACTAGAAAATCACAGAGAAATCTGGGTTGACTTATTTCACTCAGGATTGCAAGGAGCATTGTTGGCTGTCACCTTGGTAACTGCCTAGTGACCAGATGGGGTTACCCTAGCAACCAAGAAACAAATCACATATCTCTGTACTAGAAAATCACAGAGACTTCCGGGTTGACTTATTTCACTCAGGATGGCAAGGAGAACTGTTGGCTGTCACCTTGGTAACTGCCTAGCAACCAGATGGGGTTACCCTAGCAACCAAGTAACAAATCACATATCTTTGCACCAGAAAATCGTAGAGACTTCCTGTTTCACTTATTTCACTCAGGATGGAAAGGAGGCTTGATATGTATCACTCTGGTAACTGCCTAGCAACCAGATGTGGTTACCCTAGCAACCAAGTAACAAATCACATATCTTTGAACCAGAACATCGTAGAGACTTAGGGGTTGACATATTTCACACAGGATGGAAAGTAGCCTTGATATGCATCACCCTGGTAACTGCATAGCAACCAGACAGGGTTACCCTAGCAACCAAATAACAAATCACATATCTCTGCACCAGAAATTCATACAGACTTCCGGGTTGACTTAATTCACTCAGGATGGAAAGGAGGCTTGACAAGTTATCACCCTGGTAACTGCATAGCAACCAGACAGGGTTACCCTAGCAACCAAATAACAAATCACATATCTCTGCACCAGAAATTCATACAGACTTCCGGGTTGACTTTATTCACTCAGGATGGAAAGGAGGCTTGATATGTATCACCCTGGTTACTGCATAGCAACCAGATATGGTTACCCTAGCAACCAAGTAACAAATCACATATCTTTGAACCAGAACATCGTAGAGACTTAGGGGTTGACATATTTCTCTCAGGATTGCAAGGAGCCTTATGAGTATCACTTTGGTAACTGCCTAGGAACCAGATGGGGTTACCCTAGCAACCAAGTTACAAATCACATATCTCTGCACCAGAAAATCGTAGAGACTTCCTGTTTCACTTATTTCACTCAGGATGGAAAGTAGCCTTGATATGCATCACTCTGGTAACTGCCTAGCAACCAGATTGGGTTACCCTAGCAACCAAGTAACAAATCATATATTTCTGCTCCAGAAAACCGTAGAGACATCTGGGTTGACTTAATTCACTCAGGATGGAAAGGAGGCTTGATAAGGATCACCCTGGTAACTGCATAGCAACCAGACAGGGTTACCCTAGCAACCAAATAACAAATCACATATCTCTGCACCATTAAATCATACAGACTTGGGGGTTGACTTTATTCACTCAAGATGGAAAGGAGGCTTGATAAGTATCACCCTGGTAACTGCATAGCAACCAGACAGGGTTACCCTAGCAACCAAGTAACAATTCACATATCTTTGAACCAGAACATCGTAGAGACTTAGGGGTTGACATATTTCACTCAGGATTGCAAGGAGCCTTATTAGTAACACTTTGGTAACTGCCTAGCAACCAGATGGGGATAGCCTAGCAACCAAGTAACAAATCACATATCTATTTAACAGAAAATCGTAGAGACTTCCAGGTTGACTTATTTCACTCATGATGGAAAGTAGCCTTGATATGTATTACTCTGGTAACTGCCTAGCAACCAGATAGGGTTACCCTAGCAACCAAGTAACAAATTACATATCTCTGCACCAGAACAACATAAAGACTTCTGGTTTTGTTCATGGGACTCAGGGTTGCAAGGATCTATCTATCTATCTGTATGTCTGTCTGTCTATTTATCAATCTATCTATATCTATCTTTCGAACTATCTATCTATCTGAGGGTTAATATCTATCTATCTATCTATCTCTCTATCTATGGGTCAATATCTATCTATCTATCTATCTATCTATCTATCTGAGGGTCTCTATCTATCTATCTGAGGGTCAATATCTATCTATCTATCAATCTATCTATCTATCTATCTATCTATCTATCTATCTATCTATCTATCTATCTATCTGAGGGTCAATAACTATCTATCTATCTATCTATCTGAGGGTCAATATCTATCTATCTATCTATCTATCTGATGGTCAATAACTATCTATCTATCTATCTATCTGAGGGTCAATATCTATCTATCTATCTGAGGGTCAATATCTATCTATCTATCTATCTATCTATCTATCTGAGGGTCAATAACTATCTATCTATCTATCTATCTATCTATCTATCTATCTATCTATCTATCTATCTATCTATCTATCTATCTATCTATCTATCTATCTATCTATCTGAGGGTCAATATCTAACTATCTATCTGAGGGTCAATAACTATCTATCTATCTATCTATCTATCTATCTATCTATCTATCTATCTATCTATCTATCTATCTATCTATCTATCTATCTATCTATCTATCTGAGGGTCAATAACTATCTATCTATCTATCTATCTATCTATCTATCTATCTATCTATCTATCTGATGGTCAATATCTATCTATCTATCTATCTATCTATCTATCTATCTATCTATCTATCTATCTATCTATCTATCTATCTATCTATCTATCTATCTATCTATCTATCTATCTAATCTATTTGATAGACTGAATAGTTTTATAATCTCTAAACTTTGAACATTGAAAACTACTAATAATTACATCAAACTAAAAACCTTAAATCTTCAAACTTTTAAAGTTACTTCAAACTTTATGCTAGGCTTTCTCAAGCCAACCTAAAGTTTGTACTCAAACTTTTTAATCTAGTTATTAGTGGTGCTTGCCATAGGCAAAGCATCACTATTGTTCTCTTGCATACTTATTATTAGTGGTGCTTGCCAAAGGCAAAGCATCACTATTGTTCTCTTGCATAAATTATTCCACACAAAGTTTGGCGCGCTACTCCTCCCGCAGCTTTTGTCACAGACCCCTGAGTGAGGCATCAAATCGTGCGGCTCATTGAGGAGAGGTGTGCTATATCTTTTCTAAGCGATCGGGTGTACGATGTTCGAACAGCGGACGAAAAAGCGGCCAAAAAAGTCCCATTGACTTTACATTGCGGAATGTTCAGAAATTTAAATCCCAACTGACATTTTCACACACACACAGACAAAAAAGGGCCTGTCAGCCCTGCGTCTCTCCCTCTCTCTCTCTCTCAGAGGATTTATTTTATCAAGCAGCCAAAAAAAATCTTCATAGCCACACCCTAAAACATGCTAAAAATGTGCTAGCATCATGCTAACATATGCTGGCATCGCCTAGCGAAGTGCTAAAACATGCTATAAACGTGTTACCATCATGCTAACACATGTTGGCATTGTCTAGCGAAGTGCTAAAACATGCTATAAACGTGTTACCATCATGCTAACACATGTTGGCATTGTCTAGCGAAGTGCTAAAACATGCTAAAAACGTGCTAACAACATGCTAACACATGCTAGTATTGCCTACTGAAGTGTTAAAACATGCTAAATACGTGCTAGCATCATGCTAACACATGCTAGTATCACCTAGCAAAGTGCTAAAACATGCTAAAAACGTGCTAACAACATGCTAACACATGCTAGTATTGCCTAGCAAAGTGCTAAAACATGCTAAAAACGTGCTAGCATCATGCTAACACATGTTGGCATCACCTAGCGAAGTGCTAAAACATGCTAAAAACATGCTAACAACATGCTAACACATGGTAGTATTGCCTAGTAAAATGCTAAAACATGCTAAAAACGTGCTAGCATCATGCTAACACATGCTGGCATCACCTAGCAAAGTGCTAAAACATACTAAAAACATGTTAACATCATGATAACACATGCTGGCATCGCCTAGCGAAGTGTTAAAACATGTTAAAACATGCTAGTATTATGCTAACACATACTAGTATCGCATAGCAAAGTACTAAAACATGCTAGCATCATGCTAACACATGTTGGCATCGCCTAGTGAAGTACTAAAACATGCTAAAAACGTGCTAATTACATGCTAACACATGCTAGTATCACCTAGCAAAGTGCTAAAACATGCTAAAAACGTGCTAACAACATGTTAACACATGCTAGTATCGCCTAGCAAAGTGCTAAAACATGCTAAAAACGTGCTAGCATCATGCTAACACATGTTGGCATCGCCTAGCAAAGTGATAAAACATGTTAAAAATGTGCTAAAAACATGCTAACACATGCTAGTATTGCCTAGCAAAATGCTAAAACATGTTAAAAACATGCTAGCATCATTCTAACACATACTGGCATTGCCTAGTGAAGTGCTAAAACATGCTAAAAACATTCTAGAAACATGCTAACACATGCTAGCATCACCTAACAAAGTGCTAAACATGCTAAAAACTTGCTAGAATCATGCTAACACATGCTAGCATCGCCTAACGAAGTGCTAAAACATGCTAGTATTATGCCAACAGATGTTAGCATTGCCTATGGAATTGCTAAAACATGCTAACACATGCTAGCATCGCCTAGCGAAGTGCTAAAACATTCTAAAAACGTGCTACCATCATGAAAAACATGTGCTAACAACAGTCTATGGCCTTTATTTTAGTGCTTAGAAACAAGTTAGAAAATGCTATTTGACGAGTTTTGCCACGGCAAGCACCACTCACATTTTCTTCAGGAAATGTACATTCTAGTTATTATTAGTGGTGCTTGCCATAGGCAAAGCATCACTATTGTTCTCTTGCATACTTATTATTTTTATTATTATAATTATTATTATTTTTCCACACATAGTTTGGCGCGCTACTCCTCCCGCAGCTTTTGTCACAGACCTCTGAGTGAGGCATCAAATCGTGCGGCTCATTGAGGAGAGGTGTGCTATATCTTTTCTAAGCGATCGGGGGTACGGTGTTTGCCCCAGGGGCAAAAAATTGGGCAAAAAAATCCCATTGACTTAACATTGAGCCAAACTTTGACGAGTTATAGCTCAGAGCGAGGATTTCACAGAGACGTGTGATTTACCACATTTGAAGAGGCTGACAGGCTCTCTGAGAACATACCTCACAATGGGGTAAAAGTTTTACCCCTGGGGGGCAGTAGCTGCCCAAAGTTGCCCCAATGTAAGTCAATGGAATTTTTGAAAAATTTTTTGGTCGCAGACCCACAAATGAGGCGTCAAATCGTGCGGATTATTTGGGAATGGTGTGCTTTGACTTCTATAAGTGATCGGGGGTACGGTATTTGCCCCAGGGGCAAAAAATTGTGCAAAACATCCCATTGACTTAACATTGAGCCAAATTTGACAAGTCATAGCTCAGAGCATGGATTTCACAGACACGTGTGATTTGCCACATTTGAAGAGGCTGACAGGCTCTGTGAGAACATACCTCACAATGGGGTAAAAGTTGCACCCCTTGGGGGCAGGAGCTGCCCAAATTTGCCCCAATGTTAAGTCTATGGTACATTTTGTATTGAACATAACTCTGGATCACAGTGTCTTAGAGACAAAGGGGCGGGCTCATTTTACTCAGACGACCAATCAGTCTCTCAGGATCATTGTGAAGCTATCAAGCCACGCCCTAGCAACCATTTACAGCACCTTAGCAACAAGTCCCATAGACTTCCATTGAAAGAGATCAAAGGGATTTCTCTGGACTGAATTATCATAGAAACACAAGGGTGGTCTCGTTTGACTTGGGGCAGTAAAACAGCCAATCATGAATCCCCTCAACACTTCCTAGCCCCTCCCTAGCAACCATTTTCAAGCACCTTAGCAACCAAAATACAAAGACAGATATCTTCCATTCTGAATGTCACAGAGGCATGGGAGTTGGTTTATATCATTCATACTGACAAGCAGCCTTTGGAGATTCATCATTGGCAGCTGCCAAGCCACTCCCTAGCAACAATTTACAGCACCCTAGCAACCACATTTATTGATTTCAATTACAGTAAGATATCTTCAGATCAGAATGTCCTAGAGACATGATAGTTGCTTTGTTTTAATTGGGTGAGTAATCAGTCTTCATCTTTCATCATGTGAACTACTTAGCCACGCCCTAGCAACCATTTAAAGCACCCTAGCAACAAAGAACCATTGACATCCATTCAAAATCACTAAGATGTGTATCTTAGGATCAGAATGACGTAGAGACTTCCGGGTTGACTTATTTCACTCAGGATGGCAAGGAGCATTGTTCCCTGTCACCTTGATAACTGCCTAGCAACCAGATGGGGTTACCCTAGCAACCAAGAAACAAATCAAATATCTCTGCACAAGAAAATCACAGAGACTTCCGGCTTGACTTATTTCACTCAGGATGGCAAGGAGCATTGTTGGCTGTCACCTTGGTAACTGCCTAGCAACCAGATGGGGTTACCCTAGCAACCAAGTAACAAATCACATATCTTTGAACCAGAACATCGTAGAGACATAGGGGTTGAAATATTTCTCACAGGATTGCAAGGGGCCTTATGAGTATCACGTAGGTAACTGCCTAGCAACCAGATGGGGTTACCCTAGCAACCAAGAAAGAAATCGCATATCTCTGCACAAAAAAATCACAGAGACTTCTGGGTTGAATTATTTTACTCAGGATGGCAAGGAGCATTGTTGCCTGTCACCTTGGTAACTGCCTAGCAACCAGATGGGGTTACCCTAGCAACCAATAAACAAATCACATATCTCTGCACAAGAAAATCACAGAGACTTCCGGGTTGACTTATTTTACTCAGGATGGCAAGGAGCGTTGTTGGCTGTCACCTTGGTAACTGCCTAGCAACCAGATGGGGTTACCCTAGCAACCAAGTAACAAATCATATATCTCTGAACCAGAAAATTGTAGTGATTCCGTGTTGACTTATTTCATTTAGGATGGCAAGGAGCATTGTTGGCTTGCCCCTTGGTAACTGCCTAGCAACCAGATGGGGTTACCCTAGCAACCAAGTAACAAATCACATACCTCTGTACTAGAAAATCATAGAGACTTCCGGGTTGACTTATTTTAATCAGGATGGCGAGTAGCGTTGGTGGCTGTCACCTTAGTAACTGCATATCAACCAGATGGGTTTCCCTAGCAACCATGGAACAACACCTATATCTCTGCACCAGAACATCCTACTGTCATGGGGGTGGCCTCTTTCAACTTTGGGCAGTAGGTGGGACATTGTGGTAAGAAATTTTGCCACGGCAAGCACCACTCACATTTTATTCAGGAAATGTACATTCTAGTTATTATTATTCTTCTGAGACTAAATTTCTAAATCTAACTCCTCCTAGAGCTTTTAAGCTACATGCACCAAACTCGGCACAGACCTTCAGACTAATCCCGAATAGTGTGCTATATCTTTTCTAACTGATCGGACTTACGGTTTTCCTAAAAATGACGATCAAAACTCGGAAAAACTCCCATTGACTTAACATTGCGGAATGTTCAGAAATTTAAATCCCAACTGACGTTTTCACACACACAGACAAAAAAGGGCCTGTCAGCCCTGCGTCTCTCTCTCTCCCACAGAGGATTTCTTTTATCAAGCAGCCAATAAGTCATGACCTAAAATCTTCATAGCCACAGTATAGTAGCTTCCAGGTTGACTTGATTCACTCAGTATGGAAAGGAGGCTTGATAAGTATCACCCTGGTAACTGCATAGCAACCAGACAGGGTTACCCTAGCAACCAAATAGCAAATCACATATCTCTGCACCAGAAAATCATACAGACTTCCTGTTTCACTTATTTCACTCAGGATGGAAAGTAGCCTTGATATGTATCACTCTGGTAACTGCCTAGCAACCAGATGTGATTACCCTAGCAACCAAGTAACAAATCACATATCTCTGCAACAGAAAATCAGAGAGACTTCCGGGTTGACTTTATTCACTCAGGATGGAAAGTAGCCTTGATATGTATCACTCTGGTAACTGCCTAGCAACCAGACGGGGTTACCCTAGCAACCAAGTAACAAATCACATATCTCTGCACCAGAAAATCGTAGAGACTACCTGTTTCACTTATTTCACTCAGGATGGAAAGTAGCCTTGATATGTATCACTCTGGTAACTGCATAGCAACCAGACAGGGTTACCTTAGCAACCAAGTAACAAATCACATATCTTTGAACCAGAACATCGTAGAGACTTAGGGGTTGACATATTTCACACAGCATTGCAAGGAGCCTTATGAGTATCACTTTGGTAACTCCCTAGCAACCAGATGTGTTTACCCTAGCAACCAAGTAACAAATCACATATCTCTGCACCAGAAAATCATAGAGACTTCCTGTTTCACTTATTTCACTCAGGATGGAAAGTAGCCTTGATATGTATCACTCTGGTAACTGCCTAGCAACCAGATGTGATTACCCTAGCAACCAAGTAACAAATCACATATCTCTGCAACAGAAAATCAGAGAGACTTCCGGGTTGACTTATTTCACTCAGGATGGAAAGTAGCCTTGATATGTATCACTCTGGTAACTGCCTAGCAACCAGATGTGATTACCCTATCAACCAAGTAACAAATCACATATCTCTGCAACAGAAAATCATAGAGACTTCCGGGTTGACTTTATTCACTCAGGATGGAAAGTAGCCTTGATATGTATCACTCTGGTAACTGCCTAGCAACCAGACGGGGTTACCCTAGCAACCAAGTAACAAATCACATATCTCTGCACCAGAAAATCGTAGAGACTACCTGTTTCACTTATTTCACTCAGGATGGAAAGTAGCCTTGATATGTATCACTCTGGTAACTGCATAGCAACCAGACAGGGCTACCTTAGCAACCAAGTAACAAATCACATATCTTTGAACCAGAACATCGTAGAGACTTAGGGGTTGACATATTTCACACAGGATTGCAAGGAGCCTTATGAGTATCACTTTGGTAACTCCATAGCAACCAGATGTGTTTACCCTAGCAACCAAGTAACAAATCCCATATCTCTGCACCAGAAAATCATAGAGACTTCCTGTTTCACTTATTTCACTCAGGATGGAAAGTAGCCTTGATATGTATCCCTCTGGTAACTGCCTAGCAACCAGATGCGGTTATCCTAGCAACCAAGTAACAAATCACATATCTTTGAACCAGAACATCGTAGAGACTTAGGGGTTGATATATTTCACACAGGATTGCAAGGAGCCTTATGAGTATCACCTTGGTAACTGCCTAGCAACCAGATGGGGTTACCCTAGCAACCAACTAACAAATCACATATCTCTGCAACAGAAAATCATAGAGACTTCCTGTTTCACTTATTTCACTCAGGATGGAAAGTAGCCTTGATATGTATCCCTCTGGTAACTGCCTAGCAACCAGATGCGGTTACCCTAGCAACCAAGTAACAAATCACATATCTTTGAACCAGAACATCGTAGAGACTTAGGGGTTGATATATTTCACACAGGATTGCAAGGAGCCTTATGAGTATCACCTTGGTAACTGCCTAGCAACCAGATGGGGTTACCCTAGCAACCAACTAACAAATCACATATCTCTGCAGCAGAAAATCGTAGAGACTTCATGTTTCACTTATTTCACTCAGGATGGAAAGGAGGCTTGATAAGTATCACCCTGGTAACTGCATAGCAACCAGACAGGGATACCCTAGCAACCAAGTAACAAATCACATATCTCTGCAACAGAAAATCGTAGAGACTTCCGGGTTGACATAATTCACTCAGGATGGAAAGGAGGCTTGATAAGTATCACCCTGGTAACTGCATAGCAACCAGATGGGGTTACCCTAGCAACCAAGTAACAAATAATATATCTCTTCACCAGAAAATCGTAGAGACTTCCTGTTTGAATTATTTCACTCAGGATAGAAAGGAGTCTTGAAAAGTATCACTCTGGTAACTGCCTAGCAACGACAAGTGCTTACCCTAGCAACCAAGTAACAAATCACATAACTCTGCACCAGAAAATTGTAGAGACTTCCTGTTTCACTTATTTTACTCAAGATGGAAAGTAGCCTTGATATATATCACTCTGGTAACTGCCTATCAACCAGATATGGTTACCCTAGCAACCAAGTAACAAATCACGTATCTATGCAACAGAAAATCATAGAGACTTCCGGGTTGACTTTATTCACTCAGAATGAAAAGGAGGCTTGATAAGGATCACCCTGGAAAATGCCTAGCAACCAGATTGGGTTACCCAGGCACCCAAGTAAAAAATGATATATCTATCTGTCTAGCTATCTATCTATCTATCTATCTATCTATCTATCTATCTATCTATCTATCTATCTATCTATCTATCTTTCTGAGGGTCAACATCTATCTATCTATCTATCTATCTGAGGGTCAATATCTATCTATCTATCTATCTAACTATCTGCGGGTCAATAACTATCTATCTATCTATCTGTGGGTCATACTCTATCTATATCTCAGGGTCAATGACTATCTATCTATCTATATATCTGACGGTCAATATCTATCTATCTATCTGTGGGTCAGACTCTATCTATCTATCTATCTATCTATCTATCTATCTATCTATCTGAGGGTCAATATCTATCTATCTATCTATCTATCTATCTATCTATCTATCTATCTATCTATCTATCTATCTATCTATCTATCTATCTATCTGTGGGTCATACTCTATCTATCTATCTATCTATCTATCTGAGGGTCAATATCTATCTATCTATCTATCTATCTATCTATCTATCTATCTATCTATCTATCTATCTATCTATCTATCTATCTATCTATCTATCTATCTATCTATCTATCTAATCTATTTGATAGACTGAATGGTTTTATAATCTCTAAACTTTGAACTTTGAAAACTACTACTTATAATTACATCAAACTAGAAACCGTAAATCTTCAAACTTTTACAACTACTTCAAACTTTATGCTAGGCTTTCTCAAGCCAACCTAAAGTTTGTACTCAAACTTTTCAATCTAGTTCTAATTATTATTATTTTTCCACACAAAGTTTGGCGCGCTACTCCTCCTGCAGCTTTTGTCACAGACCCCTGAGTGAGGCATCAAATCGTGCGGCTCATTGAGGAGAGGTGTGCTATATCTTTTCTAAGCGATCGGGTGTACGATGTTCGAACAGCGGACGAAAAAGCGGCCAAAAAAGTCCCATTGACTTTACATTGCGGAATGTTCAGAAATTTAAATCCCAACTGACATTTTCACACACACAGACAAAAAAGGGCCTGTCAGCCCTGCGTCTCTCTCTCTCTCTCCCTCAGAGGATTTCTTTTATCAAGCAGCCAATAAAAATCTTCATAGCCACAACATAAAACATGCTAAAAATGTGCTAGCATCATGCTAACATATGCTGGCATCGCCTAGCGAAGTGCTTAAACATGCTAAAAACATGCTAGCAACATGCTAAAACATACTAGTATCGCATAGCGAAGTACTAAAACATGCTAAAAACGTGCTAGCATCATGCTAACACATGCAAGTATCGCCTAGCAAAGTGCTTAAACATGCTAAAAACGGGCTAGCATCATGCTAACACATGTTGGCATCACCTAGCGAAGTGCTAAAACATGCTAAAAACGTGCTAACAACATGCTAACACATACTGGCATCGCCTAGCGAAGTGCTAAAACATGCTATAAACATGCTAGCATCATGCTAACACATAATAGCATTGCCTACCAAAGTGCTAAAACATGCTAAAAACATGTTAGCATCATGCTAAAACATAATAGCATCGCCTACCGAAGTGTTAAAATATGCTAAAAACGTGCTAGCATTCTTCTAACACATAGTGGCATCGCCTGGCGAAGTGCTAAAACTTGCTAAAAACATGCTAGCATCATGATAACACATGCTGGCATCGCCTAGCGAAGTGATAAAACATGCTAAAAACATGCTAGCGTTATGCTAACACATGTTAGCATCGCCTAGGGGAGTGTTAAAACATGCTAGCATCATGCTAACACATGTTGGCATCGCCTAGCGAAGTGCTAAAACATGCTAAAAACGTCCTAGCAACATGCTAACAAATACTAGTATCGCATAGCGAAGTACCAAAATATACTAAAATGTGCTAGCATCATGCTAACAAATGTTGGCATTGCCTAGCAAAGTGCTAAAACATGCTAAAAACGTGCTAGCATCATGCTAATACATGCTGGCATCGCCTAGCGAAGTGCTAAAACATGCTAAAAACATGCTAACATCATGGTAAAACATGCTGGCATCATGTAGTGAAGTGTTAAAACATGTTAAAACGTGATAGCATTATGCTAATGCATGCTAGCATTGCCTAGGGAATTGCTAAAACATGTTAAAAACGTGCTAGCATCATGCTAACACATGTTAGCATTGCCTAGCAAAGTGTTAAAACATGCTAAAAATGTGCTAGCATCATGCTAACATATGCTGGCATCGCCTAGCGAAGTGCTAAAACATGCTAGCAATATGCTAAAACATACTAGTATCGCATAGCGAAGTACTAAAACATGCTAAAAATGTGCTAGCATCATGCTAACACATGTAAGTATCGCCTAGCAAAGTGCTAAAACATGCTAAAAACATGCTAGCAACATGCTAACACATGCTAGCGTCGCCTAACGAAGTGCTAAAACATGCTAAAAACTTGCTAGCATTCTTCTAACACATAGTGGCATCGCCTAGTGAAGTGCTAAAACTTGCTAAAAACATGCTAGCATCATGATAACACATGCTGGCATCGCCGAGCGAAGTGTTAAAACATGCTAAAAATGTGCTAGCGTTATGCTAACACATGCTAGCATCACCTAGCAAAGTGTTAAAACATGCTAGTATTATGCTAACACATGTTAGCATTGCCTAGGGAATTGCTAAAACATGCTAAAAACATGCTATCATCGCCAAACAAAGTGCTAAAACATGTTAAAAACGTGCTAGTATCATGTTAACACATGTTAGCATCGCCTAGTGAAGTGCTAAAACATTCTAAAAACGTGCTACCATCATGAAAAACACATACTAACAACATTCTATGGCCTTTATTTTAGTGCTTAGAAACAAGTTAGAAAATGCTATTTGACGAGTTTTGCCACGGCAAGCACCACTCACATTTTCTTCAGGAAATGTACATTCTAGTTTTTCTTCTTCTTCTTCTTCCGTACAAAACTTCGGCGCCTAACTCGTCCCGCACCTTTTGGCGTAGACCCATGAATGAGGTGTCAAATCGTGCGGCTCATTGAGGATTGGTGTGCTATTACTTTTATAAGTGATCGGGGGTACGGTGTTTGCCCCAGGGGCAAAAAATTGGGCAAAAAATCCCATTGACTTAACATTGAGCCGAACTTTGACGAGTCATAGCTCAGAGCGAGGATTTCGCAGAGATGTGTGATTTACCACATTTGAAGAGGCTGACAGGCTCTGTGAGAACATACCTCACAATGGGATAAAAGTTGCACCCATGGGGGGCAGGAGCTGCCCAAAGTTGCCCCAATGTTAAGTCTATGGTAGATTTTGTATTGAACATAACTCTGGATCACAGTGTCTTAGAGACAAGGGGGCGGGCTCATTTTACTCAGACGACCAATCAGTCTCTCAGGATCATTGTGAAGCTATCAAGCCATGCCCTAGCAACCATTTAGAGCACCTTAGCAACAACTCCTATAGACTTCCATTGAAAGAGATCAAAGGGATATCTCCGGACTGAATTATCATAGAAACACGAGGGTGGTCTCGTTTGACTTGGGGCAGTAAAACAGCCAATCATGAATCCCCTCAACACTTCCTAGCCCCTCCCTAGCAACCATTTTCGAGCACCTTAGCAACCAAAATCCAAAGAGAGATATCTTCCATTCTGAATGTCACAGAGGCATGGGAGTTGGTTTGTATCATTCATACTGACAAGCAGCCTTTGGAGATTCATCATTGGCAGCTGCCAAGCCACTCCCTAGCAACAATTTAGAGCATCCTAGCAACCACATTTATTGATTTCAATTACAGTAAGATATCTTCAGATCAGAATGTCCTAGAGACATGATAGTTGCTTTGTTTTAATTGGGTGAGTAATCAGTCTTCATCTTTCATCATGTGAACTACTTAGCCACGCCCTAGCAACCATTTAAAGCACCCTAGCAACAAAACACCATTGACATCCATTCAAAATCACTAAGATGTGTATCTTAGGATCAGAATGTCGTAGAGACTTCCGGGTTGACTTATTTCACTCAGGATGGAAAGTAGACTTGATAAATATCACCCTGGTAACTGCCTAGCAACCAAATGGGGTTACCCTAGCAACCAAGAAACAAATCATATATCTCTGCACAAGAAAATCACAGAGACTTCCGGTTTGACTTATTTCACTCAGGATGGCAAGGAGCATTGTTTGCTGTCACCTTGGTAACTGCCTAGCAACCAGATGGGGTTACCCTAGCAACCAAGAAACAAATCACATATCTCTGCACAAGAAAATCACAGAGACTTCCGGGTTGACTTATTTCACTCAGGATGGCAAGGAGCATTGTTGCCTGTCATCTTGGTAACTGCCTAGCAACCAGATGGGGTTACCCTAGCAACCAAGAAACAAATCACATATCTCTGCACAAGAAAATCACAGAGACTTCCGGGTTGACTTATTTCACTCAGGATGGCAAGGAGCATTGTTGGCTGTCACCTTGGTAACTGCCTAGCAACCAGATGGGGTTACCCTAGCAACCAAGTAACAAATCACATATCTCTGAACCAGAAAATTGTAGAGATTCCGGGTTGACTTATTTCACTCAGGATGGCAAGGAGCATTGTTGGCTGTCACCTTGGTAACTGCCTAGCAACCAGATGGGGTTACCCTAGCAACCAAGAAACAAATCACATATCTCTGCACAAGAAAATCACAGAGACTTCCGGGTTGACTTATTTTACTCAGGATTGCAAGTAGCATTGGTGGCTGTCACCTTAGAAACTGCATATCAACCAGATGGGTTTCCCTAGCAACCATGGAACAACACCAATATCTCTGCACCAGAACATCCTACTGTCATGGGGGTGGCCTCTTTCAACTTTGGGCAGTAGATGGGACATTGTGGTTAGAAATTTTGCCACAGCAAGCACCACTCACATTTTCTTCAGGAGATGTACCTATCTAGTTAGTGGTGCTTGCAAAGCAACACTATTGTAATCTCACATACTTATTAGTGGTGCTTGCAAAGCAACACTATTGTAATCTCACATACTTATTTTTCTTCTTCTTCTTCTTCTTCTTCTTCTTCCGTACAAAACTTCGGCACCTAACTCGTCCCGCACCTTTTGGCGTAGACCCATGAATGAGGTGTCAAATCGTGCGGCTCATTGAGGAGAGGTGTGCTATGACTTTTATAAGCGATCGGGGGTATGGTGTTTGCCCCAGGGGCAAAAAATTGGGCAAAAAATCCCATTGACTTAACATTGCGCCGAACTTTGACGAGTCATAGCTCAAAGCGAGGATTTCGCAGAGACATGTGATTTACCACATTTGAAGAGGCTGACAGGCTCTGTGAGAACATACCTCACAATGGGGTAAAAGTTGCACCCCTGGGGGGCAGGAGCTGCCCAAAGTTGCCCCAATGTAAGTCAATGGAATTTTTTTCAAAATTTTTTGGTCGAAAACCCACAAATGAGGCGTCAAATCGTGCGGATTATTTGGGAATGGTGTCCTATGACTTTTATAATCGATCGGGGGTACGGTGATTGCCCCAGGGGCAAAAAATTGGGCAAAAAATCCCATTGACTCAACATTGCGCCGAACTTTGACGAGTCATAGCTCAGATCGAGGATTTCACAGAGACGTGTGATTAACCACATTTGAAGAGGCTGACAGGCTCTGTGAGAACATACCTAACAATGGGGTAAAAGTTGCACCCCTGGGGGGCATGAGCTGCCCAAAGTTGCCCCAATGTTAAGTCTATGGTAGATTTTGTATTGAACATAACTCTGGATCACAGTGTCTTAGAGACAAGGGGGCGGGCTCATTTTACTCAGATGACCAATCAATCTCTCAGGATCATTGTGAAGCTATCAAGCCACGCCCTAGCAACCATTTAGAGCACCTTAGCAACAACTCCCATAGACTTCCATTGAAAGAGATCAAAGGGATATCTCCGGACTGAATTATCATAGAAACACGAGGGTGGTCTCGTTTGACTTGGGGCAGTAAAACAGCCAATCATGAATCCCCTCAACACTTCCTAGCCCCTCCCTAGCAACCATTTTCGAGCACCTTAGCAACCAAAATCCAAAGAGAGATATCTTCCATTCTGAATGTCACAGAGGCATGGGAGTTGGTTTGTATCATTCATACTGACAAGCAGCCATTGGAGATTCATCATTGGCAGCTGCCAAGCCACTCCCTAGCAACAATTTGGAGCACCCAAGCAACCACATTTATTGATTTCAATTGAAGTAAGATATCTTCAGATCAGAATGTCCTAGAGACATGATAGTTGCTTTGTTTTAATTGGGTGAGTAATCAGTCTTCATCTTTCATCATGTGAACTACTTAGCCACGCCCTAGCAACCATTTAAAGCACCCTAGCAACAAAACACCATTGACATCCATTCAATATCACTAAGATGTGTATCTTAGGATCAGAATGTCGTAGAGACTTCCGGGTTGACTTATTTCACTCAGGATGGAAAGTAGACTTGATAAATATCACCCTGGTAACTGCCTAGCAACCAAATGGGGTTACCCTAGCAACCAATAAACAAATCACATATCTCTGCACAAGAAAATCACAGAGACTTCCGGGTTGACTTATTTCACTCAGGATGGCACGGAGCATTGTTTGCTGTCACCTTGGTAACTGCCTAGCAACCAGATGGGGTTACCCTAGCAACCAAGAAACAAATAACATATCTCTGCACAAGAAAATCACAGAGACTTCCGGGTTGACTTATTTCACTCAGGATGGCAAGGAGCATTGTTGCCTGTCACCTTGGTAACTGCCTAGCAACCAGATGGGGTTACCCTAGCAACCAAGAAACAAATCACACCTCTCTGCACAAGAAAATCACAGAGACTACCGGGTTGACTTATTTCACTCAGGATGGCAAGGAGCATTGTTGGCTGTCACCTTGGTAACTGCCTAGCAACCAGATGGGGTTACGCTAGCAACCAATTAACAAATCACGTATCTCTGAACCAGAAAATCGTAGAGATTCCAGGTTGACTTATTTCAGTCAGGATGGCAAGGAGCATTCTTGGCTGTCACCTTGGTAACTGCCTAGCAACCAGATGGGGTTACCCTAGCAACCAAGAAACAAATCACATATCTCTGTACTAGAAAATCACAGAGACTTCCGGGTTGACTTATTTCACTCAGGATGGCAAGGAGCATTGTTGCCTGTCACCTTGGTAACTGCCTAGCAACCAGATGGGGTTACCCTAGCAACCAATAAACAAATCACATATCGCTGCAGAAGAAAATCACAGAGACTTCCGGGTTGACTTATTTCACTCAGTAGAGCAAGGAGCATTGTTGGCTGTCACCTTGGTAACTGCCTAGCAACCAGATGGGGTTACCCTAGCAACCAAGTAACAAATCATATATCTCTGAACCAGAAAATTGTAGTGATTCCGTGTTGACTTTTTTCATTTAGGATGGCAAGGAGCATTGTTGGCTTGCCCCTTGGTAACTGCCTAGCAACCAGATGGGGTTACCCTAGCAACCATGTAACAAATCACATATCTCTGTACTAGAAAATCGTAGAGACTTCCGGGTTGACATATTTTACTCAGGATGGCAAGTAGCGTTGGTGGCTGACACCTTAGTAACTGCATATCAACCAGATGGGTTTCCCTAGCAACCATGGAACAACACCTATATCTCTGCACCAGAACATTCTACTGTCATGGGGGTGGCCTCTTTCAACTTTGGGCAGTAGGTGGGACATTGTGGTAAGAAATTTTGCCACGGCAAGCACCACTCACATTTTCTTCAGGAAATGTACATTCTAGTTTTTCTTCTTCTTCTTCTTCTTCTTCTTCTGTACAAAACTTCGGCACCTAACTCGTCCCGCACCTTTTGGCGTAGACCCATGAATGAGGTGTCAAATCGTGCGGCTCATTGAGGAGAGGTGTGCTATGACTTTTCTAAGCGATTGGGTGTACGATGTTCGAACAGCGGACGAAAAAGAGGCCAAAAAAGTCCCATTGACTTTACATTGCGGAATGTTCAGAAATTTAAATCCCAACTGACATTTTCACACACACAGACAAAAAAGGGCCTGTCAGCCCTGCGTCTCTCGCTCTCTCTCCCTCAGAGGATTTCTTTTATCAAGCAGCCAATAAAAATCTTCATAGCCACACCCTAAAACATGCTAAAAATGTGCTAGCATCATGCTAACATATGCTGGCATCACCTAGCGAAGTGCTAAAACATGCTATAAACGTGTTAGCAACATGCTAACACATGCTGGCATCGCCTAGCGAAGTGATAAAACATGCTAAAAACATGCTAGCTACATGCTAAAACATGTTGGCATCGCCTAGCGAAGTGCTAAAACATGCTAAAAACGTGCTAACAACATGCTAACACATGCTAGTATTGCCTAGCGAAGTGTTAAAACATGCTAAAAACGTGCTAGCATCATGCTAACACATGCTGGCATCACCTAGCGAAGTGCTAAAAAATGTTAAAACATGCTAGCATTATGCTAATGCATGCTGGCATTGCTTAGGGGATTGCTAAAACATATTAAAAACATGCTAGCATCATGCTAACACATGTTTGCATCGCCTAGTGAAGTGCTAAAACATGCTAAAATGTGTTAGCATCATGCTAACACATGCTGGCATCGCCTAGCGAAGTGCTAAAACATGTTAAAACGTGCTAGCATTATGCTAATTCATATTAGCATTGCTTAGGGGATTGCTAAAACATGCTAAAAACGTGCTAACAACATGCTAACACATGCTAGTAGTGCCTATCAAAATGTTAAAACATGCTAAAAATGTGCTAGCATCATGCTAACACATGCTGGCATTGCCTAGCAAAGTGCTAAAACATGTTAAAATGTGCTAGCATTATGCTAATGCAGGTTAGCATTGCTTAGGGGATTGCTAAAATATGTTGAAAACGTGCTAACATCATGCTAATACATGTTAGCATCGCTTAGCGAAGTGCTAAAATATGTTAAAACATGCTAGCATTATGCTAATGCATGTTAGCATTGCTTAGGGGATTGCTAAAACATGTTAAAATGTGCTGGCATCATGCTAACACATGTTAGCATTGCCAAACAAAGTGCTAAAACATGCTAAAACGTGCTAGTATCATTCTAACACATGATAGCTTCACCTAGTGAAGTGCTAAAACATTCTAAAATGTGCTACCATCATGAAAAACACATGTTAGCAACATTCTATGACCTTTATTTTAGTGCTTAGAAACAAGTTAGGAAATGCTATTTGACGAGTTTTGCCACGGCAAGCACCACTCACATTTTCTTCAGGAAATGTACATTCTAGTTATAATTATTATTATTTTTCCACACATAGTTTGGCGCGCTACTCCTCCCGCAGCTTTTGTCACAGACCTCTGAGTGAGGCATCAAATCGTGCGGCTCATTGAGGAGAGGTGTGCTATATCTTTTCTAAGCGATCGGGGGTACGGTGTTTGCCCCAGGGGCAAAAAATTGGGCAAAAAAATCCCATTGACTTAACATTGAGCCAAACTTTGACGAGTTATAGCTCAGAGCGAGGATTTCACAGAGACGTGTGATTTACCACATTTGAAGAGGCTGACAGGCTCTCTGAGAACATACCTCACAATGGGGTAAAAGTTTTACCCCTGGGGGGCAGGAGCTGCCCAAAGTTGCCCCAATGTAAGTCAATGGAATTTTTTGAAAAATTTTTTGCTCGCAGACCCACAAATGAGGCGTCAAATCGTGCAGATTATTTGGGAATGGTGTGCTATGGCTACTATAAGTGATCGGGGGTACGGTATTTGCCCCAGGGGCAAAAAATTGGGCAAAAAATCCCATTGACTTAACATTGAGCCGAACTTTGACGAGTTATAGCTCAGAGCGAGGATTTCACAGAGACGTGTGATTTACCACATTTGAAGAGGCTGACAGGCTCTGTGAGAACATACCTCACAATGGGGTAAAAGTTTTACCCCTGGGGGGCAGGAGCTGCCCAAATTTGCCCCAATGTTAAGTCTATGGTAGATTTTGTATTGAACATAACTCTGGATCACAGTGTCTTAGAGACAAGGGGGCGGGCTCATTTTACTCAGACGACCAATCAGTCTCTCAGGATCATTGTGAAGCTATCAAGCCACGCCCTAGCAACCATTTACAGTACCTTAGCAACAAGTCCCATAGACTTCCATTGAAAGAGATCAAAGGGATTTCTCTGGACTGAATTATCATAGAAACACGAGGGTGGTCTCGTTTGACTTGGGGCAGTAAAACAGCCAATCATGAATCCCCTCAACACTTCCTAGCCCCTCCCTAGCAACCATTTTCGAGCACCTTAGCAACCAAAATCCAAAGACAGATATCTTCCATTCTGAATGTCACAGAGGCATGGGAGTTGGTTTATATCATTCATACTGACAAGCAGCCTTTGGAGATTCATCATTGGCAGCTGCCAAGCCACTCCCTAGCAACAATTTAGGGCACCCTAGCAACAACATTTATTGATTTCAATTACAGTAAGATATCTTCACATCAGAATGTCCTAGAGACATGATAGTTGCTTTGTTTTCATTGGGTGAGTAATCAGTCTTCAGCTTTCATCAGGTGAACTACTTAGCCATGCCCTAGCAACCAATAAAAGCACCCTAGCAACAAAGAACCATTGACATCCATTCAAAATCACTAAGATGTCTATCTTAGGATCAGAATGACGTAGAGACTTCAGGGTTGACTTATTTTACTTAGGATGGAAAGTAGACTTGATAAATATCACCCTGGTAACTGCCTAGCAACCAAATGGGATTACCCTAGCAACCAAGAAACAAATCACATATCTCTGCACAAGAAAATCACAGAGACTTCTGGTTTGACTTATTTCACCCAGGATGGCAAGGAGCATTGTTGCCTGTCACCTTGGTAACTGCCTAGCAACCAGATGGGGTTTCCCTAGCAACCAAGAAACAAATCACATATCTCTGCACAAGAAAATCACAGAGACTTCCGGGTTGACTTATTTCACTCAGGATGGCAAGGAGCATTGTTGGCTGTCACCTTGGTAACTGCCTAGCAACCAGATGGGGTTACCCTAGCAACCAAGAAACAAATCACCTATCTCTGCACAAGAAAATCACAGAGACTTCCGGGTTGACTTATTTCACTCAGGATGGAATGTAGTCTTGATAAATATCACCCTGGTAACTGCCTAGCAACCAGATGGGGTTATCCTAGCAACCAAGTAACAAATCACATATCTATGTACTAGAAAATCACAGAGACTTCCGGGTTGACTTATTTCACTCAGGATGGCAAGGAGCATTGTTGGCTGTCACCTTGGTAACTGCCTAGCAACCAGATGGGGTTACCCTAGCAACCAATAAACAAATCACATATCTCTGCACAAGAAAATCACAGAGACTTCCGGGTTGACTTATTTCACTCAGGATGATAAGGTGCATTGTTGCCTGTCACCTTGGTAACTGCCTAGCAACCAGATGGGGTTAACCTAGCAACCAAGAAACAAATCACATATCTCTGCACAAGAAAATCACAGAGACTTCCGGGTTGACTTATTTCACTCAGGATGGCAAGGAGCATTGTTGGCTGTCACCTTGGTAACTGCCTAGCAACCAGATGGGGTTACCCTAGCAACCATGGAACAACACCAATATCTCTGCACCAGAACATACTACTGTCATGGGGGTAGCGTCTTTCAACTTTGGGCAGTAGGTGGGATATTGTGGTAAGAAATTTTGCCACGGCAAGCACCACTCACATTTTCTTCAGGAAATGTACATTCTAGTTATTATTATTCTTCTGAGACTAAATTTCTAAATGTAACTCCTCCTAGAGCTTTTAAGCTACATGCACCAAACTCGGCACAGACCTTCAGACTAATCCCGAATAGTGTGCTATATCTTTTCTAACTGATCGGACTTACGGTTTTCCTAAAAATGACGATCAAAACTCGGAAAAACTCCCATTGATTAACATTGCGGAATGTTCAGAAATTTAAATCCCAACTGACGTTTTCACACACACAGACGAAAAAGGGCCTGTCAGCCCTGCGTCTCTCCTTCTCTCTCTCCATCAGAGGATTTCTTTTATCAAGCAGCCAATAAGTAATGACCTAAAATCTTCATAGCCACAGTATAGTAGCTTCCAGGTTGACTTGATTCACTCAGTATGGAAAGGAGGCTTGATAAGTATCACCCTGGTAACTGCATAGCAACCAGACAGGGTTACCCTAGCAACCAAATAACAAATCACATATTTCTGCACCAGAAAATCATACAGACATCCTGTTTCACTTATTTCACTCAGGATGGAAAGTAGCCTTGATATGTATCACTCTGGTAACTGCCTAGCAACCAGATGGGGTTACCCTAGCAACCAAGTAACAAATCACATATCTCTGCACCAGAAAATCATACAGACTTCCTGTTTCACTTATTTCACTCAGGATGGAAAGTAGCCTTGATATGTATCACTCTGGTAACTGCCTAGCAACCAGATGGGGTTACCCTAGCAACCAAGTAACAAATCACATATTTCTGCACCAGAAAATCGTAGTGACTTCCTGTTTCACTTATTTCACTCAAGATGGAAAGTAGCCTTGATATGTATCACTCTGGTAACTGCCTAGCAACCAGATGTGATTACCCTAGCAACCAAGTAACAAATCACATATCTCTGCAACAGAAAATCAGAGAGACTTCCGGGTTGACTTATTTCACTCAGGATGGAAAGTAGCCTTGATATGTATCACTCTGGTAACTGCCTAGCAACCAGATGTGATTACCCTAGCAACCAAGTAACAAATCACATATCTCTGCAACAGAAAATCAAAGAGACTTCCGGGTTGACTTATTTCACTCAGGATGGAAAGCAGCCTTGATATGTATCACTCTGGTAACTGCCTAGCAACCAGATGTGATTACCCTAGCAACCAAGTAACAAAACACATATCTCTGCAACAGAAAATCATAGAGACTTCCGGGTTGACTTTATTCACTCAGGATGGAAAGTAGCCTTGATATGTATCACTCTGGTAACTGCCTAGCAACCAGACGGGGTTACCCTAGCAACCAAGTAACAAATCACATATCTCTGCACCAGAAAATCGTAGAGAATACCTGTTTCACTTATTTCACTCAGGATGGAAAGTAGCCTTGATATGTATCACTCTGGTAACAGCATAGCAACCAGACAGGGTTACCTTAGCAACCAAGTAACAAATCACATATCTTTGAACCAGAACATCGTAGAGACTTAGGGGTTGACATATTTCACACAGGATTGCAAGGAGCCTTATGAGTATCACTTTGGTAACTGCCTAGCAACCAGATGTGTTTACCCTAGCAACCAAGTAACAAATCACATATCTCTGCACCAGAAAATCATAGAGACTTCCTGTTTCACTTATTTCACTCAGGATGGAAAGTAGCCTTGATATGTATCCCTCTGGTAACTGCCTAGCAACCAGATGCGGTTACCCTAGCAACCAAGTAACAAATCACATATCTTTGAACCAGAACATCGTAGAGACTTAGGGGTTAACATATTTCACACAGGATTGCAAGGAGCCTTATGAGTATCACCTTGGTAACTGCCTAGCAACCAGATGAGGTTACCCTAGCAACCAACTAACAAATCACATATCTCTGCACCAGAAAATCGTAGAGACTTCCTGTTTCACTTATTTCACTCAGGATGGAAAGTAGCCTTGATATGTATCACTCTGGTAACTGCCTAGCAACCAGATGTGATTACCCTAGCAACCAAGTAACAAATCACATATCTCTGCAACAGAAAATCAGAGAGACTTCCGGGTTGACTTATTTCACTCAGGATGGAAAGTAGCCTTGATATGTATCACTCTGGTAACTGCCTAGCAACCAGATGTGATTACCCTAGCAACCAAGTAACAAATCACATATCTCTGCAACAGAAAATCATAGAGACTTCCGGGTTGACTTTATTCACTCAGGATGGAAAGTAGCCTTGATATGTATCACTCTGGTAACTGCCTAGTAACCAGACAGGGTTACCCTAGCAACCTAGCAACCAAGTAACAAATCACATATATCTGCACCAGTATATCGTAGAGACTACCTGTTTCACTTATTTCACTCAGGATGGAAAGTAGCCTTGATATGTATCATTCTGGTAACTGCATAGCAACCAGACAGGGTTACCTTAGCAACCAAGTAACAAATCACATATCTTTGAACCAGAACATCGTAGAGACTTAGGGGTTGACATATTTCACACAGGATTGCAAGGAGCCTTATGAGTATCACTTTGGTAACTGCCTAGCAACCAGATGTGTTTACCCTAGCAACCAAGTAACAAGTCACATATCTCTGCACCAGGAAATCATAGAGACTTCCTGTTTCACTTATTTCACTCAGGATGGAAAGTAGCCTTGATATGTATCCCTCTGGTAACTGCCTAGCAACCAGATGCGGTTACCCTAGCAACCAAGTAACAAATAACATATCTTTGAACCAGAACATCGTAGAGACTTAGGGGTTGACATATTTCACACAGGATTGCAAAGAGCCTTATGAGTATCACCTTAGTAACTGCCTAGCAACCAGATGGGGTTACCCTAGCAACCAACTAACAAATCACATATCTCTGCACCAGAAAATCGTAGAGAATTCCGGGTTGACATAATTTATTCAGGATGGAAAGGAGGCTTGATAAGTATCACTCTGGTAACTGCCTAGCAATGACAAGGGCTTACCCTAGCAACCAAGTAACAAATCACATAACTCTGCACCAGAAAATCGTAGAGACTTCCTGTTTCACTTATTTTACTCAAGATGGAAAGTAGACTTGATATATATCACTCTGGTAACTGCCTATCAACCAGATATGGTTACCCTAGCAACCAAGTAACAAATCACATATCTATGCAACAGAAAGTCATAGAGACTTCCGGGTTGACTTTATTCACTCAGAATGAAAAGGAGGCTTGATAAGGATCACCCTGGAAACTGCCTAGCAACCAGATTGGGTTACCCTAGCAACCAAGTAAAAAATGATATATCTATCTGTCTATCTATCTATCTATCTATCTATCTATCTATCTTTCTGATGGTCAATATCTATCTATCTATCTATCTATCTATCTATCTGAGGGTCAATATCTATCTATCTATCTATCTAACTATCTGCGGGTCAATAACTATCTATCTATCTATCTGTGGGTCATACTCTATCTATCTATATCTCAGGGTCAATGACTATCTGTCTATCTATATATCTGACGGTCAATATCTATCTATCTATCTAAGAGTCAATGACTATCTATCTATCTATCTATCTATCTATCTATCTATCTATCTGAGGGTCAATATCTATCTATCTATCTATCCAACTAACTGCGGGTCAATAACTATCTATCTATCTATCTATCTGTGGTTCATACTCTATCTATCTATATCTCAGGGTCAATGACTATCTATCTATCTATATATCTGACGTTCAATATCTATCTATCTATCTATCTAAGGGTCAATGACTATCAATCTATCTTTCTATCTTTCTATCTATCTATCTATCTATCTGAGGGTCAATATCTATCTATCTATCTGAGGATCAATATCTATCTATCTATCTATCTATCTATCTAATGGTCAATATCTATCTATCTATCTATCTATCTATCTATCTATCTATCTATCTGATGGTCAATAACTATCTATCTATCTATCTATCTATCTATCTATCTATCTATCTATCTATCTATCTATCTATCTATCTATCTATCTATCTATCTATCTGATGGTCAATAACTATCTATCTATCTATCTATCTGAGGGTCAATATCTATCTATCTATCTATCTATCTATCTATCTATCTATCTATCTATGGGTCATACTCTATCTATCTATCTATCTATCTATCTATCTATCTGAGGGTCAATATCTATCTATCTATCTATCTATCTATCTATCTATCTATCTATCTATCTATCTATCTATCTATCTATCTATCTATCTATCTATCTATCTATCTATCTATGGGTCATACTCTATCTATCTATCTATCTATCTATCTATCTATCTGAGGGTCAATATCTATCTATCTATCTATCTATCTATCTATCTATCTATCTATCTATCTATCTATCTATCTATCTATCTATCTATCTATGGGTCATACTCTATCTATCTATCTATCTATCTATCTATCTATCTATCTGAGGGTCAATATCTATCTATCTATCTATCTATCTATCTATCTATCTATCTATCTATCTATCTATCTATCTATCTATCTAATCTATTTGATAGACTGAATGGTTTTATAATCTCTAAACTTTGAACTTTGAAAACTACTTCTTATAATTACATCAAACTAGAAACCGTAAATCTTCAAACTTTTACAACTACTTCAAACTTTATGCTAGGCTTTCTCAAGCCAACCTAAAGTTTGTACTCAAACTTTTTAATCTAGTTATAATAATTATTATTATTTTTCCACACAAAGTTTGGCACGCTACTCCTGCTGCAGCTTTTGTCACAGACCCCTGAGTGAGGCATCAAATCGTGCGGCTCATTGAGGAGAGGTGTGCTATATCTTTTCTAAGCGATCGGGTGTACGATGTTCGAACAGCGGACGAAAAAGCGGCCAAAAAAGTCCCATTGACTTTACATTGCGGAATGTTCAGAAATTTAAATCCCAACTGACATTTTCACACACACACAGACAAAAAAGGGCCTGTCAGCCCTGCGTCTCTCCCTCTCTCTCCCTCAGAGGATTTCTTTTATCAAGCAGCCAATAAAAATCTTCATAGCCACACCCTAAAACATGCTAAAAATGTGCTAGCATCATGCTAACACATGTTGGCAACGCCTAGCGAAGTGCTAAAACATGCAAAAAACGTGCTAACAACATGCTAACACATGCTAGTATTGCCTAGCGAAGTGTTAAAACATGCTAAAAACGTGCTAGAATCATGCTAACACATGCTGGCATTGCCTAGCAAAGTGCTAAAACATGTTAAAACGTGCTAGCATTATGCTAATGCATGTTAGCATTGCTTAGGGGATTGCTAAAACATGTTAAAAACGTGCTAGCATCATGCTAACACATGTTAGCATCGCCTAGCGAAGTGCTAAAACATGCTAAAAACGTGCTAGTATCATGCTAACACATGCTAGCTTCACCTAGCGAAGTGCTAAAACATGTTAAAACGTGCTAGCATTATGCTAATGCATATTAGCATTGCTTAGGGGATTACTAAAACATGTTAAAAACGTGCTAGCATCATGCTAACACATGTTAGCATCGCCAAACAAAGTGCTAAAACATGCTAAAAACATGCTAGTATCATGCTAACACATGCTAGCTTCACCTAGCGAAGTGCTAAAACATTCTAAAAACGTGCTACCATCATGAAAAACACGTGTTAGCAACATTCTATGACCTTTATTTTAGTGCTTAGAAACAAGTTAGAAAAAGCTATTTGACGAATTTTGCTACGGCAAGCACCACTCACATTTTCTTCAGGAAATGTACATTCTAGTTAGTGGTGCTTGCAAAGCAACACTATTGTAATCTCATATACTTATTAGTGGTGCTTGCAAAGCAACACTATTGTAATCTCACATACTTATTTTTCTTCTTCTTCTTCTTCTTCTTCTTCTTCCGTACAAAACTTCGGCGCCTAACTCGTCCCGCACCTTTTGGCGTAGACCCATGAATGAGGTGTCAAATCGTGCGGCTCATTGAGGAGAGGTGTGCTATGACTTTTATAAGCGATCGGGGGTACGGTGTTTGCCCCAGGGGCAAAAAATTGGGCAAAAAATCCCATTGACTTAACATTGAGCCGAACTTTGACGAGTCATAGCTCAGAGCGAGGATTTCGCAGAGACGTGTGATTTACCACATTTGAAGAGGCTGACAGGCTCTGTGAGAACATACCTCACAATGGGGTAAAAGTTGCACCCCTGGGGGGCAGGAGCTGCCCAAAGTTGCCCCAATGTAAGTCAAAGGAATTTTTTTCAAAATTTTTTGGTCGCAGAACCAACAAATGAGGCGTCAAATCGTGCGGATTATTTGGGAATGGTGTGCTATGACTTTTATAAGTGATCGGGGGTACGGTGATTGCCCCAGGAGCAAAAAATTGGGCAAAAAAATCCCATTGACTTAACATTGCGCCGAACTTTGACGAGTCATAGCTCAGAGCGAGGATTTCGCAGAGATGTGTGATTTACCACATTTGAAGAGGCTGACAGGCTCTGTGAGAACATACCTCACAATGGGGTAAAAGTTGCACCCCTGGGGGGCATGAGCTGCCCAAAGTTGCCCCAATGTTAAGTCTATGGTAGGTTTTGTATTGAACATAACTCTGGATCACAGTGTCTTAGAGACAAGGGGGCGGGCTCATTTTACTCAGACGACCAATCAGTCTCTCAGGATCATTGTGAAGCTATCAAGCCACGCCCTAGCAACCATTTAGAGCACCTTAGCAACAACTCCCATAGACTTCCATTGAAAGAGATCAAAGGGATATCTCCAGACTGAATTATCATAGAAACACGAGGGTGGTCTCGTTTGACTTGGGGCAGTAAAACAGCCAATCATGAATCCCCTCAACACTTCCTAGCCCCTCCCTAGCAACCATTTTCGAGCACCTTAGCAACCAAAATCCAAAGAGAGATATCTTCCATTCTGAATGTCACAGAGGCATGGGAGTTGGTTTGTATCATTCATATTGACAAGCAGCCTTTGGAGATTCATCATTGGCAGCTGCCAAGCCACTCCCTAGCAACAATTTAGAGCACCCTAGCAACCACATTTATTGATTTCAATTACAGTAAGATATCTTCAGATCAGAATGTCCTAGAGACATGATAGTTGCTTTGTTTTAATTGGGTGAGTAATCAGTCTTCATCTTTCATCATGTGAACTACTTAGCCATGCCCTAGCAACCATTTAAAGCACCCTAGCAACAAAGAACCATTGACATCCATTCAAAATCACTAAGATGTGTATCTTAGGATCAGAATGACGTAGAGACTTCCGGGTTGACTTATTTCACTCAGGATGGAAAGTAGACTTGATAAATATCACCCTGGTAACTGCCTAGCAACCAAGTGGGGTTACCCTAGCAACTAAGAAACAAATAGCATATCTCTGCACAAGAAAATCACAGAGACTTCCGGGTTGACTTATTTCACTCAGGATGGCAAGGAGCATTGTTGGCTGTCACCTTGGTAACTGCCTAGCAACCAGATGGGGTTACCCTAGCAACCAAGAAACAAATCACATATCTCTGCACAAGAAAATCACAGAGACTTACGGGTTGACTTGTTTCACTCAGGATGGCAAGGAGCATTGTTGCCTGTCACCTTGGTAACTGCCTAGCAACCAGATGGGGTTACCCTAGCAACCAAGAAACAAATCAAATATCTCTGCACAAGAAAATCACAGAGACTTCCGGGTTGACTTATTTCACTCAAGATGGCAAGGAGCATTGTTGGCTGTCACATTAGTAACTGCCTAGCAACCAGATGGGGTTACCCTAGCAACCAAGAAACAAATCACATATCTCTGTACTAGAAAATCACAGAGAAATCTGGGTTGACTTATTTCACTCAGGATGGCAAGGAGCATTGTTGGCTGTCACCTTGGTAACTGCCTAGCGACCAGATGGGGTTACCCTAGCAACCAAGAAACAAATTACATATCTCTGTACTAGAAAATCACAGAGACTTCCGGGTTGACTTATTTCACTCAGGATGGCAAGGAGCATTGTTGGTTGTCACCTTGGTAACTGCCTAGCAACAAGATGGGGTTACCCTAGCAACCAAGAAACAAATCACATATCTCTGCACAAGAAAATCACAGAGACTTCCGGGTTGACTTATTTCACTCAGGATGGCAAGGAGCATTGTTGGCTGTCACCTTGGTAACTGCCTAGCAACCAGATGGGGTTACCCTAGCAACCAAGAAACAAATCACATATCTCTGCACAAGAAAATCACAGACACTTCCGGGTTGACTTATTTTACTCAGGATGGAAAGGAGTATTGGTGGCTGTCACCTTAGTAACTGCATATCAACCAGATGGGTTTCCCTAGCAACCATGGAACAACACCAATATCTCTGCACCAGAACATCTTACTGTCATGGGGATGGCCTCTTTCAACTTTGGGCAGTAGGTGGGACATTGTGGTAAGAAATTTTGCCACGGCAAGCACCACTCACATTTTCTTCAGGAAATGTACATTCTAGTTATTTTTCTTTTTCTTCTTCTTCTTCCGTACAAAATTTCGGCGTGTAACTCGTCCCGCACCTTTTGGCGTAGACCCATGAATGAGGTGTCAAATCGTGCGGCTCATTGAGGAGAGGTGTGCTATGACTTTTATAAGCGATCGGGGGTACGGTGATTGCCCCAGGGGCAAAAAATTGTGCAAAAAATCCCATTGACTTAACATTGCGCCGAACTTTGACGAGTCATAGCTCAGAGCGAGGATTTCACAGAGACGTGTGATTTACCACATTTGAAGAGGCTGACAGGCTCTGTGAGAACATACCTCACAATGGGGTAAAAGTTGCACCCCTGGGGGGCAGGAGCTGCCCAAATTTGCCCCAATGTTAAGTCTATGGTGTAGGACGGCCCATGAAATGTCATTTTGTATTGAACATAACTCTGGATCACAGTGTCTTAGAGACAAGGGGGCGGGCTCATTTTACTCAGACGACCAATCAGTCTCTCAGGATCATTGTGAATATATCAAGCCACACCCTAGCAACCATTTAGAGCACCTTAGCAACAAGTCCCATAGACTTCCATTGAAAGAGATCAAAGGGATATCTCCGGACTGAATTATCATAGAAACACAAGGGTGGTAACGTTTGACTTGGGGAAGTAAAACAGCCTATCTTGAATCCCCTCAACACTTCCTAGCCCCTCCCTAGCAACCATTTTCGAGCACCTTAGCAACCTAAATCCAAAGAGAGATATCTTCCATTCTGAATGTCACAGAGGCATGGGAGTTGGTTTATATCATTCATACTGACAAGCAGCCTTTGGAGATTCATCATTGGCAGCTGCCAAGCCACTCCCTAGCAACAATTTAGAGCACCCTATCAACCACACTTATTGATTTCAATTACAATAAGATATCTTCAGATTAGAATGTCCTAGAGACATGATAGTTGCTTTGTTTTAATTGGGTGAGTAATCAGTCTTCAGCTTTCATCATGTGAACTACTTAGCCATGCCCTAGCAACCATTTAAAGCACCCTAGCAACAAAACACCATTGACATCCATTCAAAATCACTAATTTGTGTATCTTAGGATCAGAATGTCGTAGAGACTTCCGGGTTGACTTATTTCACTCAGGATGGAAAGTAGATTTTATGAATATCACCGTGGTTACTGTCTAACAACCAGATGGGTTTACCATAGCAACCAAGTAACAAATCTCATATCTTTGCAATACAAAATCGTAGAGACTTCCGAGTTGACTCATTTCACTCCAGATGGCAAGGAGCATTGTTGGATGTTACTTTGGTAACTGCCTAGCAACCAAATGGGGTTACCCTAGCAACCAAGAAACAAATCACATATCTCTGCACAAGAAAATCACAGAGACTTCCGGGTTGACTTATTTCACTCAGGATGGCAAGTAGCATTGGTGGCTGTCACCTTAGTAACTGCATATCAAGCAGATGGGTTTCCCTTGCAACCACGGAACAACACCAATATCTCTGCACCAGAACATCCGACTGTCATGGGGGTGGCCTCTTTCAACTTTGGGCAGTAGGTGGGACATTGTGGTAAGAAATTTTGCCACGGCAAGCAACACTCACATTTTCTTCAGGAAATGTACATTCTAGTTAGTGGTGCTTGCAAAGCAACACTATTGTAATCTCACATACTTATTTTTTTCTTCTTCTTCTTCTTCTTCTTCTTCCGTACAAAACTTCGGCACCTAACTCGTCCCGCACCTTTTGGCGTAGACCCATGAATGAGGTGTCAAATCGTGCGGCTCATTGAGGAGAGGTGTGCTATGACTTTTATAAGCGATCGGGGGTACGGTGTTTGCCCCAGGGGCAAAAAATTGGGCAAAAAATCCCATTGACTTAACATTGCGCCGAACTTTGACGAGTCATAGCTCAAAGCGAGGATTTCGCAGAGATGTGTGATTTACCACATTTGAAGAGGCTGACAGGCTCTGTGAGAACATACCTCACAATGGGGTAAAAGTTGCACCCCTGGGGGGCAGGAGCTGCCCAAAGTTGCCCCAATGTAAGTCAATGGAATTTTTTTCAAAATTTTTTGGTCGCAAACCCACAAATGAGGCGTCAAATCGTGCGGATTATTTGGGAATGGTGTCCTATGACTTTTATAATCAATCGGGGGTACGGTGATTGCCACTGGGGCAAAAAATTGGGCAAAAAATCCCATTGACTTAACATTGCGCCGAACTTTGACGAGTCATAGCTCAGATCGAGGATTTCACAGAGACGTGTGATTAACCACATTTGAAGAGGCTGACAGGCTCTGTGAGAACATACCTCACAATGGGGTAAAAGTTGCACCCCTGGGGGGCATGAGCTGCCCAAAGTTGCCCCAATGTTAAGTCTATGGTAGATTTTGTATTGAACATAACTCTGGATCACAGTGTCTTAGAGACAAGGGGGCGGGCTCATTTTACTCAGATGACCAATCAGTCTCTCAGGATCATTGTGAAGCTATCAAGCCACGCCCTAGCAACCATTTAGAGCACCTTAGCAACAACTCCCATAGACTTCCATTGAAAGAGATCAAAGGATATCTCCGGACTGAATTATCATAGAAACACGAGGGTGGTCTCGTTTGACTTGGGGCAGTAAAACAGCCAATCATGAATCCCCTCATCACTTCCTAGCCCCTCCCTAGCAACCATTTTCGAGCACCTTAGCAACCAAAATCCAAAGAGAGATATCTTCCATTCTGAATGTCACAGAGGCATGGGAGTTGGTTTGAATCATTCATACTGACAAGCAGCCTTTGGAGATTCATCATTGGCAGCTGCCAAGCCACTCCCTAGCAACAATTTGGAGCACCCTAGCAACCACATTTATTGATTTCAATTGAAGTAAGATATCTTCAGATCAGAATGTCCTAGAGACATGATAGTTGCTTTGTTTTAATTGGGTGAGTAATCAGTCTTCATCTTTCATCATGTGAACTACTTAGCCATGCCCTAGCAACCATTTAAAGCACCCTAGCAACAAAACACCATTGACATCCATTCAATATCACTAAGATGTGTACCTTAGGATCAGAATGTCGTAGAGACTTCCGGGTTGACTTATTTCACTCAGGATGGAAAGTAGACTTGATAAATATCACCCTGGTAACTGCCTAGCAACCAAATGGGGTTACCCTAGCAACCAAGAAACAAATAACATATCTCTGCACAAGAAAATCACAGAGACTTCCGGGTTGACTTATTTCACTCAGGATGGCACGGAGCATTGTTTGCTGTCACCTTGGTAACTGCCTAGCAACCAGATGGGGTTACCCTAGCAACCAAGAAACAAATCACATATCTCTGCACAAGAAAATCACAGAGACTTCCGGGTTGACTTATTTCACTCAGGATGGCAAGGAGCATTGTTGCCTGTCACCTTGGTAACTGCCTAGCAACCAGATGGGGTTACCCTAGCAACCAAGAAACAAATCACACATCTCTGCACAAGAAAATCTCAGAGACTACCGGGTTGACTTATTTCACTCGGGATGGCAAGGAGCATTGTTGGCTGTCACCTTGGTAACTGCCTAGCAACCAGATGGGGTTACCCTAGCAACCAATTAACAAATCACATATCTCTGAACCAGAAAATCGTAGAGATTCCAGGTTGACTTATTTCAGTCAGGATGGCAAGGAGCATTTTTGGCTTGCCCCTTGTTAACTGCCTAGCAACCAGATGGGGTTACCCTAGCAAACAAGTAACAAATCACATATCTATGTACTACAAAATCGTAGAGAATTCCGGGTTGACTTATTTTACTCAGGATGGCAAGTAGCGTTGGTGGCTGTCACCTTAGTAACTGCCTATCAACCAGATGGTTTTCCCTAGCAACCACGGAACAACACCTATATCTCTGCACCAGAACATCCTACTGTCATGGGGGTGGCCTCTTTCAACTTTGGGCAGTAGGTGGGACATTGTGGTAAGAAATTTTGCCACGGCAAGCACCACTCACATTTTCTTCAGGAAATGTACATTCTAGTTTTTCTTTTTCTTCTTCTTCTTCCGTACAAAACTTCGGCGCCTAACTCGTCCCGCACCTTTTGGCGTAGACCCATGAATGAGGTGTCAAATCGTGCGGCTCATTGAGGAGAGGTGTGCTATGACTTTTATAAGCGATCGGGGGTACGGTGTTTGCCCCAGGGGCAAAAAATTGGGCAAAAAATCCCATTGACTTAACATTGAGCCGAACTTTGACGAGTCATAGCTCAGAGCGAGGATTTCGCAGAGACGTGTGATTTACCACATTTGAAGAGGCTGACAGGCTCTGTGAGAACATACCTCACAATGGGGTAAAAGTTGCACCCCTGGGGGGCAGGAGCTGCCCAAATTTGCCCCAATGTAAGTCAATGGAATTTTTAAAAAAAATTTTTGGTCGCAGACCCACAAATGAGGCGTCAAATCGTGCGGACTATTTGGGAATGGTGTGCTATGACTTTTATAAGCGATCGGGGGTACGGTGATTGCCCCAGGGGCAAAAAATTGGGCAAAAAAATCCCATTGACTTAACATTGCGCCGAACTTTGACGAGTCATAGCTCAGAGCGAGGATTTCACAGAGACGTGTGATTTACCACTTTTGAAGAGGCTGACAGGCTCTGTGAGAACATACCTCACAATGGGGTAAAAGTTGCACCCCTGGGGGGCATGAGCTGCCCAAAGTTGCCCCAATGTTAAGTCTATGGTAGATTTTGTATTGAACATAACTCTGGATCACAGTGTCTTAGAGACAAGGGGGCGGGCTCATTTTACTCAGACGACCAATCAGTCTCTCAGGATCATTGTGACACTATCAAGCCACGCCGTAGCAACCATTTAGAGCACCTTAGCAACAACTCCCATAGACTTCCATTGAAAGAGATCAAAGGGATATCTCCGGACTGAATTATCATAGAAACATGAGGGTGGTCTCATTTGACTTGGGGCAGTAAAACAGCCAATCATGAATCCCCTCAACACTTCCTAGCCCCTCCCTAGCAACCATTTTCGAGCACCTTAGCAACCAAAATCCAAAGAGAGATATCTTCCATTCTGAATGTCACAGAGGCATGGGAGTTGGTTTGTATCATTCATACTGACAAGCAGCCTTTGGAGATTCATCATTGGCAGCTGCCAAGCCACTCCCTAGCAACAATTTAGAGCACCCTAGCAACCACATTTATTGATTTCAATTACAGTAAGATATCTTCAGATCAGAATGTCCTAGAGACATGATAGTTGCTTTGTTTTAATTGGGTGAGTAATCAGTCTTCATTTTTCATCATGTGAACTACTTAGCCACGCCCTAGCAACCATTTAAAGCACCCTAGCAACAAAACACCATTGACATTCATTCAAAATCACTAAGATGTGTATCTTAGGATCAGAATGTCGTAGAGACTTCCTGGTTGACTTATTTCACTCAGGATGGAAAGTAGACTTGATAAATATCACCCTGGTAACTGCTAAGCAACCAAATGGGGTTACCCTAGCAACCAAGAAACAAATCACATATCTCTTCACAAGAAAATCACAGAGACTTCCGGGTTGACTTATTTCACTCAGGATGGCAAGGAGCATTGTTTGCTGTCACCTTGGTAACTGCCTAGCAACCAGATGGGGTTACCCTAGCAACCAAGAAACAAATCACATATCTCTGCACAAGAAAATCACAGAGACTTCCGGGTTGACTTATTTCACTCAGGATGGCAAGGAGCATTGTTGCCTGTCACCTTGGTAACTGCCTAGCAACCAGATGGGGTTACCCTAGCAACCAAGAAACAAATCACATATCTCTGCACAAGAAAATCACAGAGACTTCCAGGTTGACTTATTTCACTCAGGATGGCAAGGAGCATTGTTGGCTTGCCCCTTCTTAACTGCCTAGCAACCAGATGGGGTTACCCTAGCAACCAAGTAACAAATCACATATCTATGTACTACAAAATCGTAGAGACTTCCGTGTTGAGTTATTTCACTCAGGATGGCAAGGAGCATTGTTGGCTGTCACCTTGTTAACTGCCTAGCAACCAGATGGGGTTACCCTAGCAACCAATTAACAGATCACATATCTCTGAACCAGAAAATCGTAGACATTCCGGGTTGACTTATTTCATTCAGGATGGCAAGGAGCATTGTTGGCTTGCCCCTTGTTAACTGCCTAGCAACCAGATGGGGTTACCCTAGCAACCAAGTAACAAATCACATATCTATGTACTACAAAATCGTAGAGACTTCCGGGTTGACTTATTTTACTCAGCATGGCAAGTAGTGTTGGTGGCTGTCACCTTAGTAACTGCATATCAACCAGATGGTTTTCCCTAGCAACCATGGAACAACACCTATATCTCTGCACCAGAACATCCTACTGTCATGGGGGTGGCCTCTTTCAACTTTGGACAGTAGGTGGGACATTGTGGTAAGAAATTTTGCCACGGCAAGCACCACTCACATTTTCTTCAGGAAATGTACATTCTAGTTATTATTAGTGGTGCTTGCAAAGCAACACTATTGTAATCTCACATACTTATTATTAGTGGTGCTTGCCAAAGGCAAAGCATCACTATTGTTCTCTTGCATACTTATTATTATTATAATAATTAGTGGTGCTTGCCATAGGCAAAGCATCACTATTGTTCTCTTGCATACTTATTATTATTATAATTATTATTATTCCACACATAGTTTGGCGCGCTACTCCTCCCGCAGCTTTTGTCACAGACCCCTGAGTGAGGCATCAAATTGTGCGGCTCATTGAGGAGAGGTGTGCTATATCTTTTCTAAGCGATTGGGGGTACGTTGTTTGCCCCAGGGGCAAAAAATTGTCCAAAAAATCCCATTGACTTAACATTGAGCCGAACTTTGACGAGTTATAGCTCAGAGCGAGGATTTCACAGAGACGTGTGATTTACCACATTTGAAGAGGCTGACAGGCTCTCTGAGAACATACCTCACAATGGGGTAAAAGTTTTACCCCTGGGGGGCAGGAGCTGCCCAAAGTTGCCCCAATGTAAGTCAATGGAATTTTTTGAAAAAATTTTTGCTCGCAGACCCACAAATGAGGCGTCAAATCGTGCAGATTATTTGGGAATGGTGTGCTATGACTACTATAAGTGATCGGGGGTACGGTATTTGCCCCAGGGGCAAAAAATTGGGCAAAAAATCCCATTGACTTAACATTGAGCCGAAATTTGACGAGTTATAGCTCAGAGCGAGGATTTCACAGAGACGTGTGATTTACCACATTTGAAGAGGCTGACAGGCTCTGTGAGAACATACCTCACAATGTGGTAAAAGTTTTACCCCTGGGGGGCAGGAGCTGCCCAAATTTGCCCCAATGTTAAGTCTATGGTAGATTTTGTATTGAACATAACTCTGGATCACAGTGTCTTAGAGACAAGGGGGCGGGCTCATTTTACTCAGACGACCAATCAGTCTCTCAGGATCATTGTGAAGCTATCAAGCCACGCCATAGCAACCATTTACAGCACCTTAGCAACAACTCCCATAGACTTCCACTGAAAGAGATCAAAGGGATATCTCCGGACTGAATTATCATAGAATCACAAGGGTGGTCTCGTTTGACTTGGGGCAGTAAAACAGCCAATCATGAATCCCCTCAACACTTCCTAGACCCTCCCTAGCAACCATTTTCGAGCACCTTAGCAACCTAAATCCAAAGAGAGATATCTTCCATTCTGAATGTCACAGAGGCATGGTAGTTGGTTTATATCATTCATACTGACAAGCAGCCTTTGGAGATTCATCATTGGCAGCTGCCAAGCCACTCCCTAGTAACAATTTAGAGCACCCTAGCAACCACATTTACTGATTTCAATTACAGTAAGATATCTTCAGATCAGAATGTCCTAGAGACATGATAGTTGCTTTGTTTTAATTGGGTGAGTAATCAGTCTTCAGCTTTCATCATGTGAACTACTTAGCCACGCCCTAGCAACCATTTAAAGCACCCTAGCAACAAAACACCATTGACATCCATTCAAAATCACTAAGATGTGTATCTTAGGATCAGAATGACGTAGAGACTTCCGGGTTGACTTATTTCACTCAGGATGGAAAGTAGACTTGATAAATATCACCCTGGTAACTGCCTAGCAACCAGATGGGTTTACCATAGCAACCAAGTAACAAATCTCATATCTTTGCACTACAAAATCGTAGAGACTTCCGAGTTGACTTATTTCATTCAGGATGGCAAGGAGCATTGTTGGCTGTCACCTTGGTAACTGCCTAGCAACCAGATGGGGTTACCCTACCATCCAAGTGACAAATCACATATCTTTGCACTACAAAATCGTAGAGACTTCCGAGTTGACTTATTTCACTCAGGATGGCAAGGAGCATTGTTGGATGTTACTTTGGTAACTGCCTAGCAACCAAATGGGGTTACCCTAGCAACCAAGTAACAAATCACATATCTCTGCACAAGAAAATCACAGAGACTTCCAGGTTGACTTATTTCACTCAGGATGGCAAGGAGCATTGTTGGCTGTCACCTTGGTAACTGCCTAGTAGCCAGATGGGGTTACCCTAGCAACCCAGAAACAAATCACATATCTCTGCACAAGAAAATCACAGAGACTTCCGGGTTGACTTATTTCACTCAGGATGGCAAGGAGCATTGTTGGCTGTCACCTTGGTAACTCCCTAGCAACCAGATGGGGTTACCCTAGCAACCAAGAAACAAATCACATATCTCTGCACAAGAAAATCACAGAGACTTCCGGGTTGACTTATTTCACTCAGGATGGCAAGGAGCATTGTTGGCTGTCACCTTGGTAACTGCCTAGCAACCAGATGGGGTTACCCTAGCAACCAAGTAACAAATCACATATCTCTGAACCAGAAAATTGTAGAGATTCCGTGTTGACTTATTTCATTCAGGATGGCAAGGAGCATTGTTGGCTGTCACCTTGGTAACTGCCTAGCAACCAGATGGGGTTACCCTAGCAACCAAGTAACAAATCACATATCTTTGCACTACAAAATCATAGAGACTTCCGAGTTGACTTATTTCACTCAGGATGGCAAGGAGCATTGTTGGATGTTACTTTGGTAACTGCCAAGCAACCAAATGGGGTTACCCTAGCAACCAAGAAACAAATCACATATCTCTGCACAAGAAAATCACAGAGACTTCCGGGGTGACTTATTTCACTCAGGATGGCAAGGAGCATTGTTGGCTGTCACCTTGGTAACTGCCTAGCAACCAGATGGGGTTACCCTAGCAACCAAGAAACAAATCACATATCTCTGTACTAGAAAATCACAGAGACTTCCGGGTTGACTTATTTCACTCAGGATGGTAAGGAGTATTGTTGGCTGTCACCTTGGTAACTGCCTAGCAACCAGATGGGGTTTCCCTAGCAACCATGGAAGAACACCAATATCTCTGCACCAGAATATCCTACTGTCATGGGGTGACCTCTTTCAACTTTGGGCAGTAGGTGGGACATTGTGGTAAGACATTTTGCCACGGCAAGCACCACTCACATTTTCTTCAGGAAATGTACATTCTAGTCTTCTTCTTCTTCTTCCGTACAAAACTTCGGCGCGTAACTCGTCCCGCACCTTTTGGCGTAGACCCATGAATGAGGTGTCAAATCGTGCGGCTCATTGAGTAGAGGTGTGCTATGACTATTATAAGCGATCGGGGGTACGGTGTTCGCCCCAGGGGCAAAAAATTGGGCAAAAAAGTCCCATTGACTTAACATTGCGCCGAACTTTGACGAGTCATAGCTCAGAGTGAGGATTTCGCAGAGACGTGTGATTTACCACATTTGAAGAGGCTGACAGGCTCTGTGAGAACATACCTCACAATGGGGTAAAAGTTGCACCCCTGGGGGGCAGGAGCTGCCCAAAGTTGCCCCAATGTTAAGTCTATGGTGTAGGACGGCCCATGAAATGTCATTTTGTATTGAACATAACTCTGGATCACAGTGTCTTAGAGACAAGGGAGCGGGCTCATTTTACTCAGACGACCAATCAGTCTCTCAGGATGATTGTGAAGCTATCAAGCCACGCCCTAGCAACCATTTACAGCACCTTAGCAACAAGTCCCATAGACTTCCATTGAAAGAGATCAAAGGGATTTCTCCGGACTGAATTATCATAGAAACACGAGGGTGGTCTCGTTTGACTTGGGGCAGTAAAACAGCCAATCATGAATCCCCTCAACACTTCCTAGCCCCTCCCTAGCAACCATTTTTGAGCACCTTAGCAACCAAAATCCAAAGAGAGATATCTTCCATTCTGAATGTCACAGAGGCATGGGAGTTGGTTTATATCATTCATACTGACAAGCAGCCTTTGGAGATTCATCATTAGCAGCTGCCAAGCCACTCTCTAGCAACAATTTAGAGCACCCTAGAAACCACATTTATTGATTTCAATTACAGTAAGATATCTTCAGATCAGAATGTCCTAGAGACATGATAGTTGCTTTGTTTTAATTGGGTGAGTAATCAGTCTTCAGCTTTTATCATGTGAACTACTTAGCCACGCCCTAGCAACCATATAAAGCACCCTAGCAACAAAGAACCATTGACATCCATTCAAAATCACTAAGATGTGTATCTTAGGATCAGAATGTCGTAGAGACTTCCGGGTTGATTTATTTCACTCAGGATGGAAAGTAGACTTGATAAATATCACCCTGGTATCTGCCTAGCAACCAAATGGGGTTACCCTAGCAACCAAGAAACAAATCACATATCTCTGCACAAGAAAATCACAGAGACTTCCGGGTTGACTTATTTCACTCAGGATGGCAAGGAGCATTGTTGGCTGTCACCTTGGTAACTGTCTAGCAACCGGATGGGGTTACCCTAGCAACCAAGAAACAAATCACATATCTCTGCACAAGAAAATCACAGAGACTTCCGGGTTGACTTATTTCACTCAGGATGGCAATTAGCATTGTTGGCTGTCTCCTTGGTAACTGCCTAGCAACCAGATGGGGTTACCCTAGCAACCAAGTAACAAATCATATATCTCTGTACTAGAAAATTGTAGTGATTCGGTGTTGACTTATTTTACTCAGGATGGCAAGTAGCGTTGGTGGCTGTCACCTTATTAACTGCATATCAACCAGATGGGTTTCCCTAGCAACCATGGAACAACACCTATATCTCTGCACCAGAACATCCTACTGTCATGGGGGTGGCCTCTTTCAACTTTGGGCAGTAGGTGGGACATTGTGGTAAGAAATTTTGCCACGGCAAGCACCACTCACATTTTCTTTAGGAAATTTACATTCTAGTTTTAGTTTATTATTTTTGTACGGTGAGCGCAGTTAGAGCATTTGTCTCGGGAACACGTCCGTGTTTGTAGTAGTGACTCGTTAATTGGTTGCTATTGCAAACACTGTTTTACAGTGAAAAACCCGCTGCAAGTAACTGTATGAAGATTAGGGAGTTTAGGTAGCTTTAAATATTAGTTAGAGGGAATTGCTTATTTCAACATCTGTCTTTAAACTTATTATGTTTTTTTGTGGAAAATTTACTAGCCATACATTTCTCACAATGACATCAAACGTTCAGGAATTTGTTAGCGCGCCGTCCGAGAGCTTGTTAAATGACTTAACCAAGGATCAACTATTAGAACTTGCAGAATACTACAAAATTAATCTGATGAGTCAAGATAAATGTCTAAAAGAGCAGATTAAAACCTTGGTAAAATACAGAGTTAGTTGAACGTGGCATTTTAGAGTCTCAATCTTCAGAAGACGCGTTAACTTTTGTCAATGCAACATCAACACAGTCTCATTTAATGTTTGAACAACAAAAGCAATTATTGGTAATTCAAGCAGAGATGAAAGAAAAGCAGTTAGAAGCACAAAATCGTATTGAATTGTCTAAAGTCCAATTGCAGCAACAACAACTTGAACTTGAACGTTATCGTTTGGATTTAATAAGAGATGGTAAACTTTCTATAACTGGAGAATCGGTAAATGATTCAAGTTCATACAAGTTTGATACGGTAAGAAATATGAGATTGATTCCTAAATTTGATGAGAAAGAGGTTGAGCGCTTCTTTTTATTGTTTGAACGTGTTGCGGACGCACAACGTTGGCCAGATGAAGAGCGCACGCTTATGTTGCAGACTACTATACAGACTATTTACAGGCAGAGCTCAAGAAGCATATTCTTCCCTTAGTGTAGAGGATGCTTCTGATTATAAAGCTGTAAAATCAGCAGTGTTGAGGGCTTATGAACTAGTTCCAGAGGCCTATAGACAAAGGTTTAGGTCCTGGAAGAAAAGTGAAAAACAGACGTATGTTGATTTTGTACACTATATTTCGGTCTATTTTAATCGTTGGTGTGTAGCTTCTGATGTAAAAACACTTGACGATTTAAGAGTTAATGGTACTTGAACAATTCAAGAGTTCCATTTCAGATCGTGTTGCAACTTATATTAGCGAGCGTAAACCGGACACTGCATATGAGGCGGCCGTCATGGCTGATGAATTCTCGTTTTCTCATAAAACTGTTTTTGATTACAGATCGGGTGGAGAAAAAAAGAGCTGTGGCGAAATTCAATCAAATCTTCCTGGTTTGTGCATGATTTACCCAGCAGACAGTTGCATCGCTCTATTGAAGAAAAAGACAGAGCAAATATGTGTAATTATTGTCATGAGTTTGGTCACTGGAAGAACGAATGTCTCTTATTGAAAGCAAAAGCTGACAATTCTAAAGTGAAATCTAAATCTTTGTTTCCTGTAAAGTCTGTGGCTTTGGCTGTGACTGCTTCAACAGTGAATAATCTGGAGAAAATTTGCTCCATGTGTTTCAGCGTTTACTCCTTTCGTTACAGAAGGTTCTGTTAGATTGGTAGATTCCACAAAAATCGTACCAGTAAAGATTCTATGTGATACAGGATCGTCAGAAACCTTTGTGTTAGAGTCTGCGTTGCCTTTTTCAGCTGATTCTTACACTGGAAGTAATGTACTGATTAAGGGCATTGGCTTGAATGTTATGTCTGTTCCACTTCATAGAGTTATTTTGCAGTCTGTGTTGGTCCAGGGAGAAGTGAAGGTGGCTGTTCGTTCCTGCTTGCCTGTGGAAGGAATACAGGTAATTCTGGGGAATGACTTGGCTGGTGATCGTGTTTGGCGGAATGATTCACCACATCTAGTGGTCACACCATGCCCGATGATCTTGAAACCAGGTGGTGGTGAGAATTTGACTTGTCCTTCAAATGTGTTACCCACGTGTGTGACAACACGATCTATGAGTAAAACACAAGCTGAGGTAAAACATGAGTCTAAGAAGGTGGTGACGGAAACTTTAGAAGTCCCTTCAATTTTATCAGTGTCACGTGATGAATTGATTGAAAACCAAAAAACTGACTCCACTCTTGTTGAGTTATTTGACCGAGTTGTATCATGACACAATTTGAGAGTCTTTCATCTGGGTATTACCTAGACGAAGGATTGCTAGTTCGAAAGTGGGTGCCACAGGGAGAGTTTGCGATGGGTGATCCCATGGTGCAAGTTGTAATTCCTCAGTCTCTCCGGCAGCTAGTGTTACAGACTGCACATGATACGTCTGGCCATATGGGAGTGAAAAAGACGTACAAATTACTTTTGAAACGGTTCTTTTGGCCGAAATTGAAGCGTGATGTGTCTAAATATATTAAATCTTGTCACACATGTCAGCTTACTGGTAAGCCAAATCAATCTTTGAAACCTGCTCCTCTTTTTCCGATTCCAACCATTAGTCAACCGTTTGAGCATCTCATTGTAGATTTTGTCGGGCCGTTGCCTAGATCAAAAGCAGGTAGTGAATATTTACTTACAATCATGTGCCAAGTAACTAGATATCCTGCTGCATATCCTTTACGTTCTGTGACGGCAAAACTAGTCATAAAGGCGCTGACTCAGTTCATTTCAGTATTTGGAATACCACGACTCATTCAATCTGATCAGGGAAGTAATTTCACTTCTAATTTGTTCGGTCAAGTGTTGAAACAACTTCATATTCAACATAACCTCTCCAGTGCTTATCATGCCCAAAGTCAGGGAGCACTGGAGAGATTTCATCAAACGTTAAAATCTCTTTTGAGGTCGTACTGTGTTCAAATGGGTAAGGACTGGGAGATGGGTCTACCTTGGTTAATGATGGCTGCTCGGGAAGCTGCACAAGAAAGTACTGGGTTCAGTCTGAACGACCTTGTTTTTGGACACGAGGTGCGAAGTCCGTTGTCTGTTTTATTTGCTGACTGGGAAAAGTCTGGTCCGCCGAAAAATGTTTTGTCATATGTTAGTGATTTTCATAGACGAGTTTATGAGGCGTGCCAGTTGGCGAAGTAATCTCTGAAAAAATCTCAAGATCGAATGAAACTACTTTTTGATTGTCGAACAGAGTTGCGTTCGTTTCAACCTGGTGACCAGGGACTGGCGTTGTTGCCTGTTGTTGGGTCACCGTTTCAGGCTAAGTTTGTTGGACCATATACTGTTGCCTGTCAGATTTCTGACCTGAATTATTTGATTAATACGCCAAATCGAAGAAAAAAGACTAGACTGTGTCACGTAAACTTGTTAAAGCCTTATGCTTGTAAAGATTTTGTTGCCCTTATGACAAATGAATACAAAGTTACTGCGCCTGATTCTTGTGTTAAACCTGTTATGCTTGCAGATTTTTCTGTTAATGACAGTGTTGAATCGGTTCCAACTCCAGTAGTTGGGGAGGAAGGTCAAATCGATCCGGGAGATTGTGTTCTTCAAGGTCGGCTTAGAAATTCGGAAGCACTGAGTTTTTTACGCGTTCAGCTTAGTCATCTAATGAATGTACAGCGTACTGATTTGATGAATTTGACTAAGGAATATGTTACATTGTTTTCTGATACTCCTTGTACAGATCTTATAGAGCATGACATTGATGTGGGAGGTGCAAGTCCAATACGTCAACGTTATTATCGTGTGTCGGCAAATAAGAAAACACTATTGGATGATGAAATCGAGTATATGTTGAAAAAATGACATCGCTGAACCTTCTTTTTCTAGTTGGGCTTCTCCATCTTTACTAGTGAATAAAGCTGATGGGTCGTTTAGATTCTGTACGGACTACCGAAAGGTAAATGCCATAACAAAGCCTGATTCTTTCCCACTACCTCGAATCGAGGATTGTGTCAAGTAGGAAATGCTAGATTCGTGAGCAAGTTTGACCTTCTAAAAGGTTACTGGCAGGTGCCTTTAACTGCAAGAGCTCGGGAGATTTCTGCTTTCATTACGCCTTCAGGGTTATTTTCCTACAAGGTTATGAGTTTCGGATTGCGTAACACTCCAGCAACGTTCCAACGTTTAATGAATCGCGTTATATCTGGTTTGAGTGGCTGCGCTGTATATTTAGATGATGTCGTTGTTTTTAGTTTTTTAACTTGGGAGGAACACTTGACTCAGATTAGAGCACTGTTTGATCATTTTGTATCAGCCAATTTGACTGTTAACCTGTCAAAATGCGAATTCGCCAAAGCCACCGTTACATATTTGGGGAAGGTGGTTGGACGAGGCCAAGTACGTCCTGTTCGCGCAAAGGTAGAAGCAATGGATAAGTGTCCTACTCCCACTACAAAAAAAGAGCTAATGCGGTTTCTTGGAATGGTAGGATTTTATCGTTGTTTTTGCAGAAATTTTTCTACCGCTGCGGTACCCCTGACAAATTTGTTGCGGGGAGGAGTAGATTTTTGCTGGACACCACTGTGTCAGCAAGCATTTGAGCGTGTAAAAATGCTCCTTACAGAGGCTCCCGTTTTGGCAGCTCCGAGCTTTGATCAAACGTTTAAATTACAAGTTGATGCCAGTAATGTGGGTGCTGGGTCCGTCTTGTTACAAACATCTGCGGATGACATTGATCATCCGATTGGGTTCTTCTCTAGAAAGTTTACTCTATTCCGAAATAGAGAAGGAAGCACTTGCTTTGATTTGGGCCTTACAACACTTTGAGGTGTATGTTGGGTCGTCAGAGGGACCCCTAGTGGTCTATACGGATCACAATCCTTTAGTTTTTCTGCACTCTTTACAAAACCCCAACCAAAGGCTGATGAGATGGTGTTTGTTTCTTCAGAGTTACTCTTTAGATATACGCCATATTAAAGGCGTAGAGAATGTAACTGCTGACACCTTGTCCCGTGTTTAAGTGGTTTAAAGTTTGTATTTTCTCTGACTGTGTGTCTCTTTTTCTTTCTTAATTTTGCTTCCTAGGCGCCAGGTTGCTGAAAGAGGGAGAATTGACGGGATTAGGGAGAATTGCAGGCCAAACCAACTATTGCTACCTGGACAAATTGAATTTATGAGAGTTGTTTTGTTTTATTAAGACTCTAGTGCTCTTCTTTTAGGGGGGGGTGGGTGTGTGACGGGTCTCCGGTTGTTCCCGCTGTTGTCGACTGGTGGGTGTGGCTGGGAGTCTCATCAAGAGAATGATGTACACCTGTGTAGGAGCATCAGTGATGTGCACCTGTATATAAGCTTAGGCTTTGAGAATGTTGAGGGAGACTTTTGGAGATCTTTAGAGCTGCAAGACTCTTGGGAGTTGCTCCTGTTCTTTTTGTGTTGGGTTTGTTTTGTTTACCTTTGCCTTTACTTTGATCTTAGTTCTGTCTGACATTTTAACATCGCTTGTCAGACAGAAATGGTAGTTTTGTTGTAATTGATTTCCTGTTCTATATATTTTCCTATTTATGTTAATAAATATTGTTTACAACCTGACCAACTTCACTATGTCCTCCACTCATTTGTCACTGCTTTGAGCTGGTTGTGACAATATGTACTACTACCTCTACAAATACCCATTTGAACATAAGTTCCTTTGAACATTCCAGTATAACAACTCTGTGTACAAATACTATTCATCTTATCCTGTAATTCAGTGTCTTGCTGTTGTATTTCGGTATGTACTGGAAGCTTCTGATCAGAGGCCAAATTTCTTATGTTTGTGTGAGCACATCTGGGCAATAACAATGTGATATCTGATGGTATCAGATGGTAATGCCATGTTACTTTGAGACACCATTACCATATTTATGTACTATTCTGTATTTTCATGGTGCTTCAAAGTACTTACATTTATTCATTTGGCAGACACCTTTATACAAAGCAACTTACAAAAGAGGAATAATACATCATACGTGATTCATCTTAAGGAGACAGTGGTGCAAAAAGTGGTGCATTACTAAGTTTCACTAGCATCAGAATACTAGTATCCAATGTAGAATAGAGTGCAACAAAAATATACTGTGTGTATATTTGATCTCAGTGATTTGAACTGTGGCATGATAGTCGGTGCCAGATGGGCTGGTTTGAGTATTTCTGTAATTGCTGATCTCCTGGGATTTTCATGCAGAGATCTGATTGAAAAATGCATTTTGCTATGAATGGGATAAGAGAGACCGGTCTGTAGTTTTCTAGTTGTGTGGGGTTAAGTGCAGGTGCTTAAAGCAGTGGGTATACTTCAAAGAATACCATTGTACTACCATGGTAATTTGGTATATGATAACCACATTCATATACAATTTAATGTACATAATGCTTCAAGATAATTCAAAGAATACATAGTACTACTAGGGTGCTTCAATATATGACTACACTGTAAAAATGCTACAGAAATAAAATGTTAATTGATTAACAAATATTAACTGTAAAATATACAGTAAAATGTTTTAATATATTTTAAAAGACAATACAGTAGTTTTTACAATACAATTATGTAAAAATGTAATTATTTAAATGTAAAAAGCAAGATTTTCCTGTATAATTAATGGTTAAATGAACCAGAGATACATGTACTTTTTTACTGTAAATTATTGTTAAAATTAGAGTAAAAAACAGTAATCGGGCGTTCCCAAAATTCCCTGCGTGATCCATTATATTTTATGGGAATTGTTATGTTACATCATATTTTTAATATTAGTTACGTACACTGGGGTGTTCTGTGTTATATTTAATGTAATTTAGTTAATGTTTACTGCATTATTTAAATCTCACATGTGTTACCATGATGGTGTTTTGTGTTTCCCGTCTGTCACTCACTTTGACGTTGTGTTGAAGAAGCGACATGAGGGGTCTGTCTTGAGCGCCGAATATGCCTCTGGTCTATGAAAAAAGGCCAATGAGAAGTTGGCAGACAGTATTTGCTTATTCGTATTTCCCCTGGACTTATGGGTATGCGGGGAAATACGTTGAGTTCATTCAGAAATTTTCTTCAGAGCCGATGGTCATGTATGCACCCAGCTGTGAGTCACACACCAGTTCCTGCCCTGTTCCTCTGACGCTCTGCTTGCTGTTGGATCTACGTCGCACTTCAGCGGCTTTCTCCCTCTCTGCATGGCAGTGCAGCTTGCCCCTGGGCTCTTCGACAGTGCAAGAGAGTTAAAAGAGTATATAAAAGAGTGATTTTCTCTATAAAAGAGCTTTACACAGCAGCGTTGAACGTCCTTTTCAGGCCCATTCCGCCCCTGTGTAGTTCCTGGATGCGGTAGAGTGCTCTCCACTTCAGACGGCCACAGGCGTTGTCTCGTGTGTCTGGGCAGCGATCACACCAAGGCAGCGTTTGTAGATGGTTCATGCTCTCACTGTGAGAGCATGACCATGGCAACGTTGCGGTTGCGGCTTGCTTTCAATTGAAAGCACGCCACTCCAGCCGCCCCCTTCGTCGCTCCTTCTTCCCACAGAATTGAGGAAGATGCGGCTGGCACTGGAGGCGATCTGCGGACGGTAGCGGGTGCAGTTCTGCCGGGTACACCCCCTCGGATGACCCGTCCCCCAGCACGCTTTTTGAATCCCGTCTGGGCTCGAGGCAACAGCGGCTCGCCTCACGGCCAGCTTGCCTATCCCCTAGAGCTCGAGGTGGATGAGCTTGTTGCTGCATCGGAGAGCGCGGCATCTGACGCTGATGCCTCCCCTGGGCTGTCGCCTTCGGGCCAGCACGCTGTAGGGCTTACGGTTTAGTAGCCGGTTTGGTTATTAGCAATAATTAATAATTATCATAGATAACTATCAGTTATTAAAATCAATAGAACATTGATTTAGAATCAATATTAGATTTTTAATCCTTTAAATCAACAATCATCAAATCTAATAGAATATTAATTATTATCCAAGATAATAACTAATTATTAAAATTAATCAAACATTGATTAGACTTAACACTAGCTTATTGATCCTTCAAATTAAACAATCAAAGATAATTGTCCTAAAGAATATTAATTAGGAATAATGTCGACGGGGCACCACCCTGCAATCAGGGACTAATAACCAGACAGTATAACAGTCTCAATATTAGATTGTTCTCTTAGGAAAATTGATGTCCGTAGATCAAGATTAAAAAAGAGAACAACGAAGGGTTGAATTCGAGCACTGGCATCCCCTGCCAGCCTTTGACACATGTGTATGCAAAACAAACCAAAACACTTCTCTTTTAATTATAACTAAGTTTATTGAAAATATAATGTCAATTAATAATCAATACAATGTAGTCAATAAACTTCCGACATTCAAACTACAAACTAAACAGTGACAGTAACACCTGAGAGGACTGTGTGAGAGAGAGAGAGAGAGAGAGAGAGAGAGAGAGAGAGAGAGAGAGAGAGAGAGAAGTGATGCACACAAAATGGCGGACGTGACTCTCGTGGAGAGTATGTCACGTGAGATTTCCGGCCCGAGAGTATGGCCGCGAATGTGGGCGGAGAGAAGCCGGTTAATGGCGTCTGTCCGTTTCCAGCGTGTCTCCTCTTGCCCGATAGCCTGGGGACAAAGCTGAGCTTTATCACAAAGTTATCTACTAGCAAATGGTTGTGAGGGGTCGTGTGTGCGCGTGTGTGTGTGTGTGTGTGTGTGTGTGTGTGTGTGGTTAGTTCGAGAGAGAGAGAATAAAGTGGCGGCGTTGAGGCCGGTTTCGCGATCGTGGTAGAGAAGGCAACTGTTAGTTTACCACTCAGAGACGCGGTGAACGGCTCGTAACCCGTCCCGCGACCTCTGGTCCTTTAATGGATAAACAGTATGCCGGTCTCATCCGCGATGGCGTAAACACACAACAGTCCAACGTGGTTGGATTACAACACAGCAAACTCTAATTTATGATAACAGTATGTTGCATTAATACCTTGAGTATTATTAGCAGCAATGAGCGGACTCTGCAGTCCGTAAACTGTACAAAACAATAAACTTGATCCACAAGAATAACACACCTAAATATTCTATCTCTGCCCAGACGTTAACCTCTTACTTGGATCGCGTGGGGACGCATGTAGAACGTGTGTTCATCCGTCATTCGACTCCAACCCGGTTCCTCGAGGCTCGGGTGATAACGGGAGGCCGTTTCCTCGCTCTGCCGGCGGGCAGTACGGCTGCTGATTCCCGGCGGGCTGGCAGAGAAATCAGCGACGTTAACTTGATTGAAGAGGGAAGGGAATTCTTCTTTCTTCACTTCTGCAGGCAAACGGATGAAGATTGCTCAGCGGATTGCTCGGCGCTTTCCTTTGGATCCGTTAAAGTGTTCGGTTGAACACAATGTTCTCAACTCGTCCAGCGAAATGGAGATTGTATTGCCGCAGTTTCAAGTTGCATGTTACTTCCTTGTGCAACGAGGCAACACCACGTCTATACACGGCGGGCAAAGTCACTGGAAGCGCTGAAGGAATCGATTTCCGATGCATTTCTACCCCTGATGACATCATAGTTGAGGTGCGTTCTGTTGAGTGCCTCATCCAATAGGAGTTGAGCGTTCGATCCTTTGGAATTTCACACGGTTGTAAAGTGAGCAAGGCTTCTTGGGATTTGCAGTTGGTTTTGTACTCCCTTTGTTTGATTTTGGCGCGATTTTTATCAGCAAGATTTATGACTTTGTTTTTGTGGGCCTCAGTCAGGCTTTACGAATGTGTTAAGCCTGCCTTTGTCTTGTATCTGAATACATGAGGCCTTACAACGTCCAGGCTGAGGCTGAGGCGAAGATGTCCAACATGGTTGCCCGGGCCACCACCAGCGTGCCCAGCACCCAGGCCCAGCTCTCAGCCCCAGTGTCGAGCACACCGCAGGAAGCATAAGCCCCCCGTCGCATGGACCCCCTCGAGGACTCGTAAGGCTCCCAGGCGCTCCTGAGACGTCCGACCCAGGGACCAAGACGTTAGCTCCGGAGACGGTAAGACCACTCCGTCCCCCGGTGGAGAGCCGGGAGGAGAATCTTTTGTTGGATTTATTTCATTTGACGCACCCCCTCGGGGCTGCGATACCCACATTCTCAGTAAAAGAGCTATTTCCTTTGTCTCTGGATCAACTGGCCCGCAAATGCCCTTCTCACAGCACTCTCCTGCCAGATTTAAACAGTCCCAGCACGTTGGACACGGACCTTCCGCCTTCAGTCCCACGACTGTTCCCTGGCCGACCAGTTCCGACGAGTCTAGAGGACGCCTACATTGGACCTCCTCCTCAGTCACTAACCCGCCCCCTTCCGGGTGTGCGGAGCAAGGTAAGTGCTTTGAGTCTCTTCTCAGCACCAGAGCCTCGGGGACGCATCTTTGCCTCCCGACGCCGTTTTACCTGCTTTGCCCCGCTGCGATGCCCCGCCGGGTTGAGTCAGTATTGTCCTGTGTTTTCTCAGGTCCGAGCCGGTAGAACTCGGTAACACGCTGATGATCTGGCCGGGTGAATTGCTTGCACTTGGTGCCCTTTCCCTCAGCCGAAGTAAAACTGTGCGCTTTCTCTCCCAGGAGATCCCACCCACCCGGGTCCCTGGTTGATTCCTCCCTAGCCCTTTTGGGTCCACAGTTCAGTGGAGGAAATTGCCGACCCAGTCCACTACAGGTACTTAATCTACCCTGTACTGGAATAGGTGCTCCACAGATCGGGACTCCTACATGGAATCCCCCTGTGTGTATTTTCCACGGTACGGTCCCCTTACAAAGTGGTCCCATGTCTCCCTTAGGCAGTTCTAGCTGCCCTCCTGTCACTATGCTGTAGCAACTCCCCCCTCCTTGAGGCTGGATCCACCACTGCGCCACGTTCCACATGTTACATAAAAAACCCATGTGATGTATTTGCCACCTTTACCTCCTCATTTAGGGCAGGTGTGGCATCCGCAGTGTCTTTTCCCCCTGAAAGAATAGGGAACTGGGTAAGACTGCCTTCCCTCGATGCATGCAAGGGCCCCGGCTGTTCTTGCACTATGTGGAGAAACATAGAGAGAAAAGCGGTCCAGCCAGGCTTGGCCCGTTCCCAGGTTGGCAAGCGTCGCCTTGTTCCCCTGCCTAGGGTAACCAGAAGGATTCCGACGACTTTTTTGGGGTATTGGGGAAGGGTACGCGCAGTCTGACACAGTTGGTCGCTTGTGCACGTGAAATTACCTGCCCGCTCCTGTGTCAGCATTACACGTACACGGCTCAGCGCATGGCGTGATTTAAATTGGACCCCTAGTGTCACTTCTTCGACACAACATCGAAGTGAGCGACAGACGGGGAATGTCTAGGTTACATATGTAACCTCCGTTCCCTGATGGAGGAAACGAGACGTTGTGTCCTCCCGGCCACGTCGCTGAGCCGAGCCACTGCAGTGGCCGGACCATTTCCGGCTCCTCAGAAAAATCCTGAATGAAGTCGACGTATTTCCCTGCTTTTATACCCGTATGTCCGGGGCGGGGTATGTAAATACTGTCTGCCAATTTCTCATTGGCCTTTTTTCATAGACCAGAGGCATATTGAGCGCTCAAGAGAGACCCCTAGTGTCGCTTCTTCGATGCAATGTCTCGTTCCCTCCATCAGTGAACGGAGGTGTGGCAGGGCGGGGCCGGGTCCCGTTTCAGGCTAATCAAGCCTCCAAGAGGGATAAAGGCCAATGGCAGATGGTGGTGTGTGGAGAGAGAGATCATTTACGGACATGTCCATCATATGTGTGTTTGTGTCTTTAAAGTTTATCATTAAAATATTATTTATATTGACAAGCCGGTTCTCGCCTCCTCCTTTCCCTTAAATCCTTTCCCTTGAACTACGTTAAACTGGACCTGCGTGAAGTTGGCCCCCCATCCAACGCAAAACGTCGGCAAAATAGTCTCAATCGTTTGTGCTTCGTTTGTGCTGGTAAAAATTTTCGTTTGTGCTGCTTCAGTTTTTTAGATATTAAAAGAATATTTATAGGTCATTCTGAGGTCAGTCAGCCCCCCCACATGCTCCAAATTCACCCAAAATAGTCTCAATCATTTGTGCTTCGTTTGTGCTGGTTTGTGCTGTAAAAAATTTTGTTTGTGCTGCTTCGGTTTTTTAGATATTAGACATTGAATTATTGGCGATGATGTCACCAGCCCCCCCACATGCTCTAAATTCATCCAAAATAGTCTCAATCGTTTGTGCTTCATTTGTGCTGGTTTGTGCTGTAAAAAATTTTGTTTGTGCTGCTTCGGTTTTTTAGATATTAAAATAATATTTATAGGTCAATCTGAGGTCAGTCAGCCCCCCACATATTCCAAATTCTCCCCAAATAGTCTCGTTTGTTTGTGCTTCATTTGTGCTGGTTTGTGCTGGTAAAAGATTCGTTTGTGCTGCTTCAGATTTTTAAATATTAGACATTGAATTATTGGCGATGACGTCACCAGCCCCCCCCCCCCCTCCCCCCCCCCCCCCCCCGCATGCTCCAAATTCGCCCAAAATAGTCTCAATCGTTTGTGCTTCATTTGTGCCAGTAAAAGTTTTGTTTTGCGAATGTCTTTTTTTTTAACAACACAGTTCAAGAAAGAAGGTAAGATCCAAATGGCAAACCAAATCACATAAATAGTTGAGCATTCACTTAACTGTTACCTATCCACTGTTCGTTTTCAACTTGTAACTTGACACAGCGGATCACAGGATGAGTGGAATGTAACACAAACTCCAAGGTAAGTGTTTTAACTTGTTACTCTATTTAGTTATGTGAATAACAGTAGTAATATTAACATTGTCATAAATATAGGCACCTTAATCTGTTTGCTGTAGCTCTGTGTTTATACACACATTGGCTGTGCGTGTGTGCAGTACAGGTCAAAAGTTTCAAGGAAACATTGCGATTTTAAAATGTTTTTGAAAGAAGTCTCGTAATCTCACCAAGGCTGTATTTATTTGATAAAAAAAAAAAAAGTAAAAACAGTAATATTGTGAAACAAAACACATTAAAATAGCTGTTTTCTGTTTTAATGTAATTTAAAATGTAATTTTATTTCTGTGATGTCAAAGCTGAATTTTCAGCATCATTACTCCAGTCTTCAATGGTTTGTTTGTTTGTTTTTAATTTTGTTTTTGTTTTGTCTTTCCTATTTGTAGTCTATATATGCTCAGGTTTATATGTGTTGGATACAATATGATTGGCATAATAAAAAAAAAACATCCAGTCTTCAGTGTCACATGATCCTTCAGAAATCATAGAAAAATGTTGATTTTGAGCTATTTTCATTATTATTGGTGCTCAATTATTAAGAATGGTTCTTATTTTTTTTATCAATGTTTAAAACTATTTTTGCATGCTTAATATTTTTGTGGAAACTTTGATGAATAGAAAGGTAAAAAGAACAGCATTTATTTGAAATATAAATCTTTTTAACCATATAAATGTCGTTTACTTTCTCTTTTGATCAATTTAATTTGTCCTTACTGAATAAAAGTGTTTTATATATACTGAATTTTAAATCAAATAAATGCAGCCTTGGTAAGCAGAAGAGACTTCTTTCAGAAACATAAAACAATCTTAATGTTTTCAAACTTTTGACTACTTTATATATATATATATATATATATATATATATATATATATATATATATATATATATATATAAAGGTGTGTGTGTGTGTGTGTGTGTGTGTGTGTATGTGGAAACTCGTGACTCAATGAATTAAGTAGCCAAAGTTATTTTACTTTTAAAATTGAATTACTGTTGAATTACTGTGTCACTCCACTTCTCAGGTTGTCATACATCTCCCAGACACATGGAGACCTCCTGCATTAGGCCACATAATGTCCAAGAGCATCCTGAGTTAAGGCTCTTTTGAAAGCAATGATTGACCTTAAAGCAAATTGGAGGGACATTCACACAAAGGAAATTCTGTGGAGTTGCTTCCCAGGTCAGTGTCAATCCGCATAAGTTATCCCAGACTGTAACTGAGCACTTTTCCTGAAGTATCTGTCTTGAATGCAGAGGGACACTGTGACAGACTTTGTATTGGCCTGAGGCAGGGGGACTCCAGAAGGGTAAGGCCTTCTTCCACTGTGGCCTGAAGATGAGCCATGCCAGAAGCCTGCAGTACAGCAACAGAAGTACAAACAAATGGAACTTCCTGGGTGACTTGTGTGCTGAGACCACAATACTGTGAGGAGCACTGTTTTGTGAAGGAAACACATGCTTTTTTTTTCAACAGGTCCACTTTCAGTATTTTCCCCCTCACAGATGGATCTGCATGGAGCCATTCAGGACAAGGAGTGAGGTATGAATTCCTCTTCCTCTTATGGGTGGAACCGCTAGGTCTCTCCAGTTTTCAACAGCGTCTTCATATGTCGCAGAACAGGAAGTATCCATTTATGGTTCCCCGTCTGTCGCTCACTTCGACGTCGTGTCGAAGAAGCGACACTAGGGGTCTCTCTTGAGCGCCGAAAGATGCCTCTGATCTATGAAAAAAGGCCAATGAGAGTTGGCGAACAGTATTTGCATACCCCGCCTCCGGATATGGATATAAAGGCGAGGGAAATACGCTCGTTCATTCAGTAATTTTCTTCAGAGCCGATGGTCGTGTGTATGCTGCCAGCTGCGTGTAACACAACTGATCCTGCTTCTGGTCCTCTGACGCTCTGCTGCTGTTGGATTTACGGCGCACTTCAGCGGTTTTTTCTCTTCTCTGCCGGCGTGCAGTTTGCCCCTGTGCGGTTCGACAGCGCAGAGTTAAAAGAGTTCCATTTTAAAAGAGTAATTTTCTCCATAAAGGAGTTTATTTCTCTGAAAGAGCAATACACAGTGGTGTTGAACGCCCTTTTCAGGGCGCGTCTTTGTAAAGATGCCATTCAACCCCTGTGTAGTTCCTGGATGCGGTAGAGTGCTCTCCGCTTCTGACGGCCACAGGCGCTGTCTCGGGTGTCTGGGCGCCGATCACACCGAGGCAGCATTTGTGGATGGTTCATGTTCTCACTGCGAGAACATGACCATGGTAACGTTGCGGTCGTGGCTTGCTTTCAATAGAAAGCACGCCACTCCAGCCGCCCCCCGTATCGCTCCTTCTTCCCACGGGATTGAGGACGATGCGGCTGGCAATAGACGGTGATTTGGGGAGGGCAGCGGGTGTGGTTCCGCCGGGTACGTCCCCTCGGACCACCCGCCCCCCGACACGCTCGTTAACCTCTGTCCAGCCTCGAGGTAACGGCGACTCGCCTCCGGGCCGGTCTGCCTATCCTCTGGAGCTTGAGGCCGATGAGCTCGCCGCTCCGTCGGAGAGCGCGGCATCTGACACTGACTCCTCCCCTCGGCTGCCGCCTTCGGGCCAGCACACTCAGGCTGAGCCGGATGCGCAGATGTCCGACATGCTTGCCCGGGCCGCCGTTGGGGTGGGGTTGGACTGGAAACCTCCACCCTCCCCACACCCGTCACGGTTGAATGACTGGTTCCTGGGGTCTGGGCGCCGCTCACAGCCACGCCCCCCCCCGGTCCCGTTTTTCCCGGAGGTGCATGACGAGCTGACGTCTTCATGGAGAGCGCCGCTCTCCATTCGTCAAAAGCCCTGCTCGTCCACTCTCGCTACCCTCGACGGCGGAGAGGCCCACGGGTACACGGCGATTCCCCAGGTGGATAGGGCAGTTGCGCTCCATCTTTGTCCCGGTGACCCTACCACCTGGCGCGGGCACCCTATACCCCCTTCCAAGGCCTGTAGGACTTCATCCACGTTGAACAACAAAGCCTACAGCGCCGCGGGACAGGCCACCTCTGCCTTGCACGCCATGGCCATCCTGCAAGTCCACCAGTCCAAGGCGCTCAGAGATCTGCACGAGGATAGCCCTGACCCCGATGTGCTGCAGGAACTGCTCTCAGCGACCGACCTCTCCCTCAGAGCCACGAAGGTCACCGCGCAGGCACTCGGGCAGGCGATGGCCACCCTTGTGGTCCAGGAACGTCATCTTTGGCTCAACCTGGTCGAGATGCGTGAGGCCGACAAAGTTCGCTTCCTCGACACCCCTGTCTCCCAGCTTGGCCTCTTTGGGAAACCGTCGAGGACTTCGCCCAGCAGTTCTCCGCGGTGAAAAAACAGACGGAGGCCATATCTCACATCCTGCCTCGTCGCAAACCTGCCGCCAAGGTCACTGAACCCGTCTGCTCGCCGAGGGCGTCCCCCTGCGGCTAAGAAACCTGCTCCGCCTCAACCTGGGCCCAGCTCTCAGCCCCTGCGTCGAGCACACCGCAGGAAGCAGACGCCCCCCGTCTCCCGGACTCCCTCGAGGACCCGTAAGGCTCCCAGGCGGTCCTGAGACGGGCGACCCAGCGACACAGACGTTAGCTCCGGAGGTGGTAAGACCGCTCCGTCCCCTGGTGGAGGGCCGGGAGGAGAATCTTTTGTTTTTAAACAATTTCATTTGCCGCCCCCCCTTAGATGGGGTTGCGGTACCCACATTCTCAATAAAAGAGCTATTTCCTATGTCTCTGGGTCATCTGGCCTGCAAATGCCGTTCTCACGGCACTTTGCCCTCAGATCTCAACAGTCCTGGCTTCCTGGACACAGACCACTCGTCTTCAGCCCCACGACTGTCCCCCGGCCGGCCGGTTCCTACGAGTCTAGAGGACGCCTACCCAGGACCACCTCCTCAGTCGCCAACCCGCCCCCTGCCGGGTGTGCGGAGCAAGGTAAGTGCTTTGAGTCTTTTCTCAGCACCTCAGCCGCGGGTCGCCTTGTCGCCGCCCAACGCTGCCCTACCTGCTCCACCCCGCTGCAAAGCCCCGCCGGGTACGTCCAAATTGATCGTCCCTTTGGTGCCCCTAGCGCAGAGGTTGGACGCGTGGCTTTCACTTCCCGACTTGTCTCGCTGGCTGGCCCGGACCATCCGACTCCGTTACGCAATTCAGTTTGCCAGGCCCCCGCCCCCCTTCATGGGCGTCCGCTTTTCCGCAGTACACGGCAAACACGCCCAGTCCCTGCGCGCGGAAATCGCGACTCTTCTGGCCAAAGACGCGATAGAGCCTGTCCCTCCAACCGAGATGAAGAAGGGTTTCTACAGCCCCTACTTCATCGTACCCAAGAAAGGTGGCGGCTTACGACCAATCTTGGACCTGCGAGTTCTCAACCGAGCGTTGCACAAACTCCTGTTCAAAATGCTCACGCAGAAGCACATCTTAACCTGCGTCCGGCATCTAGATTGGTTCGCAGCGATAGACCTGAAGAACGCGTACTTCCACGTCCCCATCCTGCCCCGACACCACACCTACCTGCGGTTTGCATTCGAGGGCCAGGAGTATCAGTACAAAGTCCTCCCCTTCGGCCTGTCTCTGTCCCCTCACGTCTTCACGAAAGTCGCAGAGGCAGCTCTTGCCCCGCTCCGAGAAGCCGGCATCCGCATACTCAACTACCTCGATGACTGGCTCATTCTGGCCCACTCGCGAGAGTTACTATGCGCCCACAGAGACCAGGTGCTCAGGCATCTCAGCTGTCTGGGGCTTCAGGTCAACTGGGAAAAGAGCAAGCTTACTCCAGTTGAGAGCATCACTTTTCTCGGGATGGAGTTAGACTCTGTCTCAATGTCGGCACGTCTCACCAACGAGCGTGCCCAGTCAGTGTTGAACTGCCTCGCCGCCTTCAGGCCGGGCACAGCGGTCCCTTTAAAACTTTTCCAGAGGCTCCTGGGGCATATGGTGTCCTCCGCGGCGGTCGCGCCGCTGGGGTTGATGCATATGAGACCGCTCCAACACTGGCTTCAGACCTGAGTCCCGAGACAAGCATGGCGCTACGGCACGCACCGGGTAACAATCACCCCCGCCTGCCGCCAAACATTCAACCCCTGGACAGACCTCTGTTTCTTACAGGCTGGAGTACCCCTACAGCAGGTGTCCAGACGCGTCCTGGTCACGACCGACGCCTCCAGATTGGGTTGGGGCACTGTTTGCAACGGGCACGCAGCCTCAGGCCGTTGGAAAGGGGCCCAGCAGCGTTGGCACATCAACTGCCTCGAGTTGTTGACCGTCCTTTTGGCCCTGCGGAAGTTTCTCCTGTTAATTCAGGACAAACATATCCTAGTCAGGTCGGAAAGCATCACTGTGGTCGCGTACATAAATCGCCAAGGCGGCGTACGCTCCCGCCACATATCACAACTCGCCCGTCATCTCCTCCTTTGGAGCCAGCACCGACTCAAGTCGCTGCGTGCCACTCACATCCCCGGCAACCTCAATGTGATAGCGGACGTGCTGTCACGACAACGCTTGCCTGGCAGAGAGTGGAGGCTTCACCCCCACTCGGTTCAGCTGATTTGGGAACGGTTCGGCAAGGCCCAGGTAGACCTGTTTGCCTCCCGAGAGACCTCCCACTGCCCGCTCTGGTACGCCCATTCAGAGGCTCCCCTCGGGACAGATGCACTAGCACACAGCTGGCCGGTGGGGCTGCGCAAGTACGCATTCCCCCCAGTGAGCCTTCTAACACAGGTGCTGTGCAAGGTCAGGGAGGACGAGGAGCAAGTCGGTCTCGTGGCTCCCTACTGGCCCACCCGGGCCTGGTTCTCGGACCTTGTACTCCTCGCGACAGCCCCTCCCTGGCGAATTCCCCTGAGGAAGGACCTTCTTTCTCAGGGACGGGGCACGCTCTGGCATCCGCACCCAGACCTCTGGAACCTCCACGTCTGGCCCCTGGACGGGACGCGGAAGATCTAGCTGGTCTACCACCCACGGTCATAGCCACGATCAACCAAGCCAGAGCCCCCTTCTACCAGGCAACTCTACGCCATGAAATGGCGTCTGTTCGTCAATTGGAGTTCTTCCCGGGCAGAAGACCCACAGAGGTACGCAGTTAGGTCGGTGCTCCTGTTCCTACAGGAGAGGTTGGAGAGGAGGCTGTCCCCGTCCACCTTGAAGGTGTATGTTGCCGCTATCGCAGCTCACCACGACCCAGTAAATGGCAAGTCTCTGGGTAAGCACGACTTAATCGTCAGGTTCCTAAGAGGCGCCCAGAGGTTAAACCCCTACCGGCTAAACCTGTTCCCCTCCTGGGATCTCTCGGTGGTCCTCGTCGGTCTTCAGAGATCCCCTTTCGAGCCGCTAGAATCAGCTGGACTCAGGGCCCTCTCTCTAAAGACGGCCCTGCTGATCGCGCTCGCCTCCATCAAGAGGGTCGGGGACCTGCAAGCGTTCTCTACTAATGACACTTGCCTGGAGTTCGGTCCGGCAGACACTCATGTGATCCTAAGACCTCGACCGGGCTATGTGGCCAAGGTTCCTACCACGCCCTTCAGAGATCAGGTAGTGAACCTACAAGCGCTGCCCCGGGAGGAGGCAGACCCAGCCCTCTCACTATTGTGTCCAGTACGTGCCTTGCGTGCCTACCTGGAACGCACCCAGAGCTTCAGGCGCTCTGAGCAGCTCTTTGTCTGCTTTGGAGGACAGCAGAAAGGGAACGCTGTCTCCAAACAGAGGTTGTCTCACTGGGTGGTGGATGCCATTCAGTTGGCCTACCACACCCAGGCCGTGCCACCCACTCTACTAGGAGCGTGGCATCCTCATGGGCACTGGCGAGGGGCACCTCCCTAGCAGACATTTGCAGAGCTGCGGGCTGGGCAGCACCTAACACCTTTACGAGATTTTACAATCTCAGGGTTGAGTCAGTCTCGTCCCGTGTTCTCTCAGGTCCGAGCCCGTAGAACTTGGTACACATCGACGATCTGACCGGGTGAATCGCTTGTTCCAGCGCCGTTTCCCTCTGCCAAGGCAAAACAGTGTGCTTCTTTCCCAGAAGACCTAGGTCCCTGGTTGATTCCTCCCTAGCCCTTTGGGCCCGCAGCAGTTCAGCGGAGGAACTTGCTGGTCCAGTCCACTACGGGTACCCCAGGCTACCCCTACTGGAATAGGTGCTCCACAGATCAGGCCTCCTACGGGACTCCTCCTGTGTGTATTTCCGCGGTACGGTCACCTTACGAGCTGACCCGCGTCTCCCTTCGGCAGTCCTTTGCTGCCCTCCAGTTGCCGTGTTGTAGCAACTCCCCCCTCCTCAAGGTTGGATCTACCACCACGCCATTCTTCCCACATGTGACCCAAGAGGCCATGTGATGTATTTTGCCACCTCTACCTCCCCTTTCGGGTGGGTGTGGCCTCTGCAGGGTCTTTTCCCCCTAAAAGAATAGGAATTCGGGATAAGACCCCCTTCCCTCGATGCGGTAAGGGCCCCGGCTGCTCTTGCTCTATGCCGAGAAAACATAGAGAGAAAAGAGGCCTGGCCAGGCTTGGCCCGTTCCTTTGTTGGGAGCGTCACCTTGTTCCCCCCTAGGGTAACCAAAAGAATTCTGACGACTTTTTTGGGGCATTGGGGAAGAGTACGTGCAGCCCGAACACAGTTGGTCGCTTGTGCACGTAGAAATACCTGCCCGCTTCTGTGTAAGCAGTACACGTACACGGCTCAGCGCATGGCAAGTTTTGAAGTGGACCCCTAGTGTCGCTTCTTCGACACAACGTCGAAGTGAGCGACAGACGGGGAACATCTCGGTTACGTATGTAACCTCCGTTCCCTGATGGTGGGAACGAGACGTCGTGTCTTCCCGGCCACGTCGCTGAGCCGAGCCGCTGAGGTGCCCGGAACACTCCCGGCTCCTCAGAAAAATCCTGAATGAACGAGCGTATTTCCCTCGCCTTTTATATCCGTATCCGGAGGCGGGGTATGCAAATACTGTTCGCCAACTCTCATTGGCCTTTTTTCATAGACCTGTTCTCTTCACATATGTCTGTTACCCACTGTCCTAGGTCTGTCTGTGTTTGGTCACATGGATCCACTTCCAGGTCCTCATCCTCTACATCTGGAATGATGACACTCTCTTCTGCAATTCTGGCTTTCAGGTATTTCTTGCACCTTTCTAATATGGGGGGGTGGGGTTCCAGAACTGTCATTGCCCTTTTCTTCAAGCAGTCCCACTGGCGGATCAAACAAGGTGGTACTTTTGCTGACTGTTTACCGAGTGAGGAGGATGAGGAGTAAAAGAATTGACCAGAGCTCCGAGCAAAGCCAGAGAAAAGTCACTCACAAACTCTTTTGGAGTTGGTGCACTTGCATATATCCATTCGGTCAGCCAATGTGTTATTGCATTAACATTGTGTCTCTCTGACAGCATTTGCACCTCTGGGACACTTGAGCACTCATCCCCTGCCAGAATGCCCTGATATAAGAATATATGGCCAGACTTGCCATTTGGTCTCTGTAGTTTCCTCACTACTGAGCCAGTTGCATCAAAACTCACAGTGGGGTTAGTAGATGTCTTTAAGAATGACTTGTACATATACATTTGTGTTTGACTCCAATAGTGACAGAAAAACTTGTCCAGTTCAATGTCTTTAATGCGACCACTGTACGGTGCACTGTATTTTAACATCTGCAGTGAAACAAAGGGAACCTTGTCGCCTAATTCTAAATCATTTCTCTCTTGCTTTGTGCAGGGTGGCCAAATTAGGCAGATGACTTGGCTCAGGATCTCCAAAATCCATCAGCTTTGTTGCCTCTGAAGCCCTCCATACATGGGGATCCATTCTACTCTCACACAGTCAGGCTTCAAAATTGTGTATTCCCTTTTTGATGTTTTAGAGAACTTGCTGTATTTAACCGTTTCAGGCATGAATTCAATCCATTCCTGAAATGGAACTTCAAGATCAAAAGTCCAGCAATCTTTTGGCCTGGGTGAAAGGGACCCTGGCTCAAAATCAGTGTCATCAGTACTGCCATTTGTTTCATGAGTAAACCCTAAAGCAGTCCAGATGTTGTGTCTATTTAATTTAACAGAAGTGATAGAGCCTTTGCAGTGATCTTGTTTTCTAGCTGCTTACTAAGCTCTGTCCAGATGCTCTGATTAGGAGTAGTTAGGATTTTGATTAGGATTTTGGACTTATTTTTTGATGAATACCAAAATGGTGTTCTGTGAAAATGTAAACTCTGTCAACTGCTGGTTTCTTGGACATCGGGTATAAGCTAAACATAATTACCCACTTAAATAATCCTGACTCAAAAATGTCATGTTCATTATAAACTTGTTTTCATTACTGTAATGGTCTGAATATAAGGATAATATAGTAATAATATATAAGGATAATATATCTTATATTAGGACCAATATGGTAATGTTGAACCCAAGATGCACAATATATTCAAAAAAATAACATGGGTCACATGTAAAACTTTAGCATGTATTTGTATTAGCAATGAGTATTCTGTTCAAAAAACATTGACAATCTTACCTCTCTTGAATGGTGTACAATTGTTCTTGAAGTTAATAAATACTATTGTAACTGGCAGTGTTAAAACATTGTACAGAAATTTAATTTAGTAACTACTTTTTCCCTAGTAACTGTACACTAATTTCCACAAGAGCATCTTGAACAGAAGTGTCACTTGACATAGTGGTGGCAGTGAAGTGTGGCAGATGATACTCCGTGTAAATAAATAAAAAGTTCAATCAGGAAACACTAGTGAATGAAGTAAAGATAATTGTTTATTGAACAAATTATGTGATTAGTCTTGACAGAAATTCTTCGACAGTTCGACTCTAAAAGTGTGTTCACATCGAGGAGATTTGCGCTTTTGTTCTCGTGTCCAGAGCTGAGCGAAAGTGAGTGACAGAAAAAGAGTCCTGCTGCTGCTGCTGTCTGAACACCAATACGTTTTTAATAAACACCATAGCGACTACAAAAACATTGATAAGGAGTTGTTGTTGTATTAAAACTTCTTCATCCAACATTTTGGCAAGAGATTTAAATGACAAACCCAAAATAAAATGCTCACTGCTCATAAATCGTACTGTCTACACACAAAACAAGATAGATCTATTTTAGAAATACTTAATATATTAGTCTAATATATAGTAATCAGAATGACCGAGACTGCTACTAAATTATATTTGATTTTTGTGACCATTAAGTGATCTATTTTATTATGTCAATATTGTATTCAATAAATAAAAGCATTTATAATTCGCCTGTAATTCAGTGTCTAATATTTTAAAAAACAAAGCAGCACAAACGAAACCTTTACCGGCACAAACCAGCACAAACGAAGCACAAACGATTGAGACAATTTGGGGTGAATTTGGAGTATGTGGGGGGCTGGTGACGTCATCGCCTATAATTTAATTTCTAATATTTAAAAATCTGAAGCGGCACAAACGAAACTTTTACCGGCACAAACCAGCACAAACGAAGCACAAACAAACGAGAGTATTTGGGGAGAATTTGGAGTATGTAGGGTGGGGGGGCTGACTGACCGACCTCAGAATGACCTATAAATATTCTTTTAATATCTAAAAAACCGAAGCAGCACAAACGAAGCACAAACGATTGAGACTATTTTGGAATAATTTGGAGCATGTGGGGGGTTGCGTGATGTCATCACCAATAATTCAATGTCTAATATTAAAAAATCTGAAGCAGCACAAACGAAACTTTTACCGGCACAAACCAGCACAAACGAAGCACAAACGATTGCGACTATTTTGGATGAATTTGGAGCATGGGGGGGGGGGGGGGGGGCTGGTGACGTCATTGCCAATAATTCAATGTCTAATATCTAAAAAACCGAAGCAGCACAAACAAAATTCTTTACAGCACAAACGAAGCACAAACGATTGAGACTATTTTGGGTGAATTTGGAGCATGGGGGGGGGGGGGGGGGGCTGACTGACCTCAGAGTGACCTATAAATATTCTTTTAATATCTAAAAAAACCGAAGCAGCACAAACGAAAATTTTTATAGCACAAATGAAGCACAAACGATTGAGACTATTTTGCTGACGTTTTGCGTTGGGTGGGGGGCCAACTTCACGCAGGTTTAAAACCGGTGCCGAAATCTGGGAAGGAGGAGGGATTCGCCGTAGTAGAGTTCTCGCCACTACCGTCCACCCCAACGGAGCAGCTGCGACCAACTGCCAGGGGACGAGGAGCCCAGCCGCCTGGAAGCGGAGGAACGGCCACCGACCGTGAGGGGAGAAGGGGCTCCTAGCCGACCGCCTGGAGCGGACAGGGGCGGAGGAGTCCCCTACCAGCCGCTGAAATGTGGCGGGGTCGAAGACCGCCGGCCGCGAGCGGGGAGGAGATTTCGACCGACCGCCTGGAGCGGGAGAACCGCTGCCAGGGGCGGGGGAGACCCCTTCGGCTCCCCGAGAACACGGTGGGGCGTTCCGTCCGCCAGGGGCTGGAGGACTGCCTCCGATCCATCCGGAGAGGCGCTGCTGTCGTCCGTTAGAGGGTGGAGGAGTGGATGAGGAACAAGCTACGACATATCGGAGAACCGGCGAGTAGGTTTTTTTTTTTTATCTCTCTCTCCTTTCTCTCTCTCTCTGCCGCTCTGCGTTGGCTTTTTCCCTCTCTTTTAAATTGTAGTGTTTTTTTTTTGGGGGGGGGGGGAGTACTACACTGTTACAGGAAGTCCCCCCCCCCCCCCCCACATTTTAATTATTTCTGTTTCCCTCCCCTTGTCCCCTCACTCGTCCAGGTAGATGGGGATGAAGGCGCGCCCCTCCCCAGGGAAAGGGGGGGGGGGGGGGGGGGTGGTGGTGTACGTCAGGCCGGGGGCTCCCCAGCCTGAAAGAACGAGGGAGGAATGTGGCAGGGCGGAGGGCTGGGTCGGGTCGTGACAATACACACTCGGTCCCGTATCAGGCTAATCAAGCCTCCGAGAGGGATAAAGGCCGATGGCAGACAGTGGTGCGGGGAGAGAGAGATAATTTACGGACATATCCGTCATATGTGTGTTTGTGTCTTTTAAATTTATCATTAAAATATTATTTATATTGAAAAGCCGGTTCTCACCTCCTCTTTGCCCTTGAACTACGTTACAGGAGGTTACATACGTAACCTAGACGTTTGTGTGAGTGACACTGAGCACTGTCTCCATACGTTTATTGGTTTTACAGTAAATTTAACTGATTTTTTATTTATTTTTTTACAGTACCAGCATGTAAATTACAAACATTTTAAACTGTAAAATGTACAGGTTGTTCTGTAAAGTGGTTTACATTTTAACTGTATTTTTTACATAATTATTCTGGCAACCGCAGTTGCCAGATTTCTTTTGTAAAAACAACAGGTTTTTTTTTTTTTTTACAGTGTAACTTATTTGTATACCACTGTATTTACATGGTGCTCCCAGGTAATGCTACATGTCCAAAAACATGTCTTGTCAAAACTACACAGCTACCAAATCAAAAATATAGATTAGCTACTGAATAGCTACTTGATTTAAAAACTAGTGAGGCTACCACCGCACTTCTCAGAGTTACATAGCTAAAAGAGTTACATAGCTACAAAGCTAATAGCGAAGCTACTGCCCTTCACTGGTTATTAGCCATGCCAATAAAACAGAATGAAACCGAGAGATAAGGGACACAATTTTGCATGTATGTATGGGGAATATTAGGTTAATCGTCAAATTTGTGGTCAGTTCATTTCAGATTCACTGCTGTAATTATTTCTTTTCATTTATTTTTCTAACTTTCTCTTTGTACACAATACCAAAGTCCCTTTCAATGCTAATCTGTCTTTGACAATAACAAAATAAAAATATGAATTGTTTATGCCCCAAAAGCAGGGCATTGGGGTAAGTTGTTATAATGGTAACCTGCAACTAAATTGTTTATTATTGGCTTTTATCTAAATGTAATATATAAAACATAAACATTAATTAAACAGCAAAATAGTCCTATATTAAAACCACACATATTTGAATTAATACATTGACTAAATTTATAAAAATGTAAGCATATGCGACAACTTCGTTATACAGTTGACCCTTGCTTGAGTGAATGTTAATGTGGTTTTATTTTGTTTTATTAGTTCTATTTACAAAGTTTTAGATTTGATTATGTTATGCTTTCCAGATGAAAATATCTAAAACAGACATCTTGGAGATGTCTATCTGATATGTGGTATCTGAGGTTGGGTTTAGTTTCATCATTAAGTGGTACCCAGTGGGTGTATTTTTGAGTAAGTCATTTCATGCATTCATGACATTTTTTCAAGAATGTAATTCACAGGCAGAAACAAGTCTTATTATCCCTCATTAAAATGTGCTTTACAAATCTACAAAGAGTATCAAGAAAGACTTTAAGCCTCATAAGCCTTTTCTCCACTGATGACAAAAAATCAGATCTGTGTATGCTGTGAGTAACAGGGAAGACATGGTCCTCCCTCATGTAGTACCCTTCATGCAGGCTCATCCTTACTTGACCCTCCAGAATGACAATGCCAACAGCCATACTGATCGTTCTGTGCATGATTTCTTGCAAGACATGAATTTCAGTGTTCTGCCATGGCCAGAGAAGAACCCGGATCTCAATCCCATTGAGGACATCTGGGACTTGTTGGATCGGAGGTTGAGGGCATGGCCCATTCCCCCCAGAAATGCCGGGAACTTGCAAGTGCCTTGGTGGAAGAGTGGGGTAACATCTCACAGCAAGAACTGGCAAATCTGGTTCAGTCCATGAGGAGGAGATGCACTGAAGTACTTAATGTAGCTGGTGGCCACACTGGATACCGATTGTTACTTTTGATTTTGACCCCCCGACCCCCTCTCCCCTCCACCTCCTTTGTTCAGGGACTCATTATTAAATTTCTGTTAGTCACGTGTCTGTGAAACTTGTTCAGTTTATGTCTTAGTTGTTGAATCTTTTTTATGTTCATACATATATTTACACATGTTAAGTTTGCTGAATATAAAAGCAGTTGAAAGAGAGAGGATGTTTTTTGCTGAGTTTACAACTAAATTGAAGCTATATTCTCAAATGCACATGTCGGATTGTCAAATGGCATCATATTGATATATGTTGGGCAAGTAATGTAAACAACATAGGAAATGTAATTTACTACATTTTTCAAAGAAATATCATGACTTTGCTACACATTAATAGGAACAGATGTGAAAACCCATGCAAACCTATAATGAGGAACAAGAAGAGAGGAATGGGTAGATAAAGCTGGAATAGAAGGAACAGCGAGCAATTTTTAAGGCAGGGCATTGAAGCATTTGAGGAAAGAGCTAAATGATATAGTGTAAGAAGAGGTGAGCAGAGAGGAAGAGGACATCAGGGTGGAAAAGAGTGACAAGACTGGAGAGTGAATTATGAATTATGGTCTTTCTGAGAGAGGCTAACAAGAGAGTTCAGCCTAATGTGGGGAGATCTACAGTGACCTCAATCTCAATAAAATTTAATTGGTCTGTATACTACAATCAATGATGCTGTTCAGAGTAATTTCTGCTTTACTGTCTAAGGCCTTACAATATAATAACTGATACTGTTTTTTTTCACCATATTCTACTTTTCTGAATTCAGTTCTGGAGTTTTTCATCTCCTGGAGATGAAAAGTGTTCAACCTCTACATATGACAAAATAACTGCTCTGCAATAGAAAATGCTTGCATAGATATTTGATTCTAGTGTTGGGTTCGAGTCAGAGTCAAGTTTGAGTCTTTAAACAATTGAGTCGTGTCCGAGTCTAAAAAGGGCCAAGTCGGACTCAAGACCGAGTCCATAACTAGCTGAGTCAGAGTCTGAATGAATCTGTTCTAGAGTCTGAATAACATTTTTAACAGTGAACTCAACATCAATATTTTAATCTTATTTTATCCTTCACAACTTAGAAAAACAATTAGTCAATATAAATGCAAAAAACAAATGATTATTATCATGCTTAACAAATTTCAAAGTGGTTTCAGAATAAAAGCATATGCTTTAGGTATATGAAGACAAAACTGTCCTTCAACACAATTCTTACTGCGTTCTGTTGACATTTAAATTATTTGTTGCTTTTTCCCCCTCCACTCCACATACACCAAATAAAGTGAAAGCTGTCATTACAACGAGAGTTGTGATTATTTCAGTTAAAAATATTTAGTTTTTATGTCTACTTCATTTTCAATTTGTCCATTAAATTTAGTTTTATTTCAAATTAATGGTGAAATACATTTAATGTAATTAAATACATTTAATGTGTTTAATTCATTTAATAAATGGTAATGTTAAAAATTAATGATGCCCATAAAATTAAAAACAACTACATAAAAAAAAACTGAAAAGATACTCTTAAAATATTTATATACTACAGTACTACACTTCACATTTTTCAGTCCTCCTGCTGTGTTCAGATGTAGCCTACTTCCCCAAAGTCAAGATCAAATTCACCTTGGGCTGACGTTTCATTCATTTCACATTATATTATGGATAATAGGTGAATAGAGGCTTCTCCCCTCACTTGTGATCTTCATTGTATTTTGACTTTTTTGCCATTGAAACGCAAGTAACAGCTTTACAGGTAACACACAGAGGTTGCGCTACATATATGTTACGGACTAAGTTGTACAATTTCCATCATTGTCTATTTCATCCGTCATAATAGTTTAAATGACTCTAATACATACTTCATTTAATTTGGTCTCAATACAGTCAAAATGTTCAGTTAGAAATGACTTTGTGTAGTAAGCATGTGTCTGATAAAACATGTGTTCTATTTAATAATTTGCAGAGTTGGGTTAACGTACTTTTTCAAGTGTACTTATGTTATTGATATTTCTGGATGAGAGTGGCAGAGCACGTCTGGCGAATGGTGATCTCTTTCCCACACACACATTAAGCAAGGGCACGCGGGCAAGAGAGTTACTTTGAGAGAGTGTGTGCTGCTGCTCTTAGCCAGAATAATCATATGTGTGAAAACTGATGTGCAGTATCAAATACACAATTTATGATAGTACTAAATGTAGAGAACACATCAATATAAAGACAAAGTTAAATCCCGGACATTTAGAGGCAATTTTGAAATCCTGGCCAGATGCTTTTTTCAGGTCTGAAAAAGAGGACATATGGTCACCCTATGTTATGTTATTTTTTTGTTTGTTTGATTTTCATTGCATCAAAAATGCCATGGACTCGGCCAGACTCTGAAAAAAAAAATCCTAAGTCCAAAAGGCTCGAGTCCAAGTCAAGTCCAAGTAAAGTCCATGACAAGTCTAAGTCCATTCAAATTGGACTCGTAACTCGGACTCGAGTCCGAACTTGAGTTCCTTAACTCTATTTGGTTCTAGTCATGTATTAAACATTCACATCGTTGTGAGATATTCTGAGGCTAAACAGAAATGAGAGGCTTGATAAATACATACATTTAGAGACAAAAGCTGAGGATGGTATGAATATAAAAAAGGACACTTAAATAAATACATTATCAGGAAAGAATACATTTCTTCATAAAGCAGTAAAATCAGTTTGTTCTGCAAATTTAAGAGTCTGTCTTTGTAGGCTGGAAAAAAACATGTTTTAGACAATCTTTAATGAAATATGTGTCTGCATGGAAGAGAATAGAACAATTAAAGGCATAAGGCTTAAATTCCCCAAATTAAAATTCTCTTATGTACAGTACTCAACCTCATGCCATCCCAGATTTGTATGACTTTCATTCTTCTGCAGAAGACAAACAAATATATTTTTAGACGTACTGTATATGTCAGCTCTGTTGGGCCATTCAGTGTAAGTGAATGGTGGCCAGATCTCTGATGGTCCAAAAAGCACATAAAGGCAGCATAAAATAATTCATAAGAAGACTCAAGTGTACTAAATCTAGATTTTCAGAAGCAATGTAATACAGTAAGTATGGGTGAGAAACAGATAAATATTTAAGTTCTGTTTTTTTTTTTTACTACAAATCCTTAATATGTATATGTATACTACAATGATCTGTCCACTCTCTCTACACTGGACATCACAGGAAATTTCCTTCGCTGGTTCAAGTCCTATCTTTCAGGTAGATCTTTTGAAGTAGCCTGGAGAGCAATGGCATAATACTAAACTAATACTAATACTACTGCTACTACTACTAATAATAATTTAAATCACAGTAAGTTTCAAGTAGTAAATAGGTTCACAATAGAAATATTTCAAATCACACACACACCACTACTGTTGACTATACATCACCACTCAAATACACTTACACCTTTCTCACAATAATCTATATGAACAGTTCCAGTCTGGTTTCCGTCCACTTCACAGCACAGAAACAGCACTAATAAAAATCACCAATGACCTCCTCATGGCAGCTGACTCTGGACTACTCACTATCCTCATTCTCCTTGACCTGAGTGCGGCCTTCGACACCATCTGTCATACCACCCTCTGTAAATGATTGTCTTCCATTGGTATTACCCACACTTCACTAAACTGGTTTACATCCTACCTCTCTGGCCGCACTCAGTTCATCCAACTTAAGTCATTCAAATCCACTTCATCTACCGTCACTACAGGTGTGCCCCAGGGATCTGTCCTGGGGCCCCTTCTTTTTATTATTTACCTTCTTCCCCTTGGAAATATTCTCCGTAAATTCAATGTTAATTTTCACTGTTATGCGGATGACATCCAGCTCTACCTCACCACTAAACCCACATCCACTCTTCCACTCACTACCGTTATTGATTGCATTGCAGAAATAAAATCCTGGCTTACCCTCAACTTTCTTAAACTTAACAGTGGTAAAACCGAGGTTCTCCTCATTGGTACAAAATCCACCTTAGCCAAAACTAACAGTTTCTCCATCAAAATTGATAATTCATCTATTTCACCTTCCCCTCAGGTTAAGAGTCTGGGTGTCATCCTTGACAGCACACTATCATTTCAACCACACATTAATAACATCATCCGGTCAGCTTACTTCCACCTACGTAACATTAATCGTCTTCGCCCTTCCCTCACCCCCCACACTGCTGCCATTCTGGTACACAGCCTTGTCACCTCCCGCCTAGACTATTGCAATACACTTCTCTTGGGTCTCCCTCACAAATCACTCCGTAAACTTCAACTAGTCCAAAATTCTGCTGCTCGAATCATTACCCGTACCCCCTCCATCCATCACATTACTCCAGTTCTCCAGCAGCTTCACTGGCTTCCTATCCAGTTCCGTATTCAGTTTAAGGTCCTCTTGCTGACATTCAAAGCTATCCATAACCTCTCTCCCCCCTATTTGTCTGATCTCTTACATGTTTCCACTCCATCTCGTTTTCTCAGATCCTCCTCTGCACTACATCTGTCTGTCCCACCTGCCCGTCTCGCCACCATGGGGAGCAGAGCATTCAGCCGCTCTGCACCCCGCCTTTGGAACTCTCTTCCACTTCATCTCAAAAACTTGGATTCCTTCTCTCATTTCAAAACTGGACTGAAAACTTTTTTGTTTAAGCAAGCATACTCGTTGTAGCACCCATTCATTTGTAATTTTACTTGATTTTAAATCGATTTTAATCTATTTTTGGTATAACTTTATTATTTGTTTATTGTATAAACTTTTATGTATGCATGTACGGTGACCTTGAGTGTCAGAAAGGCGCCTTTTAAATAAAATGTATTATTATTATTATTATTGTCCCCTTGCAAAATAAGAATGCAAAAGTAAATATGGGAAACGTAAGATTTTATTCAGTTTTCAGTTTTCATTTTATACACAGAGCCAGTTTTCGACATACAATACATAAAATGTCTTATCACCTACCTTTATATTTTGATTTCAAAACAATTTTTCTGTCTGGCTTGTCAGGACCAAGCTATTTGGAGGCCAATTTGTCTGAATTTGCAACCGAACCGACACAGTGTTACACATACTTAATCGACAGCGCTCACCATGTTCACAAACATTACACTGCTAGTGCACACTTACTCTAAAGTTTCCTTTGGTATTGGTTCTACATTTGTAGGCAGATTTATTTCTGCCTCAATGCATCTCAATTAGCCCTTGACTTGAGATCCAAGCAGGGATGTAATGGGCTACGTGGTAGTTTCACGTTACTAACTTATCTGCCCAAAAACAAACATGGTACATCACAGTGCTTGTACACAGCTTTTACTCTGTATGTTTAAATATGTCCTCAAAAACAAGAGTAATGGAATCCAACATTGTTACATTGCTCAAAAAGATTGCCAGAGACGACATCTATGCTAAAGACAACAGGTAATGTAATTACATTATTTTGTATGAACTATGGCTTAACTTGCTATTTTCTGTAAACTGTAACAGTGGAATAATTTTTAACATTGGTGTAACAGATGGTTATATTTGGATTTTTGCCATAGCATATTACATTAAGTTTACATCTTGAATCTGACTGGTTTACTTAACAGATAGCTGCAATCTTCCTAACTTAGCGAGTAGCTGTTAAAAAAAATGCCTTACTGAACAAAATAATGCACAAAATACTGTAAAATTACAACAGTGTAAAGAAAGCTAACTGTAAAAGGATTTAGACGGGCAAGGAGGAGGCGAGAACTGGCTTGCCAATATAAATAATAGTTTAATGAGAAACTTGACAAAAGACAAAACACACACACATGACGGACATGTCCGTAAACGATCTCTCTCATTCCCGCACCATCCTCTGCAGTCGGCCCTTACCCCTTTCGGAGGCTTGATTAGCCTGATTAGATGTGTAGAATCACGACCCGGCACCACCCTCCACCCTGCCACACTAACAAAGCTGGCAAATATAATAACCTACTGAGATCAACTACAGAGGACACTGGTGATTCTATGTTAATTTTGATCGTGACTGGATGAACTCAATGCCACGGTTAGTTATCAGGCTGGTCGGTGTCAAGTCCAAAAAATAATTTGTCCATCCATGGTCGCTTTTGCTTAGGTCCTTCTTATGGTCCTTGTACTCCCTTAAGTGTTTTTCGATGTGTTTATAATTTGGTCAACTGCTCGATTGAAGCCAGCGCGCATTGTTTTTTGCTGTATCTTCTTGTAGACTATTTTACCCGTTGCGATCTCTCTAGTTTATCACGGATCTCCGTAAATACCATATCGTAAGTAGTGTACTCATTCGTCCACGTAACATGAACGCTTTTGATGTCTAACAATTTTATGGATTTTTTATTGTTGTTATAGTGAAGTACTCCTAGTTGAAGACAGTAGCTACTCTACTGTTGTTGTTGTAAAACTTGACCTGGTGACAAAACATTTTCCCACATTCTGCCTCCTGATGTAATCGGTTCCTATGCGGAGACCAGCAGTAGGGCCAGTTCATAACCAGTTTTTCGTCCCAGAACAGCCTTTTCTATGGTTGAAATGCACTAAACAGTTCAAGAATTTGAACCAGCCCATGAACCTGCGCCACAACCACGTTGGTGGAAAAGGGATAAATCTTCACTTCTCTTCTCCATTAACACAGGTTCCCCATCTGTCGCTCACTTCGACGTTGTGTCGAAGAAGCAAAACTAGGGGTCTCTCTTGAGAGCCTCATGCATCTCTGAACTTGAGAAAAGGCCAATAAGAAATTGGCAGACATAATTTGCATTTCTCTCCCCCAGACATACGGGTATAAAGGGAGGAAATCATGCATCTGTCCATTCAGATTTTTTCTTCGGAGCTGAGTGGTTGTGTGATCAGCGAGCTGCATTCACTTACTGTTCCACTCATCTCTACAGAGCGTATGCTTCTATGGTGCATATCAGCGGCTTTCTCCTCTGCACGGCAGTGCAGCTTTGCCCCTGGGCACTTTGACAGCGCTTCTAAAAGAGAAATATTTTAAGAGTTTAATTACTCTAAAAGAGCAATACATAGTGGCGCTGAACGACCTTTTCAGGACATGTCTTTATAAAGATGCCCTTCCGCCCCGGTGTAGTTCCTGGATGCGGTCGATTTCTCTCCGCTCCTGATGGTCACAGACGCTGCCTCGTGTGTCTGGGCAGCGATCACACCGAGGCAGCATTTGTGGATGGTTCGTGTTCTCACTGCGAGAACCTCACCATGGCAACATTGCAGTCGTGGCTTTCCTTTGTAAAGAGGAACGCCACTCCAGCCACCCCCACTTGTCGCTCCTTCTTCCCACGGGATTGAGGATGACCCTAGACAATTGGTTCCTCGGGTCAGGGCGCCGCTCACAGTCACGTCCCCCCGGGTTCCTTTCTTCTCAGAGGTGCATGGGGTCGTGGAGGGCACCTTTCACTGCCCGCAACTGACCTTCTCCCTCATCCACTCTCACTACCCTCAATGGTGGGGCGGCCCATGGGTACTCAGAGGTCCCCCAGGTGGACAGAGTGGTTGCGATCCACCTGTGTCCCGAAAATGCCGCCACCTGGCAGGATTGCCGGTGCTCCTATCCAAGGCCTGTAGGATGTCATCATCATTGACATCCAAAACCTACATGGCCCTCCTGCAAGTTCACCAGGCCAAGGCACTCAAAGATCTGCACTTGGGTAGTCCTGACCCCATCGTGTTGCAGGAACTGCGCTCAGTGATCGACATCGCCCTCAGGGCCACGAAGGTCACAGCGCGGACACTCGGGCAGTCGATCAACCCTCGTGGTCATGAACATCATCTTCGCGGAACCTGGTCGAGATGCAGGACGTGGATAAACCACGCTTCCTCTACGCCTCAGTCTCCCAGTTTGGTCTATTTGGCGACACCGTAAAGGACTTCACCCAGCAGTTCTCAATGGTGAAGAAACAGACGGAGGCCATTTCCCACATCATGCCCTGATGCTGCACCAGCACGGGCCGTGCTCCGTCTGCTCCCTGAAGGCATCCTCCTGCAGCTTCCAGGCGACAGGCAGCTCTGCCCCAACCTGGGCCCTGCTCTCAGCCCTAGTGTCAAGCGCCCCGCAGGAAGCACAGGCCCCCCTCTCCCGAACATCCTCGATGACCCGTAAGGCTCCCAAGTGTTGCTGAGACGGATGACCCAGGGAACAATCGTCCCCTTTGTGCCCCTCGTACGGAGCTTGGACATGTGGCTCTCATTTCCCAACCCATCACGCTGGTTGGCCAGGACCATCCGAGGCAGCCCTTGCCTCGCTAAGGGAAGTGGGTGTCTGCATACTCAATTACCTTGACGACTGGATCATCCTAGCCCACCCTCAAGAGTTACTGTGCGCCCACAGGGACCAGGTGCTCAGGCACCTCAGCCGTCTAGGGCTTCAGGTCAAATGGGAAAAGAGCAAGCTCACCCCGGTTCAGAGCGTCTCTTTTCTCGGTATGGAGTTAGAATCAGTCTCAATGACAGCATGCCTCAACAATGAGCGTGCACAGTCAGTGCTGAAATGCCTAACCTTGTTCAAGCCAGACACAGCGGTTCCTCTAAAACAATTCCAGAGGCTCCTGGGCATCCTCATATGGCATCCTGCACAGCGGTTGTGCCACTGGGGTTGATGCATATGAGACCGCTTCAGCACTGGCTGGGCATGGTGCCATGGCACGCACCATGTGTTCATCACCCCTGTCTGTGGCCAGACTTTCAACTCCTGGACAGACCTCTGTATTCTGCGGACAGGAGTCCCCCTACAGCAGGTGTCCTAACTCATTCTGGTCACCACAGATGCCTCCAAACAGGTTTGGGGCACTGTGTGTAATGAGCACACAGCCGCTGGCTCCTGGAGAGGGCCCCCGCGCTTTGGCACATCAACTGGCTAGAGTTGCTGGCTGTATTCCTTGCCCTGCGGAGGTTTCTCCTGCTGATTCGGGGCAAGCACATCTTGATCCATTCACAGCACCACGACGGTAGCATACATGAATCACCAAGGCGGCGTGTGCTCTCATCACATGTCACAACTCGCCCACCATCTCCTCCTTTGGAGCCAGCAGCGACTCAGGTCGCTGAGCGGAACTCACATCCTGGGCAACCTAAACACAGCAGCGGATGCACTGTCGTAACAAGGTACGCCCAGCGGAGAGTGGAGGCTCCACCCCTAGGCGGTCCAGCTGATTTGGGACCGGTTCAGCAAAGCACAGATAGACCTGTTTGCTTCCCAAGAGACCTCCCATTGCCTGCTCTGGTACTCACTAACAGGTGCTGTGCATGCTCAGGGAGGATGAGGAACAAGTCACTCTGGTGGCCCCCTACTGGCCCACACGGAATTGGTTCTCAGATCTCACGCTCCTCGCGATAGCCCCTCCCTGGCGAATTCCCCAGAGGAAGGACCTTCTTTCTCAGGGATGGGGCACCCTCTGGCATCTGCACCCAGACTTCTGGAAATTACACGACTGGCCCCTGGACAGGATGTGGAAGATCTAAGTGGCCTACCACCTGCTGTCGAAGACAAGATCAACCATGCCAGTACTCTCTACCAGGCAACCTTACGGCCTAAAATGGCACTTGTTCACAAATTGGTGTTCTTCCCATTCCGAAGACCCGCAGAGGTTCGCAGTTGGGTCAGTGCTCTCATTTCTGCAGGAGAGGTTGGAGGGAAGGCTGTCCCCATCCACCTTGAAGTTGTATGTAACCGCTATTGTGGCCCACCACGACACAGTGGACTGCAAGTCCTTGGGTAAGCACGACTTGATTATCAGGTTCCTTAGAGGTGCCCGGAGGTTGAACCCTCCCCAGCCAAGCCTGTTCCCCTCCTGGGATCTCTCAGTGGTCCTCTCTGGCCTTCAGATACCCCCCTTCGAGCTGCTAGAATCAGTTGAGCTCAATGACCTCTCCTTGAAGATGGCCCTCCTGATCACAATCAATTCCATCAAAAGGGTTGTGGACCTGCAAGTGTTCTCTGTCAGCAAAACCTGCCTGGAGTCCAGTCCGGCACACACTCATGTTGTCCTAAGACCGTGACCGGGCTACGTGCCCAAGGTTCTTACGACCCCCTTCAGGGACCATGTAGTGAACCTGCAAGCGCTGCCCCAGGAGGATGGAGACCCATCCTTTTCATTGCTGTGTCCGGTGCGTGCTTTGCGTACCTGTGTGGCCTGCACGCAGAGCTTTAGATGTTCTGAGCTATTTTTCTTCTTTGGTGGACAGCGGAAAGGGAACGCTGTCTCCAAACAGAGGCTTTACCACTGGGTTGTTGATACCATCGCATTGGCCTATCACACCCAAGCCGTGCCCACCCCCTTGCGGGTTCGAGCACACTCGACAAGAACTGTGGCATCCTTGTGGGCACTGGCCAACGACACCTCCCTATCAGACATATGCAGAGCAGCAGGCTGGGCAAGACCCAATACCTTCATGAGATTTTCAATCTCAGGGTTGAGTCGGTCTCGTCCCGTGTTTTCTCAGGTCCGAGCCGGTAAAACTCGGTGACGTGGAACAACTGACCGGGTGTATCGCTTGCACCTAGCGCCTTTCCCCTCCACTGAGGCAATCACATGCGATCCCAGGAGATCCCACTAACTCGGCTCCCTGGATGACTCCTCCCTACCCCTCTGGTCTGAAAACTGGGCTCCTCATCATTTTCCAGCCAATCCTGCTGTCTAAGCACAACTTCACCAGTCAGCTGGGTTCATTACATATAACATCATGCAAAATGGTCAGAAACTTGGGGGTAGCTATCTTTGACCAGCTTAACTTCACTGATCACATCTCAAAAACAGCCCAATCACGTACCTTTGCACTCAGTTTCACAAGGAAGATAAGACTCTTCCTCTATGAACATGCTACACAACATTTTGTTCAGTCTCTTATCTTATCCAGATTGGATTACTGCAATGCTCTTTTAGTCGGCCTTCCTGCATGCACGATCGGTTCTCTGCAAATGATCCAAAATTTATCAGCATGGCCCAAGAGGGCGAATGTTACTGCCCTCTTTCTCTCTACACTGGCTGCCAGTTGGATGGAAGTTCATGCATCTGATGCTGGCATATGGAACAGTCACTAGGTCTGCGCCAGTCTACATACAATCATTCCTCTAGAGCTATGTTCCCACAAGAATGTTGCGGTCTGCAAATGAGCGCCGCTTTGTGGTACCAACACAATGAAGCATGAAATCACTTTCAGCTTCATTCTACCTTGATGTTGGAATGACCTTCCTCACACAATCCATCAATCAGACTCCCTCTCTGTCTTCAAGAATGGGCTAAAGACACAACTTTTCCAAGACCAATTAACCCTACACTAATAAATAAGTAAATAAAATATGAAAACCAAGGGGCAGAGGCAAGAGCAAGCTCTAGAAGGGACAGGCTGAGGTTGATGATAGGCAAGCAATGAGAGATAGGCGAACAGGACCAAAGGGGCTGAGGCAAGAGATGAAGTCGTGATAGAGTCAGGCAGAGAACCGGATCCAGTAAACTAAACAAAGCTGTCAGACAAAGAGATCAAAATAGACTTGAAGGAAAATGGTAGGACTGACTATGCTAACAGCAAAAGGCAATCTGGCATGAGACAGCAGACAGAGGGGGAATAAATAGGGAGAAAACCGATCAAGGGAAAGGGGAACAGATGTGGGGATAACAAGCAGCCTCAATAATTAGGGCTCAGCTAATCAGCAGCAGGATTGTGGGAGCCTTGTGAAAACAAAAAACCAAACACACAAATGGCAACATGAAACATGAAGACAAAACAGGAGGAGAGGGAAGAAAAATCCTAGATCAGACCAGCATCCTGACAGCATCATCATATTGTAATAGCTGTTGAGTAAACAAGGTAACACAATAAAAGTACACTGCCACACATCAAAGACTAGAGTCCACTATACAGCTCTGCAATGGTGAACATAATAACGTCTTGGTTACGTATGTGACCTCCGTTCCCTGATGGAGGGAATGAAACGTTGTGTCGAAGAAGCGACACTAGGGGTCTCTCTTGAGCGCCGAAATATGCCTCTGATCTATGAAAAAAGGCCAATGAGAGTTGGCGAACAGTATTTGCATACCCCGCCCCCGGACATACGGGTATAAAGGCGAGGGAAATACGCTCGTCCATTCAGGATTTTTCTGAGGAGCCGGGAGTGGTCCAGGCACCTCAGCGGCTCGGCTCAGCGACGTGGCCGGGAAGACACGACGTCTCATTCCCTCCATCAGGGAACGGAGGTTACATATGTAACCGAGACGTTCCCCGTCTGTCGCTCACTTCGACGTCGTGTCGAAGAAGCAACACTAGGGGTCCACTTCAAATCACGCCATGCGCTGAGCCGTGTACGTGTACTGCTGACACAGGAGCGGGCAGGTATTCTACGTGCACAGGCGACCAACTGTGTTCAGGCCGCACGTACTCTTCCCCAATGCCCCAAAAAAGTCATCAGAATCCTTTTGGTTACCCTAGGGGGGGAACAAGGTGACGCTCCCAACTAGGGAACGGGCCAAGCCTGGCTGGGCGTCTTTTCTCTCTATGTTTTCTCGGCATAGAGCAAGAGCAGCCGGGGCCCTTACCGCATCGAGGGAAGGGGGTCTTACCCGAATTCCTATTCCTTCAGGGGGGAAAGACCCTGCGAAGGCCACACCCACCCGAAAGGGGAGGTAGAGGTGGCAAAATACATCACATGGCCTCTTGGGTCACATGTGGGAAGAATGGCGCGGTGGTAGATCCAACCTCAAGGAGGGGGGAGTTGCTACAACGCGGCGACCGGAGGGCAGCGAAGGACTGCCTAAGGGAGACGTGGGTCAGCTCGTAAGGTGACCGTACCGCAGAAGTACACACAGGAGGAGTCCGCATAGGAGGCCTAACCTGTGGAGCACCTATTCCAGTAGGGGTAGCCTGGGGTACCCGTAGTGGACTGGGCTGGCAAGTTCCTCCGCTGAACTGTTGCGGACCCAAAAGTGCTAGGGAGGAATCGACCAGGAACCTAAAAGGGGTCTACTGGGAAGAAGGTGAACAGAAGGAAGGAAGAAGGAACGCGGGACGAGACTGACTCAACCCTGAGATTGTAAATCTCGCAAAGGTGTTAGGTGTTGCCCAGCCCGCAGCTCTGAAAATGTCTGCTAGGGAGATGCCCCTAGCCAGTACCCATGAGGATGCCACACTCCTGGTGGAGTGGGCTCGGACCTGTAGGGGGGGTGGCACGGCCTGGGTGTGATAGGCCAACTGAATGGTGTCCACTACCCAGTGGGACAGCCTCTGTTTGGAGACAGCATTCCCTTTCTGCTGTCCCCCAAAGCAGACAAAGAGCTGCTCAGAGCGTCTGAAGCTCTGGGTGAGTTCCAGGTAGGCACGCAAAGCACATACCGGACACAGCAGTGAGGGTGCTGGGTCTGCCTCCTCCTGAGGCAGTGCTTGCAGGTTCACTACCTGATCTTCTGAAGGGCGTGGTAGGAATCTTGGGCACATAGCCCGTTCAAGGTCTTAGGATCACATATGTGTCTGCCAGACTGAACTCCAGGCAATTGTCGTTAGTAGAGAACGCTTGCAGGTCCCCGACCCTCTTGATGGAAGCGAGCGCGATCAGCAGGGCCGTCTTTTTAAAGAGAGGGCCCTGAGCCAACTGATTCTAGCTGCTCAGAGGGGGATCTCTGAGGACCGGTGAGGACCACCGAGAGATCCCAGGAGAGAACAGGTTTGGCCGGGAGGGATTTAGCCTCCGGGCACCTCTTAGGAACCTGACGATTAAATCGTGCTTACCCAGGGACTTGCTGTCTACTGGGTCGTGGTGAGCTATGCTAGCGGCAACATACACCTTCAAGGTGGAAGGGGACAGCCTCCCCTCCAACCTCTCCTGTAGGAACAGGAGCACTGACCTAACTGCGTACCTCTGTGGGTCTTCTGCCAAGGAAGAACACCAATTAATGAACTGACACCATTTCAGTGTGTAGAGTTGCCTGGTAGAAGGGGCTCTGGCTTGGTTGATCGTGGCTACGACCGTGGGTGGTAGACCAGCTAGATCTTCTGCGTCCCGTCCAGGGACCAGACGTGGAGGTTCCAAAGGTCTGGATGCGGATACCAGAGCGTGCCCCGTCCCTGAGAAAGAAGGTCTTTCCTCAGGGAAATTCGCCAGGGAGGGGCTGTAGCGAGGAGTACAAGGTACGAGAACCGGGCCTGGATGGGCCAGTAGGGCGTCCTCCCTGACCTTGCACAGCACCTGTGCAAGAAGGCTCACTGGGGGAAATGCGTGCTTGCGCAGCCCCACTGGCCAGCTGTGCGCTAGTGCATCTGCCTCGAGGGTAGCCTCTGAGCAGGCATACCAGAGCGGGAGGTCTCTCGGGAGGCAAACAGGTCTACCTGGGCCTTGCCGAACCGTCCCCAGGTCAGCTGAACCGAATGGGGGTGAAGCCTCCACTCTCTACCAGGCAAGCGCTGACTTGAGTCGCTGCTGGCTCCAATGGAGGAGACGACGGTGAGTTGTGACATGTGACAGGAGCGTACGCAGCCTTGGTAATTTAAGTACGCCACCGCAGTGGTGCTGTCCTTTTACCTGACCAGGATATGTTCGTCTCGAACTAACGGGAGAAACTTCCACAGGGCCAAAAGGACGGTCAACAGCTCGAGGCAGTTGATGTGCCAACGCAGCTGGGCCCTTTTCCAACGGCCTGCCACTGCTTGCCCGTTGCATACGGCACCCCAACCCGATCTGGAGGCGTCGGTCGTGACCAGGACGTGTCGGGACACCTGCTGTAAGGGTACTCCAGCCCGTAAGAAACAGAGGTCTGTCCAGGGTTTGGATGTTTGGCGGCAGGCGGGGGTGATTGTCACACTGTGCATGCCGCAGCGCCATGCTCGTCTCGGGACTCGAGTCTAAAGCCAGTGCTGAAGCGGTCTCATATGCATCTACCCCAGCGGCGCGTCTGCCGCAGAGGATGCCATATGCCCCAGGAGCCTCTGTGAATGTTTTAAGGGGACCATTGTGCCCGGCCTGAAAGCGGCAAGGCACCTCAACACTGACTGCACACGCTTGTTGAGGAGACGTGCAAACATTGAGACTGAGTCAAACTCCATGCTGAGAAAAGAGATGCTCTGAACTGGAGTAAGCTTACGCACTTGGCACCAGGTCTCTGTGAGTGCATAGTAACTCTCGTGAGTGGGCCAGAATGAGCCAGTCATCGAGGTAATTGAGTATGCGGATGCCGGCCCTTCTCTTCTTCATCTCGGTTGGAGGGACAGGCTCTATCGCGTCTTGTAGCGATTTCCATGCACAGGGACCTGGCATGTACACTGTGTACTGTGGGGGGGGTGGAAGCCTGGCAAACTGAATTTGCATAACCGAGTCGGATGGTCCGGGCCAGCTAACGAGAGAGGAAGTGAGAGCCACGCATCCAACTCCGCGCTAGGGGCACCATGGGGACGATTATTTTGACATACCCGGCAGGGCTTCGCAGCAGGGCGGAGCAGGTAAGGCAGCTTTGGGCGGCGATGGGGCGACCCGAGGCTGGGGTGCTGAGAAAAGACTCAAAGCACTTACCTTGCTCCGCACACCCGGCAGGGGGCAGGTTAGCGACTGAGCAGGAGGAGGTCCAGGGTAGACGTCCTCTAGACCTGACGGAACCGGTCGGCTGGGGAACAGTCGTGGGGGCTGGAGGCAGGTGGTCCACGTCCAGGATGCTGGGACTGTTGAGATCTGGCGGCAGAGTGCCGTGAGAATGGCATTTGCGGGCCAGGTGACCCAGAGACAAAAGGAAATAGTTTGTTACAGAGAATATGAGAATGTGAAAACTAATTCAACAAAAAATTCTCCTCCCGGCCCTCCACCGGGGACGGAGTGGTTTTACCATCTCTGGAGCTAACGTCTTGGTCCCTGGGTCAAGCATCTACGGAGCGCCTGGGAGCCTTGCGGGTCCTTGAGGGGGTCCGTGAGATGGGGCGTCTGCTTCCTGCGGAGTGCTCGACATTGGGGCTGAGAGCTGGGCCCGGGTTGAGGCGGAGCAGGGTGTTTCATAGCCGCAGGAGGATGCCCTCGGCGAGCAGACAGGGCATGGCCCATGGCGGCAGGCTTGCGGCAGGGCAGGATATGAGATGGTCTCCGTCTGCTTCACCGCTGAGCACTGCTGGGCAGAGTCGTCAACGGTGGCACCGAATGGACGGAGCTGGGAGACGGGGGTGTGGGAGAAGGTGTGCCTTGTCTACCTCCCACATTTCGACCAGGTCCAGTCCACAGATGTGTTTCTGGACCACAAAGGGTGGCCATCGCCTATTCGAGTGCCGGCGCTTCTGACCTCCGTGGCCCGGGGGCGCGGTTGGTCATCCAGCGCAGTTCCTGCAGTACATCAAGAACAGGAATACCCAAGGTGCAAGTTTTGAAGTGCCTTGGCCTGGCGTTGGTTGCAGGAAGGGCCGTGGCATGCAGGGCGGAAACGGTCTGGGACCGTTCCACCGCAATGGTAGTGAGAGCAGAGGAGCGAAGAAGCCTTGGCTTTGCTCAACTCGTCATGCACGTCCGAGAAGAAAGGAACCGGGGAGGGGGGGTGCAGCTGTGAGAGGCGCATCTGCCCGCGGGACCGATCAAGTAGCCTGGGAAAGCATAGCGGATCTCCGTGCGTCAGGCTCAGGCTGGGCGAGCAGACCCGAAGGTGGCGGCCCAGGCGAGTGATCAGCATCCGACGCCGCTGTAACGCTGTCCGATGCAGCGATGATGTCATCCAATTCTGAAGCAAGCAAGCGTGCCAGGGAGGCGGGTGGTTCGAGGGGGTTTACCCGGCGAACAGAGTCCGTCATTGTCCCCAAATCGCCTTCATCGCCCGCGGCGCCTGCGTCAATCCCGTAGGAATGAGGCGAAGCGCGGGGGGGCAGCTGAAGTGGCTTTCTCTCATTACAAAAGAAAGCCACGTGACCGCAATGCTGTAACGGCCATGTTCTCGCACTGAGAAGATGAACCATTGTAGATAATCGCTCATCCCGAGCTCAGACAGGAGCAAACAAGCGTGCGGGTGGTTCGAAGGGGTTTACCCAGCAAACAGAGCCCGTCATAGTCCCCAAATCGCCTTCAACGCCCGCGGCGCCTGCGTCAATCCCGTAGGAAGAAGGCGAGGCGCGGGGGGTGGCTGAAGTGGCTTTCTCTCATGACAAAAGAAAGCCGTGCGACCGCAATGTTGCCATGGCTATGTTCTCGCACTGAGACCACGAACCATTGATAAAACGCTGCCTGCGTGTGATCGCAGCCCAGGCACGCAAGGCAGCTTTTATGACTGTGAGAGGTGGGGAGAAATCACAGCATCCAGAAACTACACAGGGGTGGAAATGACATCTTTATAAAGACACGTCCTGAAAAGGACGTTCAACGCCACTGTGTAATGCTCTTTCAGAGAAATAAACTCTTTTACAGAGAAAATCACTCTTTCAATGTAACTCTTTCAAACTCTGTGCTGTCGAAGCGCCCAGGGGTAACCGTGCAGTGAAGAGAAAAGCCGCTGAAGTGCGCCGTAGATCCAACAGCAAAGCAGAGCGTCAGAGGATAGAAGCAGGATATCAGTTGTGTTACACGCAGCTGGCTGCATACACAACCATCGGCTCCGAAGAAAATTACTGAATGAACGAGTGCATTTTCCCATATGTCCGGGGGCGGGGTATGCAAATACTGTTCACCAACTCTCATTGGCCTTTTTTCATAGATCAGAGGCATATTTTGGCGCTCAAGAGAGACCCTTAGTGTCGCTTCTTCGACACGATGTCGAAGTGAGCGACAGACAGGGAACTAAGCACACACTCATAATGCCAAAAATGCACTTCAAAGGAATAGTACAGTTAGCCTAGAAGATATAAACATGGTTACCATAATCTACAGTCAGATGCATGTATCTCAATAAATTCACTATTAAATATGATCCTGCACACTGGACATTCAGCAGTTTGAAGCAATAAAAACATAAAAAATGCAATACAGCGAGCTAGAGTTATCAATTTGGATTTATCTCAGTGACATTACAGTTTTACAACAGTAAGTGGAAACAAATGATCATAATTTTTGAGTTCTTAGAATCAGCCCAAGTCATCATTACTAGTTCAGATGTTTGCTTTCAAAATGGTAATAGGCTTGTGTTCATCTTTCAAAGCAATAGCTGCTTTGGCTGTTTCTAAAGCAATTTTGGTTTTGGTTGTACCTTTCTTCAGTGTCAATATACTTTGTATTTACACAAATTATTACTGAGTAATACCAGTGAACAAGTGAACAACAACTAATCGCAGTGATTTCTTTTTTTTTTTTTTTAGTAGAGTTGCTTGTATTTCCATATTACTTGTTATTACCATAGTAATAGAATAGTGCCATGTGTTAAGTGTTACACGGACACAGTAAAATAAAGTGTTAACAAAAACTGTGACTTATTACAGTGTGGCATAGTGACCAATGACAGCTATGTAGATATTTGGCACAACTGCAATATTAAGATATTGCTTAATTAATGACCCTTCATTATGTGTAAGATACATGTGCCATTCATCACAAAGTTAGTTGACCAAATTCAAGCTTCCATGATTGGATTTAGTTTGACAAAACCAATCAAATCCAACTGGGCTTAATTGGGGTTAAGAGGCATCAAGATGCTTGTTATCAACTTCCACTATCAACATTTTAATAATGAGAGTGGGGTTATGACTAGTTCACAAGACTTGGAAACATATAATGTAATCTCAAAAAAATAAAATAATTATGATAAAGAGCTGATTTTGTGGATTTTCTAAAATTGTTTCTATGAAGTGTGCTTTAAATGGGACAGAGTGATACAGGGAGAGTAACTGCAAATTTCCACATAGAGGACTGGTCCAGTATTTGTATGAGATTGTATGTGCCGAATCCATTAGCTTATGTCACTATGGCGATGAACCCAGATGAAAGCCTATCCACCTTACTGGTACTGCATAGACACACACACACACACACACACACACACACACACACACACACACACACACACACACAGTTACTCACTTTCTCAGTTCAAATGTCAATGGACTTGTATATTTCTAGGCACTTCTCCACATCCAACAAATAATATATTTTCTTTTGAATTAGGTGGTAATGGAGTTGTGTCAATTTCTTCCACAGAGTGCACTTCCCATTGCCACTCACTACTTTTAACTGCTATCCATTATATACATCTGGGTCAGGAGGGACAACAATCAATTTCTGCTGACCACCTCCTCCTTGAATATGGAAAACAATTATTATTATTATATTACAATTTAATATAAATGGTTTCAGGAAGATGCATGTGAACTTTAGAATATGCCTGGATTTCTGCATTACTTGTTTTTTAATCCAAGGTTTCAAAAACGTTTCTTTCCAACTGCACCTCCCATTTAGTTATAATTCGTATGTACTAAAGAATTAAAAAAAGGTGAACATAAAAACAGGCTATCATACCTGAACACTTGTGTAGTAACCACCCACCACAGATTTTAGCCGTTTTTGGAAATTAATATTAAGCACCTCTGACAGCTTGAGAAAAAAGACATAGTTTTGAATAAATTAATTACTCACAGATGATATGCTAATAATGAAAACATAATAAATTCATCATTGTACCTCTGAATGGGTGATGTTTTCTGAAAGACTTAGTGCTCGTCTCCCAAGTTCTGACATTGTAATAGATAGTTCATCCTCTCCTTTGTTTTGTTTTTTTGTTTTTTTCACAAGGTTTATCCAGTAGGAAAAAGTTAGTTAAAAAGTATTTTCTTGACCCTAATATGATCCAAACTACCTATTTCCCTTAACTTCCTTTCAAATAAATCCAGAAAATGACCTGAAACATTTTCTTTTTATTTCTGGAGCAATTTCAGAAAATGTCAAAGCACAACAACAAAACAATGTTTTCAGGAACAGCGTTTTCAGGAACAAGTGGTAAATGTTCAAACCTATTAATCTCACAACAGATCATTGAAAATGCACTTCTTTCAAATATTTCAGGATATGTTCAATTCAGTACAAAACACAACCCCCCCAGTAACTTTTTTCAATACATCTAACAAATGATATAACTATTTATATACACCTTTCATTTAAATTAGCTGCCCTACATTATGCTATTATGCAACATTTTCACTGCCATCTGTTCAAAATTATTTTAAAGCATCTGATTAAAAAAAAAAAAGAAATACAATAAACAAATCACCCTGATAGGACACATATGTCAGCCAGACAACTACTTCATATATGTATCTTCATCTGGAATGCTTGTTTTAAAATGTTGGTTCATCTGCAATGCATCTATAAGACATTTCCTCTCAAATGTAAATTAGATTCAGCAAATGTCCATAATATGTTTGTGATTCAAATGCTTGTAAACCTGACCTTATTAATATGTTTAGCAGAATAATTTGATGCTTTCCAGATGAAATGCTCTTTGAGGTGTGTGTGTGTGTGTGTACTATCTGGGGAAGAGCTGCATTGTGACCAGAAATAGTTCATATGCATTGTAAGGTGTGGTGATGGAGTGACAAACATCATAACCCTTCACATAAAATGTTGAAACAAAAATAATGTTCCACCATAAGTCCTGCTGAGTGATATGGTGAACGGGTGTTTGGCATGAAAGTGGCTACAATAAAGTGTTTTACATTATACTGTATAGTATACTACTATATCAAAATATGAGAGTTATGCAGCGAAGTGCCTGAATAACTCGCGCCTAACAGTATACGTTTAATCGTGAACAGAATGAATATAATAACAGTCCTACTTGATTATGCTACAATTTTCCTTAATTTGAAGAAGTGTAATTATACAATACATTAATTAATTTTAAATCAACTACACCAATTGTACTGCACTCTTAAACAGAATATCTGACAGAAGTTTCCATTAACCTGCCTCTATATATTAGTGATGGTTCATTCATGAACGATTCGTTCATTTTGAACGTAACCTCCTTTCATTTGTTACGTGAAAACCGCATAGGCACTGTACAGGTTTAATAAGCATGCAGATGAAGCATTGCCAAATCCATACAAATCAATGCACAGGAGTTAAGAGAGTGTAAAGAGAGTGTCGCTGACCAAAGACAACAATGATCTGAAACAATGTGTGTTGGAAGAGGAAAGATGTAAAAGAAGATGGTGTCTTCGTATAAAAGGTATCAAAGAGAACTCCAATGAGCGCATAAAAGAAAATGTGATTCAGCTTCTTAGCAAGATAATGCCAGAGATTGCTTCTACCATAAGGGAGGCTGTTGATGTCGTGCATCGGGTGGGAAGAAAGGAGAATAGCCATCCTAGAGAGGTTATCATTCTCTTCGCTCACAGAGTGGTGCGGGATGAAATATGGAAAAGAACAAAGATGTATACAGTGTGCAAAGAAGCTGGCATCCGTTTTGCGGAGGACCTGACGAGGGAAGACAGACTTTTGAGACATGATTTATGGCCAAGAAGTGAACAAGCCAGGAAGAAAGGCAAAGCAGCTGGCTTCAGAGGTCCATGTGGGTACACTGAGTGTAAAAATATCTCTTAAGAGAGTATTTGTTGCTTCTCTTTGATTTGAGGTGAGGTGAAGTGATAGGGAAATGGGAGTTTTTTTCTATCCTACAGACTATACCCTACAGGCTGGATTGTAAAAGTCAGAATCTTTATTTTTGTAAATTTTTCCTCAAGTTAATGTTTCATCTGTTCAATTTTTCATGTTCACATTAAAAACAGACATTACATTTTCTTCTTTGAATTGTAGGGGTTAAAGGATACTGTTAAGAAGAAGGAAATTTTGTTATTTTGCAAAAATCGCTATGTTTTTTTTTTTTTTTTTTTTTACAAGAACGCATTCAGAGTCAGCTGATGTTGCTCTTTGGAAAAAACAGTGGGGGGGATGACATGATATTCATTCATTGTTAAAACCGCTCTGCAGGTGTTGCTATATGCATGAAAAAATGTCCAGCAAAATTATTACTCTCAAAGCTTATGTAGATGGCCATTGGCTTTCAGTGGTTAGATATAATATCCGCAACCAGAATAAGAATCTGTTGGTGACCGTAGCAAATGTTATAAATGAACTTAAAGCTAACTATCCTACAGAATATATTTTAATTAGAGGCGATTTTAACATGATACCTGATGAATATATGGATAGACAACTGTGGCAGCGGGGGCGTGGTCAAGCGCCCGTCCGGAGAGGGGGAGCGGTAAGGGCGCTTACACCTGAGCTAAAATATGTCTAACACCTGTCTCTAATTTCAGTGAGCACGGGGAGAGCGGCATAAAAGAGCCACAGCACCGCCAGTAAGGGAGAACGCCAGTCCAGTGTTGGCAACCACAGTTTAAATCTGAAAAGTTTATGTTACCCTCAGTGTAAATTAAGTTTATGTTACCCTTACCCTCTGGAAAATTAAAGTAAACCCTTACCTTTGTATTGGAAAGCTTGTCGCCGTGTCCTTCTTCCCTGCCCAGTCAAGCCCCTTTTGTTACACTGGTGCCGAAACCCGGGAAATTATTACCAAAGGCATGGAAGAGTCCCATAGAGTCCTCCCAGCTGACCGAAGTCCTCCAGTCCCTCGCTGCATTACATCAAAGCCACCAGCACTCCCTGCTTGAGCTCCGAGAGGACCAAGATCGACGGTTCTTTGAGATCTTGCGGGCTCAATCAGAGGACCGACATGCCATCCGGAGCCTCCTCAGCTGGGAGGTCACACCCTCCACAGCCGCGACCCCGGACAATCATTCCCCATTGCCCCCTCCCACGTTACAGAAGATGGGGGCAACGGACGACCCAGAGGCCTTTTTGGACTTGTTCGAGCGCACCGCCGAAATTTGGGGCTGGCCGCGCGAACAATGGGCAGCCCGCCTCGTTCCTCTTTTGTCCGGGGAAGCCCAACTCGCGGCTCAACAACTGCCTGCAACGAACCTCCTGGCCTATCCTGACTTGAGGAGAGCCATCATGCAACGGGTTGGTCGGAGTCCCGAGGAAAATCGCCAACTCTTCCGGGCCATGAAGCTGGAAAAAGCCGACCGCCCGTTCGCGTTTGCTCAGCGGCTCCGTGATGCCTGCCGGAAGTGGCTGCTAGTGGGGGACCGCGACGTCGAGGGACTTATTGATCAGGTGGTGCTGGAGCAATTCATCCAGCGATTGCCCAAGAGAACAGCGGAGTGGGTCCAGTGCCACCGCCCGGCGTCGCTGGAGGCGGCCGTTCAGCTCGCGGAGGACCACATGGCGGCGATCCCAAGGGCGGATGAGCCCTCTCTCTCTCTCTCTCCCTCCCCTCCCCCTGTGTTTTTTCTACTCTCCCCCATCCCCCTCCCCCCTCTCACTCTGTCTTCTCTCCAGGGTCCGTTCCTGCCCCACGCAGGCGAGGAGCCTGGCAGAGACCCACGGTGGCATCACACACCCCCTCCTCAACATTCAGCCGCTCTCCCCCTCAGGTGGGGGCGTCCGCCGACGCAGGTACGGGTGTGGCGTCTGGGTCAGCCTGTTGGAGGTGCGGGGACCCGGGCCACTTCTGTGATCAGTGTCCGATGATGGAAGTGGGGACGGTGGTTCGGGTCTCTGATCCCCCACATGCTGCCCCCGATCGGGCTGGAGCGTACCGGATTCCGGTAAGAATCCAGGGGGGGTACACACCAAGCATTGCTGGATACCGGTTGCAATCAGGCCTTTGATCAGGTGAAAATGATCGATGGTCAGCGTCTTCAGCCAGACATTGCTCTCGCATACCCCTATTTTACAATTATAAATGACCGGTTGTACAGAGTGACGCAGGACACTCAGACTAAAGAAAATATGACACAACTTTTGATTCCACGGAGCCGCCGGGAAATGTTATTCCAGGCGGCTCATTATAATCCCATGGCGGGTCATCTAGGGGGAAGAAAAACAATTCTCCGACTAATAGCCCATTTTTATTGGCCGGGCATTAGCGGTGACATCCGCAGGTGGTGTGCAGCGTGCCGCGAATGCCAGCTGGTAAACCCACCGGCCACCCCAAAAGCGCCATTGCGCCCTCTTCCGTTGATCGAGGTCCCCTTCGAGAGTATTGGAATGGACCCTCGTCGGGCCGAGAACGTCAATGCCGGCTGTACGACAGGGGAATTATTCGGACGTCACCAGCCCACTGACTGACCTCACTAAAAAGGGGGCTCCAGATCCGGTCCAGTGGTCGGAGCAGTGCCAGCAGGCGTTCACACAAATTAAAGCCGCACTCTGTGGGGGGCCGCTCTTGTATTCACCTAACTTCTCTCTCCCTTTCTTATTACAGACGGACGCTTCAGACAGGGGGCTGGGGGCCGTACTCTCGCAGGTGGTGGAGGGGGAGGAGCGCCCAGTGCTATACATCAGTAGGAAGCTCTCCTTGAGGGAAACGAAGTATAGCACCGTGGAGAAGGAGTGTCTGGCCATCAAGTGAGCGGTCCTCACACTCCGCTACTACCTGCTGGGGCGGGCCTTCACCCTCTGCTCGGATCATGCCCCACTGCAGTGGCTCCACCGCATGAAGGATACTAACGCCCGGATCACCCGCTGGTATCTGGCTCTCCAGCCTTTTAAGTTTGAGGTGGTCCACAGACCGGGGGTGCAGATGGCTGTCGCCGACTTCCTTTCCAGAAATGGGGGGGGGAGTGGTAGGCAGGCCGGATGGCGCCCCGGCCTGAGTCGGGCGGTGGGGTATGTGGCAGCGGGGGCGTGGTCAAGCGCCCGTCCGGAGAGGGGGAGCGGTAAGGGTGCTTACACCTGAGCTAAAATATGTCTAACACCTGTCTCTAATTTCAGTGAGCACGGGGAGAGCGGCATAAAAGAGCCACAGCACCGCCAGTAAGGGAGAACGCCAGTCCAGTGTTGGCAATCGCAGTTTAAACCTGAAAAGTTTATGTTACCCTCAGTGTAAATTAAGTTTATGTTACCCTTACCCTCTGGAAAATTAAAGTAAACCCTTACCTTTGTATTGGAGAGCTTGTCGCTGTGTCCTTCTTCCCTGCCCAGTCAAGCCCCTTTTGTAACAACAACATTCTAAATTTAGTGTCTCTCATGTTAACAACATTATTCAAGATTTTTGTACATCCAGTTTATTAACAGATATTTGGAGAATTCTAAACCCCACTGCCAGATACTTCTCGTGGTTCAAGCCAAATGCCACTTCAAGATAAAGAATTGACTATTGGATCGGTTCTAATATTCTCTCAAGTTATGTGACTAAATGCAATATCTCTAGTGCCCCCATAACAGATCATTGTGTGATTAATCTAATCTTAGAACAAATTGAGAAATATTTGAAAACTAAAGGATACTGGAAATTCAATGCAGACTTATTAAATCAGAACAACTTTTATAGCTGAATTTAGAGCAAAAAAGTTGTCAAGTGGTGTCAAATGGGAGTATCTGAATGACCTTTAGCAAAAATGTTCTAAAAATGAAACGTGCAAAAGAAATGCAACAATGCAGACAAAAAGACAATGGTGAAGTGATGAACCCAATTGCAGTTTGGGGTGTTGGGGTCCTATAAACGTGGCCTGGCAAGATAGGGAGTTGCAAGACAGGGCATGGGGCATGGGAACAGGGTTAAAGCAATGGAATGTGGGGCCCTGAGAGGCTCGAGGGGTGGAGCCGATGGGGCTGAGGTCCAAGGCGGAGCCGTAGGGATGGAGGTCCCCAGTGAAGCAGAGATGGGCCTGGAACATGGAGGGGAGGCGGACCTGGAGCATGGAGCGGAGGCGGGCCTGGACCATGGCGCTAACTATCCTACAGAATATAGTTTAATTGGAGGCGATTTTAACATGACACCTGATGAATATATGGACAGACAACATTCTAAATGTAGTATCTCTCATGTTATCAACATTATTCCAGATTTTTGTACATCCAATTTATTAACAGATATTTAGAGAATTCTAAACCCCACTGCCAAACACTTCTCGTGGTTCAAACCAAACGCCACTTCAAGATCAAGAATTGACTATTGGCTCGGTTCTAATATTCTCTCAAGTTATGTGACTAAATGCAGTATCTCTTGTACCCCCATTACAGATCATTCTGTGATTAATCTAATCTTAGAACAAATTGAGAAATATTTGAAAACTAAAGGATACTGGAAATTCAATGCAGACTGATTAAATCAGAACAACTTCTGTACATAAATAAAAAAATTAAAGGCTAAATTTAGAGTAAAAAATTTGTCAAGTGGTGTCAAATGGGAGTATTTGAAACATTTATATTTACATTTATTCATTTGACAGACGCTTTTATCCAAAGCGACTTAAAAGAGGAAAACATAAGCGAATCATCTTAAGGAGACATTAAGACATCTTAAGGAGATAGCAAAAATTTTATAAAAATGAAACATGCAAAAGAAATGCAACAATGCTGACAACAGGCAGACCAAGGCTTAGCCGTAGGGATGGAGGTCCCCAGTGGAGCAGAGACGGGCCTGGAACGTGGAGCGGAGGTGGACCTGGACCATGGAGCGGAAGCGGGCCTGGACCATGGAGCGGAGGTGGGCCTGGACCATGGAGCGGAGGTGGACCTGGACCATGGCGCAGAGCCTTGCATGTGATATGGCATGAAGCAGTCTGGGGCTTGGCTGAGACATGGCATGGAGCAGTCTGGGGCTTGGCCGAGACATGGCATGGAGAAGTCTGGGGCTTGGCTGAGGCATGGCATGGAGCAGACTGAGGTTTGGCAGTGACCTGGCATGAAGCAAGCTGAGGAGTGACATGGCCCGGAGCTGACTCTGGCGTGGTGGTGACATGGCCTGGAGCGGACTCTGGCGTAGTGGTGACATGGCCCGGAGCTGACTCTGGCGTGGCTGTGACATGACCTGGAGCTGACTCTGGCGTGGCAGTGACATGACCCGGAGCTGACTCTGGCATGGCTGTGACATGGTCTGGAGCTGACTCTGGCATGGCTGTGACATGGTCTGGAGCTGACTCGGGCTTGGCGGGAATGACGTGGAACTCGGGCTTGGTGGCCATGACGTGGAACAAAGTCGTGTAAGGCGGAGCCGTGGGAGGCTCAAGATTAAGAATCTTTGATGACTGGGAAAAGATCTCGGTGGTCGTGGGCATGGACTGAGACTCGATAATGGCTTCTGTGGTTGTGGGTATAGACAGAAACTTGGAAACGACCTCCATGGTCGTGTACATGGGCTGAGACATGATAATGGAAGTCTTTCTCCTCCTCGTCCGGGAGGCCGAAGATGGCAACGCTGGCTCTGGGACGGACGAGGCTGGCAACGCCGGTCCTGGGACGGGCGAAGCTTCCAACTCGTTGGTCATGGCAGGCATGGGCAGTTCAGTTCAGTTACTTCAAGAGATTAATAAACACTGTTGCAAGCCTAGTATGTCAGAAGAAGAGAAAAACAAACTTATTCAGCTACATTCCATTTTAGATGAATTCTATATTAAAAAGGCAAAAGGGTATATATGAGATCCAGGGCTAAGTGGCTAGAAGAGGGGGAAAATAATAGCTAAAATTTCATTAATTGGAAATAAGGCAACAAGAACGTAATTCTGTAAACAGTCTAATAGTGGACCAAATAGAACATTCAAATCATAATGCAATAGCAAATTAGGTGTTTAAATTTTACTCTAAATTGTATTCCTCATCTTTTTACTCTTTTAGTCCTAATACCTTTTTGGAAATGACAAAAGATAATGTCCAGACAATTGATAGTGTATATAAAGAAATTTGTGAATCAGACTTAACCATATGAGAACTAGATGCGGCTATAAAAAAAAAGTGTAAATCTGGTAAATCACCAGGTCCTGATGGTTTAACCAGAGATATTTATAATTTTTTCTGGGAGGAATTAAAATATATTTTTATTTGAAGCTTTAAAGGATTGTTTAAGTAATAACAAATTATTACCAACTATGAAGCAAGGGCTTATAATTTTCTTACCATAACCAGGAAAAGATAAGAGGTTATTAGATAACCTACACCATATGACACTTCTCAATACAGATTATAAAGTGTTTACTAGGGCTTCTAGATTGAAAACTGGTATATCGCAAATTATTAGTGTCACAATCAGGATTCTTAAAGGATTGGTAAATTCATAAAAATATCAGGTTAGTTTTTGATATGACAGAGTATGGACTTTTAATTGAAAAAGATGGTTTCATTTTGTTTTTGGATTTCTATAAGTCCTTTGACATGGTGGAAGACTTCAATTTTTCAAACTCTTAGACACTTTTGGTTTTGGTCCAAAGTTTATAAATATTATTAGTGTGCTTTATAAAGATATAAACAGCTTTGTAGCTCTCACTCAAGGTGCATGTTCAAGATTCAAGGTGCAAAGAGGTATCAGACAAGAATGTGGTAGCTCAACTTTCTTATTTATTATGGTAGCTGAAATGGTGTTGTGAAAGGGCGGAGGGCGGGGCCGAGCCTCAGGCTAACAAAGCTTCAGTGAGGGATAAAGGCCGACTTGAGGCTGCAGTGCGAGAGAGAGATTTACGGGCAGCGACACCTTTTAGTGTTTGTCTTTTTGTTTAAGTTCTTCATTAAACTATTATTTATATCGTCAAGCCGGTTCCCACCTCCTCCTTTTCATTAATCCCTTTACACTGGTGCTGAAACCCAGGAAGGAGGAGAGATGTGCCATAGTAGAGTCCTCACCACTACCATCCACCCCAACAGAGCAGCCGCGGGCATCCGCCGGAGGACGGAGGAGCCCGGCCGCCTGGAAGCGGAGGAACGGCTGCCAACCGTGAGGGGAGGAGGGGCTCCTGACCAACCGCCTGGAACAGTTAACACTGCCAGGGGCGGGGGAGACCCCTTCCGTCAACCAAAAACACGGTGGGGCATTCCGTCCACCAGGGGACGGAGGACTGGCTCCGATCCACCCGGGGAGGTGCTGCTGTTTTCTGCTAGAGGGTGGAGGGGTGGCCGAGGACCAAGATACGGCGTATCAGAGAACAGGCGAGTAAGTGTTTTTTCTTCTCTCTCTCCTCTCTCTCTCCCACTGCCACTACGCGTTGGCCTTTCCCTCTCTTTTAAATTTTACTTTGCTTTGTAAGGTGTACTGCTCTGTTACAGGGAGTACCCCCTGTGTTTTTAATTATTGTTGTTTCCCTCTCCCTGTCCCTCTCAGATTCAGGAAGGTGGGGATAACCTGCCGGGGGGTGTGGGGGGTGGGGGGGTACTTCTTATCATGTGACAGGTCATGCCTTTGATTATGCCTCATTAACTGTTCCCCTGTTCCGTGCTGGGAACGAAGCTCCTGTTACTTACCCGAGACTACAACTGAAGACCAGCTGTGTACTGGGTACAAGCTTGACACACCCATATTACATGCACATGCCACGCATGTCATACAAAGAGACAAGCTACCCATACATATACACACAAACTTAAGCTTTCTTGTTTTAGCTTGTAAAAATGTATGAAAGTGAAAATGACTTGAAAATTCCATAAGTTGATTTGTTTGCTTTGATGAAGTTAAACTTTCTCTCATCAATTTGAGTTTTCCTATAAATTTAATTCGGTTCACCCACCTTTCAAGTCCTTCACATGTAACTGGTGGTTTTAAATAAGCTATCTGGAATTAATTTTTTGACAGGATTAAAGGTCTGTCTGGCAAAAAAGAGGAAATTTTGTTTTATTTCTGAAAATTGATGGGCTGCCACCATTACAGAAATAGCACCCAAACAGGGACAGAATTTTTTAGAGATGGTGGCCTGAAGAAATTAACTGAACAAATAGATTTTAAATTAATTGTAACAGAAAATGAATAGGGATCATTCAAGAAGCGACTATTGGTCAAATTTGAACTTGAAGGAAATGAATTTAATTGAATATGTAAACTGAACTTAAACTAAACTTTAACTTTGGAAAACAGAGTCTCTTCTTTTGTCCTGTGATTTTAAATGCAAAGCTTTGATTTTCAAAACAAATTAAGTTGTAAATGTGCATGAAACTTGTAATACTGCCAACTATGATCTCAAACTTTGCAGCTAAAATTTCTCATCTCTGAAAAAAGGTTGCAATAGGGATTTAATGTGTGTATATTTTTGGATTTGTAAACTGAACTGTTACATTTGAAGGTAATTTACCACTTGCTTATTAGACATGGGTTTATTGTCAGTTAAAATTGTTTGGTTTATAATTGAATATCCAGCGACAGGAGAATGCAGTCTCCGAACTTACCCAAGAGGTAAAAGCCACATTTCTCAACATTCAACTCATATTTCAACAACGGTCAACAAGATTGAGGACAACCAGCAACAATTACTAATGTGTATCACTGATAATAAACAAAAGGTGGAAACTGAGTTGCATCAATGGTCTAAAGCTACAAAGCGAATGATCGCAGAAGTAAACAAAGTGGAGACTACTGTTGTTTCTGAAGTTCGTTTCCTGGTTCAGCACGACCTCAAATCCACTTTTCAAAGTATGAAAAACAGTCAAGAACAGTTCAACAAAGAATTTTATCAATACAAAAACCAAATGGATGTTTTCTGCATTAACATTAACATTAAAAATTTTAAGTCAGATCTGTCTGACCAACTTCAAACACAGATTAAAGAGATGACTGCTCACCAACAGGAAGTATCTTCATCAGTACCTTCAACCAATATTCATACATCACCAAGCTCAGCACCACTTACTACCACCTTTTCACCTGTTCCTACAGCTAAAGGTGTAGGGCCTCATGTATTCAGATACAAGACAAAGGCAGGCTTAACACAGTCATAAAGCCTGACTGAGGCCCACAAAAACAAAGTCATAAATCTTGCTGATAAAAACCACGCCAAAAATCAAACAAAGGGAGTACAAAACCAACTGCAAATCCCAAGAAGCCTTGCTCACTTTACAACTGTGTGAAATTCCAAAGGATCGAACTCTCAACTCCTATTGGATGAGGCACTCAAGAGAACGCACCTCAACTATGATGTCATCAGGAGTAGAAATGCATCGGAAATCGATTTCTACGCGCTTCCAGTGACTTTGCCCGCCGTGTATAGACGTGGTGTTGCCTCGTTGCACAAGGAAGTTACGTGCAACTTGAAACTGTGGCAATACAATCTCTATCTCGCTGGACGAGTTGAGATTACATTGTGTTCCACCAAACACTTTAACGGATCCGAAGGAAAGCGCCGAGCAATCTTCATCCGTTTGCCTGCAGAAGTGAAGAAAGAAGAATTCCCTTCCCTCTTCAATCAAGTTGACGTCACTGATTTCTCCGCCAGCCCGCCGAGAATCAGCAGCTGTACCGCCCGCCGACAGAGCGAGGAAACGGCCTCCCGTTATCACCTGAGCCTCGAGGAACCGAGTCGGAGGTGAACGACAGATGAACACACGTTCTACATGCGTCCCCACGCGATCCAAGTAAGAGGTTATCGTCTGGGCAGAGATAGAATATTTAGGTGTGTTATTCTTGTGGATCAAGTTTATTGTTTTGTACAGTTTACGGACCGCAGAGTCCGCTCATTGTTGCTAATAATACTCAAAGTATTAATGCAACTTACTGTTATCATAAATTAGAGTTTGCTGTGTTGTAATCCAACCACGTTGGACTGTTGTGTGTTTACGCCATCACGGATGAGACTGGCATACTGTGTTTATCCATCAAAGGACCAGAGGTTGCGGGACGGGTTACGAGCCGTTCACCGCGTCTCTGAGTGATAAACTAATTGTTGCCTTCTCTCCCACGATCGCGAAACCGGCTTCAATGCCGCCACTTTATTCTCTCTCTCTCGTCCTAACCACAAATACACACACACGCACACACATGCACATGTGCGCGTGACCCCTCACAACCATTTGCTAGTAGATAACTCTGTGATAAAGCTCAGCTTTGTACCCAGGTTATCGAGCAAGCGGAGACACGCTGGAAACGGGAAGACGCCATTAACCGGCTTCTCTCCGCCCGGAAATCTCACGGGACGTACTCTCCACGAGAGTCACGTCCGCCATTTTGTGCTCGTCACTCCTCTCTCTCTCTCTCTCTCTCTCTCTCACACACACACACACACACACAGTGATGTGTTACTGTCACTGTTTAGTTTGTAGTTGAATGTCGGAAGTTTATTGACTGCATTATATTGATTATTAATTGATATTATATATTCAATAAACTTTGTTATAATTAAAAGAGAAGTGTTTTGGTTTGTTTTGCATACACATGTGTCAAAGGCTGGCAGGGGATGCCAGTGCTTGAATTCAACCCTTCGTTGTTCCCTTTTTAATCTTGATGATCTATGGACATCAATTTTCCTAAGAGAACAATCTAATATTGAGACTGTTATACTGTCTTGTTATTAGTCCCTGATTCCAGGGTGGTGCCCCATCGACATTAATCCTAATTAATATTTGTGGCAGTGGGGGCGTGGTCAAGCGCCCGTCCGGAGAGGGAAAGCGGTAAGGGCGCTTGCACCTGAGCTAAATTATGTCTAACACCTGTCTCTAATTTCAGTGAGCATGGGGAGAGCGGCATAAAAGAGCCACAGCACCGCCAGTCAAGGTTGAACCACGCCAGTCCAGTGTTGGCAACCCAAGTGTGTCCATTACAGAATTTATGTTACCTCTGTTTTAGTTTATTTTGTGTACAAATCAGCAACTGGCGAAATTAAAGAAACCTCTTACCTGTGTGCAGAAGCCTGTCCTCGTGTCCTTCTTTTCCCTAGATGACCCGCCATGGGATTATAATGAGCCGCCTGGAACAACATTTCCCGGCGGTTCCGTGGAATCAAAAGCTGTGTAACATTTTCTTTAGTCTGAGTGTCCTGCGTCACTCTATACAGCCGGTCATTTATAATTGCAAAATAGGGGTGTGCGAGTGCGATGTCTGGCTGAAGACGCTGACCATCAATCATTTTCACCTGATCGAAGGCATGCTTCAGGGTTTAGTCCCGCGACTGCTCCAAAGGGAAATCCTCGTCAGGGAACTCCCTGCGTAGAGGAGGGTCGGAAGCCTCGCCCCTTCCCTCGTCAAGCCGATTTGGAGCAGCCAAGGACGGCCCCGGCTCCGCCTTCCCTGCCAAAGCATCGCACACCGCACATCTCCCTATTTTAGTGCAGGACCCATCCTCACAAATACTCCCTAATAGTTCCTTAAATGCAGGCCAATCGGTCCCCAAAATCAGAGGATGGGTGAGGCGGGGACTAACCGCTGCCTCGACTTTATGTTTTTTCCCTTGGAATTTAATTAGCACAGTCACCATCGGATAGTTGTGAACATCCCCGTGCACACACCTCACCCTTACCTGCTTAGCCGTGCTCAAAGCCCCGGGTTGAACCAAGCATTGATGGATGGTGGTCTGATTACAACCGGTATCCAGCAAAGCTTGGTGTGTACCCCCCTGGATTCTTACCAGAATCTGGTACGCTCCCGGATATGGAAGGTCTCTGCCAGGCTCCTCGCCTGCGTGGGGCAGGAACGGATCCTGGAGAGAAGACAGAGCGAGAGGGGGGAGGGGGATGGGAGAGAGTAGAAAAAAACACAGGGGGAGGGGAAGGAGAGAGAGAGAGAGGGCTCGTCCGCCCTTGGGATCGCCGCCATGTGGTCCTCCGCTAGCTGAACGGCCGCCTCCAGCGACGCCGGGCGGTGGCACTGGACCCACTCCGCCGTTCTCCTGTGGACCAGTGGAGGAACTGGTGAAGCTAGGTCATCAACTGGAGAAGGACTATGAGCAGCAACTCCAATATGAGAGCAGCTTACACCACAAACAGCCTCTGACACCCCGAGCTCCTGTAATTCAACAGCTGGACAAGACTCAAGTTCATTGCTGGCAGTGTAAAGGTCACCATCCTCAGGGAAATTGTCCTTGTCACACCTCACTCTTTAAATCAATCATTTCATCAGTCTCAGCCATCATAAAGTAAGAGACCACACCAAAGTCCAAAACAAGCTGGTCTACCCTCCAACAATGCCGTCACAGCCACAATGACAGCAGCTAATTCAAAAACTAATCCTGTTACTGACAACCCACAATGTGCAGTACAACAACAACTAGTTGTTCCTATTAATATTGGTGCCTGGAAAGGTAAAGCCATTCTTGACACTGGAGCCAGCTATACCCTCATACATGAGAGTTTGTGGAAGGAACTTACACCCCAAGAGAGTCTTTATCAGTGGACCTCAGGACCTCTCTATTTAGCAAATTGTGAGGCAAAAGTTCCGCTTGGATGGATCAATGTACTGATTACACTTCATAAACAGTTTTTCTTTGAGGGCTGTAGTCCTTACCACAATATATTTGACATATGTAGCTGTCTTGGGGCTGGAATTCATCTTCCTAAGTGGTCTTCAACTCAATGTTGCTGACAGGAAATATTTTTTTAAATGTGCACCTGAAGTGGAACACTTTTTTCAACCAGGACGAGCCAGCATACCTACAAGTAGAGTTTCATGTCCACGGAAAATCAGACAGTTTGGAAGTTCTCAACAAAATCTTTTTTATTTATTAACAGGAATAAAGGACTGTCTGGCACCCAAACAAATACATCAAATAAAATAAAAAAAGAGCAAATTTAATTTTATTTCTGAAAGTTGATGGGCTGCCACCATTACAAGTTGCTCCACTAAGTCTATTATATAATTATTAAAAGTATCCCATTGCCGATGATTAAATTAGTTAAGTAACAATTTATTAACAATATTCAACAATATTCAGTGGTAATGCCTACAGTGCATGATCTCATGATAGAAAATGTCATGGTTACTCCATTCCCCGATGGAAGGAACGAGACGTGTCGATTGTAGTGACACGTGGGGTCTCTTCTGAGAGCCTTGCGTACCTCTGAACTTGCGAAAAGGCCAATGTCAAATTGGCAGACAGAATTTGCATGTCCTGCCCCCGGACATACATGTATAAAGGGAAGCGGGCAAATGTCTGTCAGACAGGTTTTCACTGAGGAGCTGAGAATAAGGTTACGGCGCATTACAGTGGTAGGGATAGTGACGTGGCAAGGGGAATACAACGTCTCGTTCCTTCCATCAGGGAGCGGAGGTTACATCAGTAACCATGACATTCCCCTTCTGTCACTCATTTGACATGTCGATTGTAGTGACACAAGGGTCCCACTTCAAAATGCTATGCACTACCCTTGTGACGTGAATGCCGAGCCAGGTGCAAGCAAGCTGCTGCATGCTAGAAGCAGCTGGGTTGGCTGCACATAACCCTCCCCAATGCCCTAAATAAAAGGTGTCATATACTGCTCTTAGTTTCCCAGTACCCGAATGGGAACAGGCCGCATGACTTGTAGGGGAGCCAGCCAGCCAGCCGCGCCTTATCTCGCTCTATGTTTCTCATCATAGAGTTAAAAATATTAACGCTATAGATGCGTCGGGGAAGGTGTCCTTTTCCGTTTCTATTCTTTCAGGGGGGAAAAGGCCCTGTGGAGACCACAACCTGCCCAGACTGGGGGGAGGTAACTTGTGGCTAATACACATGGGGGTTGTCAAGCCACCCATGGACATGGTGCAGTGGTAGATCCTGACAAGGGAAGAGTTGCTACAGATATGGTGAACGGAGGCAGCGTGGACTGCCCAAGGGAGACACGGGTCCTGCCAGCAGGGGGACCATACTGCAGAAAATACATCACAGGGAGTTGGCTGAAGCAGCAACTATGGCTGTGGGGCCCAAGCCCAATACAGAGCAATCGACTCGTGGTGGGTTTGGCGGCGATTCCTCCATTGAATTCGCCGGCCAGAGGGTTAGGGAGGAAGAGCATCCAAGAAGCGAGAGATTAGTGGCTAACCTGGGAAAGAAGGGGTACTGGATCAACTTGGTGAAGGATGAAAGGTGCAAGCACCTGGTCGGCTGTTCCACATTACCGTGTTCTACCAGCTTGGACCTGACAAAACACAGGACGAGACCGACTCAACCCTGAGATTGTAGAATTTAGCAAAGGTTTTGGGTGTTGCCCAGCCTGCTGCTCTGCGGATGTCTGCTAGGGAGGTGCCATGGACCAGTGCCCAAGAGGATGCCACATTTCTCGTAGAGTGTGCTCGAACCAGCGGGAGGGGCGGGGGGGGGGGGGGGGGGGGGGGTGTGGCACGGCCTGGGTGTTATAGGCTAGGGGATAGCATCAACAATGCAATGAGCTAACCTCTGTCTGGAGATGGCGATCCCTTTACGCTGTCCGCCAAAGCAGAAAAAAAGCTGCTCAGAGCATCTAGAGCCCTGCGTGCGGTCCACTTGGATATTCAAAGCATGTACCGGACACAGCTATGAAGAGGCTGGGTCTGCATCCTCCTGGGGCAGCTTCGATTGCAGGTTTATGACCTAAACCCTGAAGGGGTCGTAGGAATCTTGGCCACATTGCAGTTTTAGGACGAGGTAAGCATCTGCCGGACCGAACTCCAGGCAAGTGTTGCTGACAGAGAATGCTTGCAGGCCCGCAACCCTCTTGATGGAAGCGAGCGTGATCAGGAAGTCTTCAAGGACAGAGCTTTGAGCTCGACTGAATCAAGTGGCTCGAAGGGGGGTCTCTGAAGGCCTGAGAGGACCACTGATAGATCCCAGGAGGGGAACAGGCTTGGCCGGGAAGGGTTCAACCTCCGTGCGCCTCTTAAGGAATCTGATAATCAAGTCGTGCTTACCAAGGGACTTGCCGACTAATGCGTCGTGGTGGGCTGCGATAGCAGCAACATACACCTTCAAGATGGAGGGGGACAGCCACCCCTCCAACCTCTACTGCAGGAATGAAAGCACTGATCAAACTGCGCATCACTGCATGTCTTCAGATCTGGAAGAGCACCAATTTGCGAACAGATGCCACTTGAGGGCATAAAGCTGCCTGGGGGAGCTCTTGCTTGAATGATCGTTTACGACTGCAGGTGGGAGAACGCTTAAGTCTTCCGTGTCCTGTCCAGGGGCCAGACATGGAGGTTCCATAGGTCTGGGTGCAGTGCCAGAGGGTGCCCCGTCCATTAAAATGGAGGTCCTTCCTCAGGGGAATTTGCCAGGGAGGTGCTTTCGCGAGGATCGTGAGATCAGAGAACCAGATCTGAGTGAGCCAGTAAGGAGCCACCAAGGTGACCTGTTCCTCGTCCTCCCTGACCTTGCACAGCACCAGTGCAAGAAGGCTCACTGGGGGAAATGTGTACTTGCACGGCCCCTGGGGCCAGCTGTGTGCCAGCGCGTCTGTGCTGAGAGCAGCCTCCATTAGGGAGTACCAGAGCGGGAGAGATCTATCTGTGCACTGCCGAAGCGGTCCAAGATCAGCTGGACCAGGTGGGGGTGGAGCCTCAACTCTTTGCTGAGCGAGACCTGTCACAACAGCGTGTCCGCCATCGTATCGCAGTCACCCGGGATGTGAGTGGCGAGCAGCGACCCAAGTCACGGCTGACTCCAAAGGAGGAGATGGCGGGCGAGTTGTGACATGTGACGGGATTTTGGTTTTGTAATGTAAAAATTCTCCTTCTCCCCTACTTTATTTTTATTTTTGTGTAGTTTACTTATTTTCTGTAGTTTATTGTTTGGTATGTTGTGGAGAATGTGATGTGTAAATTGAACTGTAATCTTAGTCTTTGTTTGTAAATCTCAGTCTTTGTAAATCTTTCAGTTATGACTGCCTTTCTGTTGATGTTCATATATTTGGCTTTTGAAAATGTAACATTTTAATTTAATTCTGCTCAAATGAATAAAATTACTTGAATAAAGATTATTAACGAGACTCAAAGATTCAACTGGGTAAAATAATCAGATATTCCCATCACTACTATATATTGGCTAACTCGGCCACATTTCTCCAAGTAATGTGACAGTGTGCTGTATTGACACAAATGAACATGATTAAAGATCGATAGTAGTAAAACATTGCATAATAATAAAAACAAAAAAAAACTTACCTGAATGGGTGTGTGAGAGCATCCTTGTTCATCTGCCATTTTGTAATGATGTGGTTCAAATGGCTGCCCATCCCCCACTAGGAGAGATTCAGTGACCTCATGCACACTTTAAGAGATCAATTTAGCTTCCAGTCTTTTAGTAATGGCTGTGACAGCAATGACATAATTTTGACAGCTCTTTTGCACGTTTTGATTCATATGCAAGACTTTGTGCTCTTAACTGAGCAGCTGCAAAAATAGATGTCTTGTCTTTACCAGTCATAAATGTGGCGATTTGTACTGGAACAGTTCGTTAACGTAAATGAACTTTTGTAAAAATAGTTTTCGTGTTTGCAGACTAACCAGTTTACTAATAAACTTAATTATTTGATCCGTACTCTAACAAACAAGGCAAATGTTGTACCTGCAAACTACTGTGATTTATACATTTTGGAATATGACACTCACAAAAACATAAAGTTACGTACAGTGTTTCACAGTTACGCATGATCGTTTTAAGATAAGCACGTATATAATTTTCTGCTATAAAAATACATCAAAACTCCTTTTAGATCCAGGTCACAATTGTAAACAGTGGGATTAAATGGGTTAACCCAATGACAGTGTAGATTACCTGCAAGGTCCTGCATCAACTAGTGTCTAGTGCACTATCAAACAGAGTGACAGAACATTGAAGACAGCAGCAGGGTTTCTGTTAGCTGTTAATTACTGTTTTTTTGCTCGTTGAAACATATCAATATCCAACATATTAAAAAAAATGGTCTACGCTGCCACGGAAGTTTAACTTTCCTGACAGTTTAAGAAGTTGTATCCCTCACACTGGAAGAAGTAGTTCAAAAGCAATTCACTTCAGAATTGCATCAAAACAGTCTTGCGTTGCTGTCTTCTGGAGGAGAAGGACATCAGGCATGTGGTTTAAAACTCTTGATTAAGCGCATCGGTTCATTGGCAGGTGAGTAGATACTGCAATTCATTCACAATCTCGCACATATGTCAAAGGAGATTTTATTCATGATAACATGTAAACGAGCATAAAAGAGCGGATCGTGCCTGTAGATGCGTTTTGATTGATCCAATCAGAAGAGAGCATCGAGACACATCCCTGTTAGCTACAATTGGCCATATTATTTCTTTTTTTTTTACCACTTGTGTTTGGATTTCGAAGGAGAGTATCTAGTTTAATAACTGGTATAATCAATAATTAGCTTATGTCAGTGTAGTAAAAGAAAAATGAAAGCAATTGTGCACCAGTGCATTATACTAGCATTTGATCAAGAACAAATATGATCTTACGAGCAGAATTATAAGTAATTTTGTGAAATACCTGAAATAGCAGAGCTATTTAACAGGTTGGCTGTGTGCAGTGCAAGGCAGGTGTTCAAATGGCAGCTGTCTAGCCTCTGCATTTATTCTTCAAAGTTACAAGCTCTATTTCTGGACTTCTGGCAAGATGGCGTGTTGAACAGTCACTCGCATCAGAGACAGAAGCAAAATTGTACCAAATCTTGATAACGCGCGAAGAGGCACTCTTCACTCTAATTATTTAACAAGAAAGGATAACACAGTATGATCAAACCAGCTAGACTGATAATTAAAGACGGAAACAGTGAATAGACGCAAACTGCGATGAGCACCTAAGGAACCTAAAGATTCTAGAGCAATCTGCTGACCACGACTACGCTATGGAGGTTAGCACAATCAGTAAAAGAGAAGACTCTGTGCCAATAACTCCAAGCAAGATTCCAGCCAGGAAGAAGAGCAAAATAACATCGAACGAAGGCGAGGTCTCTAACCTAACCATACTGGAACACATTCAAAGTTTGTAAAAAAAACTTTAATGAGCAACTGGTGCAACCTCGAGAGTGAGCTAAACGGAGTAGCAGCATGATTGCTAGCGTAACTAAATGCTGTACTATGCAGTACAGTTCAATGTTGAAGAAGTAAAGGAATGTAAGGGGAAAATCAACAAGCTGGAAAAGTGAAACGAATGTCTGTGTAAAGAAAATAAAGAGCTTAAAGAGAGAATCAGGGACCAGGAGAGATACAAGATGCAATTGTGTCTGAAACAGAAAGGTTTATCATAAAGAAAGGACGAGAACATTAGATCAGATGTTATACAACTCTTTAATGAGATTGCCACGACATGAAAGAGCGACAGCTTGAGGAAACAATCGACATTGTGCACAGAGTTGGCTGAAAGAAAGATAACAGGAATAGACACATAGTTGTCTTATTTGTCCGGAGACTTGTCAAGGAGGATTTATGGCGTAGCTGCAAGAATTCCCCGGTGTGCAGAGAGAAAGGCGTTCGCCTTACGGAGATACTTCTGCTAAAGTATAGGGAGGCAAGAAAAAAACTTGGCCGCAGATTGAAAAGGCTCGTCGTGATGGAAAGCATGCTTACTACTGCAGACCGCATGGATACATAGAGGGTCGACAGATTGGTTAAACGAAGGAAAGGTTTGATCTATTTGCACTAGATATAAAAGGAGTGTATTAAGAGGACATGTGACTATTTTCGAAGGGGGGTCTCTGAAGGCCTGAGAGGACCACTGAGAGATCCCAGGAGGGGAACAGGCTTGGCCGGGAGGGATTTAACCTCTGGGCGCCTCTTAGGAACCTGATAATCAAGTCGTGCTTACCCAAAGACTTGCCATCAACTGCGTCGTGGTGGGCTGCGATAGCAGCTACATACACCTTCAAGGTGGACAGGGACAGCCTCCCCTCCAACCTCTCCAGCAGAAATGAGAGCACTGACCTGACTGCGCACCTTTGTGGATCTTCGCCCCGAGAAGAACACCAATTCGCGAACAAGCGCCACTTTAGGGCGTAAAGTTGCCTGGTAGAAGGGGCTCTGGCTTGGTTGATCGTGTCTACGACTGTAGGTGGTAGATCAGCTACATTGTTTGTGTCCCGTCCAGGGGCCAGAAGTGGAGGTTCCAGAGGTCTGGGTGCGGATGCCAAAGTGTGCCCCGTCCCTGAGAAAGAAGGTCTTTCCTCAGGGGAATTTGCCAGGGAGGGGCTGTTGCGAGGAGTATGAGGTCTGAGAACCAAGCCCAGGTGGGCCAATAGAGACCACTGTGACTTTTACCTCATCCTCCTTGACCTTGCATAGCACCTGTGCAAGAAGGCTCACTGGGGGAAATGCGTACTTGCGCAGCCCAGTGGGCCAGCTGTGTGCCAGTGCGTCTACACCGAGGGGAGCCTCTGTTCGGGCATACCAGAGCAGGCAGTGGGAGGTCTCTTGGAGGCGAACAGGTCTACCTGAGCCTTGCCGAACCGTTCCCAAATCAGCTGGACCGACTGGGGGTGAAGCCTCCACTCTCCACTGGGCAAGCGTTGTTGTGACAGCGTGTCCGCTACCACATTGAGGTTGCCGGGGATATGAGTGGCTTGAATTGAGTCGCTGCTGGCTCCAAAGGTGGAGACGACTGGCGACATGTTGCGGGAGCATACGCTGCCTGTTGATTTATGTACGCTACCGCGGTGGTGATGTCTGATTTGATCAAGACGTGTTTGCCCTGAACTAGCGGGAGAAACTTCTGTATGGAAAAGAAAACAGTCAGCAACTTCAGGCAGTTGATGTGCCAGCGCAGCCGGGACCCTTTCCAATGGCCCGCAGCCAACGGCGCCCCAACCCAATCTGGAGGTGTCGGTGGTGACCAGGACACGTCGGGACACCTGCTGCAAGGGGACTCCTGCCCGCGGAAAGCAGAGGTCTGTCCAGGTTTCAATGTTTGGTGACAGGCGGGGGTGACCATCACAAGGTGCGTGCTGTATGCCCCAGGAGCTTCTGGGAAAGTTTTAAAGGGACCGTTGTGCCTGGCCTGAAAGTAGCAAGGCATTTCAGCACTGACTTCGCACGCTCGTTGGTGAGGCACATTGAGACTGAGTCTAACTCCATACCGAGAAGAGAAGAGATGCTCTGGACCGGGGTGAGCTTGCTCTTTTCCCAGTTGACCTGAAACCCTAAACGGCTGAGGTGCCTGAGCAACTGGTCCCTGTGGGCGCATAGTAACTCTTGGGAGTGGGCCAGAATGAGCCAGTCGTCGAGGTAGTTGAGTATGCTAATACCAGCTTCTCGGGGTGGTGCAAGGGCTGCCTCTGCGACCTTCATAAAGATGCGAGGGGACAGGGACATGCCGAAGGGGAGGAATTTGAACTGATACGCCTGGCCATCGAACACGAAGCGTAGAAAGGGTCGATGTCGAGGCAATATTGAGACGTGGAAGTACGCGTCCTTCAGGTCTACCGCTGTGAACCAATCTAGATGCTGAATGCAAGTTAAAATATGTTTCTGCGTGAGCATTTTGAACAGGAGTTTGTGTAAGGCCCGGTTGAAAACTCGCAAGTCCAAGATCGGTCGTAAGCCACTGCCTTTCTTGGGTACAATGAAGTAAGAGCTGTAGAGACCCTTCTTCATCTCGGTTGGAGGGACAGGCTCTATCGCGTCTTTGAGTAAAAGGGTCAGGATTTTCGCGTGCAGGGACTTGGCATGTTCGCTCGTGAAGTGGGGGCAGGGGCCTGGCAAACTGAATTGCATAACGGATGGTCCTGGCCAGCCAGCGAGACGGGTTGGGAAGTTAAAGCCACGCATCCAATCTCCGTGCTAGGGGCATGGGATGATTATTTTTGACGTACCCGGCTGGCCTTCGCAGAGGGGCGGAGCAGGTAGTATGGCGTCGGGAGGCGAAAGTGCGTCCAGAGGCTCTGGTGCTGAGAAAAGACTTGAAGAACTTACCTTGCTCTGCACACCCGGCAGGGGGCGGGTTAGTGACTGAGGAGGAGGTCCAGCATCGGCGTCCTCTAGACTCATCAAAACCGGCCGGCCTGGGGACAGTGGTGGATTGGCTGGAGGCGGGGGGTCCGCGTCCAGAGGACTGTCAAGGTCTGGTGGCAGAGTGCCGTGAGAACAGCATTTGCAGGCCAGGTGACCCATAGACAAAGGAAATCGCTCTTTTATTGAGAATGTGGGTACCGCAGCCCCAGAGGGGTGCAGCAAATGAAATAAATTCAAATAAAGATTTTCCTCCTGGCCCTCCACCAGGGGATGGAGTGGTCTGCTTACCAGCTCCGGAGCGAACGTCTTGGCCTCTGGGTCGATTGTCTCAGGAGTGCCTGGGAGCCTTCCGGGTCCTCGAGGGGGTCTGTGAGACAGGGGTGTGCGCTTCCTGCGGGGTGCTCGATGCTGGGGCTGAGAGCTTGGCCCGGGTTGAGGCGGAGCACGTTTCCTAGCCGCATGAGGACTCCCTCGGCGAGCAGACGGGGCTTGGCCCGTGGCGGAAGGGTTGCGGCAGGGCAGGATGTGTGAAATGGCCTCCATCTGCTTTTTCACTGGGGAGAACTGCTGGGCGAAGTCCTCAACGGTGTAGCCGAAGAGGCCGAACTGGGAGACAGGGGCGTCGAGGAAGCGTGTCTTGTGCGTCTCGCGCATCTCGACCAAGTTCAGCCACAGATGATGTTCCTGAACCACAAGTGTGGCCATCGCCTGCCCGAGTGACTGCACAGTGGCCTTCGTGGCCCTGAGGGTGAGGACAGTCACTGAGAGCAGTTCCTGCAGCACGTCGGGATCAGCACTACCCTCGTGCAGATCTTTGAGTGCCTGGTGGACTTGCAGGAGGGTTGTGGCATACAGGGCGGAAGCAGCCTGTCCAGTGGGTTTGTAGGCTTTGGCGGGCAATGATGATGTCATCCTACAGGCCTTGGAGGGGAGCACAGGGCGACCCCACCAGGTGGCGGTGTTCTCGGGGCATAGGTGGATCACAATTGCCCTGAACTCAACCCGTGGGCCGCTCCGCCGTCGAGGGTAGGATGAGCGAGGGGCTTTGTGATGAGCAGAGAGGGGTGCTCTCCATGCAGTCGTCAGCTCATCATGCACCTCTGCGAAAAAAGGGACCGTGGGGTGGGGTGTGGGGTGGCTGTGAGCGGCGCGCAGACCCCAGGAACCAATCATCCAGCCGTGATGGCTGTGTGGAGGACGGAGGGTTCCAGTCAAACCCAACGCTGGCGGCGGCCCGGGCAAGCATGCCGGACATCTGGGCATCAGTCTCAGCCTGGGTGTGCTGGCCCGAAGACGAGTCCTCCGCGGCAGATGCCAGACCACTCTCTGATGCAGCGGCGAGCATACCCAGCTTGGGGGGCTCAAGAGGATAGGCAGGCTGGCTGTGCAGCGAGCCGCTGTTGCCTCGAGCCCGGACGGAAGTCAACGAGCGTGCCGGGGGGCAGGAGGTTCTCGGGGCCATCCCCGGTTCACCTCCATCGCTAGCCGCGTCGTCCTCAATCCTGTGGGAAGAAGGAGCGACGTGGGTGTGGATGGAGTGGCGTTCCTTCGGTTGAAGGAAAGCCGCGACCGCAACGTTGCCATGGTCATGTTCTCGCAGTGAGAACATGAACCATCCACAAACGCTGCCTCGGTGTGATCACAGCCTAGACACACGAGACAGTGCCTGTGGCCGTCTGAAGCGGAGAGCACTCTACCGCATACAGGAACTACACAGGGGTGGAAAGGCATCTTTACAAAGAAAATTACTCTTTTATAAACTCTTTTAAGTTTGCGCTGTCAAAGCGCCCAGGGGCAAAAGGCACTGCCATGAAGAGAAGGAGAATCTCTTCTGATGTGCGCCGTAGATCCAACAGCAGATTCGACCAGAGGTAAGAGGAACAGGTGTGTGACTCGCGGCTTGCTGCATACATGACCATCGGCTCTAAAGAAAATTTCTGAATGAAACAGACGCATTTCCCTGCCTTTATACCCGCATGTCCGGGGGCGGACCATGCAAATTCTGTCCGCCAACTTCTCATAGACCTTTTTTCATAGATCAGAGGTATATTCGGCGCTCAAGAGAGACCCCTAGTGTCGCTTCTTCGACACAACGTTGAAGTGAGCGACAGAAGGGGAACTGAAAATAATGAGACCATAGACAGTTTTTGCAATAAATGGGAATTTTCTATAAAGAATGTTCTATAAAGTTTAATAAGGAAAAAAGTAATCTGTTCCAGGAAATTAGTAAATGCCGTGATAAGGCAGAATTAAACAATGTAGATAAAGCAGGCTATTGATATATAGACTGTATGTATTGCAAAAGAGCTCAAGGTGCGTTTGTGAATTTAGAGAAGAGAAGACAGGAAAATAAGGCAATATCAAGTTTATTGATAAATGTGTAGAGTGTAAGGATAATAAAAATACTGCATTTTTTTCAGATTCTATAATAATCTGTACACTTCTGCATATTCCCAACTAGATTCCTCAACTTTTCTAAACAAAATTAAGGACTTCATACCCAAGATTGATGATTTGTTTATAGAATTGATGTCAGATTTAAAAATAGGAGAACTGGATAATGTGAGCTTGAGATTGGCATTGAATATACCCCTGGTAATGACAGGCTCTCAGTTGTTATTTAAGCCAATTCAAGAATGCATAGCAAAAAACAAATGAATGACAAGCATGAAGCAAGGCCTAATTCCTAAACATGGCAAAGATAAAAGATTGTTAGATAATTTAAGACCTATTACACTTAATACTGATTATAAATTATTATCAGGAATTATTGCAGCTAAAATTAAAAAAAAAAATCCTGCCCCAGATAATAAATTAAACTCAGTGTGGCTTCCTTGCTTGAAGATCCATCCATAATAAACAATGGAATTAACAGCTGTGTATCTCTGGAGCACGGCACATGCTCACGATACACAGTCAACAGGGGCATTAGACAAGGCTGCAACAGCTCACCTTTATTAATTATAATGGTCACTGAACTACAATATATTATTATTAGAATTAATAACTCTGATGGCTTTAACATTATGAAATGATAAGTCAGTTTGCGGACAACACAACTTTATTTCTAAAAGACAAAAGGCAAATTTCCAAAGAGTTCAGTCAAATCTCGAAAGCCTCAGGTGTTAGATTGAACATTAATAATTGTGAAATTCTTGTCAAATATTTGGGCATCACGGTCATCAGAAATAAAGAAATAAGTTAAAAAGAAAACATTATTAAAAATATTGATAAATGTAAAGTAATACTGAATTCCTGGATACAAAGGGATATAACAATTTTTGGCAGGGTTTTACTATCCAAGATGGAGAGTATATCAAGAGCTAATTACCCTGCCTTTTCATTAGAAATTTCAGACAACATGAAAAGGCCGATGGCAGACGGTGGTGCGGGAGAACTCTACTACAGCGTATCCCTCCTCCTTCCCGGGTTTCGGCACCAGTGTAACGTAGTTCAAGGGAAAGGAGAAGGCGAGAACCAGCCTGACGATATAAATAATATTTTAATGATAAACTTAAAAGACAAAACACACACATGACGGACATGTCTGTAAATGATCTCTCTCTCCCGCACCACCATCTGCCATCGGCCTTTATCCCTCTTGGAGGCTTGATTGGCCTGATACGGGACCGTGTGTGTAGCATCACAACCCGGCCCTGCCCTCCGCCCTGGCACAATTATCAAATTATTAAACATCCTACATTTCAACTTTATTTGGAAGGATAAATACCATTACATTAGAAAAGCTGACATGATTAAGAGTATTGAAGAGGAGGGCATGAATTTCATAGATATTTCTGTGATGAATGGTGTACTAAAACTGAAGTGGCTGAATTCCTTAGTTTGTCACAAAGACTCCTATTGGTTTAGCATCCCGAATGCAATTTTTCAAAAGATGGGTGGAATTGATTTTCTATTACGTTGTGACTATGATTTATACAAACTACCTGTAACATTATCTGATTTCCATGAGCAGGTTCTTCTGTACTGGAACCTAATGTTTAAACATAATTTTACACAACATAATACACCCCTGTGGAACAACAGGTATATTCTGAGTAATAGAAAATATTTGTTTAAGGGACTTGGATGGAAAAAGAAATATGGGCAGTAACACGTTTGATGGATAATTTTGGAAATTTGTTGTACAATGGAGATTTTTGTGATAAATTTAATTTCCATTGCCCAATTAGATAATACAATAGAGTGATAAAGACCATTCCAGCACCCCTGAGTTCTAGAAACACATCTTCAGATGCACCTAGTTCTTGAAACACATCTTCAGATGCACCTGAACACATCATCAGTGATGTAACCTGGTGTCCTCGGGTGTTTCGGGTCTTTCAACATCAGACACCCTCGCCCAGGCGACCCAGCCACGGCTGATCAGACCGCGACTTGTGTTCAGGTAGCACTCGCTTTCCCCCATGGTGCTCCTCTACGGATCCAGAGCCATCTCGAGGCTCTCTCGGCTGCTTCGGTGGTGTTCTTGATGGCCCTGCTCCTTGATGTTCCTGCGATGCCCAGCGCAGTAAAGGCTTTGTGGAGGGAGCGCCCCACAAATCCTCTGCAGCCAACCTCAATAGGCATGCATCTCGCCTTCCAGCCCTGTGCTCGGCAGTCTGTGACCAGATGTTCATATTTGGTCATCTTTCTTTCGTGGGCTTCTCCCAAGCGGTCCTCCCATGGCACGGTCAGCTCCATGATGATTATATTCTTGGTACTCTCTGAGACTAGAGTAATATCTGGCCTCATAGTTGTGCTGACGATGTGCTGGGGGAATTTCAGCTGCTTCTCCAAATCCACAGAGAGTTTCCAGTCCTTGGCTGATGCCAGGATTCCTGCTGGTGCCTTCCTCCCTGCTTGTGGCTGTTCTCCTGCCCTAACAAATGTGATTGAGCGAGTGGTGTTGCTACTTCGGCTGCCTTTGCTGATCTCTTTGCTGATGGTGTCTGCAATAGCTTTCAGCACCTGGTTGTGGCGCCAAGTGTAACGACCCTGGCCGAGCGCTGTTGGGCAGGAGCTCAAAATGTGCTCCAGCGTTCCACGAGCTGGGCACAAATGGCAAGTTGGTGTATCTACTTTTCCTCATGTACAGAGATTTGTTGGGCTACACAGGACATCGTACACTGCCCGAATCAGGAAGGTTATGCGGTGCGGCTCGCTTTGCCAGAGCTCCGTCCAGGTGACCTTGCGGTCCATGGCCTGCTCCCATCTGGTCCAGGCCCCCTGTTGCCCCATTCCAGCTGCTTTGCTCGTCCTTCCTTCCTCCACAGCAGCTCTGACCTCTTCATATATTCGGCTGCGTTTCTCCTTCCCCTTCCCCTCTTTATGTCGAGGAGGTGTTGGGAACATCCCCAAGCCTGCTTTGCCTCGGGCCACCACTCCCACAAGCTCTTTGTGCCACAGTCGAGCCTGTGCATCCAGCACAGCGGCTTGGGCACTCCACTTCCTCCCTGTCTTCACCAGCACTCCTGCCTGGCCACCTTTGAGTCGTTGGAGTCTCTATACATCAGCACCTCACGTGCCTGAGTCACTTTAAACTCCTCTTCCAGGGATTTCAGAGGCAACCGGAGCATTGTGGTGTTTCCATAGAGGGCGATGTTGCTGAGACTCCTGGGCAACCCTAACCATCTCCTGAGACAGCTGCTGACCTTTCTTTCCAAGGTCTCCACCGTGGAAATGGGAACCTCATACACAAGTAGCGGCCAGAGTATTCTTGGCAGTATACCATGTTGGTAAATCCACGCTTTAAACTTGCCGGGAAGACCAGAACGGTCTGTTGCTCTTAGACAGCTGTCCAGCTCCTCACAGGTTGACTGAACTGATGCGACGTCTCTGAGGCTACTGTCAAAAACCTTGCCCAAGCTTTTCACCGGCTGATCTGACAGTGATGGTATCTCTGCTCCTTTGATGCTGAAATGGAACCTGTCCGTGACCTTGCCTTTCTTCAGCACTAGCGAGCGGGACTTGGCTGGTTTGAACTCTATCCGAGCCCACCGGATGAGCTTTTCCAGCCCTTGGAGTATCCACCTGCCTCCTGGCATGGACTCTGTGGTGACTGTCAGGTCATCCATAAATGCTCTGATTGGTGGTTGGCGGACCCCTCCTCTGCTTTGGGGCCCCCATCACTCAGGCTCTGCCGATTTGACAATCATGTTCATAGCCACCGCAAATAGGATCACAGAGATGGTGCAACCTGTGATTATTCCCACCTCCAGTTTGTGCCAATCTGATGGCACACCTCCTGCAGAGACTCTCATCCTGAAATGGTTGTAATAATCCAAGATCAGATCTGTAATATGATGAAGCACATGGTGCTTGGTCATGGTGGTCTGGACCAGCTTGTGGGGGATAGAGCCATATGCATTGGCTAGGTCTAACCACAGTACCGTGAGGTCTCCCTTGTGTTCACGAGCTTCCCGGATGAGCTGAGTCACCACTCCCGTGTGTTCTAAGCAACCTGGGACTCCAGCAATTCCTCCCTTTTGCACAGATGTGTCTATGTAGTTGTTAGTTAAGAGGAAGTTGGTCAGACGCTTTGCTACTATACTGAAGAAGATCTTGCCTTCCACGCTCAGCAATGATATTATTCTGAACTGATTGATCTTCTTGGAATCTTTCTCCTTGGGGATCCAGACTCCCTCAGCAAATCTCCACTGTTGTGCCACCTTTCCTCTTCTCCAAATGACTCGAATGATCTTCCAGAGTCGCCTGAGTAGCAAGGGGCAGTTCTTGTAGACCTTGTATGGGATTCCACTTGGTCCAGGGGCAGAGCTAGATCATGCCTTAACGCGCAACCTCCTGGACTTCTTTCATCAGTGGCTCCCTGCTGTCAAACTCCTTGGTAGGGGGAGGTGGATCTACAAGGATGTTGCACTGGCCCAAATCTTCCTCCCGGAGCGGGTCACTGTAAGTGCTGTGCAGATGCTGGTCAATTTCCTCTTTTGAACAGAGCAACTTTCCGTCACGCTTCTGTCCCAGGAGCTGTTTAGTGAAGCCGAAGGGGTTGGCAATAAACAAAGCTCTCTTTCTGGATCTCTCTTTTCGACGCCTTCTGTGCCATTCTGCTCTGCGCAAGGTCAACAGCCTTTTCCTCAAGACAGCTCTCAACTCCTCCGGGGGGGGGGGGGGGGCGTTGCTCCTCACTGGCTTCCTTGTGCTGCTTCTTGAGGGACTTCAACTCCTGCCGGATTTTGTGGATCTTCGCTGCTCTGTGGTTCATAGAATAGGTGGTTGGAGTTGATCGCTTCTCCTTGGCACCGAACCTCTCCTGAGCTAGGCTGGAGATGATGGTCGTCATTGCCTGCAACCTTCGATCCACATCTCCCTTCTCTGTTGCTTCAAGCACCTTGTTGATGTACTCGTCGAACTGCCTCCAGACTGCCGTCTTACAGGCCTGTGGCCACTTGATTCGCACCTTTGCCTGGGGCAGAAGACTTGGGGGGACGGTTAGTGGCACACGGAGGCTCTGAGCGCTATGTGGTGCTTCCTGGCTCGGCTCCTCCTGCGTCTCATCAGATGTAGCATCTGTGCGCTGTGACACATGTTCGTTCTCCAAACACTTCATCCTGGCTTGATGGATCTTTAGGCCACGGCTGTTTTTGCAGGTTTTTCCGCACCTGCATACTGTGGTCGTTGTCGTTTCTCCATTGCCATTAGTCAGTAACCCGGATGAAGGCATTGGCAGGAGTGGGCTGTGGCCACCCAAACATGAGTCTTGCCCATCCAATCAAACATTTGGGAAACAGTTTTAAATCAATTAAAAATTCAAAAATTCTGCATTGGTTAAAAGCAATATGGAGGTTGGCTGTGTGTTGCAAACACTGAGGGTGGGCTATAGACTACCAAACAATCACAAATCAGCACCAGAAATGTGTAGTGTTGTTCTATTTTTGTCATTGGCTGTAAGCAACGATTGTGGGATAGGACTGGAACTGTCCGTCCCCCACCTCACCCCTCACGGCTTGGTTCCCAGGGTCACGGCACCCCCGGTTCCTTTCATCCTGGAGGTGCATGACGAGTTGACGAAGCCATAGAGGGCACCATTTACTGCCCGAAACCAGCTTTATCGCTCCTCCGCTCTCACTACCCTCAACGGCGAAGCGGCCCCAAGCTGTCTCCGCCCTGCCTGCCATGCCCCCCCTGCAAATCCACCAGGCCAAGGCACTTAAAGATCTGCACTTGGGTAGTCCTGATCCTGACGTGCTGCCGACTTCGCCCAACAAGGACCCTCCGGACCCATGACTGCTGCTAACCTGACCCCTACTGGGTGTGCGGAGGCAGGTAAGTGCTTTGAGACTTCTCTCAGCACCAAAGCCTCAGTATGCGTTTTTGCCTCCCGACGCCACACTTCCTGCTCCACCCCGTTGCGAAGCCTCACCAGGAACGTCAAAAATTATCATCCCCTTAGTGCCTCTCGCACGGAGCTTGGATGTGTGGCTCTCACTTCCCAACCCGTCGCTCTGGCTGGCCAGGACCATCTGACTTTCTAAACGATTCAGTTTGCCAAGCCCCCGCCCCCTTTCGGCAGCATCTGCTTTATCTCTGTGCATGACAAGAAGACAACATCCTGTGTGCGGAGATCCCTGGAGAGAACCTTTTACCCAAAGACGCGATAGAGCCTATCCCTCCAGCCGAGATGAAGAAGGGTTTAAACCCAAGAAAGGCAGCGGCTTACGACCAATCTTGGACTTGCAAGTTTTCAACCGGGCCTTACACAAACTCCCGTTCAAAATGCTCACGCAAAGACACATTCTAACTTGTGTCCAGCATCAAGATTGGTTCGCAGTGGTAGACCTGAAGGAAGCATACTTCCACGTCTTTATCTTGCATCTTCACGAAGGTCGCAGAGGAAGCACTTGCCCCGCTAAGGGAAGTGGGCATTCACCTACTCAATTACCTCGACGACTGGCTCATCCTGGCCCACTCTCGAGAGTCACTGTGCGCCCAAAGGAACCAGGTGCTCACCAGGAACCTGGGGTTGATGCATATGAGACCGCTTCAGCACTGGCTTTAGACTCAAGTCCCAAGATGGGCTTGGCGCCATGGCACGTACTGTGTGTTCATCAACCCTGCCTGCCACCAGACTTTCAACCCCTGGACAGACCTTTGTTTTCTGCATAGAGGAGTCCCCATACAGCAGGTGTACCGACGCATTCTGGTCACCCGGATGCCTCCAAACAGGGTTGGGGCACTATGTGCAACGGGCATGCAGCCGCCCGCTCCTGGACGGGGCCCTGGCTGGGTTGGCACATCAACTGCCCAGAGTTTCTGGCTGTAATCCTTGCCCTGCGGAGGTTTCTCCCACTAATACGGGGCAAGCACGTCTCGCGCCGATCAGACCAAGGCAGTGTGTGCTCTCGTTATATGTCACAACTCACCAGCCATATCCTCCATTGGAGCCAGCAGCGACTCGGGTCGTTGCGCGCCACTCACATCCCGGGCAACCTCAACATGGCAGCAGACACGCTGTTGCGACAAGGTACGCTCAGCAGAGAGTGGAGGCTCCACCCCCAGGAGGTAAAGCTGATTTGGGTGCGGTTTGGCAAAGCACAGTTAGACCTGTTTTGTGTGGGGCAGAGGGAGGTGGGTGGAATCAACTCGTAGTTAAATTCATCACAGTTCTTTTTCCTAATTGTGGACGTTCCTTTTATCCTTTGAGTTCATCAAGTTAATGTGAAAAGTAATTTATATGCGTCTCTGAAACATTCGCCAACGTTTTTTTTGCTCTCACATACACACAAAGTGCACACAGTCACATACCACATACCGTATGTCAGCATTGCACAATATGATTTGCTGAACCACCATTACAAGCAGTGACTGTTTTAGGTGGGGTTCTATGAATTTTGTGATCTTTGGTTGTGTTAACCAAAAATGTTCTGCCATTTTACCAAACATTAATGGACAATTCAAAATGCAATAATGAAGAATTGAAAAAGCAAACAAACCAGCAGACACTAACAACTATAGTTGTAAATAAATGTTCTTTTGATATGTCACAAGTGGATGCTTGAAAAGGCAAACAAAATTGCTTGTATTATTTTGATGTGGACTTTGTTTTTACTGCATTTTAACACAATGGTTTCTCTGAATTTCAGAATATGAGACAAACTCATCTGTCACCGGGCAAATCATAAGAGACCTGTTTCAGTCAGAACTCAATTTTGCATTTTGCCTTTGTATGGTAGTATCATTGCTTATTGCATTTCTGTCAAATGGAAATAATTGTCATCATTTAATATTATATAATTACGCAACATAGCAGTCATGACAGTGACGAGACATATACCAATTACAATAAACAACATATTTACACAACAAAATTTACATATCAAATGTACACATACTTACACAACACAATCCTATTATACAATGTACAGTAAACAATACACACAATGTAGAATATACATACAATAAAAATTAAAAATAAGAATATATAAAAATATATATACAGTTGTTATATTGTGGAGAATATATTGACAGTCCAGTGTGAGATATAAGATTAATAAAGTGCAGTGCTGATTGTTGATTGTGAGAGATCAAGTGTTCAAAAGTCTTATTGCTTGGGGGAAGAAGCGGTCGTGTAGTCTGCTGGTGCGGGTCCTGATGCTGCAATACCGCCTGCCTGATGGAAGCAGTGAGAGTAGACCATGATTTGGGTGGCTGGAATCTCTGATGGTCCTCTGAGCTATTTTCACACAACACCTATTATATATGTCCTGTAGGGAGGGAAGCTCACCTCCGATGATGTTTCTGGCAGTTCGCACCACCCTTTGCAGGTCTTTGCGGTTGTGGGCGGTGCTATTGCCGTACCAGGCAGTGATGCAGCCAGTCAGGATGCTCTCTACAGTACTGGTGTAGAACCGTGTGAGGATGTGGTGGTTCATTCCAAACTTCCTCAGCCGTCTCAGGAAGAAAAGGCGCTGGTGAGCCTTCTTCACAACAGCCTCAGTGTGGACGGACCATGTGAGTTCCTCAGTAATGTGGACACCGAGGAACTTGAAACTGCTGACTCTTTCCACCGGTGCTCCATTAATGGTGATGGGTCTGTGTTCTCTGTCTTTCTTCCTGAAGTCCACTAGAAGTTCCTTGGTTTTACTGACGTTGAGGGAGAGGTTGTGCTCCTCACACCAGTGTGTCAGAGGTAGGCAAACTGCAATGGGTCCAAAGAGGTGGGCAGCACAGAGCAGATGTGATCTCTGATTAACCTCTCAAAGCATTTGCTAATGATGGGGGTCAGAGCAACAGGATGCCAGTCATTTAAGCAAGTGATTTTGGCTTGCTTCGATACAGGCACAATGGTTGACGTTTTGAAGCATGTGGGGACTACAGACAGGGAGAGGGACAAAATGTCTGTAAAAACACCAGCCAGTTGGTTTGCGCACACTCTGATAACGCGGCACGGAATGCCGCCTGGGCCCGCGGCTTTACGAATGTTCACCTGTTGGAAGGATCGTGTTACATCCACAACAGAGACGGAGGGTGAACCAACCTCTGTAGCGTCAGTCGTGAGTGCTCTCTCCGTGAGGGCGGAGATTCCAATTGTAATCCGTAATGATGTTAATTCCCTGCCACATACTTCTAGAATTGGTGGTGCTGAATTGTCCTTCAATTTTGTGCCTGTTCTAACGTTTGGCTGCACTGATAGAGTTACGGAGGGCATAACTGGCTTGTTTACGCTCCTCCGCTTTCCCGGAATTAAAAGCGGAGGTCCGCGCAGTAAGTGCCGCATGAACATCGCCGTTAACCCATGGTTTCTGGTTGGGGTAGATCCGTATTGTTTTGGTTGGCACAACGTCCTCTACGCACTTCCTGATGAAACACGTTACGCTATCAGCGTAAACCTTGATGTCGTCATCAGAGGTGGACGGAACATCTCCTAGTCCGCGTGATCAAAACAGTCTTGTAGCATAGAGTCTGATTGGTCCGGCCAGTACTGAATCGTTCTGAGGGTGGGTGCTTCCCGTTTTAGTTTCTGCATGTAAGCGGGCAGAAGCAGAACGGAAGAGTGGTCTGATTTGCCAAATGGTGGGCGGGGGAGGGATTTGTAGCCATCCCGGAAAGGAGAATAGCAATGATCCAAAACCCAGTCCCCTCGTGTGTTGAAGTTGATGTGTTGGTGGTATTTTGGAGCGATTGTTTTAAAATTGGCTTTGTTAAAATCCCCGGTAACAATGAACGCGGCCTCAGGGTGCCCGGTTTCCTGCGCACTTATGCTCCCATACAGTTCCTTGAGTGCCCGGTCTGTGTCAGCTTGTGGGGGCATGTACACAGCTGTGATAATGACCGCTGTGAATTCCCTCGGTAGCAAGAATGGTCGAAACAGAAGCATGAGATATTCCAGACTTGATAAAATGTACATTCCTCTGATTACACCTTGATTTGTTGATCATAAAACATACACCACCACCTTTGCTTTTACCTGAGAGGTCTTTCGCTCTGTCCGCTCGGTGCATGGAGAAACCTGTGGGTTCGATGGCAGAGTCAGGAATCTCTACAGACATCCATGTTTCTGTAAGGCAGATAACACCGCAATCTCTCATCTCTCATTGGAAAGAGATCCGCGCTCTCAGCTCACAGAGCTTGTTGTCCAGAGACTGAACATTTGCCAGTAGTATACTGGGTAGCGGGGGTCGATTTGCATGACGTCTTACAACTGATGAGAACGCCGGCTCTTTTTCCCCTTTTCCTTCTGCGTTTCCGGGGCCGGGCAGTCCAGACAAAGAGCTCCGCTGGCGTGTTGGTAAACAGCGGGTCGGCATTGAGGAATTTGAAGTCCGGTTTTCAGTGTGTAATTGCCGAAACAATGTCCAAAAGCGTTTGTCTGTTGTAAACAATAAAGCAGACAACATCCAAGACAAAAAAACAAAAAACTGTAAACAAAACAAACAATAAACTGCAGTGTTGTATCGGAGCTCGCAACGCAGCAGCCATACTCGGCGCCATCTTGAGTCCAGTATGCCCTCCAGAAAGATATGTTCTGCAGGCGAACTGTGCTTCGTGGTGCCATCAGAGGCACAAAATCACTCCTGCGACTCAAAGGTCATTTTTACCTTTACCTTGACTGTTCCCCGCTGGTGGAATGACCTGCCTAATTCCACCTGAGTGACTGTGTCTTTAGCCTCTTTCAAAAAACAGCTAAAGACACATATTTTTCGCAATCACCTAACCCATTCATCCTAGTGTAGCCTACTACATTCATGTTCTTTAAAAAAATTAAATAAAATGTCCTTGCTGTGTACTGCTCTAAGCTCTACGAGACTTGTATTACAGCACTTATTTTATTGTTGCCCATTTTGTTGGATGAATCACATTTAATAGTGTAGTTTAAAAATACTGTTTGCTATAGTATAGGCTGATTATCAAATAATGGATATGTTTTTCATAATAAGCAGAGAACTTGTAATTTAAAAGTTTTGGTCTTTTTTGCCATTCATACCAGAGATGATGTTATCTCCGACTCTATTCACAAAATTTTAACAAAAATCTCTTTGTTTATTATCAATAGGTTTGAAACATGTTGATTAATGAAGAAAAAAAAAATTATAGTCTGAAGGCGCTCTGGACATGTCACGTGCCAGCCTGTTTCAAGTCCTCAACTATCATCCCTGTTCCCAAGAAGTCAAGGACCACAGGACTAAACGACTTCAGACCCGTTGCCCTGACTCTGTGATTATGAAGTCCTTTGAGCGCCTTGTGCTTTCACACCTCAAAGACATCACCAACCCCCTCCTGGACCCACTGCAGTCTGTATACAGAGCCAACAGGTCTGTAGACGATGCAGTCAACTTGGCCCTCCACTACATCCTCCAGCACCTGGACTCCGCAGGAACCTATGCCAGGATCCCGTTTGTGTATTTCAGCTCTGCCTTTAACACCATCATCCCGGCTCTGCTCCAGGAGAAGCTCTCCCAGCTAAGTGTGCCTGACTCCACCTGCAGGTGGATCACTGACTTCCTTTCTGACAGGAAGCAGCATGTGAACCAGGGGAAACACATCTCCAACTCACAGACCATTAGCACTGGATCCCCCGAGGGCTGTGTTCTTTCTCCTCTGCTCTTCTCCCTGTACACTAACAGCTGCACCTCCAGTCACCAGTCCGTTAAGCTTCTGAAGTTCGCGGATGACACCTCCCTCATCGGACTCATCTCTGATGGTGACAAGTCCGCCTACAGGTGGGAGGTTGACCACCTTGTGACCTGGTGCAATCAAAACAACCTTGAGCTCAATGCTCTAAAGACAGTGTAAATGGTTGTGGACTTCAGGAAGATCACAGCCTCACCTGCACCTGCCCCCATCACCCTCTGCAACTTCACAATTGACACTGTGGGGTCTTTCCGCTTCCTGGGAACTATCATCTCCCAGGACCTCAAGTGGGAGCTGAACTTCAGCTCCCTCATCAAGAAAACACAACAGAGAATGTAATTCCTGCGGCAGCTGAAGAAATTCAACCTGCCAAAAACAATGATGGTGCACTTCTACACAGCCATCATCATATTGCAATTATATCTAGCGTATAATTATGGCGATGAGTTTGTCCTGTCACATTTTGTCTGACCCCAAGAGAGTTAAGAATAATGAAAAATGTTAATCCCAGTGTATACACTTTTTATCTATGTGACTTTTGGTCCTTACGACTGGCTTGGTTGATTTTAATTTCTGCCTGTAGGTTGGAAGAAGATGAACCAGACAGTGATCAGAGAGTCCCAAAGCTGCTCTAGGGACAGAATGATATGCATCCTTTATTGTTGTGTAGCAATGATCCAGTACGTTCCTGTCTCTGATGGGGAATTGAATGTGCTGTTTGTATTTAAGCAGTTCACATGTGAGATTTGCTTTGTTAAAATCCCCAAGAAAAATAATAACTGAGTCTGGATATTGTTGTTCAGAGTGTGTGATCTGATCAGTTAGCTGTTGCGGCGCTGTGTTCACACATGCGTTTGGTGCAATATACACACTCACCAGAATGAATGAAGAAAACTCCCGCGGCAAGTTGAAAGGCATACAGTTAATAAAGAGTGATTCCAAATTAGGACAGCACATCTTCTTTAACGTTGTTACAACTGTACACCAACTTTCATTGATGTAAAAGCATGTTCTACCACCTCTCTTTATCCCTGTTAACTCCACGATGCGATCCACTCTGAACAGCTGAAAGCCCAGCAGATGTAACGCGCTGTCCAGAATGGCTTCACTCAGCCAGGTTTCTGTGAAGCACAAGACATCAGATTTCGAAAAGTCCTTGTTTGTATGGGTGAGGAGATGTAGTTCGTCCGATTTGTTAGGAAGAGTGCAGAGATTCGCCAGATGAATTCTCGGCAGTGCAGTTCGAAATCCGCACCGATGGAGTTTGACCAGTGCACCGGCTTGTCTCCCTCACCTGCATCTCATAGCGTGTTTAAACAACACAGCTGCACCTCTGACTAAAATGTCCAGGAAAATGTTAGAATATTCAAAAACCGGGAAAAGGTTGTCTGGTATATACTGTCGAATATTCAGCAGTTCATCCCTGGTAAAACTGACTGGAAAAATTTTACTAAACACAGGACATACAAACAAAAAGAACTGAAGAGCTACACACCAAGGCAGCCATCCATAGCACCATATTGTTGTGCTATTTTTTAAAATATTTAAATTGTAGCAACACCTCCTCCTCGACCATTTAGGCAAGGCTCATGTTTATAACAATAACCTAGGGGAATTGACATGCTGCCCTGTCTGCACTGCCCCTCCTTCTCTGTCTGTTTTGCTGTGCATTGGTGCATGTGTCTTTGTGTTTTCCTTTCCATCTTGTGTTTTGCAGGTGCCACGTGGAGAATGCTTGCTCTGTTGTCTTGACAATGCTCGTTCACACCTCATCTTATCATCAGCAGCAACTGTTCCCAATCAACCTCTCCCTACTTATGCCACCGAACATGCTTACCCTTGTCTAGTGGCTGTCTCCCAGGGAGACCCCTCACCAGCAGCCGCTGCCCAGTATGTCCTGCGCCCTATGGCCGAGTAGCCAAAAACTGTACTCAAGTACAATTACTTCAAAAAAAAAATTACTCATGTAGAAGTAAAAGTACAAACATAAATAATTACTTGAGTAAGAGTAATAAAGTGTTATAATTAATAATTAAATACTTAAATCCTTATATTCCATTACAGAATATATATTGAACATGTACTATAGAATTATTATAATTATTATTGGAAATTGCGTCATCATTCATCAGTAAATGTTGTTCCAAACCCGTATGACTTTCTTTCTTCCATGCAACACAATAAGGAGATTTTAGACAGAATGTTAGCCTGAGTCACTATTTACTTTCAGTGAATATTTTTGTAAAGCGGTTTAAGGGAAAGGAGGAGGCAAGAACCAGCTTGACAATATAAATAAGGTTTTAATAATAAACTTAAAACAAAAACAAACACACACATGACGGACATGTCCGTAAATGATCTCTCTCTCGTCGCACCACTGTCTGCCATCTGCCTTTTTACCTCTCGGAGGCTTGATTAGCCTGATACGGGACCGGGTGTGTATCATCACAACCCGGCACCGCCCTCTGGCCTGCCACATTCCTCCCTCGTTCTTTCAGGCTGGGAAGCTCCCTGCCTGACGTACACCCCCCACCTCTTTCCCTGGGGAGGGGCGCGCCTTCCGCGCTGTCTGCCGGCAGGTCATCCCCATCTACCTGGATGAGGGAGGGGACAAGGGGAGGTAAACAGAAATAATTCAAATGTGTGTGTGGGGGGGTACTTCCTGTAACAGTGTAGTACCCTCCCCCCCCCAAAAAAAACACTACAATTTAAACGAGAGGGAAAAGGCCAACGCAGAGTGGCAGTGAGAGAGAGAGAGAGATAAAAAAACTAAAAACGCATGGTCCTCGATCACTTCTCCACCCTCTCAGATGGAGGACAGCCGCTTCTCCCCTGGCGGACCGGAGTTAGACTCACGACTCCCGGCGGTCAGAATGCCCCTCCGCATTGTTGGTGACTCGTAGGGACACTCCTCCACCCCTGGCAGCGGCCCTACCACTCCAGGCGGTCGGGGAGACACTTCCCTCCTCCCCTCGCAGACGGTGATCTTCCTTCGACCCCTCCGCATTTCTGGCAGATGGCAGGGCTCTCCTCCGCCCCTACCAGCGGCTCCATCGCTCCAGGTGGTCGGGGAGTCCAGTCCCCACTCGCCTCGTGGATGGCGGCCGTTCATTGCGTCTGGTCGGTTGGTCTACTCCCTCCCCCGGTAGATGGCAGCGGCGCTCCCCTGGGTGGATGGCAGTGTCGAGGACTCCGTGACGGGTATCCCTCCTCCTTCCCGGGCTTCGGCACCAGTGTAAAGTGGTTTAAGGGAAAGGAGGAGGCGAGAACCAGCTTGACAATATAAATAAGGTTTTAATAATAAACTTAAAACAAAGGACAAAAACACACATGACGGACATGTCCGTAAATGATCTCTCTCTCGTCGCACCACCATCTGCCATCGGCCTTTATCCCTCTCGGAGGCTTAATTATCCTGATACGGGACTGGGTGTGTATCATCACGACCCGGCCTCGCCCTCCACCCTGCTACAGTTATATATATATATATATATATATATATATATATATATATATATATATATATATATATATATATATATATACAGGTGAAACTCGAAAAATTAGAATATCGTGCAAAAGTTCATTAATTTCAGTAATTCAACTTAAAAGGTGAAACTAATATATTATATAGACTCATTACAAGCAAAGTAAGATATTTCAAGCCTTTATTTTATATAATTTTTATGATTATGGCTTACAGCTTATGAAAACCCCAAATTCAGAATCTCAGAAAATTAGAATATTACATGAAATCAATAAAAAAAAAAGGATTTTAAATACAGAAATGTCGGCCCTCTGAAAAGTATAATCATGCATATGTACTCAGTACTTGGTTTGGGCCCCTTTTGCATTAATTACTGCCTCAATGCGGCGTGGCATGGATGCTATCAGCCTGTGGCACTGCTGAGGTGTTATGGAAGACCAAGATGCTTCAATAGCAGCCTTCAGCTCTTCTGCATTTTTTGGTCTCATGTCTCTCATCTTTCTCTTGGCAATGCCCCATAGATTCTCTATGGGGTTCAGGTCAGGCGAGTTTGCTGGCCAATCAAGCACAGTAATACCATGGTCATTGAACCAGGTTTTGGTACTTTTGGCAGTGTGGGCAGGTGCCAAGTCCTGCTGGAAAATGAAGTCAGCATCTCCATAAAGCTTGTCTGCTGAAGGAAGCATGAAGTGCTCTAAAATGTCCCGGTAGACGGCTGCGTTGACTCTGGACTTAATAAAGCACAGTGGACCAACACCAGCCGATGACATGGCTCCCCAAACCAACACAGACTATGGAAACTTCACACTGGACTTCAAGCATCTTGGATTGTGTGCCTCTCCATTCTTCCTCCAGATTCTGGGACCTTGGTTTCCAAATGAGATGCAAAATTTGCTCTCAAATTTGGAATTTGAGAGCGCTTGAGACGCTTCTGACGTTGTTTGTTGTTCAGGAGCAGCTTGACAAGAGGAATACGACATTTGAAGCCCATGTCCAGGACCCGTCTGTGTGTGGTGGCTCTTGATGCAGTAACTCCAGCCTCAGTCCACTCCTTGTGAAACTCCCCCACACATTTGAATGGCCTTTTCCTGACAATCCTCTCCAGGCTACGGTCATCCCTGCTGCTTGTGCACCTTTTTCTTCCACACTTTTCCCTTCCACTTAACTTTCTATTAATGTGCTTTGATACAGCACTTTGAGAACATCCAACTTCTTTTGCAATTACCTTTTGAGGCTTTCCCTCCTTGTGGAGGGTGTCAATGATGGTTTTCTGCACAACTGTCAGGTCAGCAGTCTTCCCCATGATTGTGAATTCAACTGAACCAGACTGAGAGACCATTTAAAGGCTCAGGAACCCTTTGCAAGTGTTTTGGATTAATTAGCTGATTAGAGTGTGACACTTTGAGCCTACAATACTGAACCTTTTCACAATATTCTAATTTTCTGAGATTCTGAATTTGGGGTTTTCATAAGCTGTAAGCCATAATCATAAAAATTATATCAAATAAAGGCTTGAAATATCTTACTTTGCTTGTAATGAGTCTATATAATATATTAGTTTCACCTTTTAAGTTGAATTACTGAAATTAATGAACTTTTGCACGATATTCTAATTTTTTGAGTTTCACCTGTATATATATATATATATATATATATATATATATATATATATATATATATATATACAGTGAGGAAAATAAGTATTTGAACACCCTGCTATTTTGCAAGTTCTCCCACTTGGAAATCATGGAGGGGTCTGAAATTGTCATCGTAGGTGCATGTCCACTGTGCGAGTCATAATCTAAAAAAAAAATCCAGAAATCACAATATATGATTTTTTTAACTATTTATTTGTATGATACAGCTGCAAATAAGTATTTGAACACCTGTCTATCAGCTAGAATTCTGACCCTCAAAGACCTGTTAGTCTGCCTTTAAAATGTCCACCTCCACTCCATTTATTATCCTAAATTAGATGCACCTGTTTGAGGTCGTTAGCTGCATAAAGACACCTGTCCACCCCATACAATCAGTAAGAATCCAACTACTAACATGGCCAAGACCAAAGAGCTGTCCAAAGACACTAGAGACAAAATTGTACACCTCCACAAGGCTTGAAAGGGCTACGGGGAAATTGCCAAGCAGCTTGGTGAAAAAAGGTCCACTGTTGGAGCAATCATTAGAAAATGGAAGAAGCTAAACATGACTGTCAATCTCCCTCGGACTGGGGCTCCATGCAAGATCTCATCTCGTGGGGTCTCAATGATCCTAAGAAAGGTGAGAAATCAGCCCAGAACTACACTGGAGGAGCTGGTCAATGACCTGAAAAGAGCTGGGACCACCGTTTCCAAGGTTACTGTTGGTAATACACTAAGACGTCATGGTTTGAAATCATGCATGGCACGGAAGGTTCCCCTGCTTAAACCAGCACATGTCAAGGCCCGTCTTAAGTTTGCCAATGACCATTTGGATGATCCAGAGGAGTCATGGGAGAAAGTCATGTGGTCAGATGAGACCAAAATAGAACTTTTTGGTCATAATTCCACTAACCGTGTTTGGAGGAAGAAGAATGATGAGTACCATCCCAAGAACACCATCCCTACTGTGAAGCATGGGGGTGGTAGCATCATGCTTTGGGGGTGTTTTTCTGCACATGGGACAGGGCAACTGCACTGTATTAAGGAGAGGATGACCGGGGCCATGTATTGCGAGATTTTGGGGAACAACCTCCTTCCCTCAGTTAGAGCATTGAAGATGGGTCGAGGCTAGGTCTTCCAACATGACAATGACCCGAAGCACACAGCCAGGATAGCCAAGGAGTGGCTCTGTAAGAAGCATATCAAGGTTCTGGCGTGGCCTAGCCAGTCTCCAGACCTAAACCCAATAGAGAATCTTTGGAGGGAGCTCAAACTCCGTGTTTCTCAGCGACAGCCCAGAAACCTGACTGATCTAGAGAAGATCTGTGTGGAGGAGTGGGCCAAAATCCCTCCTGCAGTGTGTGCAAACCTGGTGAAAAACTACAGGAAACGTTTGACCTCTGTAATTGCAAACAAAGGCTACTGTACCAAATATTAACATTGATTTTCTCAGGTGTTCAAATACTTATTTGCAGCTGTATCATACAAATAAATAGTTAAAAAATCATACATTGTGATTTCTGGATTTTTTTTTTTAGATTATGACTCTCACAGTGGACATGCACCTACGATGACAATTTCAGACCCCTCCATGATTTCCAAGTGGGAGAACTTGCAAAATAGCAGGGTGTTCAAATACTTATTTTCCTCACTGTATATATACAGTATACATACCACAGTTAGTTCCGGTTCTTGAATCTGATTGGACGAGAGACATTCTGTGAGCACTGATGGTCTGACACCATCAGCACTTGGACACTTCACTGTATGTGTATTACTCCGCTTGTGTTCATGCTGTTCTAAACTAAAGTGTAAGAGCAGTGCCGATCTGTTAGGAGTTACTGTCTTTATTTTTGAAATTACATATGTTAGCCAGCAGGTGGTGGCAAAAGATAATTTTTGTGTGTAATAGTGGGTGACATAAATTGAATCCGTTAGTCATTGTTTACATAGAACAGTGCCCCGTGATCGTTCGTTTTACTAATACATCACCAAAGCTAGGAAATAGCTTTAAAAAGCTTTAAACGGACAATTTCAGGAATAAGGCTCATCACAGCTGAGAGACACAGCTGATGTACAGTATTACAGAACTCAAGGTGCTTACCTGTTATCGGAGTTTCCACATTGGATACATACTGTTTAAAATGGCAGAGGACATCGCTGTTTCTACAGTGAATGACTCTTGTGCACCGGCTACTGCGAAATAGGGAGGAATACCCCCGCTTGGACGTCTATTTTCCACTGAGAAAGCTGACCGTCAGAAAGCTGACAGTATCTCTGCTTGAGTGTGGCAACAGGTGATTGCACACGCTCTCTCTCTCTCTCTCTCTTGCTCTCTCTCTCTCACACACACAGACATACACACACACATCCATCTATCCATGTTTATCCAATGACTTGTTCTTTTAGAACACTTTAAGGACTTCTGTCAGATCTGGATGAATTTGTCAATAAGAAGAGAGGTTTGGAAACATTTCTAGTAAATATTAAAGTGAAAATATCCCACAAGTATAATGCAGAAATATAAACCAAAGCAAGATCATGCTATATTAATGCCTTCTTTCACTATTTGTGTGGATTCTTATTTCAGTGTACTTACAGTACTTTTCAGTGTCGTAAGAATTTAGATCATTAGTTCTGTACAGCAGTACCGCAGCTCTCTAAATGCAGAGTACGCAGCCTACGTAGGGCACCAACTCCGGTCGCGGAACACTCGCTGTGTCTGAAACCACCCCCTATCCACTTTATAGTGCACTATTTCGAGTGTCTGCTATTTTGTAGAAGTGTCTGAATTCTGAGTGAGCCACTTTTTCCCTACATTTGCACTCTAGTTTCAAGTGTACATTTGATGTACAGTACACTAGACAATGGTTAATTTCCCACAATCCACCGTTGGGAAGACAGACGTGCTGGGAGTTTACTGCTTCCTTCACTCATACAATGATTTATTTCATGCTGAACGTAGTCAGTTAATTTTTGATAAATTATTATTTGATTAAAATAGCATATTAACATAGAGACACAAAACATACAGATCAATTTTAAAATGTACTCTTTATTTGCCATAATGTGTTTAATCTTTGTATTAACACACAGTATATATTAAAAAACGACAAACAGAATGAAGATTTATTGTATTACTATATTATTTAATAAGAAAAACAAGTAAGGCCCAATTATTTAAAAATTTCATGTGACGTTGTTTCTACAACATCCCCAGAGCTCCAACACTTACATCCGAATTCACTCATTTCCATTGCTTACTGCTGAGATATAGTGTACTAACTGCCATTCTCTATATAGGAAATATATCGCCATATGATTGCCTCACGCCCACACATCTCACACGCCCCGTGCACGTCGCTGTGCATGCGCAGAAATGCTTTTGTTCGTGCTCCCCAGTTGACGATCATGCGAATGGCAGTGATTTACACTTAACTTGGATATTACATGAATTTATACAGTTAATCCGCATGAAGTAGCTGCAATAGTTTCCAGTACCCCTGAGATGGCGCAGAGTAAATGCATAAATACTGCTCATGACATGCGTGACAAAGCGCAGTGATATATTGCAGCACTGATTTAAAAATGTACACTTAAAACCGATGTCATAAGAGCCAAGTAACATTATCACCCTGAAAAAGACCATCACATTACACAGAAAAGTCTCATTAAAGTTAGAGCCAAAACTTACCTCAGAGTGCTACCTTAAATTGGAGCTGTGATTTTAATCTGCGAATATCAGCTTGTCTTGGTGTTAAAGGCATTGCATGACGAAACTATTCTTTTTTTCACTGTGCGGATTGAAGAAAGTGTTTCACTTTGAAGAGTTTGATGTTGCAGCAGAGATTTAATGACAGTCTGTGACACCGGCTCAGCACGTGCAGCTGTGAACTTCCGCTCTCATAAAAGTCCCATTCAATAATCTCTCAATAAATTACACATTAATTAAAATTAAACCCAGTAATATAACGACAGTAATGCCACCCAATGTAAAGAAGTAAAAGGATTTCATTTGAAATTTAATTGTGTGAGAGTAAAAAGTACCCACTTTTAAACCTACTCTTAAAATAAATTTTTCCCCACAAAGTTACTCAAGTAAATGTAACGGAGTAAATGTAGCACGTTCCTACCCACCTCTGGCCGCCATCCTATGTATTTCTACTTTGATGCTGTAACTGATATTGCATTGTAGCAAATTAGCAAGCACAGGTTAAATTCAAAGAAGCCATACAGTGTTTGCTTATAATAATTACAGTAGTATTACAATTCTCTAAGAAACCCACTTGTGAAATAAAGATAACATTGTACACAGTGTTCATTCTTGTTTGAAAATTCTGTTCATATATTTATCCATTCAGAATAACCCAGCTAACAATTTTACGTTCTGGGAACGTTAGTTTTTGGTTCCCAGAACGTTCCCAAGAACGTTCCCTATTGGTGATCCAGGAAAGTTTTCTTAACGTAAATAGAACGTTCCCTTAAGGTTAGGGGAACGTTCTGGAAACTTTATGGGAATGTAAAAAAAGACTTTGCCAATCAATGAGCGCTCTCTACTGCCTGATAATGGTCATTTAATTAAGCATTTGATCACTGCTGTTAAAGCAAACATTTGCAACCTTTTAATTTGTTTAAGAAAAATAGAACCTAAAATAACCTACAGGGAACATTCCCAGAACGTTCCTGTTTGGTTCCCAAAAAAATAACCAAATGGGAACCATACGGGAACGTTAGGGGAACGTTCTGTGTTTGCTGGGAAAACTCCCAACTCCCAAATTTTTAAATGTCTTTTATATGGCAGTAATTAATTTCTTAGTTCTATTTAAAGGTCAGTTTAAACTATTTTATCAGCCCATCCATGCTGATCAATCCTTAAAATCAAAGCAGGAAGAAAATACACTTTGATGAATAAAAAGTATGATTTAGAACTTAAGATACATAATTGCCTGACTGCGATAACTTGATTTAATCATAATTATTTGAGATAACCACGTTCATGCACTTTCATTTAAATCACATATTGACATCTAAAGAGAATTGAGTGAATACTAAATATAGTATTGTATATGTTGATCTATATCTTACACACACCTAGCTTTTCGCTTCAGAAGACATTACTTATTCCACTGGAGTCGTGTTGACTACTTTTATGTGCAGAATTTGAATCCATGTCATTCACAAATTCAACACATTCTTTGTGTGTTTAAAATATAATTCTTAATATTTTGGGGTAATTTGATTAAGCTTTCAATTATTAATAAGTGTAGTAATCTAGACACATTTACACATTTTAAGTTTTTTTAAATCTATTCTACTGAATTCCACAGATTTTCTCCAAAAATCAGCGCAGGAAAAAAAACAAGGCCTGTCTATAATTTTATAGTTTGGTTATTGTAGTGCCATATTGAGCTGTACAAAGAGTTGAGCAGATGCAAGTACACATGCCTGAGTAGTGGGTGGGAAATTGGAACATCCTGCAAAATTGGTATCTTACTAAGCATCTAGAAATCTCTGATACTCTGACACTTACAGGGCAAAAAAAAATTAATCACATGGAGGGAGGGACATTGGTTTCTTGACACCTTTTAAAATCCACACCTGAAATGTAAATCATTTGAAGCTAAAATAACCTTTTTAGATGTTAAAATGTTCACCTATCCTGTTTACAGCTCATTACAACCTTAAATTAGCTCATTTAAAAAAAAAAAAAAAAATCGAAAAATACAAAAAAAAAAAAAAATACATTGTGACAATGAATTAGAGTGTTTAAGCCAAGATACTGAGTGTTTATTTTGAGAAAATAAAGTTCCAACAATGACCAGTCCTGTTACACACATTTACATTAGATTTGAAATCATTGTGTTAGTCTGGTTTTGACATCAAAATGTAAACAGTCATGTGACATGACAACACTTGTGCACATTGGATAGGCCAGCAAGAACAGCTGTAATGTATTTATATGTTTGGTATTATAGACCTTACACTAATAATAACTTTTTCTTTTTTTTTTAAACAGACGAAAGGAATAGTTCACCAAATGTTTTTAATTTTTTCATTATTTACTCATCGTGTTACCATCTCAAATTCGTATTACATTCTCATTTCTGTGGAACAAAAACTCATATACAGTACACAGGCTCTGTGCATGCATCAAGTGCGGGGAAGAGTAATCAAGCTTCTGTAATGAATGTGCAAAGGAGACTGCAGTTGTCAAGATTTATAGTGAATAATGAGTTACATTTTGGTCTTTTTCTCACCCAAAGACATGGATTAAACCATTCGATTCGTATGGATTACCTTCATGCTGCCTTTATGTCCTTTTGGAGTTTAAATGTCAACCCAATTAACTTGCATTGTATAGAAAACAGAAACCCTATATCCTTCAAAAAAATATTCAGTGTTCCACTGAATTATGCAGATCAGGAAATCTCTAATAAACCTGTTTTACATTGAAAGGAGGCATGTGTGCGTGGAATGACAATGATTAAATTTGAAGTATATAACTTCTTTGTCAAAATATGTTCTACATTCCCAAGTTTATTGTACACTGACAACTGTAAGCAAGTCTTTTGTTGGTTTACCTCACCCAAAAGTATAAACACTGAGCCTCCCAGGCACTATAGAAACATTGATATTTATATTTTAAGCATCCCGCTCATCTCCACCCATCCCTTTCTATCTCAACATATTGCGTGATTTTGGGGCATGGCAACTTGTTCAGCCAAGTGAATATCCATGGCAAATGTGTTACTGAGGAATTTTTTTATTTTATAATAATAATAATAAATAGACTGTGACAGAGAATGGAGTAGAACTAGAGTGAATATTGGCATCACATTAAAAAGGTGGAGGATTTTTGGGGTTTGACGTAGACGCCAAACTTGGCAAGTTGCTTCTCAACAGGTTAGATGGCTACACTCAAGTTAGCTAATTTCCGTTGAACTTCAGATCAATTTGCAAGATACTCAGAATATGTACTGATACACTTACTATTTACCAAAAGAACAATCCTACCTTTGCTGGATCCCACCACACCCAGCTGCCATTCAATCCGGCAACGTTCTTGGACGACAGGATTCCTCTGCTATGCTTTCTGTCCGGTGTGTCTATATTATAGTGGTCTTGTTTATTACAACATTAAACGTTTATCAACTTTTATTTAGTATGACACATTAGTTCATAGGGAATTAGAGAGTGTGAAAGGGTGTGATGAGTCCTAGGGGTGTTGGCAAAGGTTGGTTGAAAACATACTGTATTTTTGTAATTTCGTTTTGTGCCACTAGTTGCGTAGAAATTACATACTTCTCCTTTAAATATTGATCTGTTTCTCACCTACACCTATCATAGCACTTCTGAAGAAATAAGTAGATTTAACCAGTGGATTATTATGGATAACTTTTATGCTGCCATTATGTGCTCTTTGGAGCTTGGTCACCATTAACTTTCATTGTGAGGACCTACAGAGACAAGATATTCTTCAAAAAAATCTTTGTGTTGAGCAGAAGAAAAAAGTCAACACATCTGGTATGGCATGGTGAGTTAATGATGAGATCTTAAATATTTGGGTGAACGATCCTGTATTTCCAACAACTACTGTTATTGAGGCCATAATGGTACAATGCAATTTCAAATCCAATACATAAAAAGGATCACAAAAAACTAATGCCACAGTGGGTAAGCCAAATATTGGTCTTACCTTAGAGTAAATAGTTGTTGTAGGGGGACACTGTGATCCAGTTGCTCAAGTAATCATCATGTTTTTTAGGAACTTCAGTGCAAACCTCCACTCACATGCCACTTAAAGCAATGAATGACCAAAAAATGGTCCATGATTTGCTCAATTATTTTTAGGACACAAAAGTTATTTTAGATATAAAACATTAATATGTTTTATATAATTAGACAAATAAAACTGAAATTGTTTAAGTACAAAGACAAACTTTATTTAAATGCATATATATTTGTGTATATATATTAAATTCTACATATTCTTCAAAGATTCAGATCTGTGTACTTAAAAAATATTGTAGATTGCCCTTTTATGAAATAAATGCCAGTAATTTCTGAAGTATTGTGTAATTGTATATGATTTTGTCTCAAGTCTTTCCATTATACTATATTTACTTAAGTGTTAGATAAGCAGGCATCTTCAGAATGTTCCTTGAAACAGTGAATCATTTGACTGATTCAGTTAAAACGAAGACTGCCATTATAAGCAGGGCTGTAGGTGCATTGTTAGTACCGCCTGGCTGTGGAGCCGTAGCAAGTGGAGAAACTCCTCTGGCATAGAATGAACACCATTTTTGGGTCCTTTGTTGTCATAGTAGTGATGTTGAAGTGGCTGCTGCTGTAAATCGATATCAAACGGCCAGAATCCATAAATGTGCACATGATCACACAGCTCTAGTGCCACATTAATTAACATGAAACCAGTGGAGAGGCGGTTCCCTCGTAGTCCACGCCCTTTCCAGAAATGGTGCAATGTCTTGAGATAAGAGGAGCTAAAGAAGATGACCCGCAGCTGAGGTCTGGGGGGCCAAAGTGCCTTAAGGGCACTGATTGACAGTCGAGTGTTTAGTGGGCTTGCAAAGGCTGGCATGATCAGAGAGGCATTACCATAAATGTTCACACGCTGCATTAATGGACCTGGTCGCTTTTCCAAGTTTTTGTAACTGTGGACACACACAAAACCACAAACATATAAACACACTAACCGGTTCTAATAAAAATATTTGTAAGCATTCTATAAACTGCCAAGACATAACTTCTGCTATAGCAAAGGGCTTAAAGGTGCACCCAGTAATTGATGATTCATTTAAAAAAAAAATGTACTCCTAAAGAAATGAATTATAATTTTTAAACATATAATCATGAGCATTCCAGTCATATCAGTAACCATATAAAAGTTTTTTTATTCAACATGTAAAGGGTCCCCTAATGGTGGCTGCAATTTTAAAAATCACATGACCAGACAAATGCTACTCGCTTAATCTCAGTAACTGACTTGTTATTGGACTTTAATTAATTGGACTTTAATTCATGTGAATAGATGTGATGTGAATAGAGAATTTCTACAATGGCATCTGTAAATGAAAACTACTGCATTTAAATGATTCTTCATCCACACCACTAGGTGTCACTGCCCAGATAGCAAGAACCTTTGGGCAAAATGTGGAAGTTAGTTAAAGACATGTGGGTCAAACTTTCACCATATATGTTTTGCTAAAGCTTTAGAATTGGAGGGAATTTTCTCTTGGGACACAACTGTCATTGAGGTATATGGCCCAGATGACAACCCATAGCTGAGAGCCATGTGTGTCTTGGCTATGACAAGCCATGGAAAACATTAACGTTAACATTTGGTTTATACTCGAAAAAACACATTTTCGAGATCCACATCTCAGCCTGTTAAACAATTGGTTGGTCTCGTTGTTGTAGCATCTTATTTCAATTCCTGTTGGTGGAGGAGTGATACTGTCACTGTAGCAGTTACTTAAATACAGGACAGAGGCAATTTTTCCCACTCTTTTCTGTCCTCACAGCTGCCGTATCCTGACACAGCCTTAAGTTGCTTCAAGTAAGTTTTGGCATTTTAAAATCCTATTACTGATATATTCAGGGGGAAAAAAACAACACTAATACACATACATATACATACATACATACATACATACATACATACATATTTAGTCAGTTGGGGATTAAAAAAAAAAAGACATTTTAAATCATACATTGCATGGACGAGGGAAAACCAACCATGGAACTGCTCCCTCATTAATGTGCATTGCACTCATTCATCCGTAAACACTTGCTCGTGGTGCATATGTCTTAAAGAGACAGCAATTTAGCACTTGTTATACATATCAGTGTTTCCCCTGCCATTATATTAGGGGGGTGCCCCGCCCCCCCAACGGCACCTTCCGCCCCCCCTTGAAGGTAAAGTTAATTATATTTTCTATATAGCGCCAGATCACAACATAAGTAATTTAAGGTTACCTTTCCAATAGAACAGGTCTATACCTTGTTGTTTTATTAAACAAACTAAATAGCCCTTAAGTTATGTATCTTATTTACACGACGGCATGTCATTTCTGTCTCTACATGGTTGCACGTTTACTATTCTCCTCAGCTCTCTGTATCGCGCACGGTGGAGTTCCGCCCCTTGGGGTGTTCGATTCCAGGTTTTCTGGTACGGAGGTATGCATAATTACAAACTAGAGTCACTATGACTGTTATCTATTTCTAAAGAGATAAGCTACAAGCTACATGTAGGATAAATACAAAGTTTCTACGACAGCTCTCATGCATGGTGTAATGCCGCGTATACACTAGACTTTGAGACTACGGTCGTGATATGACATCACATTAATTTAACATATAACAAATAGTAATACACTCAAAATGTAAAAAATATACAATCTACTCGACTTTACTGCAAAAATATAATTTTTATAGGGATTAGACACTCACAAGTGAGTGATTTCGGACACAGTAACAGAGTCGACTCCAAGAGTCGATTCCTGTGATGGAGTCGACCCCGAGTCTGGGGCTGTTCAGTGTCGAGGAATCGACTCTTTGGAGTCGACTCCCCATCACACACTCCCACCAGCGGACAGAAAGCGTGCGTAGGAAATATATTGCGTCAATCACCTGAAAAGAAGACAAAAATATCTGTGTTTTTTAAACGCTCCCAGGGTGGTGAAGATGGCAACACTCGCTCTCCTGTAAGTAGCACCCGGAGTAGCGCTACTGCTCCGAGTCCAAGTACAGAAAAGAGCCCAAGTGCTGCACGCCCTTTCCCTGACAAGCAGCAAAAGTCCAGTCACTAGTGATGGGTCGTTCACGAACGAGTCGGCTCTAAGAGCCGACTCTTGTAGGTGAACGTTGGGAGCTGGCTCGCATATCAGAAGAGCCAGATCTATTATTAAAAATATTTTAAAAAATTAAGATATGAACAATCAAAAGATTTAAATTAATATAATTAACTAATTCAAAGAACGAATAAATAAAATAATATAGGCCTTAATGCTCAATCACACACATATTTGTTCTGACTGTCTGCTCAGACTAACAGCCTGCTGGCTTCTATTGCTCTGACGGTTAGTAGTGTAAACTGTGAAAGGGACTTCTCAACCATGAACAGGGTAATACAAACTTTTCACAATAGGATTTGCTGCTTTTAGCTATATGTTAAGCTATCACATTTAACAGTTAATGCTTGGAGGTCAAGACAAACATCCGCAATAGGCTGCAAGGAGACCATCTTGCAGCATGCATGCGGATCTCAATAAATGGGCCAGACGTTTCTTACTTCCCATATCAAGAGGCTCTGGAAATGTTCTTCCAGAAGCCCAGAAAGATACACTGCAGTGACAAAAGCTGCACACTTTGTGTAAAAATTACATAAAAATAAATGTTCCAATGTTTAGTTTAATGTACAGCTCAAATAATTGTTCAGTTAATATATTCACTGCTGCCATTAAAAGAAACAAATGAACACCATGACTCTTTTAAGTGTTTGTGTCTGTGTCAATTTTCCCCAACCAACCAAACCCCCCAGGGGAAACACTGCATATCAATGTAAACTACATGTAAATCTCACAAGAGCCTGTAAAAACATTCAACAAAATGTAGTAATGTGGTAAGTGTAATTTGTAAATGCATGAATATTTAAAGATACAATCATACATTATGAAATATTTTAACTTTAGAAAGCACTATAAATTTGAAATAATTTCACAAATACAAATCTTTAACAAATCTGTGCAAGTGTTTGCTAAGGTTTTTTTTCATAGTACTTTTGATATAGTAGCACGTAAATTATAATTTTTTATAATTATTAATTCACACATAAAACTCTGAAATATCTATCTATCTCTCAATTAAAAATCTTGGATCTTAACACACCACCAAAAAACATGGGTTGTGTCCCCATCTTCTGATTGGCATTGCCAGCAGGTGGGTATGTCTTTAAGTCCAAGCCTATACAATCTAGAAAGGGTCCAACAGAATCAATGTAAAATCTTAAATTGCATTAGGCATACCCTTGCATTTCTAGATGTAGACTTGACATTTTTTTTTAATTGTAGCCCACACGCCCTCCCACAGATTAATACATGGTTTAAATCTTTCTCCATTATCTCTTGAGAGAAGTTGAAGCTCCGTCACCCAGACCCTGAATTAGCAGGGAGTAATACACTGATGCCTCATGACCTTTTCCAAAAGCAGTAATGACCCCTCCCAGAGTATCTGGCACTTTAGGGGGGTGTATGCTACTTCTAAAATAGTACAGAGCAGGTAGTGCAGCTGTAAATACCTGAAGAATTGAGACCTGTTGAACCATATTTTCAAAGGATCTCAACACTCCACTCTCATATTGGTCACCGAGCGTATTAACCTCCCTCACAATCCACTCTGTCCAGCAGAAAGGGGACATATTAATATATAATTTTGGGGTCAGCCATATGCTCGAAGCAACATATAAATAAAAGTCTGAAATAAACACTCTGGACACTTATGGACAATCCACTTATATAACATTTGCCATTTTGTCATATAAGAACAAATACTAATATATATATATATATATATAAAGCTCAGTTATAGTGAGTTCATCAAATGAGATCTAATCACGTTAATTTTACTTAATTACATTACATGAGGTTCAAATTGTCTTTATCCACCTTATTTTTCAATGTAACTAGGACACGGCCATTATAAACCTTGAATGTGGACCGTTTCCGGTATTAGCCACCCCCCAGCTATTTTAGCGATACAATAAATAAATACTAATTTACTCTGCTTTATATTAGGGATATGCATGATTGCAGCTTTTAACAGTTGGTTAAACGTTAGGTTTCATGAACGGTTAATCAGAGTTGTGATGCAAATAAAAATGCACAGTGAGCTATAAGCCTAAAATAGCCCAATAAATAAATCTTCAAATGATGAAATCTCATATAAAGTAAAAAAAAAAAGAAATAATCAAACTGTCACAACCTGCATATACGTTCTTCCCAGGTAGGTTCACATTTCCATGAGGCAGCGAAATCATTCCTTTGATTTTAAAATGATGTAAAATCTGTCTAAAAATTTTCAAAAATATGGTATTGAACTTACCTTATTATTGTACTTCTTGAAAATATGCACACCAGATCAAAAGGGGGAAAAAAACTGTCTTACCGTTTATCAAGCGTTGAAACTTTGCTAGGTTAAAACTAACCTGGATTGTAAGGCATACTTAAGTTATACCTGTCATGAGCTGGGTTTGTTCTCTTTCTCTCTCTCTTGCTCGCTCTATTTCTCTCTCTTTGGCCCTGCCTGTCTATTTTCCCACCTGTTCCATATAGCAATTAGTGTTCGCGCTGCTTCTCTGTTACACCTGTTCTCACTTTATTCTCATTACTTTCTCTCTACTTCTAGCGTTTGTTCCCTTTGTTCCTTGTCAGATTATTTCGTGTATACGTGAGTTATGCCTGTGTGATATGTTGTCTCCATGAGGATTTACCTTGTATTATCTTGTCTAGTTGTGCTCGTCTTGTACGCTCTCTCTGCCCTGTCATCCTGCCGCTGGTGGTTCTCTACAGTCTTCTCCCTACGACTTTGTGGACACTTACAAGGACTGTGTTGCTGCTTGGTCACCAACTCAAATCACCAAATCACCAACTCCGCATATTATTTCCAAGACAGGAGTCTTTCACGTTTTGCTGATTTCCTTTAAAGTACACCATCTTTTGTGTTATTCCAGTTCTGTGTCATTGCTCGACAGACTGCCTGAGTTATTCATTATTAAAGACTATCACAAGAACTTGCCTTCGCACTTGGATCCTCTGTTTCCTCTAACAGAATAATCTGAACACGATGGATCCAGCGAAGGAGGACCCTCTCCGCTCGGCGGTCGAGTTGCAGGGGTCCATGCTCGGTAGACATGAGGAGGAGTTGTCTGCCTCCAGACATGCTGTGGAAACTCTAGCTGCTCAAGTGTCTGATTTATCGGCCCGACTTCTTCACCTTCATCATGAATCGTCGTCATCACAGAATCGTCTTCATTTCCCCGAACCAAGAATCAATAATCCTCCTTGCTACGCTGGTGAGCCCACTGAATGTAGAGCCTTTTTGACCCAATGCGAGGTGGTTTTTTCCCTCCAGCCTCAGACTTATGCGGAGGATCGTGCTCGAGTCGCCTATGTGGTCTCTCTGCTGACGGGGCGTGCACGCGATTGGGGAACGGCCGCTTGGGAGGCACAGGCTTCCTGCTGTGATCGCTACGAGTCATTTAAGGAGGAGATGATCAAGATCTTCGATCGTTCTGTGTACGGACGCGAGGCCTCGCGCCTTCTTGCTGTGCTGCACCAGGGGGAGAGATCTGTTGCTGATTTCGCCATCGAATTCCAGACTCTGGCCACCACTTGTGAGTGGAACGAACCTGCTTTAGTCGCTCGCTTTCTGGAGGGTCTTAACATGGAACTCAAGGAGGAGATTTATGCTCGTGAACCGCCTGCTCAGTTGGATCAGTTAGTGGAGCTAGCTATTCGCCTGGACAAGTGCTTTGAGCAACGGCGGCGCGTCCGAGGTTCCTTATCAAGACAGCGGGAAGCCCCGCCTTCAGCTTTTGATTCACCTGTTCCCAGACCAGAGCCCGAACCCATGCAGCTGGGTGGCATCCGCCTCTCTTCTACTGAACGACAGCGACGTATTCTGAATCGCCTCTGTCTGTACTGTGGCGCGGCTGGCCACTTTGCCTCTTCCTGTCAGTTAAAAGCCAGAGTACTGGCGAGCGCAACTGTCCTCTCCTCACCGCCCAAAACTCGTACCACCTTTCCTGCTGTTCTTCGATGGGCCGGTTCATCTGTTTCTTGCTCTGCGCTCATCGACTCTGGAGCGGAAGGGAGTTTTATCGACGAGAGATGGGCTCGCGAACATGGCATCCCTCTAGTGGACTTGGAGGACATTACAACTGTTTTTGCCCTGGACGGCAGGGTGCTTTCTACAGTTCTCCGTGCCACCATCCCGGTGAGTCTCACAGTCTCCGGGAATCATCAAGAGACAATTTCATTTTATATTTTTCAGTCCCCTTTTACCCCGATTGTTTTAGGCCATCCGTGGCTTACCCAACATAACCCGCAGATTAACTGGGAGAAGGGCACTATTCTTTCTTGGAGTCTTGCTTGTCATGTTAATTGTTTGGTATCTGCTGTCCCTGCTGTTTCTTCTGTCTCTGTGTTTCAGGATGAGCCTGGTGATTTGTCTGGAGTGCCGGAGGAATACCTCGATCTGCGAGCAGTTTTCAGCCGTTCCCGGGCCACATCTCTGCCGCCTCATCGACCGTACGATTGCAGTATCGATCTCCTTCCGGGCACCATGCCACCTCGTGGTAGGCTATATTCTCTGTCTGCGCCCGAACGTGAGGCTCTGGAGAGGTATCTCACTGAGTCTCTTGCCGCTGGGATCATTGTCCCATCCTCCTCTCCCGCCGGGGCGGGGTTCTTCTTCGTGAAGAAGAGAGACGGCTCTTTGCGCCCCTGCATAGATTATCGGGGGCTGAACGACATAACGGTCAAGAATCGGTATCCGTTGCCTCTTATGTCGTCAGCCTTCGAGATCTTGCAGGGTGCAAAGATCTTCACGAAGTTGGACCTGCGCAACGCGTACCATCTCGTGTGTATAAAGGAGGGAGACGAGTGGAAGACTGCGTTTAATACACCGGTTGGGCACTTTGAATACCGCGTTTAACCGTTCGGTCTGGTCAACGCCCCCGCTGTGTTCCAAGCCTTGGTTAATGATGTCCTGCGGGACATGATTAACGTATTTGTGTTCGTTTATTTGGACGATATTTTAATTTTTCACCCTCTCTCCAAGTGCACCTTCAGCATGTGCGCCGCGTACTGCAACGTTTGCTTGAGAATCGCCTTTTCGTTAAAGCAGAGAAGTGTATGTTCCACTCTCGATCGGTAACTTTTCTCGGATCTGTGGTGTCGGCAGAGGGGATCAGCATGGACCCCGACAAGGTTCGTGCGGTCATAGAATGGCCCGTCCCGGACTCTCGCATTGCACTTCAACGTTTTTTGGGGTTCGCTAATTTCTACCGTCGGTTTATCCGAAATTTTAGCCAGGTTGCCGCCCCGCTGACTGCACTCACCTCGACCAGGTCTCATTTTACCTGGCCCGAGGTGGCTCAGAATGCGTTCGATCTCCTCAAGAGGTTGTTCACCTCCGCCCCCATTTTGATTACTCCGGATCCCACAAGACAGTTCATCGTCGAGGTCGATGCTTCTGACGTAGGGGTGGGGGCTATACTTTCCCAGCGCTCCTCGCGGGATGACAAGGTTCATCCGTGTGCCTTTTTTTTCGCATCGCCTCACCCCCACGGAGCGTAATTATGATGTCGGTAATCGGGAACTTTTGGCGATACGTTTAGCTCTGGGGGAGTGGCGCCACTGGCTGGAGGGGGCCAGTGTTCCCTTCATTGTTTGGACCGATCACCGTAATCTAGAGTACATTCGTTCCGCTAAGAGGTTGAACGCTCGACAAGCTCGCTGGGCGCTATTCTTTGGTCGGTTCGAGTTCTCCATCTCCTACAGACCCGGCTCAAAGAATAGTAAGCCTGATGCTCTCTCACGTCAGTTCGGCTCGTCTGAGGGGGCCTCCTCCAAGGAGGGTATCCTGCCACACCATTGTGTGGTTGGGGCTGCCGACTGGAGAGTCGAGCAGGCTGTGAGGAGAGCACTTTCGCACGTCACAGGATCGCCTCGAGCTCCTGAGGGAACTTTGTTTGTTCCCGAAGCCACTCGCTCGGCCGTTCTCCGGTGGGGTCATTCCTCCAAATTAGCCGTCCATCCCGGTGTAAGAGGAACACTGGCCATCATTCGCCAAAGATTTTGGTGGTCTACTAGAGAGCGCGACATACGTCGTTTTGTAGCTTCATGCCCTGTCTGCGCTCAGACTAAGTCGAGTAATTCTCCGCCCGCGGGTTTCCTTAGACCACTTCCTATTCCTTCTCGTCCGTGGTCGCATATCGCTCTGGACTTTGTAACGGGTCTTCCGTCGTCAGCGGGGAACACAGTAATTTTGACAGTGGTAGATCGTTTTTCTAAGGCGGCTCATTTCATTCCGCTTCCCAAATTACCGTCTGCTAGAGAAACCGCACAGGTGATGGTCGATTATGTTTTTAAGATTCACGGACTTCCGATAGACGTCGTTTCGGATAGGGGGCCTCAGTTTGCCTCTCAGTTCTGGGGAGAGTTCTGTCGACTGATTGGGGCGTCTTCCAGTCTGTCGTCAGGGTTCCACCCCCAGACCAACGGGCAAGCTGAGCGTACCAACCAGATTCTTGGTCGCATGTTGCGTAGTCTGACTTCTCAGAATCCTGCTTCCTGGTGTGACCAACTTTCCTGGGCTGAATACGCTCACAATTCACTACCGTCGTCCGCCACGGGATTATCCCCATTCCATGCTTGCCTCGGTTACCAGCCACCGTTATTCACTTCCCAGGAGGCCGAGTCCTCCGTGCCTTCTGTGCAAGCGTTTATTCAGAGGTGTAGACGCACCTGGAGGAGGGTGAGATCAGCTCTGTGTCGTACCAGAGCTCGTACACGGCGGTCCGCTAATCAGCGTCGGGTTAAGGCTCCCAGATACATTTGCGGTCAGAAGGTGTGGCTTTCCACTCAGAACTTACCACTTAAAGTTAGTTCCCGCAAACTCATGCCCCGTTTCATCGGGCCTTTTTCTATTGTTAAGGTTCTCAGCCCGGTAGCTGTTAAGCTCAGATTGTCTCGTCAGTTGCGTCGGGTTCATCCCGTATTTCACGTATCCTGTATCAAACCTGTTATTCGTACTCCCACCCGTCCTACCGTTCCCCCTCCTGCCCTTGACGAGGGGTCTTCCATTTACAGGGTACGGAGGCTGCTTGATGTTCGTCCTCGGGGGCGGGGCCGCCAGTTTTTGGTGGATTGGGAGGGTTACGGCCCTGAGGAGAGGCGGTGGATCCCGGCCCGGGACGTCCTGGACCGCTCGCTCATCGACGATTTCTACCGTTCTCGTCAGTCTCCTTCCTCGGGAGCGCCTGGAGGCGCTTGTTGAGGGAGGGGTACTGTCATGAGCTGGGTTTGTTCTCTTTCTCTCTCTCTTGCTCGCTCTATTTCTCTCTCTTTGGCCCTGCCTGTCTATTTTCCCACCTGTTCCATATAGCAATTAGTGTTCGCGCTGCTTCTCTGTTACACCTGTTCTCACTTTATTCTCATTACTTTCTCTCTACTTCTAGCATTTGTTCCCTTTGTTCCTTGTCAGATTATTTCGTGTATACGTGAGTTATGCCTGTGTGATATGTTGTCTCCATGAGGATTTACCTTGTATTATCTTGTCTAGTTGTGCTCGTCTTGTACGCTCTCTCTGCCCTGTCATCCTGCCGCTGGTGGTTCTCTACAGTCTTCTCCCTACGACTTTGTGGACACTTACAAGGACTGTGTTGCTGCTTGGTGAATCACCAACTCCGCATATTATTTCCAAGACAGGAGTCTTTCACGTTTTGCTGATTTCCTTTAAAGTACACCATCTTTTGTGTTATTCCAGTTCTGTGTCATTGCTCGACAGACTGCCTGAGTTATTCATTATTAAAGACTATCACAAGAACTTGCCTTCGCACTTGGATCCTCTGTTTCCTCTAACAATACCCCAAAAACACCAGAGTCTTCTCTCCTTTATATCAGCTGGGGCCATCTTAACGCTATCATACGCATCGGGGAAGGCGATCTTTCCCAGTTCCTATTTTTTCAGGGGGGAAAAGACCCCTTCTAAAAGAAGTTGTGACATGTGACGCGAGCGTATGCTGCCTTGGTGATTTATGTACGCTACCGTGGTGGTGCTGTCTGATTGGATCAAGATGCGTTTGCCCTGAATTAGTAGGAGAAACCTCCACAGGGCAAAAAGTACAGCAATATGCTCATATGCATCAACCCGAGCGGCTCATATGCATCAACCCGAGCGGCGTGACTGCCGCGGAGGACGCCATATGCCCCAGGAGCCTCTGGAAAAGTTTTAAAGGGACCGCTGTGCCCAGCCTGAACGCATTGGTGAGGCGTGCCGACAATGAGACTAACTCCATGCCGAGAAAAGAGATGCTCTGAACCGGTGTGAGCTTGCTCTTTTCCCAGTTGACCTAAAGCCCTAAATGGTCCCTGTGAGCGCATAGTAACTCTCGGGAGTGGGCCAGGATGAGCCAGTCGTCAATGTAGTTGAGTATGCGTATGCCTGCATCCCGGAGCAGGGTAAGGGCTGCCTCTGCGTCCTTCGTAAAGACACGAGGGGACAGGAACATGCCGAAGGGGAGGACGTCGAACGTCAGGCCGTCGAACGCGAACCGTAGAAAGGGTCGATGTCGAGGCAATATTGAGACGTGGAAGTACGCATCCTTCAGGTCTACCGCTGCGAACCAATATAGATGCCGGACGCAAGTTAAAATGTGTTTTTGCGTGAGCATTTTGAATGGGAGTTTGTACAAGGCCCGGTTGAAAACTCGCAAGTCCAAGATCGGTCGTAAGCCGCCGCCTTTCTTGGGTACGATGAAGTAAGGGCTGTAGAAACCCTTCTTCATCTCGGTTGGAGGGACGGGTTCTATCACGTCTTTGAGTAAGAGAGTCACGATTTCCGCGAGCAGGGATTTGGCATCTTCGCCGTATACTGCGGTAAAGCGGACACCCCCAAAGGCGGGGGGGGGTGGGGGGGGGTGGGGGGGGTTTGGCAAATTGACTTGCATAACCCAGTCAAATAGTCCTGGCCAGCCAGCGTGAGGGTGCGTACTGAGGTTCTGGTGCTGAGAGAAGACTTGAAGCACATACTTCCCTCCGCACACCGGTAGGGGGCGGGTTAGTGACTGAGGAGGAGGTCCCATGGAGGCGTCTTCTGGACTCATCAGAACCGGCCGGGGAACAGTCATGGGGCTGAAGGCGAGAGATCTGCGTCCAGCGTGCCAGGACTGTTGAGGTGTGGCGGCAGAGTGCCATGAGAAAGCCATTTGCAGGCCAGGACACCCAGAGACAAAGGAAATAGCTCTTTTATTGAGAATGTGGGTACCGCAGCCCGAAGAGGGTGCGGCAAAGGAAATAAATTCAACTGAGGATTCTCCTCCCGGCCCTCCACCGGGGGACGGAGTGGTCGTCTTACCAGCTCTGAAGAGAACGTCTTGGTCTCTGGGTCGGGCATCTCAGGACCGCTTGGGAGCCTTCTGGGTCCTCGAAGGGGTCCGTGAGACGGGGGCGTGCACTTCCTGCGGGGCGCTCGACGCAGGGGCTGAGAGCTGGGCCTGGGTTGAGGCGGAGCTGCGCGTTTTTTGGAAGCCACAGGAGGACGACCTCAGCGAGCAGACGTCAAAGTCCTCGACGGTGTCGCCGAAAAGACCAAATTGGGAGACAGGTGCGCCAAGGAAGCGTGCCATGTCCACTTCACGCATCTCAACCAGGTTCAGCCATAGACATCATTCCTGAACCACAAGAGTGGCCATCGCCTGCCCGTGTGACCGCGCTGTGACCTTCGTAGCCCTGAGGGCGAGGTCAGTTGCTGAGCGCAGTAGGCTTTGGAGGTCAATGATGACGTCATCCTACAGGCCTTGGAGGGGAGCACAGGGCGACCCTGCCAGGTGGTGGTATTCTCAGGGAACAGGTGGATCGCAACTGCTCTGTCCACCTGGGGGACCACCATGTACCCATGGGCCGCTCCACCATCGAGGGTAGTAAGAGCGGATGAGCGAGAGGCTTTGTGAAGGGTGTACTCCCTGAACTCATTGGCTCATCATGCACTTCTGGGAAGAAAGGCACCGGGGGGGCATGTCGTACATCTGGGCGTCAGCCTCAGATTGGGTGTGCTGGCCCGAAGGTGGCTGGAGTGGCGTTCCTTCTGAGGAAGGAAATCCGTGACCGCAACGTTGTCATGGTCATGTTCTCGCAGTGCGAACATGAGCCATCCACAAATGCTGCCTCGGTGTGATCGCTGCCCAGACACACGAGACAGTGCCTGTGGCCGCCAGGAGCGGAGAGCACTCTATCGCATCCAGGAAATACACAGGGGTGGAAGGGGTTCTTTATAAAGACGCGTCCTGAAAAGCTGTGTAAATGCTCTTTTAGAGAAATAAACTCTTTTACTGTGCTGTCAAAGCGCCCAGGGGCAAAGCTGCACTGCCGTGTAGAGAAGGGAGAAAGCCGGTGATATGCACCGTAGATCAAACAGCAATCGTTATTCAGAGATGGGAGGAACAGTGTGTGACATACACAACCAGTCGGCTCTGAAGAAAATTTCTGAATGAAACAGACGCATTTCCTTTCCTTTATTCCCTTATGTCCGGGGGCGGGACATGCAAATTCTGTCTCGAGAACTCTGTCTCGAAGTGAGCGACAGACGGGGAACTTAAGTTCCCCTTCTGTCACTCAATTGACATTGTGTCGAATGAAGTGACACAAGGGGTCTTCCTGGAACGCCAAACGTACCTCTGAACGATCACATGCAGGCAGCGTTTTAAGAATTGTTCATGTTCTCAGTGCGAAAACATAGCCATGGCAACATTACGGTAATGGCTTTCTTTCCTCATGGGAGAAAACCACTTCAGCTGCCCCCCCCCGCAACGTTCCTTCTTCCCACGGGATTGAGGACAAGTGAAAGTGATTTGGGGATGACGACGGTCTCAGTTTCGCCGGGTAATTCCCCACGAACCACCGGCCCCCCGGCACGTTTGCTTGTTCCGTCCAAGCTCAGGATGAGTGCGGCTTGCCTCACGGCCAGCCAGCATTCTTCCTTGCCCCTGCAATTGGATGACGACATCGCTGCTGAATCGGAGAGCGTCACAGCGCCATCTGATGCTGATGACTCATCTGGGCTGCCACCTTCGGGTCTGCTCGCCCAGTCTGAAGCTGACATGCAGATGTCCCCGTGCCCCACCTGCTCGCTGAGGGCGTCACCCCCTAAACAACAGGTAGCTCCGCCTCAAACCTGGCCCAGCTCTCAGCCCCAGCATCATGCACCTCGAAGGCGGTGTATGCCCGCCATCTCCAGGACCCCTTCCAGGACCAGGAAAGCTCCGAAGCGCTCCTGAGACAGGCAACCCAGGCAGCCAGACGTTCGCTCCACAGCTGGTTCCATGACCACTCCATCCCCTGGTGGAGGGCCAGGAGGAGTATACCTGTTTCATTTGCTGCACCGCCTTCGGGCTGCGGCACCCACATTCTCAATAAAGAGTGATTTCCTCACACCCTGGGTCATCCAGCCGGTGCGCAACATTCTCATGGCACCCCGGCTCCAAAACTCTATAGTCCGGGCTCCCCGGATGCAGCTCTCTTGCCTCCGGACCCACGAATGCCCTGGCAGGCTAGCGCTGACGAGTTCCAAAGATGCCTCTCTAGGTCTCTTACCCGCCCCCTGCTGGGTGCGCAGAGCAAGGTAAGTGCTTTGTGTCTTTTCTCGAGGCAAAGCCAGTGCCTTATGAGCAGAGATCACGACCCTGGTCCTCAAGGATGCGATTGAGCCCGTCCCTTCAGCCGAGATGCAAAAGGGTTTCTACAGCCCTTACTTCATCGTACCCAAAAAAAAACAGTGGGTTGCGACCAATCTTGGACCTGCGAGTTCTCAACCGGGCCGTACACAGACTCCCGTTCAAAATGCTCACGCAGAAACAGATTCTTACCTGCATTTGACAGCTTGATTGGTTCGCGGCGCATACTTCCACGTCATACTTCTGGAAGGACACATACTTCCACGTCTCCATTCTGCCTCAACACCTATCCTTCTTATGTTTCGTGTTCGACGACCTTGTCAGTACAAGGTCCTCCCCTTCGGCCTGTCCCTGTCCCCTCGCGTCTTCACGAAGGTCGCAGAGGCAGCTCTTCTCAGCTAAGAGAAGTGAGCATCCGCATACTCAACTACCTCGATGACTGGCTCATCCTGGATCACTCTCGAGAGTTACTGTGCACTCTCAGGGGCCAGGTGCTCAGGCACCTCAGCCATCTAGGGCTTCAGGTCAACTGGGAAAAGAGCAAGCGTGTCCCGGTTCCGAGCATCATTTTTCTTGGCATGGAGTTAGAATCAGTCTCAATGACAGTGCGTCTCACCAATGAGCGCGCTCAGTCAGTGCTCAGGTGCCTCGCTCTCTTCGAGCCCGGCACAGCGGTTCCTCTAAAACAATTCCAGAGGCTCCTGGGGCATATGGCATCCTCAGCTATGCCGCTAGTGTTGATGCATATGAGACCGCTTCAGCACTGGCTACAGACTCGAGTCCTGATATAGGCATGCCGCCACGGCACATACCGTGTGACCATCACCCCTTCTTGCCATCAGATTTTCAACCCTTGGACAGACATCTGCTTTTCAGGTGTCCAGATGTGTCGTGGTGACCACAGTCGCCTCTCGACAGGGTTGGGGCACCATGTGCAACGTGCATGCTGCCGCTGGCCTCTGGACAGGACCCTGGCAGAGTTGGCACATCAACTGCCTAGAGTTGTTGGCTGTATATCTTGCCCTGCAGAGGTTTCTCCCACTAATCCTGGGCAAGCACATCTTGATCCATTCATACAGCACCGCGACGGTGGCATACATAAATCGCCATGGCAGTGTGAGCTATCATATGTCACAACTCGTCCGCCATCTTCTCCTTTGGAGTCAGCCGCAACTCAGGTCGCTGCACTTCACTCACATCCCTGGCAACCGCAAAACGACAGCGGACGCGCTGTCATGGCAGGTTTCTCACAGCGGAGAGTGGAGGCTCCATCCCCAGGTGATTCAGCTGATTCGGCCAGTGTTCGGTCAGTGCTTTCATTCCTGCAGGAGAGGCTGGATGGGAGGCTTTCCCCCTCCACCTTGAAGGTGTATGTAGCTGCTATCGCAGCCCACCACAACGCAGTAGATGGCAAGTCCCTAGGTAAGCACGACTTGGTTATCAGGTTCCTGAAAGGCACCCGGAGACTGAACCCTCCCCGGCCTAGCCTGTTCCCCTCCTGGGATCTGTCTGTGGTCCTCTCTGGCATTCAGAGACCCCCCTTCGAGCCGGCTGATTCAGTTGAGCTCAAGGCCCTCTCCCTGAAGACAACCCTCCTGATCGTATTAGCCTCCATCAAGAGGGTTGGGGAACTGCATGTGTTCTCTGTCAGCGACACATGCCTGGAGTTCGGTCCAGCACATTCTCACGTTATCCTGAGGCCACAACCGGGCTACGTGCCCAAGGTTCCTATGACCCCCTTCAGGGACCAGGTCATGAACCTGCAAGCAAGCTGCCCCAGGAGGAGGCAGACCCAGCCTTCTCTTTGCTGTGTCCGGTACGTGTTTTCCCTATCTATTTGGACCACACTCAGAGCTCTAGATATTCAGAGCAGCTCTTTGTCTGCTTCGGCGGATGGCGGAAAGGGAATGCCATCTCCAAACAGAGGTTAGCTCACAGGGTCGTTGATGCTATTTCCTTAGCTTATCACAACCTTGCAGGTTCAAGCACGTTCGACGAGAAGTATGGCAGCCTTGTGGTTACTGGCCCATGGCCTCCTTAGCAGACATCTGCAGAGCAGTGAGCTGGGCAACACCCAATACCTTTGCCAGATTTCAGAGTCGGTCTGTTTTGTCAGGTCCGAGCCGGTAGAACTCGGTAACGTGGCATAACCAACCTGGTGTTCCGCTTGCACACAGCGCCCTTCACCAAGTTGATCCAGTGTGCCTTCTATCCCAGGTTAGCCACTAAGTGTCGCTCCCTGGATTTTCTCCTCCCTAGCTTTCTGGCCAGCGAATTCAGAAGAGCAATTCGTGGCCAGACCCACTACGAGTCACAGGTGCTCTGTACTGGGGTTGGGCTCCACGAGCTTAGTTCCCTTCTCAGGCAAACTCCCTGTGATGTATTTTCCACGATATGTTCCCCTTATCGGCGGACCCGCATTTCCCTTTGGCAGCCCCGCTGTCCTGGTCGCCATGCTGTAGAGTCCCCCCTCATTAGGCTGGACCTACCACCGTGCCATTTCCCACGTACGGCTTCACAACCCTCATGGTGTATATGCCACATGTTACCTCCCACTTGACTGTGCAGGATGTGACCTCCGCAGGATCTTTTTCCCCTGAAAGTATAGAACCAGGAAAGACCGCCTTCCCTGGCACGTTTCATAGCATTAAGATAGCCCCAGCCGCTTCATGTCCTATGTGAGAGACATAGTGAGAGAAAAGGCAGTGTCTGCCGGGCTTGCTCCCATGCTAATCATGTAGCACCTGTTCCCCCCCTCAGGGGTGCGGGGAACCTAAGGTCTGTATGTGACATCTCTTTGGGGCGTTGGGGAGGGCTTACGTGCAGGCGATACAGTTGCCTCTAGCACCCAGTAGCCTACTTGCATCTGTCTCGACAGTTCATGTAACACGGTCAGTGCGTGGCGTTTTTAGATGGGACCCCTTCATTCAAAACAACGTTGAGTGAATGACAGAAGGGGAACGTCATGGTTACTGTTGTAACCTCTGTTCCCCGAGGGAAGGAACAAGACTTTGTGTCCCTCCTGTCACAGCACAGAACTTTCGACTCCTCAGTGCAAAATCCTGACTGGCACTCGCTGCCCCGCTTTCCTTTATACCCGTATGTCTGGTGCGGGGCATGCAAATTCTGTCTGCCAACTAGACATTGGCCTTTTCTCAGGTTCAGAGGTACGTTTGGCATCCCAGGAAGACCCCTTGTGTCACTTCATTCGACACAACGTCTCGTTCCTTCCCTCGGGGAACGGAGGTTACAATAGTAACATGACGTTTACATTCAGTTGAAAAATTGCAGCTGACTGTCTGGCATAGTCTACACCATTGTTTGCCAACCACTGTGTGCTGCAAAAAATTGTCAGGTGTTCCATGAAAAAATTATAAAATTCCACAAAATAAATAAATGCATAAAAAAATGATAATTTCAGGGATCCAAACTCCTCACCTTTCGGAGAAATTCGCTGTATTGAAACCATAATCAGTCACTTTTGTGATTGTGAAAAACAATGATTAATGTGCAAAAGTGACTGATATTTATACGCGTTAAGGGTCTTTCACATGACTCGCGTCAGCACTGCAGAATACAATGAAGTGACTTTACACCAAAGTATTTTTCACACACACATTTTTGCTTCACCAATAATGTCTTTGAGAGTACTAAGTAACAAGAAATATTTAAAAACTTGAATGTGACATTGAATGTGTCATCATTTCTTTTAATTAAATATTACATTATCGTTTAGGAATATCAGAGGCCCCAGTTATTAAACTAATTTAAATTCACCAAGAAAACACTTAAACCAAAACATAAACGATTCATTTTAATTACTTTCTGCTATCAAAGCAACTGCAAGCATTTTTCTCTCTTCCAAGTACATGTTTTCAATGTTTATTGTGCACATCTCCTGCTTTTTTACGTGGCAAACTCGTAAAATGGTCCCTCTGTGGTGCCTTTTGCAAATCTTGTTATGTGGAGGACAATGCGGTGCTTGACATTGGGTTCAGCCTCCAGAACTAAATTAAAACTGCCACAAGAAGTCGTATGTCCGATGTAAAGATGCCAATATGAAAATTCAAATGACGGGTAATAACTGATTATGACAGAATTCTTACGACCCTGCCCATCAAAATGACGGACGATGAGAAAGTCTAACACAAGAACTGTATGTGATTTTTTTTTTTTGCTTAGCCGAATTTCAAACATTACAAGTTACGCTACTAAGATAGACAGAAAATATGAGTTCTTGAAAAGGAAAAATATTGACGATGGATAGCCCAAGTGGGATAGTGGTGTGCCGTAGAAATTTTTTAGTTGTATAAAGTGTGCGGAACACTTTTACTACAAATTATATACAAATTACTCTAGCAACATACCACGCAATTCATAAAGGATGGGACCAGTATTTAGCATAATCCCGCTACCAAACAGCACTATGTTAACACTTGTACAAACAAATCTATTACAGAATCATGTTTCATGGAAAAACAGTCACATTAGTCCTCTTAGAAACCTGAATGCAGCACAAAGAATGAAACATGACACAGGTGTTTCAAGATGCGTTTAGAGAAATCAAAGTTATTTTTATCTTTACTAGATGTTTAAAAATGCAGTGATCCTGCACAAGTTGCTAAAAAGAGAAAGTCTAACACAAGAACTGTATGTGATTTTTTTTTTTTTGCTTAGCCGAATTTCAAACATTACAAGTTACGCTACTAAGATAGACAGAAAATATGAGTTCTTGAAAAGGAAAAATATTGACGATGGATAGCCCAAGTGGGATAGTGGTGTGCCGTAGAAATTTTTTAGTTGTAAAAAGTGTGCGGAACACTTTTACTACAAATTATATACAAATTACTCTAGCAACATACCACGCAATTCATAAAGGATGGGACCAGCATTTAGCATAATCCCTCTACCAAACAGCACTATGTTAAGACTTGTACAAACAAATCTATTACAGAATCATGTTTCATGGAAAAACAGTCACATTAGTCCTCTTAGAAACCTGAATGCAGCACAAAGAATGAAACACGACACAGGTGTTTCAAGATGCGTTTAGAGAAATCAAAGTTATTTTTATCTTTACTAGATGTTTAAAAATGCAGTGATCCTGCACAAGTTGCTAAAAAGAGTGAGATTCAGTGCAACAGTTAAAGATGTCTGTCCAGCACGTGTTAACAGTATATGTAAAAACAGCGCAGACAAACACAAAAGCATGCTTAAACAGCTCATAACTCGCCTAAAACCTGGAAAAAGGAAACCAAAGCCAGCCAGGAAACCAACAGTTTGTCGGAACTCCTCAAGTTCAGTTGGGTTGAAGTTGCTATTGCGCATGTAGAATTACCATTTTTCACATTTTGCCATCTTTTCAACACACACTGTTGCATAGGCAGATGGTTGTTAGACCAAGGGAATGAGGGAACAGACAATCCTCAGCTCTGTCGACATGGCTACCACAAACTTTACACACAATAAGAAGAGGGATAAAAAGAGCAGAAAGCAGTTGGGGGAAAAGCAGCTCGAGCCTTAATGCACTTTTAATGCATCTTCAAATTTCATTGCACCAAAACTGCATCTTGTATCATTTTGGCAAAATAATAAAACACACTATTTCCTTTCCATTATAAGCTTTTCTTGTGGCTGCAGTTACCAAAGCGCTTTACACTGTGTCCCAATCACCCAATCTCTCTCACACACAAACACACACCAATGACAGCAGAGCTGCCATGCAAGGTGCTAGCCTGCCATTGGGAGCAACTTGTGGTTCAGTGTCTTGCCCAAGGACACTTCAGCATGTGGAGTCATGTGGGCCGGGAATCGAACCACCAACCCTGCGATTAGTGGCTGACCCGCTCTACCTGAGCCACAGCCACTTAACTTAAAAAAAATTGTAAAATCAAAAAGTCTTTTTTTTTGTGTGTTGGCACTCCTTGCATCAAACAACATACCAACCATACAGTTTTGCATGGGATACTCATCTCACCATTATTATTGTTTTGCATTAGCACATCGCTAAGCTAAAATAGTGATATTCTGATAAGCACTACTCATAGCAATAACCATAGCACTCAAATAGTAGGTAAAATAGTCTATTTTTATTTGTTTGAAAACAAACAAATTGCTTAATTCGCCACCTTAGATGAGTTGCTCGGTGCAATGCATTCTGGAATTGCCCTGTCTACAAAGCCTACATGCGATGCCTTAGAATTTGGGCAAAAGAAGGTATCTTAGAAGGCAGCATAATTATGCATGTTGGGAGAGGAACACACTTATGATGCCTACATTGCTGCATACATAGACAGCACACCATGTTTTAGAACAGAGCCACTGTCAATAATACAATATAAAGAATTATTTAAAATAGAATCTTTGATGTTTATTGTACAATTCTTACCCTCTGATCTGACTGGGGTTGATGGTGATTAGATCAGTTTTAAGCCCAACATCCTTCTCATCAATGGGAGCCATGTTAAACCTGCAAACAAAAAGGAAGAGCATGTTCCCTCACTCATCTGGTTAAGATAGTGGTTCAGATATGTAGGAACTAATCCAGTGTGTTACATTGAAGAAAAAAAAACACCAACAAAGCTTTCAAAATGTTTTGTTTTAAATGAAAGGAGGATAATGGGATCACTGAGTAAGGTCAGACAGTGTTAGTTTCAAGTCAGATAATTTGTACTTTTTACAAAACACAGTGCTTAAAAGTAGCTTTATAGAAAATCATGGTGTTGTCTGTAATGTGTTAAAGTCCCCATTGAGCAGTTTCATTGAAAAAAATAATAACATAAATGTCATTGAGAGACATCCATTAAAAGTTATTTGTCTTTTGAACCTCAGTGAGCAAAAAAAATAAAACATTTAAATCTACAATATCCTGGAACAAACAGATCTAAATCTTTGCTGAATATGTACAGTAGATCTTCTTATATAAGTTGGTCTTTTTTTATGATTACTGTTATTTTAAACCAATTTGAAAATATTTTGAAATATATTTGAATAAACATTTGAAAACATTTGTTAATGATGGAATTCATACAGAAGCCCTGAACTGCAAGGTGAAAAATCTTATGATAGACAAACAAGGTGACATAATGTCTGTAGTACTTTACATGTTGATTTATAGATTTATATTTATAGTAGGGCTGGCATTCAAAAAAAAAATAATAACACAATTAATGCAGTATACATATTTTGTACTTCCTGAAACTTTACGCAATAGGAGAAAGGTGTCCCGAGTTGATCCTGGCTGGCTACGTAAGGTGGGGGAAGGGTTAGGACATCTGCTGCCTGCCAGAAACAAACCCAGCACTTTTGTACAATGTCTAAAAACTTGTTTTTCTCCTTTTTCTATGGCTAAAATTGGCATATATATATTTTCAGGAGGTTCAGGAGGCTCGACTCGACAGCACATCCTAACACAGGAACTGATTGTGTGGAGCAGCGCACACTTATTCATAATGTGTGACACATGTCTCGGGCATAATAAACATAGTAGCAGATTTACTGAATGGAGAATGGAGACTTTACCAACAATCAATAAACCAGGTGTGCGAGAGATGCGCGAAAGCTGGCGTATCTTATCGTATAACCCGAAAACGCTGACTTAATTTCATCTGAATCAGTTTCTAAAATGAAACCGCATGAGAGAAACTGAGAAGGACCTTGCCGTTCATTAAACTGCAGCCAGTTATACTTGTATAGACTGAACAGCATCCAGAAAAAAATAATAGTTTTGAGATTTTAAGATACAGCAAATTAAACTTAAGCATTCAACATTTTTTATATCTGTATGTACAGTGTATAATAATACACTGGCAATATTCATTTAAGTTTTCTTGCCAGTTAAGTTTGATATGAATTGAATCTGCCCATTTGATCCTATTAGTTAAAAAGTAAACTGTAAATGCCAGAATATTTTGCCCAAATTGTAATTACATGTCCACTTATTTTATGGCATGTATACATGCACTTGTATCAAAGATTAATAAATGTAAAAATGTGTCGAATGAAACATATGTCATATGAAACATATGTAACCGGCATTTCATTGAATTGTGGGATTTCATGTATTAAAAGAACGTCCAACATTATATGTTTTTTTTTTCTAGATTATGATTTGCAAAAGAGTCTTGTTATTGCACTAAACTACAACTATTAACCTATCAACAGATAAATTCTTATGCTTACACCTTGTAATGTAACCTTCTGAAATAGTTTTTCGTGCCCTCGTTTTGCGTTCTCGCAATACATTTCCATAGTTTGACTAAAGTAACCATATTTTAACCTTGATATTTGTAGTAAAATCATAGTAATAATACAGAAAAATTTAAACTATGGTAATAAGCATAAAAATGTTGTGGTTGTTATGGTTTTACTACAAATACAATGGTATTTCAGCTCATCTAACTGTGTAAAACAAATAAGAGAATGCTTAAAATTTTGTTGTTTTAAAAAGTATGAAAGAATGGTTTGATAGGAACATTGTATTATATATAAGTTTCTTTTTCAGCACACTGAATTTTAAAGATAATTTTGTAAAAATCTAAATAACTTTACAGATCTTTATTGTATAGGGTCTGTATGCTTGTTCAGTGAACCATACACAATAAATGAACATGCACCTGTGGAACGGTCGTTAAGACACTAACAGCTTGCAGATGGTAGCAATTAAGATCACAGTTATAAAAACTTAGGACACTAAAGAGACCTTTCTACTGACTCTGAAAAATACCAAAAGAAACATGCCCAGAGTCTGTGTGAATGTGCCTTAGGCATACAATGCTTTCAAAAAATTTTGTTTTGAATGACAGGAGTATAATGGGATCATTGAGTAATTTCAGTCAGTGTTAGTTTCAAGTCAGATTATTTGTACTTGTAGAGCAAGCCAAACATGACTGTGGCAAAGGATAAAATCTTTATAAGATTTTAGATAATGGTGGAGGGGAAAAAAAAAAACAAAAAAAAAAAAAAAAAAAAAAAACAGGCTCAGCTGGGGGAGCCAGTTTCCCTCTGGTCTGTACAGCATGAATATAAAGCCCATGACTATAAAGGACATTGACTGAACTGTAAGAATAATGAATAAGTGTCTTTGAAGTGTGTCTTAAATTGACTCTGGAAGTGTAAGCAGAGTCAGCAGTCACTCCTATTTGGCTTGTAAAGGCTTTAATTTGCATTTTCTGACTTGCTGTCAGAAACTTCGAATCCGCTGAACTAATTGTTTCGCAAAATGATTTACAAAATTAAGATATTTTCAAAGTGCTCGAAACACAACTCAAAACACAGTACGCTGACAACAGCTAGTCATAGGCAAATAGTGTAAATGTTGTAGGAAGACAATGCATTGAAAATTATTTACTGGCATTTTTCATGGCAATCTACAATATCCTGGAACAAACAGATCTAAATCTTTGCTGAATATGTACAGTAGATCTTCTTATATAAGTTGGGCTTTTTTATGATTACTGTTATTTTAAACCAATTTGAAAATATTTTGAAATATATTTGAAAACATTTGTTAATGATGGAATTCGTACAGAAGCCCTGAACTGCAAGGTGAAAAATCTTATGATAGACAGACAAGGTGACATAATGTCTGTAGTACTTTACGTGTTGATTTATAGATTTATATTTATAGTAGGGCTGGGATTTTTTTTTTAAAAATAATAACACAATTAATGCAGTATACAATTTTTGTACTTCCTGAAACTTTACGCAATAGGAGAAAGGTGTCCCGAGTTGATCCTGGCTGGCTACATAAGGTGGGGGAAGGGTTAGGACATCTGCTGCCTGCCAGAAACAAACCCAGCACTTTTGTACAATGGCTAAAAACTTGTTTTTCTCCTTTTTCTATGGCTAAAATTGGCATATATATATTTTCAGGAGGTTCAGGAGGCTCGACTCGACAGCACATCCTAACACAGGAACTGATTGTGTGGAGCAGCGCACACTTATTCATAATGTGTGACACATGTCTCGGGCATAATAAACATAGTAGCAGATTTACTGAATGGAGAATGGAGACTTTACCAACAATCAATAAACCAGGTGTGCGAGAGATGCGCGAAAGCTGGCGTATCTTATCGTATAACCCGAAAACGCTGACTTAATTTCATCTGAATCAGTTTCTAAAATGAAACCGCATGAGAGAAACTGAGAAGGACCTTGCCGTTCATTAAACTGCAGCCAGTTATACTTGTATAGACTGAACAGCATCCAGAAAAAAATAATAGTTTTGAGATTTTAAGATACAGCAAATTAAACTTAAGCATTCAACATTTTTTATATCTGTATGTACAGTGTATAATAATACACTGGCAATATTCATTTAAGTTTTCTTGCCAGTTAAGTTTGATATGAATTGAATCTGCCCATTTGATCCTATTAGTTAAAAAGTAAACTGTAAATGCCAGAATATTTTGCCCAAATTGTAATTACATGTCCACTTATTTTATGGCATGTATACATGCACTTGTATCAAAGATTAATAAATGTAAAAATGTGTCGAATGAAACATATGTCATATGAAACATATGTAACCGGCATTTCATTGAATTGTGGAATTTCATGTATTAAAAGAACGTCCAACATTATATATGTTTTTTTTTTCTAGATTATGATTTGCAAAACAGTCTTGTTATTGCACTAAACTACAACTATTAACCTATCAACAGATAAATTCTTATGCTTACACCTTGTAATGTAACCTTCTGAAATAGTTTTTCGTGCCCTCGTTTTGCGTTCTCGCAATACATTTCCATAGTTTGACTAAAGTAACCATATTTTAACCTTGATATTTGTAGTAAAATCATAGTAATAATACAGAAAAATTTAAACTATGGTAATAAAAATGTTGTGGTTGTTATGGTTTTACTACAAATACAATGGTATTTCAGCTCAAACTAATTGTGTAAAACAAATAAGAGAATGCTTAAAATTGTGTTGTTTAAAAAGTATGAAAGAATGGTGTGGCACGGTGGAGGGCGGGACCGGCGCGTGATTACGCACGCCCGGTCCCGTATTAGGCTAATTAAGCCGTCAAGAGGGATAAAGGCCACTCGCAGACGGCGATCGAGAGAGAGAGCTCAATTACGGACATGTCCGTCCTTTTATGTGTTTGTCTTTTGAGTTTTACATTAAACCTTTAGTTATTTGTCAAGCCAGTTTCTCGCCTCTTCCTTGCCCATGAATTTGATCTGTTTTACATTGGTGCCGAAAGCCCGGGAAGGAAGAGGGATACGCCGTAGCGGAGTTCTCGCCACTACCCCAAAGAAGCAGCCGCAGCCATCTGCCGGGGGACGAGGAGCCCAGCCGCCTGGACGCAGAGGAATGGCCGCCGACCGCGAGGGGAGAAGGGGCTCCTATAGCCGACCGCCTGGAGCGGTCAGGGCCGCTGCCAGGGGCGGAGGATGCCCCTACCAGCCGCTGAAACGCGGAGGGGTCGAGGGAAGACCGCTGTCCGCGAGCGGGGAGGGGATCGCGACCGACCGCCTGGAGCGGGAGAACCGCTGCCAGGGGCGGGGGAGTCCCCTTCGGCTCCCCGAGAACGCGGCGGGGCGTTCTGTCCGCCAGGGGCTGAGGACTGCCTCGGATCTGCCTGGAGAGGCGCGGCTGCCGTTCGGTAGAGGGTGGAGGAGTGTCTGAGGAACGAGCTACGGCGTATCAGAGAACTGGCGAGTAAGTTTTTTTTTTTTCCTTTAATCTCTCTCTCCTCTCTCTCTCGCTACCGCTCTGCGTTGGCCTTTTCCCTCTTTTTTAAATTCTGGTGTTCGTGGGAGGGGAGGTACCACCCAGTGCAGGAACCTCCCCCCTATTTTTAATTGTTGTTTTTTTGTTTCCCTCCCCTTGCCGCTCCCTCTTTTTTAAATTATGGTGTTCGTGGGAGGGGAGGTGCCGCCCAGTGCAGGAACCCCCCCCCCCCCCTATTTTTATTGTTGTTGTTTCCCTCCCCTTGCCCCTCCCTCTTTTTTAAATTATGGTGTTTGTGGGAGGGGAGGTACTGCCCAGTGCAGGAACCCTCCCCCCCATTTTTAATTGTTGTTTTTTGTTTCCCTCCCCTTGTCCAGGTTGATGGGGATGACCTGCTGGCAGACTGCGCGGGAAGCGCCCCCCCCCAGGGGATGTACGTCAGGCCGGGGATCCCCAGCCTGAAAGAACGGGGGAGGAATGTGGCACGGTGGAGGGCGGGACCGGCACGTGATTACGCACGCCCGGTCCCGTATTAGGCTAATTAAGCCGTCAAGAGGGATAAAGGCCACTCGTAGACAGCGATCGAGAGAGAGAGCTCAATTACGGACATGTCCGTCCTCTTATGTGTTTGTCTTTTGAGTTTTCCATTAAACCTATAAGTTATATGTTAAGCCGGTTTCTCGCCTCTTCCTTGCCCATAAATTTGATCTGTTTTACATATGGTTTGATAGGAACATTGTATTATATATAAGTTTCTTTTTCAGCACACTGTATTTTAAAGATAATTTTGTAAAAATCTAAATAACTTTACAGATCTTTATTGTATAGGGTTTGTATGCTTGTTCAGTGAACCATAAACAATAAATGAACATGCGCCTGTGGAATGGTCGTTAAGACACTAACAACTTGCAGATGGTAGGCAATTAAGATCACAGTTATAAAAACTTAGGACACTAAAGAGACCTTTCTACTGATTCTGAAAAATACCAAAAGAAACATGCCCAGAGTCTGTGTGAATGTGCCTTAGGCATACAATGCTTTCAAACATTTTTGTTTTGAATGACGGGAGTATAATGGTATCATTGAGTAATTTCAGTCAGTATTAGTTTCAAGTCAGATTATTTGTACTAGTAGAGCAAGCTAAAGATGACTGTGGCAAAGGATAAAATCTTCATAAGATTTTAGATAATGGTGGAGGGAGAAAAAAACAAAACAAAAAAAAAAAAAAACAGGCTCAGCTGGGGGAGCCAGTTTCCCTCTGGTTTGTACAGCATGAATATAAAGCCCATGACATTTAGCTATATGTAATGCAATCATGTATCTTTTGAGTAAACTGAGTAACTTTTTGGTAGGCAATTTTTAAATATAAAGGACATTGACTGAACTGTAAGAATAATGAATAAGTGTCTCTGAAGTGTGTCTCGATTTGACTCTGGAAGTGTACTCAGATGCAGCAGCCACTCCTATTTGGCTTGTAAAGTCTTTAGTTTGCAGTATTTTATTTTTACAAATTTTAAGAGTGATGCAGGCAATGGTCAGTGAAAATGTTACTTGCTGTTTTAAAAAGTATGAAAGAATGGGTTGATAGGAACACTGTATTTTATATATATATATATATATATATATATATATATATATATATATATATATATATATATATATATATATATATATATATATATATATAGGCATGAGGACTGCAGATATGGCCAGGGCAATAAATTGCAATGTCTGTGTGAGACACGCTACAGGGAGACAGGAAGGGCAGCTGATCGTCCTCGCAGTGGCAGACCACGTGTAACAACACCTGCACAGGATCGTACATCCGAATATCACACCTGCGGGACAGGTACAGGATGGCAACAACAACTGCCCGAGTTACACCAGGAAAGCACACTCCCTTCATCAGTGCTCAGACTGTCCGCAATAGGCTGAGAGAGGCTGGACTGAGGGCTTGAAGGCCTGTTGTAATCCAGGTCCTTACCAGACATCACCGGCAACAACGTCGACTATGCGCACAAACCCACCTTCACTGGACCAGACAGGACTAGCAAAAGTGCTCTTCACTGATGAGACGTGGTTTTGCCTCACCAGGGGTGATGGTCAGACTCGCATTTATCGTCGAAGGAATGAGTGCTACACCGAGGCCTGCACTCCGGAGCGGGATCAATTTGGAGGTGGAGGGCCTGTCACGGTCTGGGGTGGTGTGTCACAGCATCATCGGACTGAGCTTGTTGTCATTGCAGGCAATCTCAACACTGTGCGTTACAGGGAAGACATCCTCCTCCCTCATGTGGTACCCTTCCTGCAGGCTCATCCTGACTTGACCCTCCAGCATGTCAATGCCAATACTGCTCGTTCTCTGCATGATTTCCTGCAAGACATGAATATCAGTGTTCTTCCATGGCCAGCGAAGAGCCCGGATCACAAACCCATTGAACATGTCTGGGACCTGTTGGATTGGAGGGTGAGGCTAGGGCCATTCATCCCAGAAATGTCTGGACACTTGCAAGCGCCTTGGTGGAAGAGTGGGGTAACATCTCACAGCAAGAACTGGCAAATCTGGTGCAGTCCATGAGGAGGAGATGCACTGCAGTACTTAATGCAGCTGGTGGCCACACCAGATACTAGGGTTGAACGGTATGAGATTTTCATGGTATGATAACCGTCTCATGGTTTCACGGTATACGGTATTACACAATTAGTATTATCAGTGAAAACAGAAGGGTTGTTTTATTTATTTATTTATTTTTTAGCAAAGACTTTATTATAATTGAAACTTGAAAGCATTTATTTTATTGATGTGTAAAAAAGTCTCCCTTTTGAAAATAAAATAAATAGAATAAATAAGAAAACAGAATTATAATAATAAACCAAATTATAAACATGATAAATATAGCATGTAACTATAACATGTTAGGTTACATGTTAAATTAACTAATTAATGAAAAATAACATCAGCTGTGTGAGATTTTGAAGTAATGTCCTATGATTATTAACAGTCAACATACAGTATACCGCTCCTGTCTGTACCTTTAACTCAGTGCTTCTCAACTGGTTTTGCTTCAGGATGCAGATTTTACATTGGAAATCAATTGTCGACCTACCATAGATTAAACATAACCTGTATTTAATGTATCCTTATATTTCCTTTTATGTTGCATAGTTTTGTTCATGGATTTCCAGTACAAGGACATGCATCAAGTGACATTATTTTTATTGTTGATATCAAAATCTACAGGAAGTTTTCTCTCCCCCCTTTAAAAATTGAAGAACATATTTACTTATATGAGCCCATTATTATCCCATTTGTTACCTAATATTAAATATTTATACACATATTACACAGAAGGAAAGGCTCATCATTATCATGGTTAGGTCAGTGTAGCTAGTCTTAAATAATAGTAATATAATAATAAATTACAGTAATTATGAAAAATAAATACTAGCTGAAACATCTTGAAACGTTAACTCCGGTAAAATTCTGAAACAAATTTGTAAAGGTGAAGGTGTGTAATTTATTTATTTATTTTGGCGCAGAGCACAGTTGCTATTTTCCTCCTCAGTGCTGTTTGGCATGTCAGGGCTGCTACTGTTTGAGAGGTTCAAATTGACAATCTCTGTAACACTTTAAACTAGAAAAGTCTCATTAGAATTTAAATTGGTCACATCAGTTTTGATGTCTGCGCTCCGCAATATCGAGAGAAGCCCAGTTGTTGCACGCGCATGCCAGAAAGAAGAGCAGATCATGATCGCGAGATCATTACACTCGTGCGAAAGTGCAGATGAGAAGCCTTTAGCTGTTTGCGGAATTATCATTAAATCTGCCTCGGCAGTCCTAAATAGTCGATCACTTGGGCGGCAGACGAAATATCTTCAATGGGAGAACCATGGCATTGCTATTTACCTGCTGTCTGCGACCCAGTCCAAATAGACCAGTTCAGAAACACTGCTTTAACTCACACGCACACTCATGTCAGACCCCCTCCCCTCGCTTCTCTCTGACATATTCTCTGCTGCATGGCTGCATGTCTTTGTGTGTGACGCAAGTTGATGAGTCTGACAGACAGTCGAGAAGTAAAGGAGATGCGCATGAGCATGTGAGATTCTCCGTCCAGTTGCATTTTTTTTCTTAATACTGTAGATAAGCAAATGCACATGGTATGATAACGGTCCATTTTCAAACTGTGGTATACCGTGAAACTGGTATACCGCTGCAACCCTACCAGATACTGATTGTTACTTTTGATTTTGTGTCCCTTTGTTCAGGGACAAATTATTTCATTTCTGTTAGTCACATGTCTGTGAAACTTGTTCAGTTTATGTCTTAGTTGTTGAATTTGTTATGTTCATACAAATATTTACACATGTTAAGTTTGCTGAAAATAAAAGCAGTTGAAAGAGAGAGGACATTTCTTTTTAATTTCATATATATATTTATACAAACATACAGTATTTTTATATATATATATATATATATATATATATATATATTTATTTATTCACATGTCATGTAGAAATGAAGTAGTTAAAGCAAACACTACAACTTAAGTTTGTAGTAAAACCATGGTACATTTATTGTGAGGAAACACAAAACTATTGCAAGGAATGCAAAACTTATTGCGAAGGAACGCAAAACGTATTGCGAGGGAATGCAAAACTATTGCGAGGGCAAACAAAAATTATTGTGAGGGAATGCAAAACAATAAAAAAAAAAAAATTTCACCTTTGTCCAGGGCTTCCTTAGATTCAAACTCAATTGTGAAACACTTTAAGTTGATGGTTAAATGTTAACCACATGCAGTATTTAGAAAATTGTAAAATTGGGTTTACTTCATAAAATAAAGAGTGTAGGCGTTAAAATGAACCATAGTTTAAATTTAAGATTAATTTTTAAAACAAACAGATAGAATATCACAAAATATCTATGACTCTTAAAGGTGCAGTATGTAAGATTCAAAAACCCTTGTTATTAATGACACTTGTGGCCATTAAGTGAACTGCATCCAGCTACCTGTTGCTCGTGCTCGTGCACACACTCCATAGGGACGCGAGAGCGCGAGTGAGCCAAAACAATGACAATACAATAACGTACAATGAGACTGAATGTGATCCACCGGCATCATGCTAACAGATGAGGTAGCATAACGTCTCTGTTACGTATGTAACCTCCGTTCCCTGATGGAGGGAACGAGACGTCGTGTCAAAGAAGCGACACTAGGGGTCTCTCTTGAGCGCCGAATATGTCTCTGATCTATGAAAAAAGGCCAGTGAGAGTTGGCGAACAGAATTTGCATACCCTGCCCCCGGACATACGGGTATAAAGGTGAGGGAAATACGCACGTTCATTCAGGATTTTTCTGAGGAGCCGGGAGTGTCCGGCCACCTCAGCGGCTCGGCTCAGCGACGTGGCCGGGAGGACACGACGTCTCGTTCCCTCCATCAGGGAACGGAGGTTACATACGTAACCGAGACGTTCCCCGTCTGTCGCTCACTTCGACGTCATGTTGAAGAAGCGACACTAGGTGTCCACTTCAAATCACGCCATGCGCTGAGCCATGTACATGTACTGCTGACACAGGAGCAGGCAGGTATTTCACGTGCACAAGCAACCAACTGTATTTCAGACTGCACGTACCCTTCCCCAATGCCCCAAAAAAGTCATCGGAATCCTTTTGGTTACCCTAGAGGGGAACAAGGCGACGCTTGCCAACTTGGGAACGGGCCAAGCCTGGCTGGGCCTCTTTTCTCTCTGTTTTCTCGGCATAGAGCAAGAGCAGCCAGGGCCCTTACCGCATCGCTGGGAAGGGGGTCTTACCCGAATTCCTATTCTTTCAGGGGGAAAAGACCCTGCGGAGGCCACACCTGCCCGAAAGGGGAGGTAAAGGTGGCGAAATACATCACATGGCCTCTTCAGTCACATGTGGGAAAAAGTGGCGAGGTGGTAGATCCAGCCTCGAGGAGGGGGGTTGCTAAAACACAGCGACCGGAGGGCAGCGAAGGACTGCCTAAGGGAGATGCGGGTCAGCTCGTAAGGTGACCGTACTGCGGAAGTACACACAGGAGAAGTCCGCGTAGGAGGCCTGACCTGTGGAGCACTTATTCCATTAGGGGTAGCCTGGGGTACCTGTAGTGGACTGGGTCGACGAGTTCCTCCACTGAACTGTGGACCCAAGATGGCTAGGGAGGAATCGACCAGGGACCTAGAGGGGTCTCCTGGGAAAGAAGGTGCACTGTTTTACCTCGGCAGAGGGAAAGGGCGCTGAACACAAGCGATTCACCCGGTCAGACCGTCAACGTGTACCGAGTTCTACCGGATCGGACCTGAGAAAACACGGGACGAGACTGACTCAACTCTAAGATTGTAAAATCTCACAAAGGTGTTAGGTGTTGCCCAGCCCGCAGCCCTAAAAATGTCTGCTAGGGAGGTGCCCCTAGCCAGTGCCCATGAGGACGCCACACTCCTGGTAGAGTGTGCTCGAACCCGTAGGGGGGGTGGCACGGCCTGGGTGTGATAGGCCAATAGAATGGCATCCACCACCCAGTGGGACAGCCTCTGTTTGGAGACAGCGTTCCCTTTCCGCTATCCTCCAAAGCAGACGAAGAGCTGCTCAGAGCGCCTGAAGCTCTGGGTGCGTTCCAGGCAGGCACGCAAGGCACGTACCGGACACAGCAGTGAGAAGGCTGGATCTGCCTCCTCCCGGGGCAGCGCTTGCAGGTTCACTACCTGGACCACCGAGAGATCCCAGGAGGGGAACAAGTTTGGCGGGGAGGGATTTAACCTCCGGGCACCTCTTAGGAACCTGATGATTAAGTCGTGCTTACCCAGAGACTTGCCGTTTACTGGGTCATGGTGAGCTGCGATAGCGGCAACATACACCTTCAAGGTGGAAGGGGACAGCCTCCCCTCCAACCTCTCCTGTAGGAACAGGAGCACTGACCTAACTGCACAACTCTGTGGATCTTCTGCCCGGGAAGAACACCAATTCACAAACAAACACCATTTCAGGGCGTAGAGTTGCCTTATAGAGGGAGCTCTGGCCTGGTTGATCGTGGCTACGACCGTGGGTGGTAGACCAGCTAGATCTTCCACGTCCCGTCCAGGGGCCAGACGTGGAGGTTCCAGAGGTCTGGGCACGGATGCCAGAGCGTGCCCCATCCCTGAGAAAGAAGGTCCTTCCTCAGGGGAATTTGCCAGGGAGGGGCTGTCACGAGGAGTACAAGGTCCGAGAACCAGGCCCGAGTGGGCCAGTAAGGAGCCACAAGAGTGACTTTTACCTCATCCTCCCTGACCTTGCACAGCACCTGTGCAAGAAGGCTCACTGGGGGAAATGCGTACTTGCGCAGCCCCACTGGCCAGCTGTGTGCCAGTGTATCTGCCCCGAGGGGAGCCTCTGGGCGGGTGTACCAAAGCGGGCAGTGTGAGGTTTCTCGGGAGGCAAACAGATCTACCTGGGCCTTGCCGAACTGTTCCCAGATCAGCTGAACCGAGTGGGGGTGAAGCCTCTACTCTCCACCGGGCAAGCATTGTCGTGAAAGCGTTGCCGGGGATGGGAGTCGCTGCTGGCTCCAAAGGAGGAGACGACGGGAAAGTCGTGACATGTGGCGGGAGCGTACGCTGCCTTGGCGATTTATGTACGCCACCGCAGTGGTGCTGTCTGACCTATGTTTGTCTCGAACTAACGGGAGAAACTTCCGCAGGGCAAAAAATACAGTCAAAAACTCGAGGCAGTTGATGTGCCAACGCAGCTGGGCCCCTTTCCAATGGCCTGCTACTGCGTGCCGGTTGCACACGGTGCCCCAACCTGATCTGGAGGCGTCGGTCATGACCAAGACGCATCGGGACACCTGCTGTAAGGGTACTCCTGCCTGTAAGAAACAAAGGTCTGTCCAGGGTTTGGATGTTTGGCGGCAGGCGGTGTTGATTGTCACACGGCGCGTGCCACAGTGCCATGCTCGTCTCGGGACTTGGGTCTGAAGCCAGTGCTGAAGCAGTCTCATATGCATCAACCCCAGCGGTGCGACCACCGCGGAGGACGCCATATGCCCCAGGAGCCTCTGGAAAAGTTTTAAGGGGACTGTTGTGCCTGGCCTGAAGGCGGCGAGGCACCTCAACACTGACTGGGCACGCTCGTTGGTGAGGCGTGCTGACATAGCGACCGAGTCTAACTCCATACTGAGAAAAGAGATGCTCTGGACTGGCGTAAGCTTGCTCTTTACCCAGTTGACGTGAAGCCCCAAACAGCTGAGGTGCCTGAGCACCTGGTCTCTGTGAGTGCACAGTAACTCTTGCGAGTGGGCCGGGATAATTCAGTCGTCGAGGTAATTGCGTATGCGGATTCCGGCTTCTCGGAGCGGGGCAAGAGCTGCCTCTGCGACTTTTGGGAAGACACGAGGGGACAGAGACAGGCCAAAGGGGAGCACTTTATTCTGATATGCCTGGCCATCGAACGCGAACCGCCGGAAGGGGCAGTGTCAAGGCAGAATAGAGACGTGGAAGTACGCGTCCTTCAGGTCTACTGCTGCGAACCAATCTAGATGCCGGACGCAGGTTAAGATGTGTTTTTCTGCGTGAGCATTTTGAACGGGAGTTTATGCAACGCTTGATTGAGAACTCGCAGGTCCAAGATTGGTCGTAAGCCACCGCCTTTCTTGGGTACGATGAAGTAAGGGCTGTAGAAACCCTTCTTCATCTCGGTTGGAGGGACAGGCTCTATCGCATCTTTGAGCAAAAGAGTGGCGATTTCCGCGCGCAGGGACTGGGCATGTTCGCAGTGTACTGCGGAAAAGCGGACGCCCATGAAGGGGGGCGGGGGCCTGGCAAACTGAATTGCGTAACCGAGTCGAATGGTCCGGGCCAGCCAGCGAGATGGGTTGGGAAGTGAAAGCCACACGTCCAACCTCTGGGGGGCACCAAAGGAACGATTAATTTTGACTTACCCGACAGCGCCTCACAGTGGGGCAGAGCTGGTAGGGCAGCGTTGGGCGGCGACAGGGCGACCCGAGGCTTGGGTGCTGAGAAAAGACTCAAAGCACTTACCTTGCTCTGCACACCCGGCAGGGGGCAGGTTAGCGACTGAGGAGGAGGTCCAGGGTAGGCGTCCTCTAGACTCGAGGCATCCTGAGTCTAGAGGACTCCAGCCGGGGAACAGTCGTGGGCTGGAGACGGGTGATCCATGTCCAGGAAGCCGGGACTGTTGAGATCTGGTGGCAGAGTGCCGTGAGAATAGCATTAGCGGGCCAGGTGACCCAGAGACAAAGGAAATAGCTCTTTAATTGAGAATGTGGGTACTGCAGCCCCATCTAAGGGGGACGGCAAATGAAAATTGCTCCCGGCCCTCCACCGGGGGACAGAGTGGTCTTACCACCTCCGGAGCTAACATCTTGGTGGCTGGGTCATCCGTCTCAGGAGCGCCTGGGAGCCTTACGGGTCCTCGAGGGGGTCCGAGAGATGGGGGGGGGGGGGGGGGGGCGTCTGCTTCTTGCAGTGTGCTTGACGCTGAGGCTGAGAGCTGGGTGCGGGTTGAGGCGGAGCAGTTTTCTTAGACGCAGGGGGATGCCCTCGGCGAGCAGATGGGGCAGGGCCCGTGGCGGCAGGTTTGCGGCGGGGCAGGATGTTTTTCACAGTGGAGAACTGCTGGGCGAAGTGCTCGACGGTGTCGCCAAAGAGGCCAAACTGGGAGAAAGGGGCGTTGAGGAAGCAAACTTTGTCGGCCTCGCACATCTCGACCAGGTTGAGCCGCAGATGACATTCCTGGACCACAAGGGTGGCCATCGCCTGCCTGAGTGCCTGCGCGGTGACCTTCGTGGCTCTGAGGGTGAGGTCGGTCGCTGAGCGCAGTTCCTGCAGCACATCGGGGTCAGGGCTACCCTCATGCAGATCCCTGAGCGCCTTGGCCTGGTGGACTTGCAGGATGGCCATGGCATGCAAGGCGGAAGCAGCCGGTCCCGCGGCACTGTAGGCTTTGGAGTTTAACGAGGATTTCATCCTACAGGCCTTGGAAAGGAGTATAGGGGAACCGCGCCAAGTGGTAGGATTTCCGGGACATAGATGGAACGCAACAGCCCTATCCACCTGGGGAATCGCTGTATACCCTTGGGCCGCTCCGCCGTCGAGGGTAGCGAGAGCGGACGAGCAGGGCTTTTGATGAGTAGAGAGGGGGGCTCTCCACAAAGACGTCAGCTCGTCATGCACCTCCTGGAAAAACGGGACGGGGGACGGGGGGGGGGGGGGGGGCGATGCTGTGAGCTGCGCCCAGACCCCAGGAACCAGTCATCTAACCGTGACGGGTGTGGGGTGGAGGGTTCCAATAAAACCCCACACCGACGGCGGCCCGGGCAAGCATGTCGGACATCTGCGCGTCAGCCTCAACCTGGGCGTGCTGGCCCGAAGGTGGCAGCCCAGGGGAGGTATCAGCGTCAGACACCGCGCTCTCCGATAAGGCGGCGAGCTCATCCACCTCGAGCTCCAGAGGATAGGCAGACTGGCCGTGAGGCGAGCCGCTGTTGCCTCGAGCAGGGATGGAAGACAACGAGCATGCCGGGGGGCGGGTGGTCCGAGGGGGCGTACCCGGCAGAGCTGCACCCACTGCCCTCCCCAAATCGCCTCCATCGCCAGCCGCATCGTCCTCAGTCTCATGGGAAGAAGGAGCGATACGGCGGGCGGCTGGAGTGGCGTGCTTTCTGTTGAAAGCAAGCCGCGACCGCAACGTTGCCATGGTCATGATCTCGCAGTGAGAGCATGAACCATCCACAAACGCTGCCTCGGTGTGATCGGTGCCCAGACACACGAGACAACGCCTGTGGCCGTCTGAAGCTTAGAGCACTCTACCGTATCCAGGAACTACATAGGGGCAGAATGGCATCTTTAAAAAGACGCGTCCTGAAAAGGACGTTCAACGCCGCTGTGTATTGCTCTTTTAGAGAAATAAACTCTTTCATAGAGAAAATTGCTCTTTATAATAAAACTCTTTTAGAACTCTGCGCTTTCGAAGTGCCCAGGGGCAAACTGCACGCCATGCAGAGAAGGAGAAAAGCCACTGAAGTGCGCCGTAGATCCAACAGCAAAGCAGAGTGTCAGAGGATAGAAGCAGAATTCTGGTGTTTCACTCGCAGCTGGCTGCATACATGACCATCGGCTACGAAGAAAATTTCTGAATGAACGTGCGTATTTCCCTCGCCTTTATACCCGTATGTCCGGGGGCGGGGTACGCAAATACTGTTCGCCAACTCTCATTGGCCTTTTTTCATAGATCAGAGGCATATTCAGCGCTCAAGAGAGACCCCTAGTGTCGCTTCTTCGACACGATGTCGAAGTGAACGACAGACGGGGAATTAAAATTACACAGTTATGATTGTTTTACAGCAAACTTTGAGACTAAACTAAAACTACTTATCAGCAGGGGTGGAAAGAGTACTGAAAAATCATACTCAAATAGAAGTTACTTACCAAAAAATGTAGTGTAGAGTAAAAGTAGCTGACCTTAAGTAAGAGTAAAAGAGTAGCTCATTTAAAAGTACTCATGAGTAGTGAGTATTGAGTACCGAGTTGCAAAACCTATGTCCCATTATAATGCCGACAAAGCGTTATTGTTGTGCATAAAACATGTTCAAACAATGCAAGGAATGCCAAAAATTGCTAAATAAGAGGGATCACTTGGCACGTGATGTCCTGCACAATAGAGGAGGTAGAGTAGCCATGGGAAAAGTTGTTTGGTAAAGGGGATACATCAAACTTAAAAAGGAATAATTCACCCAAAAATGAAAATTCTCTCATCATTTACTCTTCAATCCATCCTGGATGTTTATGACTTTCTTTCTTCAGCAGAACACAAATTAAGATTTTTAGAAGAATATCTCAGCTCTTTTGGTCCATACAATGAAAGTGAATCGGTGCTAAAATAATTAAAAAATAATATTATTATCAAAAATGCCACTGTTTTATTCTATTACATTAATACTTTTAAAACTACTCGAGTTATTCTGCCAAAAGTAGTGAGTGGTTTTCTCATTTCCTTGTTAATGTTGTTTGATTAATAGCCTTTATATGACATAGCTCCTAGAGAGTGGTCTATTTGTTTACATGCCCACTTCAAGTCCAACATTTTGATGCAAATATGCTTGTCCCACTGTTTAAATTCACAAACGACTGCGTTTACATTAATGCCTCATCTAGATGGGTATTGTCGGAATTATAAAGTGTATTTGATCATTTAGGCGCAAACCCCTGTCTGTTCAGACAGATTTTTTCTTCGGAGCCGAGAGGTTATGTATCAGCATGCTGAATAAATCCACTGCTGTTCCACTCACCTCTACAAGAGCATATGCTGTTGGAGATAAGGTGCAAATCAATGGCTTTTCTCTTCTCGAAAAAGTATATTTCTCTAAAAGAGCACAGCACTTGGACGTTGAACATCTTTTTAAAGACGCATCTTTTTGCGAAAGATGCCCTTCCGTCCTTGTGTTATTCCTGGATGCGGTCATTAGGCTACCTCTCTACTCCAGGCTGCCACGGGCGCTGCCTTGCGTGTCTGGGCAGAGAACACAATGAAGCAGCGTTTGTGAATGTTCATGTTCTCACTGCGAGAACACGACCATGGCAACTTGCGGGCGAAAGCCACCCGCATCGCGCATTCTACCAATGGGTATAGATGGGAGACTAAACATTATTAAAGTGTGACGAGACTCACGCTGCACGTGCAAGCCATTTGCGCATCACAAGCCAATCAACTATTTAGCCCTTTTATTTCGTCTTGTCACATTTTTACTTTTTGTTTAGCCTCCTATTCAGCTCATGAAAATACACTGCATGATCATGAGGAAGGATTACATAAAGATGTAGATTGGAATGCAGGTGCGGAATTCATATAAATAAAATAGTTTACTCCTCTCTCGCCGTTGCTGGCGTGCCAGTGATTACCCATCTGCGTTCCAGAAGTTCCCGACCCCTGAGCTAGAAAAAGCTTGCTGGTGGATTTTCCCATGGCATCATGAATAATGAATGTAGTTTGTACCTGATGACATAGTCTACACTGTCAATCTCTCTTCCACAACTACTGTTCTTCAGAATCCCTCCACTGCCCACCACAGCACATCGACCCAGACCATGCTTCCTCCAGGGAAAGTCCTTAAAAGAACATTAATTATTCCATTAAATGCATTATATGCTTGCTCTCTCATACATACACATACAGTATATGCACTCATACCTCAGGCAGCATATTGTGAAGTGCAGCATCCATTTTGTAGTTTCGGTATACACTGGACTCATAAGGAATGATTTGTGTCACATCTGTGTTCTGCTTTGTCAAGTATAAAAAGCCTGTGGCATTACAACAGTAATGCAACATTATTCTAATGGGGAGAAATAAATGTCAAATTATATTTTAAATCATTATAAAATAACATTTTGAGAGTCTGTTATATTATTTATGCCTTAAAACTTTAAAATGAATTATTTTGAATTTTTCTAGGTATTGAATTTCTACACCTTCAGCGTCACCAAACGGAATTGCAAAAATAATGACTGTTCATAAAACTATCTTACAACTTCCTGAATACTGCCCAGTATACGGTACACTACATAATATAATGGTAAATTAAACCAAACTGATCTCACAATTCTCATAATAATAATAATATCATAACTATCTCGCAAAAGTTATTTGCAAACAAAGCTACATTTCCATCCTATGTGTTCAAGAGAACAAAATCATCACTTCCGTGGAAATTGTGGGCTGTAATTCTTTTATTACATTTAATAAAATATGTGTGGTTTAGAGCACATATTATGCCCTTGTTTTCTAATGATTGGTGCTAGATGTGATTTCTGCTAGTGACAGTGCATCAGTTCTGCGAGTGTTACTGTATATGTGTCCTTCATCCTTATGACTATGCCTTGCGGATCTGTACATTTTTCCAATATGTGTCTGGTGAATTAAAGTGTCAATAAATCTGCTTTTTGGCACATATCAAGTTTGTATTCAACTTATTAGATCTGCAAACTCTATGCAGGCTTTGGATTTTCATAACACTGGCATTTCAGAATGATGTTTCTGAGATGTGATGAAATTAGACCACTGTTAAGTCCAGTTATGAACAAATTATTCAGTCTCATGACTTGTTGAGGCAGTCATATGCCTTTTTTGATGCATATGTAAACACCTATCTAAATTATATAGGAGTGTATTTGGTTTATATGTTTCCAATTATGCACATAATAAATAAGGATAAAACATTAGTAGTAAATATTATATACAATGTGACAAAAATTATTTATGGCCTATGATTTATGACCTAATTGGTGTACATTTGACCTTTTGATTCCCTGTTTTTTAATTGAAATAGTATGCATTATAAAATGTATCTTTAGCGCAAAGAATCTCACATTTTTCGTTCAAAGTCCTTTCACGAGATCATCCAAAACGATAAGGAGTTTTATGATCCAGACTTTAAGGCGATGATCCGTGGGGGGTGTGTCACGATAAGGCGTTTTTTGATCCAGACTTTAAGGCGATGATCCGTGGGGGGTGTGTCACGATAAGGCGTTTTTTGATCCAGACTTTAAGGCGATGATCCGGTGGGGGGTGTGTCACGATAAGGCGTTTTATGATCCAGACTTTAAGGTGATGATCTGGTAGGGGTTTGTGTATTCTCAAGGGAAAATGCTTCGGACAAATGCTTTGCGTGTTTGTTAACAAGATTTCAAAGTGTCATTTTAAATCTTTGATCTTGGAATATTTCACAACAAAAAACGGGTTTGGTATATTGACAGACCATTTAAATTATTCAGGCATAGATTAAACTATCAAATATACCAATGTTGCTTTATTCAGTTCTAAAAGAGTTTTTTAACTAAACATACATCCAAGAAATAGTTTACTCAATGAATGTTTTGTACTATTAATATCGTAAATATCCATGTGTGCATTTCTTCACACGCAATCGTCTACTAAAAATAAACAAAAACAATCAATAATAGTCTAATTAAAAAACAGCTACAGAAATAACAAGACAGTAAGACTTGCGGTCATTAAATATATGGAAAGCAAATGAGGCCAAATTTGTGTCTAGAGGAGGGCATTTTTCTGTTGAGAATTATATCAAAGAGACATGCATAAAAGATGTTGGAACCTGGACAAGTGAGCTGGAAATACAAGCATCTGCAGATTTGTTTGTCAAGCTTATATTTACCTACAGTTATAACAAGTGGCTCAAATATTGCACATCCAATGTAAACTCAAACAATAGAGGAATTTACTTGAATCATTGCAATGAGTGGCATTATGAAATTGGTGTACCAAAATAATAAATTCTGCTGATTGTGCTCATACTTGCAAAATATTTGACAAATGCAATGCACGTTTAACAACACGTCGTAAACTTGAGAGACAAAAGAGGGGGTACAAAAGCAATGGAGACATGAGAACATTTAAATGACTCTGAAAAGTTATAGAGACAATGAAGTTCACAGAAAAAACAAGGGAGGGAACGAGACGTCGTGTCTTCCCGGCCACGTCGCTGAGACGAGCCGCTGAGGTGCCCGGAACACTCCCGGCTCCTCAGAAAAATCCTGAATGAATGAGCGTATTTCCCTCGCCTTTATACCCGTATGTCCGGGGGCGGGGTATGCAAATACTGTTCGCCAACTCTCATTGGCCTTTTTTCATAGATCAGAGGCATCTTTCGGCGCTCAAGAGAGACCCCTAGTGTCGCTTCTTCGACACGACGTCTCGTTCCCTCCATCAGGGAACGGAGGTTACATACGGAACCGAGACGTTTTTTTTTTTTTTTTTTATCAGAACGAGTTCGCTTCAGTCAATATCCACTGTTTTAGAAACACATTTTCACCACTTTGTTAAAAGTAAAAAATAAATAAAAAAGTTCTTATACCATGCATTATTTTAACACCCCAGTTTTGTCACCAAGCATTGCACCCCATTAAAGACACATCATTTAAACACCTTTTCAATTAAAATGTTGTTTGTTGAAATAAAACTGTTAAACGCATTTATGTTAAAGTTTTTTATAATTTTTAGAGTGACTTTGTTGTGTTTGCCAACTTGATACATTTTGTTTAAAAACACATTTTTACCGTTTTGTCACATTTTCATCAAAAGGTCAAATTTATACAAATTAAATCATAAATCATAAATCATTTTTGTCACAGTGTATATAATATTTACTGCTAACATTCATTCACCTCAAGCAAGTTTATTAATTTTTTCTGTACATTTTAAAGCTTTGATTTACATATTGGGTATTTCCATCAAGCAATTTGTATGTGATATTCCAAAATGTGTATAAAAATACGTGGATGGAAACCCAGTGACTGTAAATTCGGCAACAGTTCTTCAGGTGAAATCTGTCTGTGTTTACTGAAATTTACAACACTGCCCCCAGTGGTGGAAGTGGAAAGTGTTTTTGAAAGTTTGGGCATGTGTGAGCTCCAGTTTCATGATGTAATATCCACAGAGGGGTGCTAATAGCTAGTTGTAAAGCAAGTTGTTTTTAGTTGTAAATGATGTAATACAGTGAAGAGGAATGTATATTTTATTAACCATACTCCTTAACCCAAACCCCAACCCTAAACCAAACCATCAGTGGAGTAAAAATAAAATCTTAGTAGGAAAATGCAACCCCTGAATCGTTCAATCATTGATTATCATTCAAATATCGATTATGTGAACACATTTACTTCCTGGTTTCCATGGGAACCTGTGTATCTGAGGCTGCTCAGTAGTGCTACAGGACAAGACAAACACATTAATGCAAATATGTCTGATGGGGGATAGCCCATAGTTATTCGGCAGAATGGGGTCAAGGTCAGGGTACTGCAACTTCCGGTAGCAATCAGGGCCACCCATAAGTTGGGAAAAAAGAGGACAGTTTTCAGGGGCCCAGCTACTGGTGGGGCAAGAGAGATAGATCAACACCCCCAATAGTGCTGGACCGCGCTACGACGTCTCTCACCATCCAGAGATCACCCGCGTGCTTTGCCAGCGACATACAGTAAATTGGCATATCAACAGAATGTAGTAGAATGTAGTAGTCATCAGGGTATTCTTTCCATGTGGATAATTTGCATACTATGCACAGTATACAGTACAAACAATATACTGCAGGAATAGTAAAAATATCATGGTGGTATGCTATCCCAAACATAGCTACTTTTTTCAAAAAGGCTTCCCGATCACCACGTCAATGCAAAAATATTAAAAGAATAAAGGCCATCTCTCGAAGAAAGTTCTGTGTGAAGATTCATTAATTATACATGTCTGCACAAGAAAGAAAAAGACATATAGTGAGGAGCATTCACAAACCTGTTTAGCTCTTTCTCTTTGTCATTGGACATTTGTGGGCAGTTCAATAACTCTGAGACGTTTTTAGTGAAGCTCTGGATGTCTGTGCTAAGATTAGTGCTAAGAGAGAGGGAGAGAGAGAGAGAGAGAGATTTTTTTATATAAAAATGAGAGGCAGAATGATAGTGAATGGTGTGTGGTAACTGAGGCTAACAAAAATATGATGGTGTAAACGATGACAATGTTCATTTCTGTGTGGATTATCCTTTTAAATACAAGGGCAGGCAGAAGTCATCAAGTCCATGCAGCAATGCATTGGCCAGAGGTAGAACCAGGACTTTTCCCGGTGGGCTGGTCAGTTGAGTGGGCTGATGTGACTAAATGGATTCAACCGTGCAGCGCATCTGCTGGCCGCAACGTGAGAGTGGAGCTGGACTGGTCCAAATGCATAGCACTGAAAAACTTGTAGTGCTCGCGTCTCGCAGTCCAGTGTTAAACACAGCGCAACATATGGAACCGTTAAAGGCTTTGTGCAAAGCTCATTGAAACCAGATTAAACAGCACCAACATTCTAAATAGCAGTGAAGAGGTAAATGTCTCGGTTACGTATGTAACCTTCGTTCCCTGATGGAGGGAACGAGACGTCATGTCGAAGAAGCGACGATAGGGGTCTCTCTTGAGCGCCGAAAGATGCCTCTGTGATGATGCATCTATGCAAAAAGGCCAATGAGAGTTGGCGAACAGTATTTGCATACCCCGCCCCCGGACATACGGGTATAAAGGCGAGGGAAATACGCTTGTTCATTCAGGATTTTTCTGAGGAGCCGGGAGTGTTCCGGTCTCCTCAGCGGCTCGGCTCAGTGACGTGGCCGGGAAGACACAGCGTTTTGTTCCCTCCATCAGGGAACGGAGGTTAAATACGTAACCGAGACGTTCCCCGTCTGTCGCTCACTTCGACGTCGTGTCGAAGAAGTGACACTAGGGGTCCACTTCAAAACTCGCCATGCGCTGAGCCGTGTACGTGTACTGCTGACACAGAAGCGGGCAGGTATCCTATGTGCACAAGCGAACAACTATGTTCAGGCTGCACGTACACATCCCCAATGCCCCAAAAAAGTCGTCAGAATCCTTTTGGTTACCCTAGGGGGGAACAAGGTGACGCTCCCAACTAGGGAATGGGCCAAGCCTGGCTGGGCCTCTTTTCTCTCTATGTTTTCTCGGCATAGAGCAAGAGCAGCCGGGGCCCTTACCGCATCGAGGGAAGGGGGTCTTACCCAAATTCCTATTCTTTCAGGGGGAAAAGACCCTGCAGAGGCCACACCCACCCGAAAGGGGAGGTAGAGGTGGCAAAATACATCACATGGCCTCTTGGGTCACATGTGGGAATAATGACAAGGTGGTAGATCCAACCTCGAAGAGGGGGGAGTTGCTACAACACGGCGACCGGAGGGCAGCGAAGGACTGCCTAAGGGAGATGCGGGTCAGTTTGTAAGGTGACCGTACCGCGGAAGTACACACAGGAGGAGTCCGCGTAGGAGGCCTAACCTGTGGAGCACCTATTCCGGTAGGGGTAGCCTGAGGTACCCGTAGTGGACTGGGCCGGCAAGTTCCTCCGCTGAACTGTTGCGGACCCAAAAGGGCTAGGGAGGAATCGACCAGGAACCTAAAAGGGGTCTCCTGGGAAGAAGGCGCACTGTTTTACCTCGACAGAGGAAAGGGCGCTGGACGCAAGCGATTCACCCGGTCAGACCGTCGACGTGTACCGAGTTCTACGGGCTCGGACCTGAGAAAACACGGGACGAGACTGACTCAACCCTGAGATTGTAAGATCTCGCAAAGGTGTTAGGTGTTGCCCAGCCCGCAGCTCTGCAAATGTCTGCTAGGGAGGTGCCCCTAGCCAGTGCCCAGAGGATGCCACACTCCTGGTGGAGTGGGCTCGGACCTGCTTTTAGGGGGTGGGGGGCATGGCCTGGGTGTGATAGGCCAACTGAATGGCGTCCACTACCCAGTGGGACAGCCTCTGTTTGGAGACAGCTTTCCTTTCTGCTGTCGCCCAAAGCAGACAAAGAGCTGCTCAGAGCGTCTGAAGCTCTGGGTGCGTTCCAGGTAGGCACACAAAGCATGTACCGGACACAGCAGTGAGGGGGCTGGGTCTGCCTCCTCCCGGGGCAGTGCTTGCAGGTTCACTACCTGATCTTCTGAAGGGCGTGGTAGGAACCTGGGGCACATAGCCCGGTCGAGGTCTTAGGTCTATCACATATGTGTCTGCCGGACCGAAATCCAGGCAAGTGTCGTTAGTAGAGAACGCTTGCAGGTCCCCGACCCTCTTGATGGAAGCGAGCGTGATCAGCAGGGCCGTCTTTTTGAAGAGAGGGCCCTGAGCCAACTGATTCTAGCGGCTTGGAGGGGGATCTCTGAAGACCGGTGAGGACCACCGAGAGATCCCAGGAGGGGAACAGGATTGGCCGGGAGGGATTTAGCCTCCGGGCACCTCTTAGGAACCTGACGATTAAGTTGTGCTTACCCAGGGACTTGCCGTCTACTGGGTCATGGTGAGCTGCGCTAGCGGCGACATACACCTTCAAGGTGGACGGGGACAGCCTCCCCTCCAACCCCTCCTGTAGGAACAGAAGCACTGACCTAACTGCGCACCTCTGTGGGTCTTCTGCCCAGGAAGAACACCAATTCACGAACCATTTCAGGGCGTAGAGTTGCCTGGTAGAAGGGGCTCTGACCTGTTTGATCATGGCTACGACCGTGGGTGGTAGACCAGCTAGATCTTCCGCGTCCCGTCCAGGGACCAGACATGGAGGTTCCAGAGGTCTGGATGCGGATGCCAGAGCATGCCCCGTCCCCGAGAAAGAAGGTCTTTCCTCAGGGGAATTCGCCAGGGAGGGGCTGTAGCGAGGAGTACAAGGTCTGAGAACCGGGCCCAGGTGGGCCAGTAGGGAGCCACAAGAGTGACTTGATCCTCGTCCTCCCTGACCTTGCACAGCACCTGTGCAAGAAGGCTCACTGAGGGAAATGCGACAGCTGTGCGCCAGTGCATCTGCCCCAAGGGGAGCCTCTGAGCGTGTGTTCCAGAGCAGGCAGTGGGAGGTCTCTCGGGAGGCAAACAGGTCTACCTGGGCCTTGCTGAACCGTCCCCAGATCAGCTGAACCGAGTGGGGGTGAAGCCTCCACTCTCCACCAGGCAAGCTTTGTCGTGACAGCGCATCCGTTATCACATTGAGGTTGCCGGGGATGTGAGTGGCATGCAGCGACTTGAGTCGACGGGCGAGTTGTGACACGTGGCAGAAGCGTACGCCGCCTTGGTGATTTATGTACGCCACCGCAGTGGTGCTGTCCTTCTATCTGACCAGGATATGTTCGTCTCGAACTAACGAGAGAAACTTCCGCAGGGCCAAAAGGACGGTCAACAACTCGAGGCAGATGATGTGCCAACGCAGCTGGGCCCTCCAACGGCCTGCGGCCGCATGCCCTTTGCATACGGCGCCCCAACCCGATCTGGAGGTGTCAGTCGAGACCAGGACACGTCGGGACACCTGCTGTAAGGGTACTCCAGCCCATAAGAAACAGAGGTCTGTCCAGGGTTTGGATGTTTGGTGGCAGGCGGGGGTGATTGTCACACGGTGCGTGCCGCGGCGCCATGCTCGTCTCGGGACTCAAGTCTGAAGACAGTGCTGAAGCGGTCTCATATGCATCAACCCCAGCGGCGCGTCCGCCGCAGATGATGCCATATGCCCCAGGAGCCTCTGGGAAAGTTTTAAGGGGACCATTGTGCCAAGGCCTGAAAGCGGCGAGGCACCTCAACACTGACTGCACACGCTCGTTGAGGAGACATGCAAACATTGAGACTGAGTCAAACTCCATTCTGAGAAAAGAGATGCTCTGAATTGGAGTAAGCTTACTCTTTTCCCAGTTGACCTGAAGCCCCAAACAGCTGAGGTGCTTGAGCACCAGGTCTCTGTGAGTGCATAGGTAATTGAGTATGCGGATGCCGGCTTCTCGGAGCGGGGCAAGAGCTGCCTCTGCGACTTCCGTGAAGAAGCGAGGGGACAGAGACACACCGAAGGGGAGGACTTGTACTGATACGCCTGGCCATCGAACGTGAGCTGAAGAAAGGGGAGTACGCATCCTTCAGGTCTACCGCTGCGTACCAATCTAGATGCCGGACGCAGGTTAAGCGTGAGCATTTTGAACGGGAGTTTGTGCAACGCTTGGTTGAGAACTCGCGAGTCCAAGATCGGTCGTAAGCCGCCGCCTTTCTTGGGTATGATGAAGTGAGGGCTGTAGAGACCCTTCTTCATCTCGGTTGGAGGGACAGGCTCTATTGCGTCTTTGAATAAGAGTGTAGCGATTTCTGCACGCAGGGACCTGGCATGTACGCTGTGTACTGCGGGGGGGCAGAAGCCTGGCAAACTGAACTCCGCGCAAGGGGCACCAAGGGGACGAATATTTTGACATACCCGGCGGGGCTTCGCAGCGGGGCGGAGCAGGTAGGGAAGCGTTGGGCAGCGACAGGGCGACCCGCGGCTGGGGTGCTGAGAAAAGACTCAAAGCACTTACCTACCTCCGCACACCCGGCAGTTTTTGGTAGGTGTCCTCTGGACTCGTCGGAACCGGTCGGCCGGCTGTGAGTGGCGCACCTGCCCGCGGGACCGATCAAGTAGCCTGGGAAAGCATAGCCATAGCAGGCTCAGGCAAGTGATCAGCATCCGACGCTGCTGTAACGCTCTCCGATGCAGCGGTGATGTCATCCAATTCTGTAGCAAGCAAGCGTGCCGGGGAGGCGGGCGGTTCGAGGGGGTTTACCCGGCGAACAGAGCCCGTGATTGTCCCCAAATCGCCTTCATCGCCCGCTGCGCCTGCGTCAATCCCGTAGGAAGGAGCCGAAGCGCGGGGGGCGGCTGAAGTGGCTTTCTCTCATTATAAAAGAAAGCCAGGCGACCGCAATGCTAAAACGGCCATGTTCTCGCACTGAGAAGATGAACCATTGGAGAGAATCGCTCATCCCGGGCTCAGACGGAAGCAAACAAGCGTGCCAGGGAGGCGGGTGGTTTGAGGGGGTTTACCCGGTGAACAGAGCCCTTCATAGTCCCCAAATCGCCTTCATTGCCCGCTGCGCCTGCGTCAATCACGTAGGAAGGAGGCAAGGCGGGTGGCTGAAGTGGCTTTCTCTCATTACAAAAGAAAGCCGCGCGACCGCAATGTCGCCATGGCTATGTTCTCGCACTGAGAACATGAACCATTCATAAAACGCTGCCTGCGTGTGATCGCAGCCCAGGCATGCAATACAGCTTTTATGACCGTGAGAGGTGGGGAGAAATCACTGCATCCAGAAACTACACAGGGGTGGAAATTACATCTTTATAAAGACGCGTCCTGAAAAGGACGTTCAATGCCGCTGTGTAATGCTCTTTCAGAGAAATAAACTCTTTTACAGAGAAAATCACTCTTTCAACTCTTTCCAACTTTGCGCTGTCGAAGCGTCCAGGGGCAAAGCTGCATGCCGTGCAGTGAAGAAAAAAGCCGCTGGAGTGCGCCGTAGATCCAACAGGAAAGCAGAGCGTCAGAGGATAGAAGCAGGATCAGTTGTGTCATTCGTAGCTGGCTGCATACACACGACCATCGGCTCCGAAGAAAATTACTGAATGAACGAGCGTATTTCCCTCACCTTTATACCCATATGTCCGGGGGGCGGGGAATGCAAATACTGTTCACCAACTCTCATTGGCCTTTTTTTCATAGATCTGAGGCATCTTTCGGTGCTCAAGAGAGACCCCTAGTGTCGCTTCTTCGACACGACGTCGAAGTGAGCGGCAGACGGGGAACATGAAACATTGTGTCATCTTTTAAACTTATTGTGACAACTTTAATTACAAGCTTTTCAATGCACACATAACCTCTTATTACATTGCGGTTAGTACTGCAAAAAGTACAAGGACTAAATATTAATTTAAACAAATGACAATAAAATGCAAATTAATCTCTTCAGTAATCAAAATACTTTTGAATGTAACTGCATTCTAAATACAAATTATTTAAATTGTAACTGTAGTGGATTACAGTTACTTATATTTTGTATTTTAAATACGTAATCCTGTAACATGTATTTCGCTACTCCCTAACCCTGGGTATTAGTTAGATATTTTCATTTAGGCAACACAAAAATATACCAAGAGCTTTAAAGCCTGGAGACCCATGGGATAAGATATGAGCTTTTTCTCCTTTGTAAAAATGCTTGGTGTCTAGTTTAGTTTAATGGAAAAATTACATTCAATAATTTAGAGCCTGATGAAAGATCAGTCCTACTGTCAGAGTGTTTGAACAAATATCTACATACAGTAATTTAGGTTTTAATTAACTTTTACATGCACACCCTCTTCAGTGAGACAATAGTGGAGAACGTGTGGGCCGGTTGGTCCAGTGCAATTTTTTTTTTTTTTTTTTTTTACCCAGTCCAGCCCTGGGTACGAGCATGGATGGAAAGGGGGCTGAAAATGGGCACAAATGCCAAATATAACAGAACAGTATGAAAATGAGGCTAACACTCTAACAACTCTTTTTGTGTTCTATGGAAGAAAGAAAGTTATATGTGTTTGCAACAAAATGTGGGTGAGTAAATGATGACAAAATTTTATTTTTGGTTGAACTATAGATAAGTACATTCAGTAATCTCTCTATATCCACTACTAAAGTGTCTGTTTTGTAACATAAGTCTTGCTGTCACAGACTAATCTGAAACTGGACACACCTTGCAGGAGTGATGACGGAAAACATCTCACGGACTACTGTGCAACGCAGCTTTGAACGATTCTTGCTCATCTCATCTCTGATGTGGAAAAACAACAACAAACATCAAACAAGCATATAAAACAAATTAGACAAAATTAATATTTACCACATAATATAATGTCATATCATACACTTAGTGACCACTTTATTAGATACACCTGTACACCAACTTATTCATGCGATTATTTAAAGGGTGCCGTATATAATGTTCAGAAACCCTTGTTATTGATGACACTTGTGGCCTTTAAGTGAACTACAGCCAGCTGCCTATTGCTCATGCTCGCACACACACTCCATAGGGACATGAGAATTGACCAAAGCAATGATGTAAAGCTGACAGAATAGGTAGCAATATTAAAATTACACAGTTATGATTATTTTACTACAAACTTTGAGATATTATATTTGACTCTCCAGTGCTGGTACATGGCTAAAACAAAGTGTGGATACAGGTCTGACTATGCGAGTCTGTAGTTTGAAGTAATCACTTTTCTTTGCATAATACACTGACTGCATTTATACAATAGAAATAGCTTTATCAATAGCTGTTAGCTAAATTTGGTGGATGATGACAGCAGCTGTTTATAAAATAGACTGTACATTATAAATATACTGACACAATTCAGTATTGATTTGATTCCATCACAACTGTCATTTTGATAAATCGATACGCCATTGTTTTATATTAATAGAATGTATATATTTTCTGTATTACTAAGTTACGTTGCGCTAATGAATGGGTCTTATTGCATTATCTTGAACATTGTCTAGCATTCATTTAATGTTATTGTAGTTTACCTTGCTGAATAATTACAGATTAACATTGACATTAACCTGATTAATATAAGTCAGTATTGTATAAAAAGAAGATTGTTTAAATTATTTGAAATTTATGATGCAAGGTAGCTTGCAAATCGTCAGCGATCTAGCAGGCAAGATCAAGTTTACTAACATTACACAGATCAGTCCTTATGGCACTATATTTCATATGCTTTGCAGTTATGTAAGCTTACCTGTCCAATAAGAACACCGATTCAGGGTCGATTTTGATCCCCAAAACTGAACGAGGATCCTTCCAGGAATCAAATACCCTGCCGATGTTCACTCTAGTTTTTGTTCACTCGACCACGGTCTTGTTTCCGCTTAGCCAGACAGGATTCAGTAGATTTTTTTTGGTTTGTGTAAGAGTCGGTGTTGTGCTGGGAGCCGGACATTTGCTGGATTCCATATCTAAGATAATATTACCTTGTGTTGCAGTTTGTTGTCACTGTTGAATAGCAAGGCTCTATGGAGCGTGCATAAACGTCACATTCTTTGGATTTTCCCGGCAAACCAACCCGCTCCTGTCCCATGAAAATCAGTCTACAGGCTTTAATAGGCAACCTAGGAAGTCCAGGAGGGGCTCATTTTTTAAATTGCGTTGCAAGCCGTTCATGCATTGGCAAAAAAAAGGCTAATATTACATGAAAATTTTTTACATATTGCACCTTTAATCAGCCACCTTTAATCAGAGTTAACAATTAGAGACTGTTGTGCATGAAAATTGCAGGAGATTAGCAGTTACAGAAATACTCAAACAAGCCCATCTGGCACCAACAATCATGCCACGCTCCAAATCAATGAGATCACATTTTTTCCCCATTTTGATGGTTGATGTGAAAATTAACTGAAGCTCCTGAACCGTATCTCCATGATGCATTGCACTGCTGCCACACAATTGGCTGATTAGATAATCGCATGATTAAGTAGATGTTCCTAATAAAGTGCTCATTGAATATAGTACATTCTGTATATAAAAATGAGGATTATAAAAAACTAAGAAAATATCAGCAGTAAAATGTCAAAATGTATTGCAAGGAAATTGTGCTTGATTGTCTTAAAAATATATTAAAATGCAAAAATTTTAATTTATTTATTAAAGATTGTAATGTGGACATGTTTTGTGAGATTCACTGATGTTTAATTTATGAGTATGAATTTGAAATAAATTGGACACACCTCACACAATGTCAAATCAAATCAAAATCAAATCACTTTATTGTCACACTACTGTGTACACGAGTGCAACAGTAGGTGAAATTCTTGTGTGCAGTTCCGAGTAACATAGCAGTCATGACAGTGACGAGACATAAACCACTTTACAATAAACAACATATTTACACAAAACAATTTACATAACAAATGTACACATACTTACACAACAATTTACATAACAAATGTACACAATACACACAATGTAGAATACACATACACTAGATACGGGTATAAATATATATAAACACTAATTGAATTGGGAGAATATATTGACAGAGTGATGATTAATAAAGTGCAGTGCTGATTGTTGATCGTGAGAGATCATGTGTTCAAAAGTCTTATTGCTTGTGGGAAGAAGCTGTCATGTAGTCGGGTGGTGCGGGTCCTGATGCTGCTATACAGCCTGCCTGATGGAAGCAGTGAAAGCAGCCCATGACTCGGGTGACTGGAGTCTCTGATGATCCTCCGAGCTTTATTCACACACCGTCTGTTATATATATCCTGGAGGGAGGGAAGCTCACCTCCGATGATGTTTCTGGCAGTTCGCACCACCCTTTGCAGGTCTTTGCGGTTGTGGGCGGTGCTATTGCCGTACCAGGCGGTGATGCAGCCAGTCAGGATGCTCTCTACAGTACTGGTGTAGAACCGTGTGAGGATGTGGTGGTTCATTCCGAACTTCCTCAGCCGTCTCAGGAAGAAGAGGCGCTGGTGAGCCTTCTTCACAACGGCCTCAGTGTGGACGGACAATGTGAGTTCCTCAGTAATGTGGACACCGAGGAACTTGAAGCTGCTGACTCTCTCCACCGGTGCTCCATTAATGGTGATGGGGCTGTGTTCTCTGTCTTTCTTCCTGAAGTCCACCACAAGCTCCTTGGTTTTACTGACGTTGAGGAAGAGGTTGTGCTCCTGACACCAGCGTGTCAGAGTGTGCACCTCCTCTCTGTAGGCCGTTTCATCATTGTCAGTGATCAGACCTACAACCGTTGTATCGTCAGCAAACTTAATGATGGCATTGGAGCTATGTGTTGCCACACAGTCATGTGTGTAAAGGGAATACAGGAGTGGGCTGAGAACACAGCCCTGCGGGGCTCCAGTGTTGAGGGTCAGTGATGAGGAGATGTTGCTGCCCATTCTAACCACCTGACGTCTGCCTGACAGGAAATCCAGGATCCAGCTGCACAGCGAGCTGTTTAAGCCCAGAGCCCGGAGTTTCTCATCAAGCTTGGAGGGCACTATGGTGTTGAATGCTGAGCTGTAGTCTACAAACAGCATTCTCACATATGTGTTCCTTTTTTCCAGGTGGGAAAGAGCAGTGTGTATTGTAGATGCAATGGCATCATCAGTGGAGCGGTTGTTACGGTAGGCAAACTGCAATGGGTCCAAAGAGGTGGGCAGAACAGAGCAGATGTGATCTCTGATCAACCTCTCAAAGCATTTGCTGATGATGGGGGTGAGGGCAACAGGACGCCAGTCATTTAAGCAAGTGATTTTTGATTGCTTCGGTACAGGCACAATGGTTGATGTTTTGAAGCATGTGGGGACTACAGACAGGGATAGGGACAAGTTGAAAATGTCCGTAAAAACACCAGCCAGTTGTTTCGCGCATGCTCTGATGACGCGGCCCGGAATGCCGTCTGGTCCCGCGGCTTTACGGATGTTCACCCGTCGAAAGGATCGGGTTACATCCGCAACAGAGACGGAGAGTGAACCATCATCTGTAGTATCGGCCGCGAGTGCTCTCTCCGCGAGGGCGGTGTTGTTGTCCTCGAAACGAGCATAAAATGTATTAAGCTCGTCCGGGAGAGAGGCAGCGGTGTTCATGGCGGAGTTTTTATTCCGTTTATAGTCCGTGATGGTGTTAATTCCCTGCCACATACTTCTGGAGTCAGTGGTGTTAAACTGTTCTTCAATTTTGTGCCTGTACTGGCATTTGGCTGCACGGATGGAGTTACGGAGGGCATAACTGGCTTGTTTACGCTCCTCCGCGTTCCCGGAATTAAAAGCGGTGGTCCGCACAGTAAGTGCCGCGCGAACATCGCCGTTAACCCATGGTTTCTGGTTGGGGTAGATCCGTATATTTTTTGTCGGAACAACGTCCTCTACGCACTTTCTGATGAAACACGTTACGCTATCAGCGTAAACCTCGATGTCATCATCGGAGGCAGACCGGAACATCTCCCAGTCCGCGTGATCAAAACAGTCCTGTAGCGCAGAGTCTGATTGGTCCGACCAGCACTGGATCATTCTGAGGGCGGGTGATTCCCGTTTCAGTTTCTGCCTGTAAGCGGGCAGAAGCAGAACGGAAGAGTGGTCAGATTTGCCAAATGGTGGGCGGGGGAGGGATTTGTAGCCATCCCGGAAAGGAGAATAGCAATGATCCAAAACCCGGTCCCCTCGTGTGTTAAAGCTGATGTGTTGGTGGTATTTTGGTGCTATTGTTTTGAAGTTGGCTTTGTTGAAGTCCCCGGCAACAATGAACGCGGCCTCAGGGTGCGCGGTTTCCTGCTGACTTATACTGCCATACAGTTCCCTAAGTGCCCGGTCTGTGTCGGCTTGTGGGGGGATGTACACAGCTGTGATAATGACCGCTGTGAATTCCCTCGGTAGCCAGAATGGTCGACACAGAAGCATGAGAAATTCCAGATCAGGAGAGCAGAAAGACCTGATAAAATGTATATTCCTCTGATCACACCATGATTTGTTGATCATAAAACATACACCTCCACCTCTGCTTTTACCTGAGAGGTCTTTCGCTCTGTCCGCTCGGTGCACAGAGAAACCCGTGGGTTCGATGGCCGAGTCTGGAATCTCCGCGGACATCCAGGTTTCCGTAAGACAGATAACACAGCATTCTCTCGTCTCTCGTTGGAAAGAGATCCGCGCTCTCAGCTCGCAGAGCTTGTTGTCCAGAGACTGAACATTTGCCAGTAGTATACTGGGTAGCGGGGGGCGATTTGCGCGACGTCTTAATCTGATGAGAACGCCGGCTCTTTTTCCCCTTTTCCGTCTGCGTTTCCGCGGCTGGGCAGCCCAAACAAAGGGATCCGCTGGCGTGTTTGTAAACCGCGGGTCGGCATTGAGGAATGTGAAGTCCGGTTTTCGGTGTGTGATTGCCGAACCAATGTCCAAAAGCGTTTGTCTGTCGTACACAATAAGGCAGACAACATCCAAGACAAAAAAACACAGAACTGTAAACAAAACAAACAATAAACTGCAGTGTTTTGACGGAGCTCGCGACGCAGCAGCCATACTCGGCGCCATCTTGAGAGCATGGCTCAATGTTGAATTGGAATGACAAACAAATGGGGAATTTACTAAACTGCAATTCAAAGAGTCACACAACAGATAAATTATATCAGTTCAACACTAATTTTGAGACAAAACATGAATAATTCCATCAATAAATGTGTCTAATTTATTCCCTGATAGGTTTAATAGATTTATATTTTTCAAAAGTCAAGTGAATTTTATTTGTATACCGCCTTTCACAACATACATCGTTTCAAAGCAGCTTTACAGAAGATCAGGCATTAACAGACAATAAAACTGTTATGTCTATAATGTCGATGAATCATCATTGTGTAATTAGATAAAACACAATTGTTAATCGTGTTCAAAAATAAGCAATTAAATAATAATTGTATTAATAACCCAGTGAGAAAGCTGAAATCGACTGTGGAACACAAAACTCCATAAGATGTTAATTAATATAGAGAAAAAGAAAATAGAGAAAATAACCTTGGGAGAAACCAGACTCACTGTTTGGGCCAGTTCCCCACTGGCTAACATCATGCATATAATGTAAATATTATTTATGTATAGTTAAAGTCATGATTTAAATTTATTAAACTAAGTAAGTGTTAAGGGTCAGTGTTTAAACATCGATTTTGTTTGAAATGTAAGATTAATTACCAATGTCTTTGAAGTCCATCCTGTATTAACTGCAGAAGTTCACATAGATGCAATTGTCCTTGTTAATTGGCTGATGAAGGCTTTCTATGTCTATGCATTCCATTTCAAGATCATAGTCCATCAATAGACCGAGGTGATGCAGGCAGAGATCAGGGATGTGAAACGCAGTTCAACCTGGCCGGTAATTTCGGTGAGGTTCGGTGTGGTCCATCCTAAATCCAAGGTTCAGACAAAGGCATATGATGTATCCCATGTCTTATGGTTGGAGCTGGCATCAGTTCATCCTCTGAAGTCCATCATTATAGACTGAAGTGATGTTTGGCTGGCACCGGCTGCATTTAGTCTTCATCATTCAGCGACACGTAGCAGTGGAGTCCAACACGAAGCAGGAATGCTGCTGGATCCAGCCGGTTCTGGTGACCTCAGGATAGGAGTCCCGAGGTTGAGACAGGGAAACAAATAAAATAATATAAGCATAGATGCCATTCAATTTATTGCAGAGTTATAAATCATGATCAATATTTCTGGTTTCTGGTTCCGGCAGACCCAACTAAAGCAGTCTAATTATGGGTTGGAGGATAAATTAGATGTATGCCCGGCTAAATAGATGAGTCTTTAGTCTAGACTTAAACTGAGGGAGTGTGTCTGCATCTCGAACAGTGTTAGGGAGACTATAGTTTTGGAGCCAAATATAAAAAGGATCTACCTCCTTTTGTGGATTTTGATATTCTAGGAACTATTAACAGGCCAGAATTTTGCGATCGTAATGAACGTGATGGAATATAGCGTGGTAGAAGGTCACTTAAGTAATGCGGAGCTTTTCATTCAAAGCTTTCATTCATTCAAAGCTTTGTACGTAGTTAACAGATTTTTTTAATTAATACGGAATGTAACAGGTTGTCAATGTAATGATGATAAAATGGGGCTAATATGATCATATTTCTTGGTTCTCATTAGCACTCTGGCTGCTGCATTTTGAACCAATTGAAGTTTATTTATTGATCTTGCTGGATATCCTCCCAGTAATGCATTACAATAATCTAGTCTTGAGGTCATGAATGCATGAATTAGTTTTTTGGCATCAGCAACAGAGAGCATGTGCCTTAATTTATCAATATTCCTTAGGTGGAAGAATGCTGTTCTACAAACATTTTCAAAGGACAGATTGGTATCAAATATAACACCTGAGTTATTCGCTGTTTAAGATGATGTAACAGTACATCCATCGAGAGTCAAATTATATTGTAGTGGCTTATTTTTAGAGTTTTTTGGTCCAATAATTAGTACCTCTGTTTTGTCAGAATTGAGTAGAAGGAAATTTCTGGCCATCCAATCTTTTATTTCATTGATACACTCTGCTAATTTTGAGAATTGTGAAATCTCATCAGGTTTTGAAGAAATATAAAGTTGTGTATCATCGGCATAGCAGTGGAAACTTATTCCACGATTCCTGATAATATCTCCCTGGGGAAGCATATACATGGAGAAAAGCAGAGGCCCTAAAACTGATCCCTGTGGCACTCCATATTTTACTTTTGTTTGGTTTGACAATTCCTCATTTACATAGACAAAGTGATAGTGGTCTGCTAAATATGACCAAAACCATGCTAATGCAACTCCACAAATGCCAACATAATTCTCTAGCCTATTCAAGAGAATGTCGTGATCTATCGTGTCGAATGCAGCACTAAGATCTAAAAGCACTAGAAGAGAAATGCAGCTGCAATCAGTTGATAAGAGCAAGTCATTTGTAACGCTGATAAGTGCAGTCTCTGTACTGTGATGAGGCCTAAATCCTGACTGAAATTGTTCGTATATACTATTTCTCTGTAGAAATTAACATATTTGGGAGGATACTACCTTTTCTAGTATTTTTGACATAAACGGGAGATTTGAAATCGGTCTATAATTAGTCAGTTCTCCAGGATCAAGTTGTGGTTTCTTAATAAGTGGTTTGATAACTGCCATTTTAAAGTTTCTTGGGACAAGTCCTAAGCATAGCGAGGAGTTAATAATATTAAGAAGAGGTTCTGAAATTATGGGAGATACCTCTTTTAAGAGCTTAGTTGGTATAGGATCTAACAAACATGTTGTGGCTTTTGATGTTTCGATAAGTTTTGTTAGCTCTTCATGACCTATGACAGAGAAGGATTGAAGTTGCACATGAGGAAAATTATTAGACACTGTATTCTGAGGTGCTATGACAGATGATTGCATAATTCCAATTTTATTTCTGGTTATTTCAATTTTATCTGTAAAGAAATTCATGAAATTACACTTGTGCCGCGACGTAATATCTGGTTCTGTTGAGGTTTTATTCCTAACCAATTTAGCCACAGTACTGAATAAACATCTAGGATTGTTGTGGTTATTTTCTGTGAGTTTACTAAAATATGCTTTTAGTGCCTGTCTGTATCTACAGACACTATCCTTCCATGCATCACAAAATACCTATTTAGTGTTTTTCCACATGCGCTCCATTTTCCAAGCTGCTCTCTTGAGAACATGAGTGTGATCATTGTACCATGGTGTAGGGCTTATTTCTTTCATTTTCTTTAATCGAAGTGGGGTGACAATATCAAGAGTGCTAGAGAACACTTGTTATTTCATCAAGTAGTTCTGGGGTTTATTGAGTGTATGAGATAGATCTGGAAGATTATTAGTGAACCTATCTTTAGTGGTCGAAAGAATAGTTCTACCTGAGCGATAGCGTGGTGTAGATTGAGAAACATTAGCTGATTGCAGCATACAAGAGACGAGGTAATGATCCGAGATGTCATTGCTCTGCAGCAGAATTTCTATATTATCAACATCAACTCAATACGACAGAATTCAATCTAGCATATGATTATGGCGATGAGTTGGTCCTGTTACATTTTGTATGACTCCAAGAGAGTTGAGAATATCAATAAATGCTAATCCCAATGTATCATTTTGATTATCTATGTGAATGTTGATGTCACCAACAATTAAAGCTCTATCTACAGTAACTACAAGTTCTGATAAATTAAGGCCCGGGTGATCTATACATTGTAGCAAGGACAAAAGACGACAGAGATTTTTTATGTATATCTGACGGTGTCACATTAAGCATTATTAGTTCAAAAGACTTACATTTATATGTTTGTATTGTTTAAGTTTGACCTTAATCAATTTTTTTCTAAATGATTTAGTGAGGGTATTGTGTTTGGTAGTTCGGGGAACAGACACAGTCTCTATGAGATATCTAAGTGATACAGTCTCTATGTGTTGTAGTTTATGTGACCTGTGTAACATCTCAAGGCAGCTAGCAGACGTTCGGGTTTAACCAGTTTGTCTGCTTCCTGACCTGGGCCCCAGTTAGTCAAATACTACCATTATTAAGACTATGAGTCAAATTACTAGAGAGGAGAGAGGCACCTTCGCTGGAGGGATGGAGTCCGTCTGTCTTTAGCAGGTCAGGTCTACCCCAAAAACTCTTCCAATTGTCTATAAATCCTATTTTTTTCTTCAGACACCACTCAGACATCCAGCCATTCAGTGACAATAATCTACTATAAACCTTGTCACCATGACTAGCAGGGAGGGGACCAGAGCATATTACAGTGTCTGACATAATTTTTGCAAATTCGCACACCTCTTTAACATTATCTTTAGTAATGTCTGACTGGCGAAGCCGGACATCATTAGTGCTGACATGGATAACAATTTTAGAAAATCTACATTTAGCATTAGCCAGCACTTGTAAATTTGATTTGATGTCAGACGCTCTGGCCCCCGAAATGCAATTAACAATAGTGGCTGGAGTCTAATATGTCCCACTATTTCCACGTTCCTTACAATAGAATCGCCAATAACAAGGGCTCTTTCAACATGATTCTCAGTAGGTGTATCGCTGAGTGGAGAGAATCGATTGGAAACTCTAACAGGAACGGGAGAGTGGTGTCTCTTTGCTGAGCGAGTATGCTGCCGAGACGTCACCCAAATGCCTTGCTGCAGGGGCTTTACAACCGGAACCAAAGTGTGTATGTTGCTATCTACTACTAGCATCCGAAACAGTATCTACCGGATTCTCTTTCTCACTGACCTCCACTAGCATTCAGATGTGAGTCTAACTCATTAACCTTCTCCGTCAGCCTGACTAATTCCTTACATTTATCTCATGTGAATCCCTCACAGCTGGAGGAGGCTATTGTAAACATGTGACATGCAATGCAGGAAGAAATAACATGAGCGGATGCCATGACTTACCGCAAATTGTTTGTTGTTGGTTGTTCTTGAGAAGCGGTGCTTTGAGATTGATGCAATAATCTGTGTACCGCAGAGGAGAAAAAAAACGGGTGGGTGCTGAAAAAATGCAAGCAGTTTAATCGCGATAAAAATAGAACGTGGATGCAGGTGGAATATGCATGCAGTTGAATCACGATAAGAGAATAATACGAGGGAAAACCCGATGCGCGCTTAAAAATGGCAGATGTTAAGGATTTAAGGCTGAAAACAGATATATAAGAGAAGCTAAAAAAAACTAGCAGGCTACAAACACAGACTCTAGCTAGGTGCCAGCAGCAACAGGTAAAATACACACAGATAAAACATCAGAAAAACAGAAAAACCTGAAACGCGGTAAAATGACAAAGGATATAACGATGAACGATAAATATAACAATGAACGTTTGAGAATAAGAATAAGCAATGCTAAGCAGGCTACAAACAAACTCTCATGCAGCGTGCTGTCAGCAACAGGAAGTCCAGTGACAAAACATAGGTAAATCCTGTCAAAACCATCCATCAGCCATCAGAACCGATTGTTTCCAGAAAACTTTATAAAAATAAATGTTGAAATTAGAGTTTAAATCCATTGATTGTATAATATATTGAGTTACAATCACACTACTAATAATAATATATTAATTTCTGCTTCTTTAAATTCTTATTTTGCTACCTTAATTCAATATATTCAGGACTGGAATTTAAAAAGTATAATCATTCATTTAAATCAAATTTTTTTATAAGGACAGTCGTACAAGTAGCGTTAGAAGGGTTTGATGCTATTTAAGCATGCTGAGACACAGAATATTCTGGAAAAGCTCTCAGTATGTGCTTTGCTCTGTGAAATGGAGTGGTTCACCCTGCTTTGACTTTGGAACTAGTTTTGCTAGCAAAGTAAAATAGACAAAATAACTGGTTGTTCCATATTAACTTTATAGAAATATGGGCATAAGCCTTTAAATAAAATGTTTTTGAGATCTAAAAAAACATAAAATCACACCAGTGTGCCCAAATCTCTACTGGCAGTATATATACAGATATATATTTGTTATGTATTTAATTATTGTCCACCACCAACAATATTTGTCAAAAAAAAAGAAAAGAAAATAGTTTTACATTACAAAATATAAATCACATCTCACATTCATAACCACAAATAATCATTATCTGAGCAAAAATATAATGAACTTACAATAACTACAAATAATGTAAGTGCACATTTAACTTAATAATAACCTAATAAAAATTATAAAACTATAATATATTGTTTGCCTCACCTCAAGGTGGATGTCTTCCTGTTGTAGACCAAAAACACACATTCAGATATTATCGCAATGGTCAATAGCCTGAAAATCCATTTTAGGCAGGTCATGTCCATCATTATTTTTGGCTTGAGAGTGAAGGAGGACATGGGTGCAAGTTTCAGATACTGATAAAAAAACACCTGAGCAAAGTGTGTTTGGAATGACACAGATGGGTGGCTTCAAATACAAAAGCCATCTTAGGAGGAGTGGAGTGAAATATGACATTCGGTTTTAATGGTCTGTAACCATATGAATTGTGTTTTGTTATGTTTTGTTTAGTGAGTTTTAGAATTGCAAAAGTGGCGCTATGTTACCATGACAGTGCTAAACTGGTTCACACTTCTATCCTAATAAGTTGACTACTCAATTGATTGAGAAAACTTTTCATGATCTTAACAATTAAATTTAATGTACTGTAACTAGTGTTAATTTAGTCAGACAAGACGAGACTAAATATGTTCGTCAACGACCTTTTTTTCCATGACTAAGACGAGACGATGACGAGACTGCACCAATGTCCAAAAACGCTGACTAAGACTAAATTAACATGCATTATTGCTGACGAAAAAAGACGAGACTAAAATGTTTTGCATAAAATAAAAACTAAGATAAAATCTCTCTTCATTTTCGTATACAATCGTCTCTACTTTTTCCATCATGAGATTGAATATTCAGCTGTTACGCCTTCAAAATATTCCGAATGAGTTCGCGCTGTTGCTCTAGTAACGGTTACAGGTCTCATACTCCTGTGGCTGCAACACGAAACTACATGGAGCAAGAAAACAACAATCATAGACAGTGGCGAACACGCGACGAGCGCCGACGACATGCTAGGTAGAAGGAAGAGGCTCGATATTTGGTCGCATTTTAGGTACAATGATATTGACAAAAAGTCAGAATGTGTCATTATAACTGACGGGAAGCACTGCGGATAAACACTACCGGGAAAAACACCACCAACCTTAAGCTACATTTAAAGGCTAACCACCCACACATTCAGGGAAGTTAACTTAAATTAACGTCTCATAAGCTAATGCTGATTTTAGGCATCTACGCTGTAAATTAACCAGTTAGCTATGGTGTTGTGGCACATACATTATGCAGGTTATATATAGGCTATTTTATGTAACTTATTTGCTTAATAAAATACTCTTCAGAACAAGTTCATCATTTGTGAATGTGTCTCTTAAATCAGAAAACCAGACACGTTTAACAAAGTGAATTCAACAAATCATTCAACAAGTGTATTTTGTCAGGTAATTTAACCAATATTTGAGATGTGTGAAACATTATTTGGCTGAAATGGTTATCTCAGAATTAATCTCAGAAATAATTTATTTAAAAAAAAGACTAAAATGTTTTGAAACTTGACTAAGATATATTGAGTTTTCTTTTGACTAAAACTAGACTAAAATGACGAGACTTTTAGTTGACTAAAACTTGACTAAGATACCTTAAATTCTCTTTTGACTAAAACTAGACTAAAATGACGAGACTTTTAGTCGACTAAAACTTGACTAACAAAAAAAGATATGTGAATGACTAAATACGACTAAAACTAACAAGGACATTTGGCCTAAGACTAAGACTAAATTAAAAATAGGTGACAAAATTAACACTAACTGTAACTACAAGCAAGTAGACTAAAGTCAGTTTTATTATTTTAATGGTTTTTCTATCAACTTAATAATTTGAATTGAATGGAATCAAATTTAGCTCATACAATAACATACAGTATCTTTCAAAATGAAGTTTAGAATTGATTGCAGGTCAATTATTAAATAAACTTAATTCCCTACAGAAAATCATAGACACTTGTACTTCAATTGCATATGCACAAGCACCAACCTGACCAAAGGAGACACAGATGACCCTAATGGTGACATCACACAAAACTATTTGTAACAAAAAAACAAAAATAATAGACTACTACAGACCTAAAACGTCTATGGATTTTTAATAACAACTATTTAAATGCCTCTATAAGTTCCCATTGACCAAGGAAACATAATTAAATAATTGTTGTGCAAGGCATTGTGGGTATTCCCCATGGCCTCAATTTTGTGCTCTACAGTTTGAGTTATTAAAACTTAAAGTCTTAAGTCTATGGATTTTTGAGAAATATACGTTCAAGGAACATATATGTTTCAGTTATAAGCCCAAAACTTAAACATTTCAACTAATGTTTAATTTAGACTACTATTTTTCTATTATTGACAACATTACAGTTTACACTAAAGATTTGACTACTTGATGATCAAGGCGAGTCTTCAGCTGCCTGCGATAACATGTCAGGTGTCTAATTGGTTGGCACTAGGGCTAGTTGTCACACTTTTTACTCAATTACTATTTCTCATGGCACAGTAAATGGTAAATGAATCAACACAAACCAGCTTTTTTTTGTGTTTTTTTTAGTACATTTATGAAAAAATTATTTATGAAACAAAATATCAAACAATTTTGGTGATCCAATTTTGGAATAGATACAATGCTTAATTCTTTATGGCATTCAAAAAGATATGTTACCTACCCAGGGCTGGACTGGGACCAAAAACCAGCCCTATACTTCATCCAGACTGGCCCACTACAAACACGTGAACAGACAGACAAAAAAGCTGGCCTAACTACTTTTATATATTTTCACCTATTTGGTATCAAATATCCCCCGTATTATGGCCAAGTGAAACTCTAAACTCGTTCTTCTAACATTCTCTTGGATGGCTTGTTTTCTTGACTCAATGTCTAAAACCATGTAATTTTAGCTTAATCGTCTCTGTGCCATCTCTTAACAGGTTGAGCTGACCAATTCACTTGAACCAACAAGCGACTTAAAACAAGCTAATGGAAAAAAGGTCACAAAACAAACTGGCACTGCACAGCAAACATGAGGAATCTAAAATAGGGAGAGAAATCAACAGGTTAACTCAGGGTAGGTGATTCAACTGAAACAATAATGAGTAAACAATGAGGCGGGGTGTGACGTCAGACCGAGAAGCACACAGTGCTATAGAAACCATAACAAAGCCCCGTGTTCTCACAAGGCGGCAAACCATCTGATTGGCATGAGCGCATATCGGCAAGACAATGACGCGATATTCATTCATGCCAATCGACAAACAAGACGAGAACAGACACTTGTGTGAGATTTCGGCCATATGCACACCTGACACCTTACCGAACAGACCGAACCTTAGCACAAACATGAAGACAGCTCACGACCTGGGCACACGGCACAAAGCAAGCGCAAAACGCTCCTGTGGATGTGAAAGACACAAAGAGCGGCAAAAATTATTGAGTGCATGCAGCCAAGATGACACAAGCACGATGCACCCACATCAATAACAGACAGGAAAGGAGCATGAATGCCTCCTCTTCACTCTTATCCTCAACAGTTCTTATCTTGTATTGGTCTAATGGAGACAATTTTAGTCTTTCCCACTGTTGAGCAAAACTGCTTAATTCACATTGTAAAATCTCAGCAGTTGCTTCCTTGTCAAACATCAACAGACACTTGCTGAGCTCATGGAATGTTGATATGGAAGAGAGGAGGACTTCAATTCATTGAAACTTCTGAGCATTGTCTCAGTAGCTGTATCCATGATTTTATTGTGGACTCTTGACTTCGTAAGCCTTTTACTGGAATTTTTTTGTGGCAATTTGGCCTCAACTTCCAGCTCAATCTCATTGTTCTGCTCCTGCAATTTTTCATTTGCCCATTGGACAAATTGTCGGTGGCTGCGTTGACTGAGACAGTCTCTTGACATGCTTTTTAGAATTTTATGTATAGCCATAACCATTATTTAGGAAGATTGTAATAGAGCTTAGTTTGTGGGTGGTTTGTCAGGAGACAAACACACACGGATCAATAAACCAGGCTCTCTGTATCCCAAAAGAACTTAAACAAATGTGGTATTTTATCTGTCATGGCCAGACACACAGACACCAGTTTCCTCTGCCACTCTCTCTTCCACTCTGACGTGCCTTATCAGGTCTCCTTCCGCTTTTCTATAATGAGAAACAGGAGTAATTATAACCCAGGTGTAATTACTTAGACATAATATTCATCCCCTATGTTTACAGGTACTTTGAAATTGGTGATGTCTGCTTTTACTATCATTTCATACTTGAGCAATACCTCAACAAATCCATAACATGGTTCATGGTTTCTTGTCTATGTATAGCTGTCAATGCAAGGATGACATCCACATAGAAACCATTATTTGGATTTGCAAATGATCCAAACACTATCCTGAGAGCATCATCCTTGGCCCACCACAGTGTCTTACCAATTGGTGAAAGGCATCTGTGCTACTTGCCCTGACTCTCACTCTTCCACACATTCCTCCTTTTGTATGACTCATGAAAGAACACAGCAATGTCTTTGAGCAGTGCAAACGGCGATCCACTTTCAATAACTGATTGGGTTGTGTTGGCCAGAACAAGGTTAAGAACATTTTCATGACACCATACATGCACTTGATTTGAGAATACTTTAGACATCAGTGCAGAAAAGCCTTTGTATTGGCCCTGCATATTATGGCACTTTTCCACTGCACATTTTGGTTTGACACGACTCTGCTCACTTTACTTTTCTGAGCTTGCTTTTCCTCTGCAGTTTAGTGCAGCCTCAACATGGGTGGGATTATAGGCTGATTGTCATTGTTGCGCTGCCTCTACTGCCATGTCATCATCTTAAACGTGACACAAACACACAACAAAGGAACAATAGAGGATACTGAAGGAATGTTGTTCTTGATTCTCGGCATGTGGCTGTTTTTCAAATCAAGATGACAAACTTTGTTTCAAATGAGGCTGACGGCAACCTACAAAAAACCGCTTAAAAAAAGGAGAGTTTGGGAAATCATACACCATAGTGCAGACAAGGTCATCACTGTGTTAGCTCGATGACACACGAGGGTAAGCTAACCTGCCATAAAGCTTATAGATTCTTTCTGACCAATCAGTGATCTGCAGGGTTTTGATGTCACATTTAGTATTGGCTCGGCTCACTTGGAACCTCAACCGAGGTGATACAAAAAGTCAAGATGTACCGTGCAGTGTATGCACCATCTGTGGCATGTCCAATGCAATTGCTGAAGACCAATTTTTAGATCAAAAGATCTAAAAATCATTAGACCAAAGATTGACATAATATTGTCCTTTAGATTCTTTGCAAATCACAATGGATATAGCCTTCCACAAGATTCTCAGAATGAGTTGCTTTAATTTTGGCCCATTCCTACAGATTTTTCGGTTCTGCCCACAAATTGAGGTCAGGGCTTTGTGATGGCCACTCCAGTACCTTGACTTTGTTGTCCTCAAGCCATTTTGACACAACTTTGGAGGCGTGCTTGGGGTCATTGTAATTTTGGAAGACCATTTGCGACTGAGCTTTATTTTCCTGGCTGATGTCTTGAGATGTTGCTTCAATATATCCACATAATTTTCCTTCCTCATGATGCCATCTATTTTGTGAAGTGCACCAGTCATTCCTGACTCACCCTTTTTCCTCCAAACATAACGATGGTCATTATGGCCAAACAGTTCTATTTTTGTTTCATCAGACCAGATGACATTTCTCCAAAAAGTAAGATCTTTGTCCCCATGTGCACCTGCAAACTGTAGTCTGGCTTTTGCATGGCAGTTTTGGAACAGTGGCTTCTTCCTTGCTGACCTTTCAGGTTATGTTGATATTGGACTCGTTTTATTGTGGATATAGATATTTGTCTACCTGTTTCGTCCATCGCCTTCACAAGGTCCTTTGCTGTTGTTCTGGGATTGATTTGCACTTTTCGCACCAAACTATGTTCATCTCTAGGAGACAGAATATGCCTCCTTCCTGAGCAATATGATGGCTGTGTGGTCCCATGGTGTTTATACTTGCGTACTATTGTTGTACAGATGAACGTGTGTCCTTCAGGAGTTTGGAAATTGTTCTCAAAGACTTGTGGAGGTCCACAATTGTTTTTCTGAGGTCTTGGCTGATTTCTTTTGATTTTTCCAGGAGGTCAAGCAAAGAGGCACTGGGTTTGAAGGTAGGCCTAAAAATACATCCACAGGTACACCTCCAAAGAAGCTAATAGGTTAATTGTCTAAAGACTTGACATCATTTTCTGAAATTTTCCAAGCTGCTTAAAGGCACAGTATGTAAACTTCTGGCCCACACTAATTGTGATAATCAATTAAAAGTGAAACAATCTGTCTGTAAACAATTATTGGAAATTGCTAAATTACTCCATATTAAAAGTACTTTAATGTCTTGGTTAAAAGTCTTGGTTACTGTCATAACCTCCATTCACTGAAGGAGGGAATGAGAAGTTGTGTCGATGTAGTGACACAAGGGGTCACTCTTGGAGCCCCAAATACCTATGATCTTTGAGAAAATGCCATTGGGAATTGGCATATGGAATTTACATGCCTTCCCCCAGACATATGAGTATAAAAGGAGCTGGCTTATATACGCTACTGTTGCCATGTTGTCCATCCGGACCAACACGTGCTTGCCCTGGATCAACGGCCAAAGCCTCGCAGGGCCAGCAATACCACCAGCATCTCGAAGTAGTTGATATCATTGTACACAGCGCCTAGCTAACTTGGAGGCATCTGTCGTAACAACGACACACCTGGACACTTGCTCTAAGGGGACCTTAGAAATGCAAGGTCCATCCAAGGGCTGAACATGCGGTGGCAGATTGGTGTGATGGCCACACTATGCATGCTGTGGCACGAGATGTGGAAGTATGCATCCTTCAGGTCTACCGCCGCGAACCAATCTTGATGCTGGACGCACAACAGAATGCGCTTCTGTGTCAGCATTTTGAAAGGGAGTATGTGTAAGGCCCGGTTCAGCACTCGCAGGTTCATGATTAGCCGAAACCCACTGCCTTTCATTGGCATGATGATGTAGTGACTGTAGAACCCCTTCATCATCTCGGCTGGAGGAACAGGCTCTATCAAGTTCTTCTGCAGAAGGATCGCAACCTCCACACATAGGACAGTGGCATTCTCACCCTCACCAAGGTGAAGCGGATGCCGCTGAGTCCGGGCAGGCACCAGGCAAACTGAATCGGATTGTCCAGCGTGACTGATTGCAGAGCGAGTGAGGGGCATGAAGGGGACAATCGCGTCTCACATACCTGTGGGTGGGGCCTTATGACGGGGCAGAGCAGGAGTTGCCACATTGAGTAGCCTTACGTCCCGAACTTCTGGCTGTGCTGAGAAAAGGTAAAAAAGCACTTACCTTGCTCTGCATGTCCACCATAGGAGTGGTCAGCGACGGGGGAGGAGGATGAACGTCCATGACTCGTCACAACCACATGAGCATGGGTGTGTACCACAGCTGGGTGTGCAAAGGTGGGGAACCCGCTTCCGCAGCACCATGCCTACCATGAATGTTCGATGTCTGGCTGTCGTGATAACAACATCACCTGCCCAAGAGCCCACACCGTGACCTTTATTGCCTGGAGGATGAGATTGGTCGCCGAGCACAGCTCCTGCATCATTTCCATCATTTCCAATTCCAGGTTGGGACTACCCTTGTGCAACTCTTTCAGTGCCTTGGACTGGTGCACTTGCAGGAGGGCCATGCATGCAGTGTAAGCCAAGGACGCCAAGGACGACATGGACTTACAGCTCTTGGACGGGAGTCTCAGGCAACTCATCCAAGTGGCGGCGTTTTGCGTGCACAGGTGCACCGCAACCCTCTGGCTGCCCCACCATCGAGAGTAGTGAGAGCGGAGAAGCTCAGAGGTCAGGTCCGGGCAGTAAAAGGTGCCTGCCATGACTTTGTGAGCTACTCGTACACCTCCGGGAAGAATGGAACCAGGGCGGGGCGTGGCCGTGAGGGGCACTCTGAGCCCATGAACCAATCATCAAGCCGCGAGGGATCAGGACAGGGTGGAGGGTTTAAAGTGTCCCATGGAAAATTTAGCCAACCAGCTCCACGTCGGCCTCAGACTGGGCGACCACACCCAAAGGTGGGAGCCCAGTTGAGTCCTCCGTGTCCGACTGGATCAGCCTGCTCTCCGATGCTGCTCTCGAGCCCCGAATGAGACATCAAACTCACCCTGGGGCAAGCTGCATGTCTCATCCCAGAACTCGACCAGGGCAAACGAGTGTACTGAGTAATGGGAGGTTCTTGGGGTATTAACCGGCGAAACCACTCGCATTACCAAGCGCTAACCATCATGGCCTTGTACCCTTAGGTAGAAGGACCGGGGTGGGGAGCGGCTGGAGTGGCTTTCTCCCTTAAGAAGGAAAGCTGCGACTGCAACGTTGCCCCTAGTGTCTCTACATCGACACAACATCGAGTGAGTGACAGATAGGGAACTTGTGACTTCAACTATGTATGTATGTATGTATGTGTATATATATATATATATATATATATATATATATATAATATCACCTTGAACAAAATTAAAAATGACAAATAAGTATTTAGTTTGAAATAAAATGGGATAATTTCCAGGATATTCAATATTATTCATAAAAAATATTTGATCAAATTGCCTCAAAATCAACCTTTAGATATTACACACAATGATCTCATGGAACAGGACAATTTAGCAGTGCATGTTGACAACCAGGTTCTGGTAAGCCTCCAGGTTTGTTTTGTCATTTTCTCTCCCTTGTGTTTTCGCAGATGCACTCGACTGGCGTGATCGGTGTTTCAGGCATTGTTCAGGTTGTGCTTTGCCTCCCAGTCTTCGCTGAGTTCAGCCTGGTAGGGATTACTTACTTCAACCTACTTCAAAGTGTATGTAAACTTGTGATTTCAACTATATATATATATATATATATATATATATATATATATATATATACAGGTGCTGGTCATATAATTAGAATATCATCAAAAAGTTGATTTATTTCAGTAATTCCATTCAAAAAGTGAAACTTGTATAATGTATACATTCATTCCACACAGACTGATATATTTCAAGTTGTTCATTCCTTTTAATTTTGATGATTATAACTGACAACTAATGAAAACCCCAAAATCAGTATCTCAGAAAATTAGAATATTGTGAAAAGGTTCAATATTGAAGACACCTGATGCCACACTATAATCAGCTAATTAACTCAAAACACCTGCAAAGGCCTTTAAATGGTCTCTCAGTCTAGTTCTGTAGGCTACACAATCATGGGGAAGACTGCTGACTTGACAGCTGTCCAAAAGACGACCATTGACATCTTGCACCAGGAGGGCAAGACACAAAAGGTCATTGCTAAAGAGGCTGGCTGTTCACAGAGCTATGTGTCCAAGCACATTAATAAAGAGGCGAAGGGAAGAAAAAATGTGGTAGAAAAAAAGTGTACAAGCAATAGGGATAACCGCACCCTGGAGAGGATTGTGAAACAAAACCCATTCAAAAATGTGGGGGAGATTCACAAAGAGTGGACTGCAGCTGGAGTCAGTGCTTCAAGAACCACCACGCACAGACGTATGAAAGACATGGGTTTCAGCTGTCGCATTTCTTGTGTCAAGCCACACTTGAACAAGACACAGCGTCAGAAGCGTCTCGCCTGGGCTAAAGACAAAAAGGACTGGACTGCTGCTGAGTGGTCCAAAGTTATGTTCTCTGATGAAAGTACATTTTGCATTTCCTTTAGAAATCAAGGTCCCAGAGTCTGGAGGAAGAGAGGAGAGGTCCAGTGTAAAGTTTCCACAGTCAGTGATGGTTTGGGGTGCCATGTCATCTGCTGGTGTTGGTCCACTGTGTTTTCTGAGGTCCAAGGTCAACGCAGCCGTCTACCAGGAAGTTTTAGAGCACTTCATGCTTCCTGCTGCTGACCAATTTTATGGAGATGCAGATTTCATTTTCCAACAGGACTTGGCACCTGCACACAGTGCCAAAGCTACCAGTACCTGGTTTAAGGACCATGGTATCCCTGTTCTTAATTGGCCAGCAAACTTGCCTGACCTTAACCCTATAGAAAATCTATGGGGTATTGTGAAGAGGAAGATGCGATACGCCAGACCCAACAATGCAGAAAAGCTGAAGGCCACTATCAGAGCAACCTGGGCTCTCATAACACCTGAGCAGTGCCACAGACTGATCAACTCCATGCCACGCCGCATTGCTGCAGTAATTCAGGCAAAAGGAGCCCCAACTAAGTATTGAGTGCTGTACATGCTCATACTTTTCATGTTCCTACTTTTCAGTTGGCCAACATTTCTAAAAATCCTTTTTTTGTATTGGTCTTAAGTTATATTCTAATTTTCTGAGATACTGATTTTGGGGTTTTCATTAGTTGTCAGTTATAATCATCAAAATTAAAAGGAATGAACACTTGAAATATATCAGTCTGTGTGTAATGAATGTATACATTATACAAGTTTCACTTTTTGAATGGAATTACTGAAATAAATCAACTTTTTGATATTCTAATTATATGACCAGCACCTGTGTGTGTGTGTGTGTGTGTGTGTGTATGTATATATATATATATATATATATATATATATATATATATATATATATATATATTGTTTTTTTTTACTTATGCAATTAAACTTTGTGAAAATACTGCTAGTTATTGCATCCACAACATCACTGCTGTAAAAATGTTAAAATATAAAGGTAAATTTGATTCCTCATGGCATGACCCTGTGCTTCCTGCCTCCTCCTCCATGCGTGACCTTACCAACAAGTTTACATCATCCATCTCATGAGTTGGCCTCAGAAGCAAACATTTGTAGTTAAAAATTATATAAGTTTTTTTTTTTTTTTTCTAAAAATAATAAATCGTTTGGGTTCAGAAGAACTTTATTTGTCGACTGTGTGGATTATTTTTATGCACCCTAAATGTGGCTTTTGGACTGTCAAAAAAATTGAGTACATTCACTTAAACTATCAGCAAATTTAAATTTTTGGGTGAACTATTCCTTTAAATTGACCTATAACAATCCTATTTTGTCCAGATCTACAGAGGCAGCAGACTCAGCTTGATCTCACAGGTGATTGGCTGTCAATCATATGAAAAAAGTTTCACTTTGTCACAAATTCTCGTTCTCTACAGTGTGTTTTATTAAAATATGCAGGTATCACCTTCATCTACGGTATTTTGCAACTTGTTGTGTGCATCCCCTAAGATCTGCTGTCATTAAATATCCTTGTCGATAACTCTCTGCTCATTTACATGAGGAAGAGAGGCAACTGTAGTGAAGTGAGTGAGAAGGAGCAAAAAATAAATAAAAATGTTTGGTGCTAGAGAACAAATATTTGATGATATATAACCCCAAAAGCCCTATCTACACTCGTATGGGCAAGCTGCCATATCTCTTTGCATATCCTGAAAATGCTCACACACATTCATCTGAACCAGTTTCAAAAGCGAACCAACCCACGAGACCCAGTATGTGTGCGATAGAGACTAAGAAGGGCCAGTTGTGCAGCCAGGCTCACCAAAATTAGATCCAGGCCCACACAGAATATTATTCTTTGATTAAGATTAAAGTCAAACTCAAAGTGGCTTTTATTGTCGTTCAACCATATACAGTTAGTACAGTACACAGCGAAACGAGACAACGTTCCTCCAGGACCATGGTGCTACATAAAACAACATAGGACAAACACAGAACCACATGAGATTACACAGACTAAATAACATTTCTATATGAAGTGCAAATGCAAAAGTGTGCAAAAGTATGGGACAGTACAATAATTACTAAAGTAACAGGACAATAGGCACAGTGAGAGACAGTGCAGTGCCGACCAGTACACATTTGTAGTCTGAGTAGTGCAAAAAGTTGACAGTTTCTAAAAATGCCAAATGTAATCATAAGATACTATGAAATAGTGTTCTATGGACATAGCAGTTATTGAGGTAGCAGACAGGTACAAAGTGACAATGAATTAAAGTGCAACTCTGGACGTGCACGATAGTTGGATGGTGTAAAGGTGTGTGTGTCAGTCCAGTTTCTGAGTATTGAGGAGTCTTATGGCTTGGGGGAAGAAGCTGTTACACAGTCTGGCCATGAGGGCCCGAATGCTTCGGTACCGCTTGCCAGACAGCAAGAGGATGAAGAGCTTGTAAATATATGGCAGGGCAAGCCATAAAATTGTTGTTTACTCTTGCAGTTGTTTTGCATGTTGTATTCAAACATGTAGCTATTTTTTTTTTTACAAAACAAGTAAAACCACACTTGACAAATTAATGCAAAGATTTATACATTTACTACATAATGAAGGTTGATTGGGAGGTCGGGGCAGGTTGTCACATTGTGTTTTATATGTCAGCATGATCTCATGAAAATTTGCATGTAATCTTATGTAAAGTTTGGTTCTAGCAAACTTACTTTTTTACATTTGCACAATGAAACATACAATATTAATGTATTAACAGGGATTGTTTACACAAAAATTCTCTCATAATTTACTCACCCACATGCCATCCCAGATTTCTTTCTTTTGCAGAACACGAATGAAGATTTTTAGAATAATTTTTCAGCTCTGTAGGTCCAAACAATGCAATTGAAGGGTTGCAAAAATCACATAACGGCAGCATAAAATGAACCCATATGACTCTAATTTAATTCATATCTTCAGAAGTGATATGATAGTTGTAGGTTAGAAACAAATCAATATTTAAGCACTTTTTTGCTAGAAATTCTTAGCCACACCTATCATATCGCTTCTGAAGACACTGATTTAACCACTGGAGTTTACGGATGACTTTTATACTGATTTATGAACACTGTCCCCACTTCGACCACATTTTAACTACCGATGTTTTAGTGCAGTGTGTGGACTTTACAGACAGTCCCTTACACACCATAGGCAAATATACAATGAACATGAAACATAAAACATCCCTGCTTAGAATCAATGGTCTGTCCATGAAAAAGTCTCTTTAAGCAAAAAAATAAAGAAGAACAGATGATAATAGCTCCATACAGTACATAGGGATAATCAAAATATAATCAAAGATAATCAAATCACAAAATAAGATGTGCCCCATGTGCATACAGTCTTCATACACTAACATGCAGTTTCATACCTCTAAAAACAAGAAATAAATCATTGAATGTTTGAACTTAAGCTCTTTATTACTGTGAAGCAAAGTTCATAGCAGCAGAAATCATTTAACCCTTGTGCGTCAATAAAAAAGTTACTCAGAGGTCCTTTGAGGACAAAAATGTCCATGTCAAAAAACTGCCATAATAATATTATACATTAATATTATTTTCCACTTTCAATTACTTAATTATTTTAACCAACATCAGTCCTGATCTTAACTACCAAATATGTATTAATTTTCAGGATTTTAACCCTTTAAGAGCCAGTTTGTTTATATAATTCCACTGTTGTTTTTTTATTTAAAAGAAACACAAAAAAACTAATGATTTTCCATATATTAAATGCTAAGGGGAATTTTAAAAAAAAAATGTTTTATTATTATTATTATTATTATTATTATCACAGTCTGGGATATGTCAATGATTAGCAACAACATTGAGTTTGATGCATTATAATTTTTTGTGTAGAGTCAGATTAAAAAAATAAATACTCAGAACCTTAGAGGACAAAAATGTCTGCGTCAAAATACTGCCATAAAAATATTATATATTAATATTATTTTCCATTTTCACTAACACAAAATTTTTAACCAACATCAGTCCTGATCATAACTACCAAATATTCATACATTTTCAGGATTTTAACTCTTTAAATGCTAGTTTGTTTACATAATGACACTGTTGGTTTCCAACACCCACACAATTTTAGCTGCATCATTTATTCAATTGGTCAGAAGTGCTCTATAATACAGCAATCTGAATAGAGTAGAAGAAAAAAAAAAAAACACGAATTTGCTCCATAGGCTAAGCATAAGAAAAATGGCGCCATCTGGTGGAATATATATATATATATATATATATATATATATATGTGTATATATATATATATATATATATATATATATACACTTCTGATACTACAAACAAAAATTCACACAACACTTTCGCAAGAGTCACCCCCAATTCTGATCAGAGAGTTTGCTTGTGGACGAGGCCGACCCAAGTACATTTTGTCAGAGGAACTGCTGGGCAGACTCATTGACATGTCTTCACCAATCTCCTGCATTTCTAACATCTTAGGAGTCAGCCAGTCGACCATCTTCCGCCAAATGTGTGAATTAGGTTTGTCTACCAAAACTAACTATAGCACTCTGCCTGACCAGGAATTGGATAATGTAATTTTGGACATCAAAAGAAGAATACCAAATGCAGGGTATAGGATGGTAAAAGGTTGCCTGCAAGCAGACGGACACAAAGTACAGTGGAACCGCATAAAGGAGTCCATGCACAGGGTTGATGCACCTGGCATTTTAGAAAGAATGACACAGCTGGGGTGCATTGTCAGGAGGTCATATTTTGTACAACAGCCTTTGACCTTAGTGCATATTGACACAAATCACAAACTCATAAGGTAATTTCTCAATTCTTTTATATTTTTAGAAATATAGTAAGCACAATCATGTATGTAGTTCATCTTATTTAACATTTTTTGTTTTTAAGGTACAACATCATCATATTTGGGGGCATAGATGGTTACTCAAGAAAGGTATGTTGAACTGGAACGTTAATACTGGATTCAAGATTTTGTTACAAATGTGAAATCTCATACACAGATCAGCAACATTAAAACCACCTGCCTAATATTGTGTAGGTCTCCCTCGTGATGCCGAAACTGTGCCAACCTGCATCTCAGAAAAACACTGAGATTATATTCTACTTTGTCAGTTTGAACCAGTCTGACCATTCTCTGTTGACCTCTCATCTTCAAACCATCCCATCTGACACCAACAATCATCCATGTGGCAGCATGAGGGGGATCTACACAATATTAGGCAGGTGGTTTTAATGTTGTGGCTGATCAGTATATATAAGGACAGATGACGTGACGCATGTTTTTTCTGTAATTAATTGTAAATGTTTACTGAACTGCATTTATCAACTAATACAACACATTCCAGTGGGGCATAGAACATCGTTTTATTTCAATATTATGATTTTGGGACGTAAATTGTATTTGGTGTCGTTCATATTTCAAGGTGAATAGCAAAATGTCCTGCGGTGTGACTGTAACATTGATGACTCATCAAATGTAAATATTAGTGAAATAAAGCAGATATGTTTGAAGCAGCTAATAAATGCCTTGGCATTATTTTGTATGTATTTACTTAATTAACTTAAGTTTTCAAAATGCTAAAAAGTACTAAAAAATATTTACAGTACATTTAGTTTTGAAACACAAATGCTGTCCTGCAGTGTGACATAGGATATTAGATTTTTGTACTGGCAGTTACATGGACAGCCATTGGGGTCCTTTAGTCAAGCCCCCCACCAGGAATTCCCCCAGATGTTTGGATTTTCTAAGGAGATTAAAAGGTTAGTGTTAATCTCTTATTAATTTGATAAATTTCATCATTTCTGTCAGACCATGAACGTGTCCATTTTTGATAGTCCTGTGGTGTGACTGATCTAGTTCGAGAAAAAAGAAAAATATTTAAAAAAAAATTATTATATTCAGGTTTAAAACAATGAACTTATTCAGTTACTGAAAGGCCCAAGGTCAGTCTTGAATAGCAATGACTCAAAATGGCGGCAAAGGTGAAAGAGTCCTGTGGTGTGACAGCCCGTCCTGTAGTGTGACATAATTAAGTCAGATGTCTTTTGTTAGATTCTCGTCTGTTATGTTTGCAATATTAAACATAAATATAAATATATCTCTGTCTCTATATATATATTAAACAAATATTGTAAATATTATATATATTATTATATCTATATCCACTTTGGTGGAAAAGAAACCAAGTGACCATACATACAGTGGTTGCCTACACCAAAACGACCATTCAGAGCTTTGCAACCATCTCAAAATCTCTGAGGCATGATGAGCGTGCTGTATGGGCTCACTTACAGCCGGTCATTGAAGACCTACAAATGCAGCATGACACACAGTTTGATTCACTCCACCTCATCAGTGATGGTCCTGTGACACAGTATCGAAACAAGGCAAATTGTTTCCTAATGAGTACGCTGCCATTTACCTGGGGGTTCCAGTGTCTCACATGGAATTACAGTGAACGGGGCCACGGAAAAGGAGCTCCTGATGGGGTTGGAGCTTGTGTGAAGCGGATGGCAGATCAGGCTGTCCAAAGGGGAGCTGATCTGCAAACTGCAGAGGCCCTCTTTGACTTCTTGTCCAGCAAAGATGAGATAAAAATCCAAATGAAATGGATAGAGGAAAAGGATATAGAAGAATTTGACAAACTGCTCCCTCCTGTGCTCCCTGCTGTGAAAGGCATACTAGGTACACACCAGATTTTCTCTACAACACCAGGGGAGGTGTTTCATAGGGCAGTGAGTTGCTTCTGCAGCTACCCAAAAGTGTGTGGCTGCTTCAAGGTTACAAAAGTCACAATGGCTGGTGACAGTCCAGCTCAAGAGATTACCCCTACTCCGTCCTTCTTGGATGAAGATGTTGAAAGTGACAAGACCAAGTGTTTGAAGTGGGAAAGTTCATCATAGTAAAATATGATGAGAAGCGATATGTGGGCCAAGTGTTGAATATTCAGGGAGAGGAAATACAGGCGAACTGTATGGTTCAACATGGAAACAAGAATGCCTTCCAGTGGCCTGACAAAGAAGATACCATTTACTACTCGCGGAGTGATATAATTGGTAAGATTTCAGAGCCTGAGCCTCATGGTCGAGTTGCGAAGTTAACGAACATGGACTGGCTCATGTTCAACACATAAGTTTGCCATTTCTCCTATGAAATAATTTCTACATCTTTTTTTTTTGTACAAAAATATTGGTTCTATCAGCTTGTAATGTTTATGATCTGATCTTTTGTTAGTGATGACTCCAGAATGTCAAATTTCTTTTGTTCACTGGAATCTTTGTTCAAAGAGCTGAATTGATGATTTTAACATGCTTTTAATTATTTTAGCATTATTTTAATGACTTTCTCCTGAGAAACAATATATTTGTTTAGTATTTTATGTTAAAAATAGAAATGAATGGGCTTTATGATTGGGTCTGGTTTGACGCCTCCAAAATGTTAATTTTTTTCAGTATGTCTTGTTCACTATGTTTTTAGTTTAAATTCATACACTAAGTAATAAGATTGTACTGATATGTTGCATTTTTATTAATGTTCAAATAGAGATGCAAATGAATTTATTTTGTTACAAAAGTATTCAATAAATTTCACCATAAATGTTCATACAGTGTCTCATTTCGTCCTGTGGTGTGACGGGATGTCCTGTGGTGTGACATCACTTCAAACACAATTAAACGACTTTTACTATGTTAACTAGCTTAAATAATTATACGCATTTGAAAACATTGCATAATATAACTATATATATAAAAACAGTTACATTTTCAAATATTTTTTCTTATTTTACACAATATTTCCACTGGAGTGAGTGATAAAAGATGGCACAAGCAAAGAATATAATCGAAAAACAGCTGTGAAAAAAATTATATGCCGAATTTTAATGATCATTCTTTAAGAATACTTGTTAAACTTAAAGCATACCTGATTTGTATTTGAAATTAATAATATTTCAATATTTGAATTTTATAGTATTGTCATGTCACACCGCAGGACATATTTTGCCTGGAGCTGTGAGAAAAGCTTAATAAATTAAATAAGGCGAAAAAAAATCTGGTAACCTCTAACAGTTTCAAATCCAACAGTATTTGAACTTTACAAATTCATACAATTCTCAAGCAATTTAGCACTTTGTTTTAAAAAATGCTGTTTCACCCTTATTTGTCATCTACCCATAAACCAATCATTTGATCGCACCATCTTAGTATTAAATATAAGATTAGTCATCTTTCCTACTTCACATATTATTCTATGATCTCTACAAGTAAGCTAATGAAGCAAATATCATCTCAGATCAATGTCAGTTTATTTATTTGGCTAGCCTAGTAGTCTTGTTATTTTCTTAAATAAACAGACCTCAGAATGGGAATAAACATAACCGGAGCTGGAATCTAGCTGTTTTTCTAGACTCTGCAATTTGCAGTTGGTTTGTAGCCATATACTGAACAGTCACCATGTCAGGCTTTATTTTGCGCTATGACTTGCTGGCTGTACTGTACATTATTCCTGATACATATTACATGATCTCAATATACATGCATTTTGTTCTGTTTCTATAGGTCATGTACCTGGAACCAGCAACGAACAACCGCTCAAGCACTGCGCTATTATTTTTTTCTCAAGTCTGTGCAAAATTATGGGTGGCCTTCAAGGTGAGCAGCACCTTTTTTGTCTCTGTCACTTGGATTATTTTCAGTAACATTATGGCTGCCATGAAGTAAATTTTTTTTCTTGATTTAGGGTCAGAGGTGATGAAGGTGTGGAAAATGTGGGAATAGCAGAGACCATGTTCAGTGTGAAAGGCACTGGAAGAGGGAGCTTCATTGCTGGCAAAAGCGTACATAACCAAAGGTAATTGTCTAATTGAAGTAAACTTCAGATGTTAATCGTCAGTCATTTAATTGTATAGAGGAAAAAGGTTAAATCAAATTTAATGACCAAGACTAACTTTGTGCCTAATATATTTTTGTTCAAAGGAAGGAAAAGTTAGATGGTTTTGAACCATACACAAGCAAGAGTGAATAATGGCTTAATTTTGGCTGAACTTTTTTTTTTTTTTTTAGAATTGAACGCTTATGGAGAGACATCTGGCTTTGCGTAACGCAGCTGTATTATGACCTTCTTCACAGCCTGGAAGAAGATGGCTTGTTGGACATGTCAGATTCTCTTCATGTGTTTTGGGCACATTACGTGTTTCTCCCACGTCTAGAGCATGACTTGCACACTTTTGCTGAAGGCTGGGACAATCATCCATTGCGTACCAAAGGTGGACTCACTCCTAACCAACTGTGGATTCTAGGACACATGCAGAACTCTTCTGGTGACACGGAGGAGGATTTGCAGGTTTTTTTTTTTTTTTAATACATGATTGGAACTTTTTTGTTGTTGCTTGAAGTAGGTTTTAATTGCTCTTGTTATACTTTAAGAATCTGGAGCTGTTTGGAACAGACTGGGAGGCATTTGACGGTGTGACAGAAGAAGCCATTGGAGTTCATGTACCTGAAATTGATTGTCCACTCACTCTGTCAATGATGGATACACTAAAATCAACATTTAATCCTCTTAAATCATCTGACTCTTATGGAAGAGAGATTTATATATCCTTGGTTCTGTCACGGAGAGATTAGACGGAAGCAAGTGCAGATAAACTCTTTAATTGAGTAGTAATATATATAGGAAGTCCAACACAGAAAACAGGTAAGTAGCGCAGGGACTCCGATGGTCAGATGAAGATGGTGCAGAGACAGTGGTGCGGTGATAAGAGTCCAGTGATGAATTAATATCCAGAAAACGAGAACCGGAACAGGAGGGTAGAGACTTGAACACGACTGGAACACAGACACACCGAGGAAACCACATACAACGATCTGACAAGGAAGATGAGAAGGTGATGAGTATAAATACACATGATCAGATAAGCTGCAGCTGGTGATGGGATAATGAGGAGATGGCTGATGAACGCTGATGAGCGGCCACCCCCATCTAATCAGCGCACACACATACAACCACAGAAACACGAGACAAGAAAAAGACATAGAATTTACCAACCGTGACAGGTTCAGTATATTGAAAGTATGTTAATAGCACGATGCCATTAGAGAATTAACTTATATTTGAATTGAACAATCACAATTGTACATGTACTAAATAACGCAAATCACGTGATTAATTAGTGTGAATATTAAACTACATTGTACATTTTATTCTAGAATTTATGCACAGCAGAGAAATTAAAACAAAGTCACAATTGGCTTTTATTTGCAATAGAGTAAATATCGCAACTGTAGTGTTTTGACATGACAATTGTAAATGAAAAAAAAGAAATACAAATCTCATTAAAACAATTGAATAAACTGTAAACAACTTCTACTCTACATTTAAACAGCAATTTTTCAATGTTTTGAATCACATTCAAATTGAAGTATATTGAAAAGTGGTGTAGTTTTGGTAATTCCATCTATTTACATTTTATTATGATTGTTCATTACAGAAACAAAACCTATTTTTTACTTCCCTGAGAACAAGAACTGCATAGTTAACTTCAATAATGTACCCTATAAAGTTATACATTATCAAATGACTCTCCGTGTCTTAAAGCCATTATCATAATATCTTTGAAGTTCTCAAACGTTGTTAGGTGAGATGTAGGAAAGGTAACAGTGCGAGTGCATGCACTCACAGTGGGAAAACAAACAGTATGGTTTGGGTCACAGTCATGAAAGAACCTTACAGTGATGCTGAATTCCTTCTTGTCACTAGGAAGAATTGGCCGGTGTCTTTGACCTGTCATCTACTGCATTATTTTACCCACAGTTATTTCTTCAGTAGCTTCACCTTGTTCTTAAAAATAGATAAACAGTTAGCATTAAATAAACAAGATTAACAAATTAATTAGATTTTATCTTATAGAGCAGTGTTTTTTTTAACTCTAGTACTGAGGACCCCAATCTCAAACAGTTTTAGATGACTCACTAATCAAAACAACTGATTAAACTCATCAGTTTGTTAGGCTTTGGGGTCCCCAGGGCTGGAGTTAAGAAACATCAGTGTAAACATACCATTGTCTTAAATTTCCTGAAGAAAGTCCTGGAAGAAATTCATGATTTTAATTTCCTTCATGTATTTCACAGAACCTTTGTCGCTAAGGACAGGCTTGCACAGTTCTCCAGAATGAAGGCTGCATCCACCTAAAGAAAAAAAAAAGGGGGCGGGGGTTGGTTGGCCTTTCTTTATGCATCTGCAATTTTCAGAGCAAACATTAAACTGATGGTTCACCCATAGTAAAAATTCTGTCCTCATTTACTCTCCCTCATGTTTCATGATTACCGTAATCCACAGTCAGCTGCATGTATCTCAATGAATTCACTATTAAATATGTTCCGGCACACTGGACATTCAGCAGTCTGAAGCGAGATTAAAATGCAGTTGAATTTGGATTTATCTCAGTGACATTACAGCTTTACAACAGTAAGTGTAAACTAATGATCATTTATGAGTTCTTAGAATCAGCACAAGTCAACATTACTAGTTCAAGTTTGCTTTTGAATTGGTAATAGGCTTCTGTTCATCTGTTAAAGCAATAGCTGCTTTGACTGTTTCTAAAGCAAGAGGTGAGGCAAAAGAAAGCAGTGTCAGACAAAAGCTTTTTTGGGTCTATCCTAAATCTTGATTTCGGTTGTATTTTTCTTCAGTGCCAATATACTTTGTATTTACACAAATTATTATTGAGTAATACCAGTTAACAAATGAACAACTAATTGCAGTTTTTATTTATTTTTTTAGTAGTTACTTCCACGTTACTTGTTATTATCATAGTAATATAATAGTGCCATGTGTTAAGTGTTACACGGACACAGTCTAATAAAGTGTGAACTAAAATTGTGACTTATTACAGTGTGGCATAGTGACCAATGACAGCAATGTAGATATTTGGCACATCTGCACTCTTGCTTGAGTGATATTGCTTAATTCATGCATGTTCATTATGTGTAAGGGACATGTGCCATGAATCACAAAGTTAGTTGACTAAATTCAAGATTACATGAGTTTTTAGTTTGACAAAACCAATTGGGCTTAATTTGGGTAGATGTTATCTATGTTTTTGGCAAAACACAAAGAATCAATTGAGAACAGTGTGATTACAATAGGTAAATTTATACAAATGTTATTAGCATTTTGGGAAATTTAGTTATAACTTTTGACCAAAAGGTGGCGCTGTCTCAAAATATTTTGAGTACCTTCAGGACAAAAACCGGTTTTGTCGGCACTGCTTGAAGATGATCTGGTGCCGAGATGATTTTGATGAAAATTGGACAAACCATCTAGGACGAGTTCGCAAAAGTAGGTTTTTTTGGACAATTCAAAATGGCGGACATATTTTTATGATGGAAAATGACGTCATAGGGTGCAATCGAATCGTCATGAGCTCAGGAATCAGAGGGAAAAAGAATTTTGTTGATAGGCCTTACGGTTCAAAAGTTATTAGCATAATATATTTGAAACTTTGGACAGGTGGTGGCGCTAGAGGGAATGAGTTAGAGACACCAAAATTGGTGTATTTGATGTTGGGACTGTCCTCTATCAGAATGTCAAACCGTTACAACTTTCCCGCATACGCTTCTATGGGCTGCCATAGACGCCCAGTCGGAAGAAAAAGAATAATAACTAGGAGGCGCTGTTTCGAAACTTCTCTGGCTCCTCCAGGGCATCGTACTGATTCATGCGTTCAAAAAATACAGCATTTTAGCACAGAATTCAAAATGGCCGACAGCCAAAATGGCCGATCTGATAAAACTGGATATCAGTCCACTCGGCATGATGCCCTGAATGTAACGAGACCACTTTTATGATTTTTGGGCAAACCGTTCAGAAGTTATAAACAAAAATAGCCATTTTTTATATCTCCGGACCAGTAGGTGGCGCTGCGCCGAAACGCAGCGTGTAGCCTCAGGTCATGCTTGTGATAACATGTACCAAGTTTGGTCTGAATACATGTAAGTGTTGCGGAGATACAGCCTTATGTTTGTTTTTGCAAGCGCTACATAAAATTTGTTTGTGCGTTTATCAAAAACAGTTTGACGAATCAACTTGAATTCCATAACTTTTTGTCGACACTGCTTGAAGATGATCTGGTGCAATTTTGGTGAAAATCGGACAAACCGTCTAGGACGAGTTCGCAAAAGTAGGTTTTTTTGGACAAATCAAAATGGCAGAAAAAATTTTATGACGGAAAATGACCTCATATAGTGCTATCGAATCGGCATGAGCTCAGGAATCAGAGGAAAAAAGAATTTTGTTGATAGGCCTTACGGTTCAAAAGTTATTAGCATAATATTTTTGAAACTTTGGACAGGTGGTGGCGCTAGAGGGAATGAGTTAGAGACACCAAAATTGGTGTATTTGATGTTGGGACTGTCCTCTATCAGAATGTCAAACCGATACAACTTTCCCACATACACTTCTATGGGCTGCCATAGACGCCCAGTCGGAAGAAGAAGAAGAAGAATAAATATAGCTGCAAGCAGCCATTACCGGGGCCAAGCGCAAAGAAGATGACAAGACATGCCAACATGGCTGGAATGGTCAGACCAACTGCAGCAAGTAGCAATTAAAGACATGTAAAGATGAATTTAGGCAAATGGATGAAAAATCATATACATTAACTAAAAATATGATTTAATTGATTATCACTTTTGACAAATAGGTGGTGCAGTATTAAGTATAGCATTTTAATCACAAAATTGTAAAAGTCAATGGTAATTTTGTTTTGTTCTATTATAGCGCCAACAAGTGGCACAATACCACAATTTCTATATGTGTCCTCTGAGTGAGCCCATACATGTGTGTGTCAATTTTGGTGAAAATATCTCAATTTGCTTCGGAGTTATAGACATTTATGTCAAAAAACTGGTCAAAAATGACTGACATGTGACTTTGATTGGATTTTACTACCCCGTACTATCAATATTTTGAGATTTGGGCATTGGCATGTTGCCAGCGACCTATGTTTCCAAACTTCTGGCGGAGGTTTCGTCTCGATCGGACTAGCGGTTTCGAAGATATCCGCAAATGTTTTTTAAGCGCTAAATTACAACGCTGCACAAACCATATGCCGAAACCTGGCAAGTCTGGTATCGTTGGACTCTGCAAGGATTCAGGAGTCTAATAATATGACTCCCATGAAAATAAGTCAACCCCAGCCAGAGATATAAGCATTTTAAAATTTTATTTTACCACTATGTGGCGCTGTTTCGAAACTTATCTGGCTCCTTCAGGGCATCGTACTGATGACCCATACCAAGTTTTGTAACAATTCATTCATGAGTTCAAAAAATACAGCATTTTAGCACATAATTCAAAATGGCTGACAGCCAAAATGGCCGATCTGAGAAACTTGGATATCAGTCGACTCAGCATGATACCCTGAATGTAACGAGACCACTTTTATGATTTTTGGGCAAACCGTTCAGAAGTTATACACAAAAATAGCCATTTTTTTATATCTCCGGACCAGTAGGTGGCGCTGCGCCGAAACGCAGCTTGTAGCCTCAGGTCATGCTTGTGATAACATGTACCAAGTTTGGTCTGAATACAATTAAGCGTTGCGGAGATACAGCCTTACGTTTGTTTTTGCAAGCGCTACATAAAATTTGTTTGTGCGTTTATCAAAAACAGTTTGACGAATCAACTTGAATTCCATAACTTTTTGTCGACACTGCTTGAAGATGATCTGGTGCAATTTTGGTGAAAATCGGACAAACCGTCTAGGACGAGTTCGCAAAAGTAGGTTTTTTTGGACAAATCAAAATGGCAGAAAAAAATGTATGACGGAAAATGACGTCATAGGGTGCAATCGAATCGTCATGAGCTCAGGAATCAGAGAAAAAAAGAATTTTGTTGATAGGCCTTACGGTTCAAAAGTTATTAGCATAATATATTTGAAATTTTGGACAGGTGGTGGCGCAAGAGGGAATGAGTTAGAGACACCAAAATTGGTGTATTTGATGTTGGGACTGTCCTCTATCAGAATATCAAACCGTTACAACTTTCCCGCATACGCTTCTATGGGCTGCAATAGACGCCCAGTCAGAAGAAGAAAAAGAATAATAACTAGGTGGCGCTGTTTCGAAACTTCTCTGGCTCCTTCAGGGCATCGTACTGATGACCCATACCGAGTTTTGTAACAATTCATTCATGCGTTCAAAAAATACAACATTTTAGCACTTAATTCAAATTGGCCGACAGCCAAAATGGCCGATCTGAGAAAATTGGATATCAGTCGACTCGGCATGATGCCCTGAATGTAACAAGACCACTTTTATGATTTTTGGACAAACCGTTCAGAAGTTATAAACAAAAATAACTATTCTTTGTATCTCCGGACCAGTAGGTGGCGCTGCGCCGAAACGCAGCATGTAGCCTCAGGTCATGCTTTTGATGACATGTACCAAGTTTGGTCTGAATACAATTAAGCGTTGCGGAGATACACACTTACGTTTGTTTTTGCAAGCTCTATGTAAAATTTGATTGTGCGTTTTTCGAAAACGGTTTGACGAATCAACTTGATTTCCATAACTTTTTGTTGGCACTGCTTGAAGATGATCTGGTGCAATTTTGTTGAAAATCGGACAAACCGTCTAGGACGAGTTCGCAAAAGTAGGTTTTTTGGACAATTCAAAATGGCGCAAAATTTTTTATGACGGAAAATGACGTCATAGGGAGCATTCGAATCGTCATGAGCTCAGGAATCAGAGGAAAAAAGAATTTTGTTGATAGGCCTTACGGTTCAAAAGTTATTAGCATAATATTTTTGAAACTTTGGACAGGTGGTGGCGCTAGAGGGAATGAGTTAGAGACACCAAAATTGGTGTATTTGATGTTGGGACTGTCCTCTATCAGAATGTCAAACCGATACAACTTTCCCACATACACTTCTATGGGCTGCCATAGACGCCCAGTCGGAAGAAGAAGAAGAATAATAAATATAGCTGCAAGCAGCCATTACCGGGGCCAAGCGCAAAGATGATGACAAGACATGCCAACATGGCTGGAATGGTCAGACCAACTGCAGCAAGTAGCACTTAAAGAGATGTAAAGATGAATTTAGGCAAATGGATGAAAAATCATAAACATTAACTAAAAATATGATTTAATTGATTATCTCTTTTGACAAATAGGTGGTGCAGTTGATGCAGTTTACAATTTTTGGACAAACCGTTCAGAAGTTATAAACAAAAATAGCCATTTTTTTAATCTCCGGACCAGTAGGTGGCGCTGCGCCAAAACACAGCATGTAGCCTCAGGTCATGCTTGTGATGACATGTACCAAGTTTGGTCTGAATACAATTAAGCGTTGCGGAGATACAGACTTACATTTGTTTTTGCAAGCTCTACGTAAAATTTGATTGTCCGTTTTTTGAAAACGGTTTGACGAATCAACTTGATTTCCATAATTTTTGTCACCACTGCTTGAAGATGATCTGGTGCAATTTTGGTGAAAATCGGACAAACCGTCTAGGACGAGTTCGCAAAAGTAGGTTTTTTGGACAATTCAAAATGGCGGAAAATTTTTTATGACGGAAAATGACGTTATAGAGTGCAATCGAATCGTCATGAGCTCAGGAATCAGAGGAAAAAAGAATTTTGTTGATAGGCCTTACGGTTCAAAAGTTATTAGCATAATATTTTTGAAAATTTGGACAGGTGGTGGCGCTAGAGGGAATGAGTTAGACACACCAAAATTGGTCTATTTGATGTTGGGACTGTCCTCTATCAGAATGTCAGACCGTTCCAACTTTCCCGCATATGCTTCTATGGGCTGCCATAGACGCCCAGTCAGAAGAAGAATAACAATAATAACTAGGTGGTGCTGTTTCGAAACTTCTCTGGCTCCTTCAGGGCATCGTACTGATGACCCATACCGAGTTTTGTAACAATTCATTCATGCGTTCAAAAAATACAACATTTTAGCACTTAATTCAAATTGGCCGACAGCCAAAATGACCGATCTGAGAAAATTGGATATCAGTCGACTCGGAATGATGCCCTGAATGTAACAAGACCACTTTTATGATTTTTGGACAAACCGTTCAGAAGTTATAAACAAAAATAGCTATTTTTTGTATCTCCGGACCAGTAGGTGGCGCTGCGCCGAAACGCAGCATGTAGCCTCAGGTCATGTTTGTGATGACATGTACCAAGTTTGGTCTGAATACAATTAAGCGTTGCGGAGATACAGACTTATGTTTGTTTTTGCAAGCTCTACGTAAAATTTGATTGTGCGTTTTTCGAAAATGGTTTGACGAATCAACTTGATTTCCATAACTTTTTGTTGGCACTGCTTGAAGATGATCTGGTGCTATTTTGGTGAAAATCGGACAAACCGTCTAGGACGAGTTCGCAAAAGTAGTTTTTTTGGACAATTCAAAATGGCGGAAAATTTTTTATGACGGAAAATGTCGTCATAGGGTGCAATCGAATCGTCATGAGCTCAGGAATCAGAGGAAAAAAGAATTTTGTTGATAGGCCTTACGGTTCAAAAGTTATTAGCATAATATTTTTGAAACTTTGGACAGGTGGTGGCGCTAGAGGGAATGAGTTAGAGACACCAAAATTGGTCAATTTGATGTTGGGACTGTCCTCTATCAGAATGTCAAACCGTTACAACTTTCCCGCATACGCTTCTATGGGCTGCCATAGACGCCCAGTCGGAATTAGAAGAAGAATAATAATAACTAGATTAAAAAGTTTGAGTACAAACTTTAGGTTGGCTTGAGAAAGACTAACATAAAGTTTGAAGTAGTTGTAAAAGTTTGAAGATTTAAGGTTTTTAGTTTGATGTATTTATAAGTAGTAGTTTTCAAAGTTCAAAGTTTAGAGATTATAAAACCATTCAGTCTATCAAATAGATTAGATAGATAGATAGATAGATAGATAGATAGATAGATATTGACCCTCAGATAGATAGATAGATAGATGGATATTGACCCTCAGATAGATAGATAGATAGATATTGACCCACAGATAGATAGATAGATAGATAGATAGATAGATAGATAGATAGATAGATATTGACCATCAGATAGATAGATAGATAGATAGATAGATAGATATTGATCCTCAGATAGATAGATAGATAGATAGTCATTGACCCATAGATAGATAGATAGATAGATAGATAGATAGATAGATAGATAGAGTATGACCCACAGAGAGATAGATAGATAGATAGTTATTGTCCCTCAAATAGATAGATAGATAGATAGATAGAGTATGACCCACAGAAAGACAGATAGATATTGACCCTCAGATAGATAGATAGATAGATAGAGTATGACCCACAGAAAGACAGATAGATATTGACCCTCAGATAGATAGATAGATAGATAGATAGATAGATAGACAGATATATTATTTTTTACTTGGTTGCTAGGGTAACCCAATCTGGTTGCTAGGCAGTTTCCAGGGTGATCCTTATCAAGCCTCCTATTCATTCTGAGTGAATAAAGTCAACCCGGAAGTCTCTACAATTTTCTGTTGCATAGATATGTGATTTGTTACTTGGTTGCTAGGGTAACCATATCTGGTTGATAGGCAGTTACCAGAGTGATACATATCAAGGCTACTTTCCATTCTGAGTGAAATAATTCAAACAGGAAGTCTATACGATTTTCTGGTGCAGAGATATGTGATTTGTTACTTGGTTGCTAGGGTAACCCCATCTGGTTGCTAGGCAGTTACCAAAGTGATACTCATAAGGCTCCTTGCAATCCTGTGTGAAATATGTCAACCCCTAAGTCTCTACGATTTTCTGGTTCAAAGATATGTGATTTGTTACTTGGTTGCTAGGGTAACCGCATCTGGTTGCTAGGCAGCTACCAGAGTGATACATATCAAGGCTACTTTCCATCCTGAGTGAAATAAGTGAAACAGGAAGTCTGTATGATTTTCTGGTGCAGAAATATGTGATTTGTTATTTGGTTGCTAGGGTAATCCTGTCTGGTTGCTATGCAGTTACCAGGGTGATACTTATCAAGCCTCCTTTCCATACTGAGTGAATCAAGTCAACCTGGAAGCTACTATACTGTGGCTATGAAGATTTTCGGTCATTACTTATTGGCTGCTTGATCAAATAAATCCTCAGAGAGAGAGAGAGAGGGAGAGACGCAGGGCTGACAGGCCCTTTTTTGTCTGTGTGTGTGTGAAAAGTCAGTTGGGATTTAAATTTCTGAACATTCCGCAATGTTAAGTCAATGGGAGTTTTTCCGAGTTTTGATCGTCATTTTTAGGAAAACTGTAAGTCCGATCAGTTAGAAAAGATATAGCACACTATTCGGGATTAGTCTGAAGGTCTGTGCCGAGTTTGGTGCATGTAGCTTAAAAGCTCTAGGAGGAGTTAGATTTAGAAATTTAGTCTCAGAAGAATAATAATAATAACTAGATTAAAAAGTTTGAGTACAAACTTTAGGTTGGCTTGAAAAAGCCTAGCATAAAGTTTGAAGTAGTTGTAAAAGTTTGAAGATTTACGGTTTCTAATTTGATGTAATTATAAGTAGTAGTTTTCAAAGTTCAAAGTTTAGAGATTATAAAACCATTCAGTCTAGATAGATAGATAGATAGTTATTGACCATCAGATAGATAGATAGATAGATAGATAGATAGATAGATATTGACCATTAGATAGATAGATAGATAGATAGATAGATAGATAGATAGATATTGATCCTCAGATAGATAGATAGATATTGACCCTCAGATAGATAGATAGATAGATAGAAAGATAGAAAGATAGATTGATAGTCATTGACCCTTAGATAGATAGATAGATATTGACCGTCAGATAAATAGATAGATAGATAGTCATTGACCCTGAGATATAGATAGATAGAGTATGAACCACAGATAGATAGATAGATAGATAGATAGTTATTGACCCGCAGATAGTTAGATAGATAGATAGATAGATATTGACCATCAGATAGATAGATAGATAGATAGATAGATAGTCATTGACTCTTAGATAGATAGATAGATATTGACCGTCAGATATATAGATAGACAGATAGTCATTGACCCTGAGATATAGATAGATAGAGTATGACCCACAGATAGATAGATAGATAGTTATTGACCCGCAGATAGTTAGATAGATAGATAGATAGATATTGACCCTCAGATAGATAGATAGATAGATAGATATTGACCCTCAGATAGATAGAGAGATAGATAGATAGATAGATAGATAGATAGATAGAGTATGACCCATAGATAGATAGATAGATAGATAGATAGATAGATAGATATTGACCCTCAGATAGATAGATAGATAGATAGATAGATAGATATTGACCATTAGATAGATAGATAGATAGATAGATAGATAGATATTGATCCTCAGATAGATAGATAGATATTGACCCTCAGATAGATAGATAGATAGATAGAAAGATAGAAAGATAGATTGATAGTCATTGACCCTTAGATAGATAGATAGATATTGACCGTCAGATAAATAGATAGATAGATAGTCATTGACCCTGAGATATAGATAGATAGAGTATGAACCACAGATAGATAGATAGATAGATAGATAGTTATTGACCCGCAGATAGTTAGATAGATAGATAGATAGATATTGACCATCAGATAGATAGATAGATAGATAGATAGATAGATAGATAGTTATTGACCCTCAGACAGTTAGATAGATAGATAGATAGATATTGACCATCAGATAGATAGATAGATAGATAGATAGATAGATAGTCATTGACTCTTAGATAGATAGATAGATATTGACCGTCAGATATATAAATAGACAGATAGTCATTGACCCTGAGATATAGATAGATAGAGTATGACCCACAGATAGATAGATACATAGTTATTGACCCGCAGATAGTTAGATAGATAGATAGATAGATAGATAGATAGATATTGACCCTCAGATAGATAGATAGATAGATAGATATTGACCCTCAGATAGATAGATAGATAGATAGATAGATAGATAGATAGAGTATGACCCATAGATAGATAGATAGATAGATAGATAGATAGATAGATAGATATTGACCCTCAGATAGATAGATAGATAGATAGATAGATAGATAGTTATTGACCATCAGATAGATAGATAGATAGATAGATATTGACCATCAGATAGATATATAGATAGATAGATAGATAGATAGATAGATAGATAGATAGATATTGACCATTAGATAGATAGATAGATAGATAGATAGATAGATAGATAGATATTGATCCTCAGATAAATAGATAGATATTGACCCTCAGATAGATAGATAGATAGATAGATAGAAAGATAGAAAGATAGATTGATAGTCATTGACCATTAGATAGATAGATAGATATTGTCCGTCAGATATATAGATAGATAGATAGTCATTGACCCTGAGATATAGATAGATAGAGTATGAACCACAGATAGATAGATAGATAGATAGTTATTGACCCGCAGATAGTTAGATAGATAGATAGATAGATAGATATTGACCCTCAGATAGATAGATAGATAGATAGATAGATAGATAGATAGATAGATAGTCATTGACTCTTAGATAGATAGATAGATAGATATTGACCGTCAGATATATAGATAGACAGATAGTCATTGACCCTGAGATATAGATAGATAGAGTATGACCCACAGATAGATAGATAGATAGTTATTGACCCGCAGATAGTTAGATAGATAGATAGATAGATATTGACCCTCAGATAGATAGATAGATAGATAGATATTGACCATCAGAAAGATAGATAGATAGATAGATAGATAGATAGATAGATAGATAGATAGATAGATAGACAGATAGATATATCATTTTTTACTTGGTTGCTAGGGTAACCCAATCTGGTTGCTAGGCAGTTTCCAGGGTGATCCTTATCAAGCCTCCTTTTCATTCTGAGTGAATAAAGTCAACCCGGAAGTCTCTATGATTTTCTGTTGCATAGATATGTGATTTGTTACTTGGTTGCTAGGATAACCATATCTGGTTGATAGGCAGTTACCAGAGTGATATATATCAAGGCTACTTTCCATCTTGAGTAAAATAAGTGAAACAGGAAGTCTCTACGATTTTCTGGTGCAGAGTTATGTGATTTGTTACTTGGTTGCTAGGGTAAGCCCTTGTCGTTGCTAAGCAGTTACCAGAGTGATACTTATCAAGCCTCCTTTCCATCCTGAGTGAATTATGTCAACCCGGAAGTCTCTACGATTTTCTGGTGCAGAGATATGTGATTTGTTAGTTGGTTGCTAGGGTAAACACATCTGGTTGCTAGGCAGTTACCAAAGTGATACTCATAAGGCTCCTTGCAATCCTGTGTGAAATATGTCAACCCCTAAGTCTCTACGATGTTCTGATTCAAAGATATGTGATTTGTTACTTGGTTGCTAAGGTAACCCTGTCTGGTTGCTATGCAGTTACCAGAGTGATACATATCAAGGCTACTTTCCATCCTGAGTGAAATAAGTGAAACAGGTAGTCTCTACGATTTTCTGGTGCAGATATATGTGATTTGTTACTTGGTTGCTAGGTTGCTAGGGTAACCCCGTCTGGTTACTAGGCAGTTACCAGAGTGATACATATCAAGGCTACTTTCCATCCTGAGTGAATAAAGTCAACCCGGAAGTCTCTATGATTTTCTGTTGCAGAGATATGTGATTTGTTACTTGGTTGCTAGGGTAATCACATCTGGTTGCTAGGCAGTTACCAGAGTGATACATATCAAGGCTCCTTCCAATCCTGAGTGAAATATGTGAAACAGGAAGTCTGTATGATTTTCTGGTGCAGAGATATGTGATTTGTTACTTGGTTGCTAGGGTAATCACATCTGGTTGCTAGGCAGTTACCAGAGTGATACATATCAAGGCTACTTTCCATCCTGAGTGAAATAAGTGAAACAGGAAGTCTCTATGATTTTCTGTTGCAGAGATATGTGATTTGTTACTTGGTTGCTAGGGTAACCACATCTGGTTGCTAGGCAGTTACCAGAGTGATACATATCAAGCCTACTTTCCATCCTGAGTGAAATAAGTGAAACAGGAAGTCTATGATTTTCTGTTGCAGAGATATGTGATTTGTTACTTGGTTGCTAGGGTAACCCCATCTGGTTGCTAGGCAGTTACCAAAGTGATACTCATGAGGCTCCTTGCAATCCTGAGTGAAATATGTCAACCCCTAAGTCTCTACGATGTTCTGGTTCAAAGATATGTGATTTGTTACTTGGTTGCTAGGGTAACCATATCTGGTTGCTATGCAGTTACCAGGGTGATACTTATCAACCCTCCTTTCCATCCTGAGTGAATTAAGTCAACCCAGATGTCTCTACGATTTTCTGGTGCAGAAATATATGATTTGTTACTTGGTTGCTAGGGTAACCCATCTGGTTGCTAGGCAGTTACCAGAGTGATGCATATCAAGGCTACTTTCCATCCTGAGTGAAATAAGTGAAACAGGAAGTCTGTATAATTTTCTGGTGCAGAGATATGTGATTTGTTACTTGGTTGCTAGGGTAATCACATCTGGTTGCTAGGCAGTTACCAGAGTGATACATATCAAGGCTACTTTCCATCCTGAGTGAAATAAGTGAAACAGGAAGTCTCCACGATTTTCTGTTGCAGAGATATGTGATTTGTTAGTTGGTTGCTAGGGTAACCCCATCTGGTTGCTATGCAGTTACCAGGGTGATACTTATCAAGCCTCCTTTCCATACTGAGTGAATCAAGTCAACCTGGAAGCTACTATACTGTGGCTATGAAGATTTTAGGTCATTACTTATTGGCTGCTTGATAAAAGAAATCCTCTGAGGGAGAGAGAGAGGGAGAGACGCAGGGCTGACAGGCCCTTTTTCGTCTGTGTGTGTGAAAACATCAGTTGGGATTTAAATTTCTGAACATTCCGCAATGTTAATCAATGGGAGTTTTTCCGAGTTTTGATCGTCAGTTTTAGGAAAACCGTAAGTCCGATCAGTTAGAAAAGATATAGCACACTATTCGGGATTAGTCTGAAGGTCTGTGCCGAGTTTGGTGCATGTAGCTTAAAAGCTCTAGGAGGAGTTACATTTAGAAATTTAGTCTCAGAAGAATAATAATAACTAGAATGTACATTTCCTGAAGAAAATGTGAGTGGTGCTTGCCGTGGCAAAATTTCTTACCACAATATCCCACCTACTGCCCAAAGTTGAAAGACGCTACCCCCATGACAGTAGTATGTTCTGGTGCAGAGATATTGGTGTTGTTCCATGGTTGCTAGGGTAACCCCATCTGGTTGCTAGGCAGTTACCAAGGTGACAGCCAACAATGCTCCTTGCCATCCTGAGTGAAATAAGTCAACCCGGAAGTCTCTGTGATTTTCTTGTGCAGAGATATGTGATTTGTTTCTTGGTTGCTAGGTTAACCCCATCTGGTTGCTAGGCAGTTACCAAGGTGACAGGCAACAATGCACCTTATCATCCTGAGTGAAATAAGTCAACCCGGAAGTCTCTGTGATTTTCTTGTGCAGAGATATGTGATTTGTTTATTGGTTGCTAGGGTAACCCCATCTGGTTGCTAGGCAGTTACCAAGGTGACAGCCAACAATGCTCCTTGCCATCCTGAGTGAAATAAGTCAACCCGGAAGTCTCTGTGATTTTCTAGTACATAGATATGTGATTTGTTACTTGGTTGCTAGGATAACCCCATCTGGTTGCTAGGCAGTTACCAGGGTGATATTTATCAAGACTACATTCCATCCTGAGTGAAATAAGTCAACCCGGAAGTCTCTGTGATTTTCTTGTGCAGAGATAGGTGATTTGTTTCTTGATTGCTAGGGTAACCCCATCTGGTTGCTAGGCAGTTACCAAGGTGACAGCCAACAATGCTCCTTGCCATCCTGAGTGAAATAAGTCAACCCGGAAGTCTCTGTGATTTTCTTGTGCAGAGATATGTGATTTGTTTCTTGGTTGCTAGGGAAACCCCATCTGGTTGCTAGGCAGTTACCAAGGTGACAGGCAACAATGCTCCTTGCCATCCTGGGTGAAATAAGTCAAACCAGAAGTCTCTGTGATTTTCTTGTGCAGAGATATGTGATTTGTTTCTTGGTTGCTAGGGTAATCCCATTTGGTTGCTAGGCAGTTACCAGGGTGATATTTATCAAGTCTACTTTCCATCCTAAGTAAAATAAGTCAACCCTGAAGTCTCTACGTCATTCTGATCCTAAGATAGACATCTTAGTGATTTTGAATGGATGTCAATGGTTCTTTGTTGCTAGGGTGCTTTTATTGGTTGCTAGGGCATGGCTAAGTAGTTCACCTGATGAAAGCTGAAGACTGATTACTCACCCAATGAAAACAAAGCAACTATCATGTCTCTAGGACATTCTGATGTGAAGATATCTTACTGTAATTGAAATCAATAAATGTTGTTGCTAGGGTGCCCTAAATTGTTGCTAGGGAGTGGCTTGGCAGCTGCCAATGATGAATCTCCAAAGGCTGCTTGTCAGTATGAATGATATAAACCAACTCCCATGCCTCTGTGACATTCAGAATGGAAGATATCTGTCTTTGGATTTTGGTTGCTAAGGTGCTCGAAAATGGTTGCTAGGGAGGGGCTAGGAAGTGTTGAGGGGATTCATGATTGGCTGTTTTACTGCCCCAAGTCAAACGAGACCACCCTCGTGTTTCTATGATAATTCAGTCCAGAGAAATCCCTTTGATCTCTTTCAATGGAAGTCTATGGGACTTGTTGCTAAGGTACTGTAAATGGTTGCTAGGGCGTGGCTTGATAGCTTCACAATGATCCTGAGAGACTGATTGGTCGTCTGAGTAAAATGAGCCCGCCCCCTTGTCTCTAAGACACTGTGATCCAGAGTTATGTTCAATACAAAATCTACCATAGACTTAACATTGGGGCAAATTTGGGCAGCTCCTGCCCCCCAGGGGTAAAACTTTTACCCCATTGTGAGGTATGTTCTCACAGAGCCTGTCAGCCTCTTCAAATGTGGTAAATCACACGTCTCTGTGAAATCCTCGCTCTGAGCTATAACTCGTCAAAGTTCGGCTCAATGTTAAGTCAATGGGATTTTTTGCCCAATTTTTTGCCCCTGGGGCAAATACCGTACCCCCGATCACTTATAGTAGCCATAGCACACCATTCCCAAATAATCTGCACGATTTGACGCCTCATTTGTGGGTCTGCGAGCAAAAAATTTTTCAAAAAATTCCATTGACTTACATTGGGGCAACTTTGGGCAGCTCCTGCCCCCCAGGGGTAAAACTTTTACCCCATTGTGAGGTATGTTCTCAGAGAGCCTGTCAGCCTCTTCAAATGTGGTAAATCACACGTCTCTGTGAAATCCTCGCTCTGAGCTATAACTCGTCAAAGTTTGGCTCAATGTTAAGTCAATGGGATTTTTTTGCCCAATTTTTTGCCCCTGGGGCAAACACCGTACCCCCGATCGCTTAGAAAAGATATAGCACACCTCTCCTCAATGAGCCGCACGATTTGATGCCTCACTCAGAGGTCTGTGACAAAAGCTGCGGGAGGAGTAGCGCGCCAAACTATGTGTGGAAAAATAATAATAATTATAATAATAATAATAAGTATGCAAGAGAACAATAGTGATGCTTTGCCTATGGCAAGCACCACTAATAATAAGTATGCAAGAGAACAATAGTGATGCTTTGCCTATGGCAAGCACCACTAAAAATAATAAGTATGCAAGAGAACAATAGTGATGCTTTGCCTATGGCAAGCACCACTAATAACTAGATTAAAAAGTTTGAGTACAAACTTTAGGTTGGCTTGAGAAAGCCTAGCATAATGTTTGAAGTAGTTGTAAAAGTTTGAAGATTTACGGTTTCTAGTTTGATGTAATTATTTGTAGTTTTCAAAGTTCAAAGTTTAGAGATTATAAAACCATTCAGTCTATCAAATAGATTAGATATATAGATAGATAGATATTGACCCTCGATAGATAGATAGATAGATAGATAGATAGATAGATAGATAGATAGATAGAGTATGACCCACAGATAGATAGATAGATAGATAGATAGATAGATAGATAGATAGATATTGACCATCAGATAGATAGATCGATAGATAGATCGATAGATAGATAGATAGATAGAGTATGACCCACAGATAGATAGATAGATAGATAGATAGATAGATAGATATTGACCCTCAGATAGATAGATAGATAGATAGAAAGATAGATAGATATTGACCCTCGATAGATAGATAGATAGATAGATAGATAGATATTCACCATCAGATAGATAGATAGATAGATAGAGTATGACCCACAGATAGATAGATAGATAGATATTGACCATCAGATAGATAGATCGATAGATAGATAGATAGAGTATGACCCACAGATAGATAGATAGATAGATAGATAGATAGATAGATAGATAGATAGATAGATAGATAGATAGATATTGACCCTCAGATAGATAGATAGATAGATAGATAGATAGAGTATGACCCACAGATAGATAGATAGATAGATAGATAGATAGAGTATGACCCACAGATAGATAGATAGATAGATAGATAGATAGATATTGACCATCAGATAGATAGATAGATAGATAGATAGATAGAGTATGACCCACAGATAGATAGATAGATAGATAGATAGATATTGACCCTCAGATAGATAGATAGATAGATAGATAGATAGATAGATAGAGTATGACCCACAGATAGATAGATAGATAGATAGATAGATAGATAGATAGATAGATAGATATTGACCATCAGATAGATAGATAGATATTGACCCTCGATAGATAGATAGATATTCACCATCAGATAGATAGATAGATAGATAGAGTATGACCCACAGATAGATAGATAGATAGATATTGACCATCAGATAGATAGATCGATAGATAGATAGAGTATGACCCACAGATAGATAGATAGATAGATAGATAGATATTGACCCTCAGATAGATAGATAGATAGATAGAGTATGACCCATAGATAGATAGATAGATAGATAGATATTGATCCTCAGATAGATAGATAGATAGATAGATATTGATCCTCAGATAGATAGATAGATATTGACCCTCAGATAGATAGATAGATAGTCATTGACCCTTAGATAGATAGATAGATAGATAGATATTGACCATCAGATCTATATAGGTAGATAGATAGTCATTGACCCTGAGATATAGATAGATAGAGTATGACCCACAGATAGATAGATAGATAGATAGATAGATAGATAGATAGTTATTGACCCTCAGATAGATAGATAGATAGATAGATAGATATTGACCCTCAGATAGATAGATAGATAGATAGATAGATATTGACCCTCAGATAGATAGATAGATAGATAGATAGATAGATAGATAGATAGATAGATAGATAGATAGATAGATAGATATTGACCCTCAGATTGATAGATAGATAGATAGATAGATATTGACCCTCAGATAGATAGATAGATAGATATTGACCCTCAGATAGATAGATAGATAGATAGATATTGACCCTCAGATAGATGGATAGATAGATAGATAGATAGATAGATAGATAGATAGATAGATAGATATTGACCCTCAGATAGATAGATAGATATTGACCCTCAGATAGATAGATAGATAGATAGATAGATAGATAGATATTAACCCTCAGATAGATAGACAGTTCAAAAGATAGATATAGATAGACTGATAAATAGACAGACAGACAGACAGATAGATAGATAGATATTGACCCTCAGATAGATAGATAGATAGATAGATAGATAGATAGATAGATATTGACCCTCAGATAGATAGATAGATAGATAGATAGATAGATAGATATTGACCCTCAGATAGATAGATAGATAGATAGATAGATAGATAGATATTGACCCTCAGATAGATAGATAGATAGATATTGACCCTCAGATAGATAGATAGATAGATAGATATTGACCCTCAGATAGATAGATAGATAGATAGATAGATAGATAGATAGATAGATATTAACCCTCAGATAGATAGACAGTTCAAAAGATAGATATAGATAGACTGATAAATAGACAGACAGACAGACAGATAGATAGATAGATCCTTGCTACCCTGAGTCCCATGAACAAAACCAGAAGTCTTTATGTTGTTCTGGTGCAGAGATATGTAATTTGTTACTTGGTTGCTATGGTAACCCCATCTGGTTGCTAGGCAGTTACCAGAGTAATACATATCAAGGCTACTTTCCATCCTGAGTGAAATAAGTGAAACAGGAAGTCTGTATGATTTTCTGGTGCAGAGATATGTGATTTGTTATTTGGTTGCTAGGGTAACCCTGTCTGGTTGCTATGCAGTTACCAGGGTGATACTTATCAAGCCTCCTTTCCATCCTGAGTGAATTAAGTCAACCCAGATGTCTCTACGATTTTCTGGTGCAGAAATATATGATTTGTTATTTGGTTGCTAGGGTAACCCATCTGGTTGCTAGGCAGTTACCAGAGTGATGCATATCAAGGCTACTTTCCATCCTGTGTGAAATATGTCAACCCCTAAGTCTCTAAGATGTTCTGGTTCAAAGATATGTGATTTGTTACTTGGTTGCTAGGGTAACCACATCTGGTTGCTATGCAGTTACCAGAGTGATACATATCAAGCCTACTTTCCATCCTGAGTGAAATAAGTGAAACAGGAAGTCTCTATGATTTTCTGTTGCAGAGATATGTGATTTGTTACTTGGTTGCTAGGGTAACCACATACGGTTGCTAGGCAGTTACCAGAGTGATACATATCAAGGCTACTTTCCATCCTGAGTGAAATAAGTGAAACAGGAAGTCTCTACGATTTTCTGGTGCAGAGATATGTGATTTGTTACTTGGTTGCTAGGGTAATCACATCTGGTTGCTAGGCAGTTACCAAAGTGATACATATCAAGGCTACTTTCCATCCTGAGTGAAATAAGTCAACCCGGAAGTCTCTCTGATTTTCTGTTGCAGAGATATGTGATTTGTTACTTGGTTGCTAGGGTAATCACATCTGGTTGCTATGCAGTTACCAGAGTGATACATATCAAGCCTACTTTCCATCCTGAGTGAAATAAGTAAAACAGGAAGTCTCTATGATTTTCTGTTGCAGAGATATTTGATTTGTTACTTGGTTGCTAGGGTAACCACATACGGTTGCTAGGCAGTTACCAGAGTGATACATATCAAGGCTACTTTCCATCCTGAGTGAAATAAGTGAAACAGGAAGTCTCTACGATTTTCTGGTGCAGAGATATGTGATTTGTTACTTGGTTGCTAGGGTAATCACATCTGGTTGCTAGGCAGTTACCAGAGTGATACATATCAAGGCTACTTTCCATCCTGAGTGAAATAAGTCAACCCGGAAGTCTCTCTGATTTTCTGTTGCAGAGATATGTGATTTGTTACTTGGTTGCTAGGGTAATCACATCTGGTTGCTAGGCAGTTACCAGAGTGATACATATCAAGGCTACTTTCCATCCTGAGTGAAATAAGTGAAACAGGAAGTCTCTACGATTTTCTGGTGCAGATATATGTGATTTGTTACTTGGTTGCTAGGGTAACCCCGTCTGGTTGCTAGGCAGTTACCAGAGTGATACATATCAAGGCTACTTTCCATCCTGAGTGAAATAAGTCAACCCAGAAGTCTCTCTGATTTTCTGTTGCAGAGATATGTGATTTGTTACTTGGTTGCTAGGGTAATCACATCTGGTTGCTAGGCAGTTACCAGACTGATACATATCAAGGCTACTTTCCATCCTGAGTGAAATAAGTGAAACAGGAAGTCTCTACGATTTTCTGGTGCAGAGATATGTGATTTGTTAGTTGGTTGCTAGGGTAACCCCATCTGGTTGCTAGGCAGTTACCAGGGTGATACTTATCAAGCCTCCTTTCCATACTGAGTGAATCAAGTCAACCTGGAAGCTACTATACTGTGGCTATGAAGATTTTAGGTCATTACTTATTGGCTGCTTGATAAAAGAAATCCTCTGAGGGAGAGAGAGAGGGAGAGACGCAGGGCTGACAGGCCCTTTTGTGTCTGTGTGTGTGAAAACGTCAGTTGGGATTTAAATTTCTGAACATTCCGCAATGTTAATCAATGGGAGTTTTTCCGAGTTTTGATCGTCATTTTTAGGAAAACCGTAAGTCCGATCAGTTAGAAAAGATATAGCACACTATTCGGGATTAGTCTGAAGGTCTGTGCCGAGTTTGGTGCATGTAGCTTAAAAGCTCTAGGAGGAGTTACATTTAGAAATTTAGTCTCAGAAGAATAATAATAATAATAATAATAAGTTTAAATAGGATTTCAGTAAGTTGGCTTTCTCAAGCCAACCTAACTAGATTAAAAAGTTTGAGTACAAACTTTAGGTTGGCTTGAGAAAGCCTAGCATAAAGTTTGAAGTAGTTGTAAAAGTTTGAAGATTTAAGGTTTTTAGTTTGCTGTAATTATAAGTAGTAGTTTTCAAAGTTCAAAGTTTAGAGATTATAAAACCATTCAGTCTATCAAATAGATAGATAGATAGATAGATAGATATTGACCCTCAGATAGATAAATAGATAGATAGATAGATAGATAGATAGATAGATAGATAGATAGATAGATAGATAGATAGATATTGACCCTCAGAAAGAGAGAGAGATAGATAGATAGATAGATAGATAGTCATTGACCCTTAGATATATAGATAGATAGATATATAGATTGATAGATAGATAGATAGATAGATAGATAGATAGATAGATAGATAGATAGAGTATGACCCACAGATAGATAGATAGATAGTTATTGACCCTCAGATAGATAGATAGATAGATAGATAGATAGATAGATAGATAGATAGATATTGACCCTCAGAAAGATAGATAGATAGATAGACAGATAGATAGATATATTATTTTTTACTTGGTTGCTAGGGTAACCCAATCTGGTTGCTAGGCAGTTTCCAGGGTGATCCTTATCAAGCCTCCTTTTCATTCTGAGTGAATAAAGTCAACCCAGAAGTCTCTACGATTTTCTGTTGCATAGATATGTAATTTGTTACTTGGTTGCTAGGGTAACCATATCTGGTTGATAGGCAGTTACCAGAGTGATACATATCAAGGCTACTTTCCATTCTGAGTGAAATAATTCAAACAGGAAGTCTATACGATTTTCTGGTGCAGTGATATGTGATTTGTTACTTGGTTGCTAGGGTAACCCCATCTGGTTGCTAGGCAGTTACCAAAGGAATACTCATAAGGCTCCTTGCAATCCTGTGTGAAATATGTCAACCCCTAAGTCTCTACGATTTTCTGGTTCAAAGATATGTGATTTGTTACTTGGTTGCTAGGGTAACCGCATCTGGTTGCTAGGCAGTTACCAGATATATATCAAGGCTACTTTCCATCTTGAGTAAAATAAGTGAAACAGGAAGTCTCTACGATTTTCTGGTGCAGAGTTATGTGATTTGTTACTTGGTTGCTAGGGTAAGCCCTTGTCGTTGCTAGGCAGTTACCAGAGTGATACTTTTCAAGACTCCTTGCTATCCTGAGTAAAATAAGTCAAACAGGAAGTCTCTACGATTTTCTGGTGAAGAGATATATTATTTGTTACTTGGTTGCTAGGGTAACCCCATCTGGTTGCTATGCAGTTACCAGGGTGATACTTATCAAGCCTCCTTTACATCCTGAGTGAATTATGTCAACCCGGAAGTCTCTACGATTTTCTGTTGCAGAGATATGTGATTTGTTACTTGGTTGCTAGGGTAACCGCATCTGGTTTCTAGGCAGTTACCAGAGTGATACTTATCAAGGCTACTTTCCATCCTGAGTGAAATAAGTGAAAAAGAAAGTCTCTATGATTTTCTGGTGCAGAGATATGTGATTTGTTACTTGGTTGCTAGGGTAACCCCATCTGGTTGCTAGGCAGTTACCAAGGTGATACTCATAAGGCTCCTTGCAATCCTGTGTGAAATATGTCAACCCATAAGTCTCTACGATGTTCTGGTTCAAAGATATGTGATTTGTTACTTGGTTGCTAGGGTAACCACATCTGGTTGCTAGGCAGTTACCAGAGTGATACATATCAAGCCTAATTTCCATCCTGAGTGAAATAAGTGAAACAGGAAGTCTCTATGATTTTCTGTTGCAGAGATATGTGATTTGTTATTTGGTTGCTAGGGTAACCACATCCGGTTGCTAGGCAGTTACCAGAGTGATACATATCAAGGCTACTTTCCATCCTGAGTGAAATAAGTGAAACAGAAAGTCTCTATGATTTTCTGGTGCAGAGATATGTGATTTGTTACTTGGTTGCTAGGGTAACCCCATCTGGTTGCTAGGCAGTTACCAAAGTGATACTCATAAGGCTCCTTGCAATCCTGAGTGAAATATGTCAACCCCTAAGTCTCTACGATGTTCTGGTTCAAAGATATGTGATTTGTTATTTGGTTGCTAGGGTAACCCTGTCTGGTTACTATGCAGTTACTAGGGTGATACTTGTCAAGCCTCCTTTCCATACTGAGTGAACAAAGTCAACCTGGATGCTACAATACTGTGGATATGAAGATTTTAGGTCATTACTTATTGGCTGCTTGATAAAAGAAATCCTCTGAGGGAGAGAGAGAGGGAGAGACGCAGGGCTGACAGGCCCTTTTTTGTCTGTGTGTGTGAAAATGTCAGTTGGGATTTAAATTTCTGAACATTCCGCAATGTTAAGTCAATGGGAGTTTTTCCGAGTTTTGATCGTCATTTTTAGGAAAACTGTAAGTCCGATCAGTTAGAAAAGATATAGCACACTATTCGGGATTAGTCTGAAGGTCTGTGCCGAGTTTGGTGCATGTAGCTTAAAAGCTCTAGGAGGAGTTAGATTTAGAAATTTAGTCTCAGAAGAATAATAATAATATCTCAAGCCAACCTAATAATAAGTTTAAATAGGATTTCAGTAAGTTGGCTTTCTCAAGCCAACCTAATAATAAGTTTAAATAGGATTTCAGTAAGTTGGCTTTCTCAAGCCAACCTAATAAATATAGCTGCAAAGCAGCCATTACCGGGCCAAGCGCAAAGAAGATGACAAGACATGCCAACATGGCTGGAATGGTCAGACCAACTGCAGCAAGTAGCAATTAAAGACATGTAAAGATGAATTTAGGCAAATGGATGAAAAATCATACATTAACTAAAAATATGATTTAATTATCACTTTTGACAAATAGGTGGTGCAGTTATGAAATGTATGTGGTGTGGTCAGAGTGAGTTGACAATGAGACATATAAAGTTTGGTGTCAATATATCAAGGCAATGCAGAGATAAAGCCTGAATGGTAATTTTGGCAGCATGCGTAAGCTTTGATCTGGCAGTTTACAAAAACAGTTTTGTCTATCGTCACAAAATCCATAAATTGTAGTTGGCATGTTCTGGAGATGATACGATTTGATTTTGGTGAAAACCATAACCCTAACAGTCTAGGAGGAGTTTGAAAAAGTAGGCATTGAATGAAAATCAAGATGGCGGACAGGAAGTTTGGCTGATTATGGGAAAAATGTTATCTATGTTTTTGGCAAAACCCAAAGAATCAATTGAGAACAGTGTGATTACAATAGGTAAATTTATACAAATGTTATTAGCATTTTGGGACATTTAGTTATAACTTTTGACCAAAAGGTGGCGCTGTCTCAAAATATTTTGAGTACCTTCAGGACATGCTGCTGATGGCACATTCTGAGTTTCAAAATGTTACACCAATGCATTCGTTAAGTATAGCATTTTTATCACAATACTGTATTTAAGTCAATGGTAATTTCATGTTTTGTTCTTTTATAGCGCCACCAAGTGGCACAATACCACAATTTCCATATGTGTCCTCTGAGTGAGCTCATACATGTGTATGTCAATTTTGGTGAAAATATCTCAATTTGCTTCGGAGTTATAGACATTTATGTGAAAAAACAGGTCAAAAATAACTGACACATGATTTTGATTGGATTTTACTACCCCTTACTATCAATATTTTGAGATTTGGGCATTGGCATGTTGCCAGCGACCTGTTTCCAAACATCTGATGGTGGTTTCGTCTCGATCGGACAAGCAGTTTCGAAGATATTCGCAAATGTTTTTTAAGCGCTAAATTACAATGCTGCACAAACCATATGCCGAAACCTGGCAAGTCTGGTATCGTTGGACTCGGCAAGGATTCAGGAATCTAATAATATGACTCCCGTGAAAATAAGTCAACCCCAGCCAGAGTTATAAGCATTTAAAAATGTAATTTTACCACTAGGTGGCGCTGTTTCGAAACTTTTCTGGCTCCTTCAGGGCATCGTACTGATGACCCATACCGAGATTTGTAACAATTCATTCATGCGTTCAAAAAATACAGCATTTTAGCACTTAATTCAAATTGGCCGACAGCCAAAATGGCCGATCTGAGAAAATTGGATATCAGTCGACTCGGCATGATGCCCTGAATGTAACAAGACCACTTTTATAATTTTTGGACAAACCGTTCAGAAGTTATAAACAAAAATAGCTATTTTCTGTATCTCCGGACCAGTAGGTGGCGCTGCGCCGAAACGCAGCATGTAGCCTCAGGTCATGCTTGTGATGACATGTACCAAGTTTGGTCTGAATACAATTAAGCGTTGCGGAGATACAGACTTACGTTTGTTTTTGCAAGCTCTACGTAAAATTTGATTGTGCGTTTTTCGAAAACGGTTTGACGAATCAACTTGATTTCCATAACTTTTTGTTGGCACTGCTTGAAGATGTGTGCTGCAATTTTGGTGAAAATCGGACAAACCGTCTAGGACGAGTTCGCAAAAGTAGTTTTTTTGGACAATTCAAAATGGCGGAAAATTTTTTATGACGGAAAATGACGTCATAGGGTGCAATCGAATCGTCATGAGCTCAGGAATCAGAGGAAAAAAGAATTTTGTTGATAGGCCTTAAGGTTCAAAAGTTATTAGCATAATATTTTTGAAACTTTGGACAGGTGGTGGCGCTAGAGGGAATGAGTTAGAGACACCAAAATTGGTCAATTTGATGTTGGGACTGTCCTCTATCAGAATGTCAAACCGTTACAACTTTCCCGCATACGCTTCTATGGGCTGCCATAGACGCCCAGTCGGAAGAAGAAGAAGAATAATAATAATAAATATAGCTGCAAAGCAGCCATTACCGGGGCCAAGCGCAAAGAAGATGACAAGACATGCCAACATGGCTGGAATGGTCAGACCAACTGCAGCAAGTAGCAATTAAAGACATGTAAAGATGAATTTAGGCAAATGGATGAAAAATCATACATTAACTAAAAATATGATTTAATTATCACTTTTGACAAATAGGTGGTGCAGTTATGAAATGTATGTGGTGTGGTCAGAGTGAGTTGACAATGAGACATATAAAGTTTGGTGTCAATATATCAAGGCAATGCAGAGATAAAGCCTGAATGGTAATTTTGGCAGCATGCGTAAGCTTTGATCTGGCAGTTTACAAAAACAGTTTTGTCTATCGTCACAAAATCCATAAATTGTAGTTGGCATGTTCTGGAGATGATACGATTTGATTTTGGTGAAAACCATAACCCTAACAGTCTAGGAGGAGTTTGAAAAAGTAGGCATTGAATGAAAATCAAGATGGCGGACAGGAAGTTTGGCTGATTATGGGAAAAATGTTATCTATGTTTTTGGCAAAACCCAAAGAATCAATTGAGAACAGTTTGATTACAATAGGTAAATTTATACAAATGTTATTAGCATTTTGGGACATTTAGTTATAACTTTTGACCAAAAGGTGGCGCTGTCTCAAAATATTTTGAGTACCTTCAGGACATGCTGCTGATGGCACATTCTGAGTTTCAAAATGTTACACCAATGCATTCGTTAAGTATAGCATTTTTTTAGCATTTTTGGACAAACCGTTCAGAAGTTATAAACAAAAATAACTATTCTTTGTATCTCCGGACCAGTAGGTGGCGCTGCGCCGAAACGCAGTATGTAGCCTCAGGTCATGCTTGTGATGACATGTACCAAGTTTGGTCTGAATACAATTAAGCGTTGCGGAGATACACACTTACGTTTGTTTTTGCAAGCTCTATGTAAAATTTGATTGTGCGTTTTTCGAAAACGGTTTGACGAATCAACTTGATTTCCATAACTTTTTGTTGGCACTACTTGAAGATGATCTGGTGCAATTTTGTTGAAAATCGGACAAACCGTCTAGGACGAGTTCGCAAAAGTAGGTTTTTTGGACAATTCAAAATGGTGGAAAATTTTTTATGACGGAAAATGACGTTATAGGGTGCAATCGAATCGTCATGAGCTCAGGAATCAGAGGAAAAAAGAATTTTGTTGATAGGCCTTACGGTTCAAAAGTTATTAGCATAATATTTTTGAAACTTTGGACAGGTGGTGGCGCTAGAGGGAATGAGTTAGACACACCAAAATTGGTCTATTTGATGTTGGGACTGTCCTCTATCAGAATGTCAGACCGTTACAACTTTCCCGCATACGCTTCTATGGGCTGCCATAGACGCCCAGTCAGAAGAAGAATAACAATAATAACTAGGTGGCGCTGTTTCGAAACTTCTCTGGCTCCTTCAGGGCATCGTATTGATGACCCATACCGAGTTTTGTAACAATTCATTCATGCGTTCAAAAAATACAACATTTTAGCACTTAATTCAAATTGGCCGACAGCCAAAATGACCGATCTGAGAAAATTGGATATCAGTCGACTCGGAATGATGCCCTGAATGTAACAAGACCACTTTTATGATTTTTGGACAAACCGTTCAGAAGTTATAAACAAAAATAGCTATTTTTTGTATCTCCGGACCAGTAGGTGGCGCTGTGCCGAAACGCAGCATGTAGCCTCAGGTCATGTTTGTGATGACATGTACCAAGTTTGGTCTGAATACAATTAAGCGTTGCGGAGATACAGACTTATGTTTGTTTTTGCAAGCTCTACGTAAAATTTGATTGTGCGTTTTTCGAAAACGGTTTGACGAATCAACTTGATTTCCATAACTTTTTGTTGGCACTGCTTGAAGATGATCTGGTGCTATTTTGGTGAAAATCGGACAAACCGTCTAGGACGAGTTCGCAAAAGTAGTTTTTTTGGACAATTCAAAATGGCGGAAAATTTTTTATGACGGAAAATGTCGTCATAGGGTGCAATCGAATCGTCATGAGCTCAGGAATCAGAGGAAAAAATAATTTTGTTGATAGGCCTTACGGTTCAAAAGTTATTAGCATAATATTTTTGAAACTTTGGACAGGTGGTGGCGCTAGAGGGAATGAGTTAGAGACACCAAAATCGGTCAATTTGATGTTGGGACTGTCCTCTATCAGAATGTCAAACCGTTACAACTTTCCCGCATACGCTTCTATGGGCTGCCATAGACGCCCAGTCGGAAGAAGAAGAAGAATAATAATAATAAATATAGCTGCAAAGCAGCCATTACCGGGGCCAAGCGCAAAGAAGATGACAAGACATGCCAACATGGCTGGAATGGTCAGACCAACTGCAGCAAGTAGCAATTAAAGACATGTAAAGATGAATTTAGGCAAATGGATGAAAAATCATACATTAACTAAAAATATGATTTAATTATCACTTTTGACAAATAGGTGGTGCAGTTATGAAATGTATGTGGTGTGGTCAGAGTGAGTTGACAATGAGACATATAAAGTTTGGTGTCAATATATCAAGGCAATGCAGAGATAAAGCCTGAATGGTAATTTTGGCAGCATGCGTAAGCTTTGATCTGGCAGTTTACAAAAACAGTTTTGTCTATCGTCACAAAATCCATAAATTGTAGTTGGCATGTTCTGGAGATGATACGATTTGATTTTGGTGAAAACCATAACCCTAACAGTCTAGGAGGAGTTTGAAAAAGTAGGCATTGAATGAAAATCAAGATGGCGGACAGGAAGTTTGGCTGATTATGGGAAAAATGTTATCTATGTTTTTGGCAAAACCCAAAGAATCAATTGAGAACAGTGTGATTACAATAGGTAAATTTATACAAATGTTATTAGCATTTTGGGACATTTAGTTATAACTTTTGACCAAAAGGTGGCGCTGTCTCAAAATATTTTGAGTACCTTCAGGACATGCTGCTGATGGCACATTCTGAGTTTCAAAATGTTACACCAATGCATTCGTTAAGTATAGCATTTTTATCACAATACTGTATTTAAGTCAATGGTAATTTCATGTTTTGTTCTTTTATAGCGCCACCAAGTGGCACAATACCACAATTTCCATATGTGTCCTCTGAGTGAGCTCATACATGTGTATGTCAATTTTGGTGAAAATATCTCAATTTGCTTCGGAGTTATAGACATTTATGTGAAAAAACAGGTCAAAAATAACTGACACATGATTTTGATTGGATTTTACTACCCCTTACTATCAATATTTTGAGATTTGGGCATTGGCATGTTGCCAGCGACCTGTTTCCAAACATCTGATGGTGGTTTCGTCTCGATCGGACAAGCAGTTTCGAAGATATTCGCAAATGTTTTTTAAGCGCTAAATTACAATGCTGCACAAACCATATGCCGAAACCTGGCAAGTCTGGTATCGTTGGACTCGGCAAGGATTCAGGAATCTAATAATATGACTCCCGTGAAAATAAGTCAACCCCAGCCAGAGTTATAAGCATTTAAAAATGTAATTTTACCACTAGGTGGCGCTGTTTCGAAACTTTTCTGGCTCCTTCAGGGCATCGTACTGATGACCCATACCGAGTTTTGTAACAATTCATTCATGCGTTCAAAAAATACAACATTTTAGCACTTAATTCAAATTGGCCGACAGCCAAAATGACCGATCTGAGAAAATTGGATATCAGTCGACTCGGAATGATGCCCTGAATGTAACAAGACCACTTTTATGATTTTTGGACAAACCGTTCAGAAGTTATAAACAAAAATAGCTATTTTTTGTATCTCCGGACCAGTAGGTGGCGCTGCGCCGAAACGCAGCATGTAGCCTCAGGTCATGTTTGTGATGACATGTACCAAGTTTGGTCTGAATACAATTAAGCGTTGCGGAGATACAGACTTATGTTTGTTTTTGCAAGCTCTACGTAAAATTTGATTGTGCGTTTTTCGAAAACGGTTTGACGAATCAACTTGATTTCCATAACTTTTTGTTGGCACTACTTGAAGATGATCTGGTGCAATTTTGTTGAAAATCGGACAAACCGTCTAGGACGAGTTCGCAAAAGTAGGTTTTTTGGACAATTCAAAATGGTGGAAAATTTTTTATGACGGAAAATGACGTTATAGGGTGCAATCGAATCGTCATGAGCTCAGGAATCAGAGGAAAAAAGAATTTTGTTGATAGGCCTTACGGTTCAAAAGTTATTAGCATAATATTTTTGAAACTTTGGACAGGTGGTGGCGCTAGAGGGAATGAGTTAGACACACCAAAATTGGTCTATTTGATGTTGGGACTGTCCTCTATCAGAATGTCAGACCGTTACAACTTTCCCGCATACGCTTCTATGGGCTGCCATAGACGCCCAGTCAGAAGAAGAATAACAATAATAACTAGGTGGCGCTGTTTCGAAACTTCTCTGGCTCCTTCAGGGCATCGTATTGATGACCCATACCGAGTTTTGTAACAATTCATTCATGCGTTCAAAAAATACAACATTTTAGCACTTAATTCAAATTGGCCGACAGCCAAAATGACCGATCTGAGAAAATTGGATATCAGTCGACTCGGAATGATGCCCTGAATGTAACAAGACCACTTTTATGATTTTTGGACAAACCGTTCAGAAGTTATAAACAAAAATAGCTATTTTTTGTATCTCCGGACCAGTAGGTGGCGCTGTGCCGAAACGCAGCATGTAGCCTCAGGTCATGTTTGTGATGACATGTACCAAGTTTGGTCTGAATACAATTAAGCGTTGCGGAGATACAGACTTATGTTTGTTTTTGCAAGCTCTACGTAAAATTTGATTGTGCGTTTTTCGAAAACGGTTTGACGAATCAACTTGATTTCCATAACTTTTTGTTGGCACTGCTTGAAGATGATCTGGTGCTATTTTGGTGAAAATCGGACAAACCGTCTAGGACGAGTTCGCAAAAGTAGTTTTTTTGGACAATTCAAAATGGCGGAAAATTTTTTATGACGGAAAATGTCGTCATAGGGTGCAATCGAATCGTCATGAGCTCAGGAATCAGAGGAAAAAATAATTTTGTTGATAGGCCTTACGGTTCAAAAGTTATTAGCATAATATTTTTGAAACTTTGGACAGGTGGTGGCGCTAGAGGGAATGAGTTAGAGACACCAAAATCGGTCAATTTGATGTTGGGACTGTCCTCTATCAGAATGTCAAACCGTTACAACTTTCCCGCATACGCTTCTATGGGCTGCCATAGACGCCCAGTCGGAAGAAGAAGAAGAATAATAATAATAAATATAGCTGCAAAGCAGCCATTACCGGGGCCAAGCGCAAAGAAGATGACAAGACATGCCAACATGGCTGGAATGGTCAGACCAACTGCAGCAAGTAGCAATTAAAGACATGTAAAGATGAATTTAGGCAAATGGATGAAAAATCATACATTAACTAAAAATATGATTTAATTATCACTTTTGACAAATAGGTGGTGCAGTTATGAAATGTATGTGGTGTGGTCAGAGTGAGTTGACAATGAGACATATAAAGTTTGGTGTCAATATATCAAGGCAATGCAGAGATAAAGCCTGAATGGTAATTTTGGCAGCATGCGTAAGCTTTGATCTGGCAGTTTACAAAAACAGTTTTGTCTATCGTCACAAAATCCATAAATTGTAGTTGGCATGTTCTGGAGATGATACGATTTGATTTTGGTGAAAACCATAACCCTAACAGTCTAGGAGGAGTTTGAAAAAGTAGGCATTGAATGAAAATCAAGATGGCGGACAGGAAGTTTGGCTGATTATGGGAAAAATGTTATCTATGTTTTTGGCAAAACCCAAAGAATCAATTGAGAACAGTGTGATTACAATAGGTAAATTTATACAAATGTTATTAGCATTTTGGGACATTTAGTTATAACTTTTGACCAAAAGGTGGCGCTGTCTCAAAATATTTTGAGTACCTTCAGGACATGCTGCTGATGGCACATTCTGAGTTTCAAAATGTTACACCAATGCATTCGTTAAGTATAGCATTTTTATCACAATACTGTATTTAAGTCAATGGTAATTTCATGTTTTGTTCTTTTATAGCGCCACCAAGTGGCACAATACCACAATTTCCATATGTGTCCTCTGAGTGAGCTCATACATGTGTATGTCAATTTTGGTGAAAATATCTCAATTTGCTTCGGAGTTATAGACATTTATGTGAAAAAACAGGTCAAAAATAACTGACACATGATTTTGATTGGATTTTACTACCCCTTACTATCAATATTTTGAGATTTGGGCATTGGCATGTTGCCAGCGACCTGTTTCCAAACATCTGATGGTGGTTTCGTCTCGATCGGACAAGCAGTTTCGAAGATATTCGCAAATGTTTTTTAAGCGCTAAATTACAATGCTGCACAAACCATATGCCGAAACCTGGCAAGTCTGGTATCGTTGGACTCGGCAAGGATTCAGGAATCTAATAATATGACTCCCGTGAAAATAAGTCAACCCCAGCCAGAGTTATAAGCATTTAAAAATGTAATTTTACCACTAGGTGGCGCTGTTTCGAAACTTTTCTGGCTCCTTCAGGGCATCGTACTGATGACCCATACCGAGTTTTGTAACAATTCATTCATGCGTTCAAAAAATACAACATTTTAGCACTTAATTCAAATTGGCCGACAGCCAAAATGACCGATCTGAGAAAATTGGATATCAGTCGACTCGGAATGATGCCCTGAATGTAACAAGACCACTTTTATGATTTTTGGACAAACCGTTCAGAAGTTATAAACAAAAATAGCTATTTTTTGTATCTCCGGACCAGTAGGTGGCGCTGCGCCGAAACGCAGCATGTAGCCTCAGGTCATGTTTGTGATGACATGTACCAAGTTTGGTCTGAATACAATTAAGCGTTGCGGAGATACAGACTTATGTTTGTTTTTGCAAGCTCTACGTAAAATTTGATTGTGCGTTTTTCGAAAACGGTTTGACGAATCAACTTGATTTCCATAACTTTTTGTTGGCACTGCTTGAAGATGATCTGGTGCTATTTTGGTGAAAATCGGACAAACCGTCTAGGACGAGTTCGCAAAAGTAGTTTTTTTGGACAATTCAAAATGGCGGAAAATTTTTTATGACGGAAAATGTCGTCATAGGGTGCAATCGAATCGTCATGAGCTCAGGAATCAGAGGAAAAAATAATTTTGTTGATAGGCCTTACGGTTCAAAAGTTATTAGCATAATATTTTTGAAACTTTGGACAGGTGGTGGCGCTAGAGGGAATGAGTTAGAGACACCAAAATTGGTCAATTGGATGTTGGGACTGTCCTCTATCAGAATGTCAAACCGTTACAACTTTCCCACATACGCTTCTATAGGCTGCCATAGACGCCCAGTCGGAAGAAGAATAATAAATATAGCTGCAAGCAGCCATTACCGGGGCCAAGCGCAAAGATGATGACAAGACATGCCAACATGGCTGGAATGGTCAGACCAACTGCAGCAAGTAGCACTTAAAGAGATGTAAAGATGAATTTAGGCAAATGGATGAAAAATCATAAACATTAACTAAAAATATGATTTAATTGATTATCTCTTTTGACAAATAGGTGGTGCAGTTGATGCAGTTTACAATTTTTGGACAAACCGTTCAGAAGTTATAAACAAAAATAGCCATTTTTTTAATCTCCGGACCAGTAGGTGGCGCTGCGCCGAAACACAGCATGTAGCCTCAGGTCATGCTTGTGATGACATGTACCAAGTTTGGTCTGAATACAATTAAGCGTTGCGGAGATACAGACTTACATTTGTTTTTGCAAGCTCTACGTAAAATTTGATTGTCCGTTTTTTGAAAACGGTTTGACGAATCAACTTGATTTCCATAATTTTTGTCACCACTGCTTGAAGATGATCTGGTGCAATTTTGTTGAAAATCGGACAAACCGTCTAGGACGAGTTCGCAAAAGTAGGTTTTTTGGACAATTCAAAATGGCGGAAAATTTTTTATGACGGAAAATGACGTTATAGGGTGCAATCGAATCGTCATGAGCTCAGGAATCAGAGGAAAAAAGAATTTTGTTGATAGGCCTTACGGTTCAAAAGTTATTAGCATAATATTTTTGAAACTTTGGACAGGTGGTGGCGCTAGAGGGAATGAGTTAGACACACCAAAATTGGTCTATTTGATGTTGGGACTGTCCTCTATCAGAATGTCAGACCGTTACAACTTTCCCGCATACGCTTCTATGGGCTGCCATAGACGCCCAGTCGGAAGAAGAAGAAGAATAATAATAATAAATATAGCTGCAAAGCAGCCATTACCGGGGCCAAGCGCAAAGAAGATGACAAGACATGCCAACATGGCTGGAATGGTCAGACCAACTGCAGCAAGTAGCAATTAAAGACATGTAAAGATGAATTTAGGCAAATGGATGAAAAATCATACATTAACTAAAAATATGATTTAATTATCACTTTTGACAAATAGGTGGTGCAGTTATGAAATGTATGTGGTGTGGTCAGAGTGAGTTGACAATGAGACATATAAAGTTTGGTGTCAATATATCAAGGCAATGCAGAGATAAAGCCTGAATGGTAATTTTGGCAGCATGCGTAAGCTTTGATCTGGCAGTTTACAAAAACAGTTTTGTCTATCGTCACAAAATCCATAAATTGTAGTTGGCATGTTCTGGAGATGATACGATTTGATTTTGGTGAAAACCATAACCCTAACAGTCTAGGAGGAGTTTGAAAAAGTAGGCATTGAATGAAAATCAAGATGGCGGACAGGAAGTTTGGCTGATTATGGGAAAAATGTTATCTATGTTTTTGGCAAAACCCAAAGAATCAATTGAGAACAGTGTGATTACAATAGGTAAATTTATACAAATGTTATTAGCATTTTGGGACATTTAGTTATAACTTTTGACCAAAAGGTGGCGCTGTCTCAAAATATTTTGAGTACCTTCAGGACATGCTGCTGATGGCACATTCTGAGTTTCAAAATGTTACACCAATGCATTCGTTAAGTATAGCATTTTTATCACAATACTGTATTTAAGTCAATGGTAATTTCATGTTTTGTTCTTTTATAGCGCCACCAAGTGGCACAATACCACAATTTCCATATGTGTCCTCTGAGTGAGCTCATACATGTGTATGTCAATTTTGGTGAAAATATCTCAATTTGCTTCGGAGTTATAGACATTTATGTGAAAAAACAGGTCAAAAATAACTGACACATGATTTTGATTGGATTTTACTACCCCTTACTATCAATATTTTGAGATTTGGGCATTGGCATGTTGCCAGCGACCTGTTTCCAAACATCTGATGGTGGTTTCGTCTCGATCGGACAAGCAGTTTCGAAGATATTCGCAAATGTTTTTTAAGCGCTAAATTACAATGCTGCACAAACCATATGCCGAAACCTGGCAAGTCTGGTATCGTTGGACTCGGCAAGGATTCAGGAATCTAATAATATGACTCCCGTGAAAATAAGTCAACCCCAGCCAGAGTTATAAGCATTTAAAAATGTAATTTTACCACTAGGTGGCGCTGTTTCGAAACTTTTCTGGCTCCTTCAGGGCATCGTACTGATGACCCATACCGAGTTTTGTAACAATTCATTCATGCGTTCAAAAAATACAACATTTTAGCACTTAATTCAAATTGGCCGACAGCCAAAATGACCGATCTGAGAAAATTGGATATCAGTCGACTCGGAATGATGCCCTGAATGTAACAAGACCACTTTTATGATTTTTGGACAAACCGTTCAGAAGTTATAAACAAAAATAGCTATTTTTTGTATCTCCGGACCAGTAGGTGGCGCTGCGCCGAAACGCAGCATGTAGCCTCAGGTCATGTTTGTGATGACATGTACCAAGTTTGGTCTGAATACAATTAAGCGTTGCGGAGATACAGACTTATGTTTGTTTTTGCAAGCTCTACGTAAAATTTGATTGTGCGTTTTTCGAAAACGGTTTGACGAATCAACTTGATTTCCATAACTTTTTGTTGGCACTGCTTGAAGATGATCTGGTGCTATTTTGGTGAAAATCGGACAAACCGTCTAGGACGAGTTCGCAAAAGTAGTTTTTTTGGACAATTCAAAATGGCGGAAAATTTTTTATGACGGAAAATGTCGTCATAGGGTGCAATCGAATCGTCATGAGCTCAGGAATCAGCGGAAAAAATAATTTTGTTGATAGGCCTTACGGTTCAAAAGTTATTAGCATAATATTTTTGAAACTTTGGACAGGTGGTGGCGCTAGAGGGAATGAGTTAGAGACACCAAAATTGGTCAATTTGATGTTGGGACTGTCCTCTATCAGAATGTCAAACCGTTACAACTTTCCCGCATACGCTTCTATAGGCTGCCATAGACGCCCAGTCGGAAGAAGAAGAATAATAAATATAGCTGCAAGCAGCCATTACCGGGGCCAAGCGCAAAGATGATGACAAGACATGCCAACATGGCTGGAATGGTCAGACCAACTGCAGCAAGTAGCACTTAAAGAGATGTAAAGATGAATTTAGGCAAATGGATGAAAAATCATAAACATTAACTAAAAATATGATTTAATTGATTATCTCTTTTGACAAATAGGTGGTGCAGTTGATGCAGTTTACAATTTTTGGACAAACCGTTCAGAAGTTATAAACAAAAATAGCCATTTTATTAATCTCCGGACCAGTAGGTGGCGCTGCGCCGAAACACAGCATGTAGCCTCAGGTCATGCTTGTGATGACATGTACCAAGTTTGGTCTGAATACAATTAAGCGTTGCGGAGATACAGACTTACATTTGTTTTTGCAAGCTCTACGTAAAATTTGATTGTCCGTTTTTTGAAAACGGTTTGACGAATCAACTTGATTTCCATAACTTTTTGTTGGCACTGCTTGAAGATGATCTGGTGCAATTTTGGTGAAAATCGGACAAACCGTCTAGGACGAGTTCGCAAAAGTAGGTTTTTTGGACAATTCAAAATGGCGGAAAATTTTTTATGACGGAAAATGACGTCATAGGGTGCAATCGAATCGTCATGAGCTCAGGAATCAGAGGAAAAAAGAATTTTGTTGATAGGCCTTACGGTTCAAAAGTTATTAGCATAATATTTTTGAAACTTTGGACAGGTGGTGGCGCTAGAGGGAATGAGTTAGAGACACCAAAATTGGTCAATTTGATGTTGGGACTGTCCTCTATCAGAATGTCAAACCGTTACAACTTTCCCGCATACGCTTCTATGGGCTGCCATAGACGCCCAGTCGGAAGAAGAAGAAGAATAATAATAATAAATATAGCTGCAAAGCAGCCATTACCGGGGCCAAGCGCAAAGAAGATGACAAGACATGCCAACATGGCTGGAATGGTCAGACCAACTGCAGCAAGTAGCAATTAAAGACATGTAAAGATGAATTTAGGCAAATGGATGAAAAATCATACATTAACTAAAAATATGATTTAATTATCACTTTTGACAAATAGGTGGTGCAGTTATGAAATGTATGTGGTGTGGTCAGAGTGAGTTGACAATGAGACATATAAAGTTTGGTGTCAATATATCAAGGCAATGCAGAGATAAAGCCTGAATGGTAATTTTGGCAGCATGCGTAAGCTTTGATCTGGCAGTTTACAAAAACAGTTTTGTCTATCGTCACAAAATCCATAAATTGTAGTTGGCATGTTCTGGAGATGATACGATTTGATTTTGGTGAAAACCATAACCCTAACAGTCTAGGAGGAGTTTGAAAAAGTAGGCATTGAATGAAAATCAAGATGGCGGACAGGAAGTTTGGCTGATTATGGGAAAAATGTTATCTATGTTTTTGGCAAAACCCAAAGAATCAATTGAGAACAGTGTGATTACAATAGGTAAATTTATACAAATGTTATTAGCATTTTGGGACATTTAGTTATAACTTTTGACCAAAAGGTGGCGCTGTCTCAAAATATTTTGAGTACCTTCAGGACATGCTGCTGATGGCACATTCTGAGTTTCAAAATGTTACACCAATGCATTCGTTAAGTATAGCATTTCTTTAGCATTTTTGGACAAACCGTTCAGAAGTTATAAACAAAAATAACTATTCTTTGTATCTCCGGACCAGTAGGTGGCGCTGCGCCGAAACCGTCTAGGACGAGTTCGCAAAAGTAGTTTTTTTGGACAATTCAAAATGGCGGAAAATTTTTTCGTCATAGGGTGCAATCGAATCGTCATGAGCTCAGGAATCAGAGGAAAAAAGAATTTTGTTGATAGGCCTTACGGTTCAAAAGTTATTAGCATAATATTTTTGAAACTTTGGACAGGTGGTGGCGCTAGAGGGAATGAGTTAGAGACACCAAAATTGGTCAATTTGATGTTGGTACTGTCCTCTATCAGAATGTCAAACCGTTACAACTTTCCCGCATACGCTTCTATAGGCTGCCATAGACGCCCAGTCGGAAGAAGAAGAATAATAATAATAATAAATATAGCTGCAAGCAGCAATGCGATTCCTCCTCAAAATGGCAAATCATTTAAAATTGTTCAGTAGAGGGTTGGGGTTAAACTCTCCCAATGAAGAAATTCAAAAAACGTGTCTTTCTGTCTGAATCCTAAACTAAACATTTTCAGTGTACAGGAAAATCCATGATGCTGGGATCTTATGGATCCTGGAGGCTTTTTTGTTTACAATGAGAAATGAGTTATGTACATTAAGTTTCAGAAGAACTGAAAAAATGGGGTGGAAATGCCATCACTTTGAATGTGGGACATTGGGGCATAGCCTGTAGCGCCCCCTAATGGTGAATACGGGCAATTCTTGGTTTGTGAGTTCCTGTTGGCCTGTAGTATCAATGTACCAAATTAGAACATTATTGACCAGAAAATGGGAATTTTGGACATGGCCTATATCGCCCCCTAAGGGTGAATGTCGGCCATTCTTGGTTTGTGGGTTCCCGTTGGCCTGTAGTATCAATGTACCAAATTTGAAAATGTTTGACCAAAAAATAGGACTTTAAGGCATAGCCTGTAGCGCCCCCTAATGACGAATATGGGCAATTCTTGGTTTGTGGGTTCCTGTTGGCGTGCAGTATCAATGTACCACATTACAACATTTTTGACCAGAAAATGGGAATTTTTGACATGGCCTATAGCGCCCCCTAAGGGTGAATGTGGGCCAATCTTGGTTTGTGAGTTCCTGTTGGCCTGTAGTATCAATGTACCAAATTTGAAAGTTTTTGACAAAAAAAAATTGCAATTTGGGAATGGCCTTTAGCGCCCCCTAAGGGCGAATGTGAGACATTCTTGGTTTGTGGATTTCTGTTGGCCTGTAGTGTCAATATACCAAATTAGAACATTTTTGACCATAAAATGGGAATTTTGGGCATAGCCTGTAGCGCCCCCTAATGGCGAATATGGGCAATTCTTTGTTTGTGGGTTCCTGTTGGCCTGTAGTATCAATGTACCAAATTAGAACATTTTTGACCAGCAAATGGGAATTTAGGGCGTGGCCTGTAGCGCCCCCTAAGGGCGAATGTGGGCCATTCTTGGTTTGTGGATTCCTGTTGGTCTGTAGTATCAATATACAAAATTAGAACATTTTTGACCAGAAAATGGGAATTTTGGGCATGGCCTGTAGCGCCCCCTAAGGGAGAATGTGGGATATTCTTTACGCAGTACTTCAGAGTGATGTCATCTTGAAGTATATATATATATATATATATATATATATATATATATATATATATATATATATATATATATATATAGATCTGTTTCTAACCCACACCTATAATATCACTTCTGAAGGCATGGATTAAACCACTGGAGTGGTATGGATTACTTTTATGCTGCATTTATGTGATTTTTGTAGCTTCTGAGTTCTGATCACCATTCAAGTCATTGAAAGGTCCAACAGGGTTGAGATAATCTTCTAAAAAGCTTAATTTGTGTTCACCAGAAGAAAGGAAATAATACACATCTGGGATGGAATGAGGGTGAGTATACGATGAGAGAAATTTATTTTTGGGGTAAAAACCATTTGTAGGCCTACTTTTTATTTACTTGGAAAATTGTTACTGTCTCTTTTAGAGGATTTTAAACGCATTTCATTCAAGGCACAGTCTGTGCGGCTTGTTTCATTGAGTTTAATCTTTTGAGAACTGTGAAGTCTCATTATTTTCGTGCTGTTACATCTGTATTCATTTCAGAGATTAATTGATTGAGATTGTGAAACTACATACAACCGACAAACCTCCATGAAGATGCGAGTAAAAATGAGATCGCCTCGCGCTGTCAGACACGACGCTGATAATCATTCTCGGAAGTGTTGATACTAGATTTAGATTCGCGATTTCTTCATCAACTGTTTATGTTCACTTGAGACAAAACAGACTCCACAATATATCATGTAATTTGACATTTTGTTGTAAGAAATTGTCCGTTCAAACGCAAGAAGAAGCGAATGCGATCTCTCATCGGGGCTCGTGAGTTAGACGTGACGCTGCTCGCTCTTTCACACAAATATTTATTTGAGTTGTTTTGCCATTTGTTGAGTTGAATGGTGTAAAATCGCTTGAAAGTTCAAACAGGAAAGTGTTAAAAACACATACAACAGACAAACATTGCTCGCATTGAAGACGCGAGTAAAAATGAGATCGCCTCACTATCGCGTGCTGTCAGAGAACACGCAGATGAAACATCATTATCGGAAGTATTGATACTTTAGGATCGATCCGTCCATCCCTTCTTTCTTTAGACATATGTTTCATGTTTGTGTGATAAGTGTTCGCGGAGTTTCACTTGATTTTTCTGACGTGTATCAGACAGATTATCGCAAAGACAGATTAGGTTTACCCTGTTTATTTTCGTTATTTTACAAAAGCTCAAGGTTTTGTTGTTATTGTAAGTGTACACAAATAAAAGTAGACCTTTTACAGTTTGTAATGATCTCTTCCATGTATCTGAATGGGCAAAAATGACGCAGTATTTTGTTTAAGTTTTTTCCGCTGTTTAGAACAATGCATCTGAAAGGACATTACAGCGCCATTGTTGACCCCCGTAATAATGCCAGAATTCAATAATGATTCCCGATTTCAAACTCCTCGCAAAGATTTATTTGAGTTGTATGCCATTTGTTGAGTTGAATAGTGTAAAATCGCTTGAATATTCAAACTGGGAAGTAGTAAAACACATCTCACTGACCTTATTTGTGCAGTAACTCTCATCGGGGCTCGTGCGTTAGACGCGACGCATCTCGCGGTTTCACACAAAACTGCTCACAAACATTTATTTGAGTTGTTTTGCCATTTGTTGAGTTGAATAGTGTAAAATCGCTTGAATATTCAAACTGGGAAGCAGTAAAATACATCTCACTGACCTTGTGCAGTAACTCTCATCGGGGCTCGTGCGTTAGACGCGACGATTATCGCTGTTTCACACAAACTGCTCGAAAACATTTATATGAGTTGTTTTACCATTTGTTGAGATGAATAGTATAAAATCGCGTGAATGTTCCAAATGTCAAGCATTAAACACACACAATTGACATACCTTTGTGCAAACGCAGGCAAAATTCTTCTGGCTGAGAAAGTCGGGAGCTCCACCCACTAGTAGACAGAATTGCTCCATTAGAGAGATTTCTCCAGTAAAAGTGCATTTGGTAGACAGAGTTACTCCAGCAGAGGGAGCCTCTTTGCTCAGCCAATGTAAGTGAATGGGATTTTACTTGTAGACCGTATTGATCCAGTAGAGGGGGCATTTTTGCTCAGCCATTGTAAATCAATGGGATTTTTTACATTTTTGATCGTCATTTATATAAAAAGCTTAAGTCGCATCAGGTAAAAAAAGACATAGCAGCAAACTTCAGAACAGTCCCCAGGTCTGTGGCAAGTTGGGTACTTATAGCATTAAAGCTCTTAGAGGTGAGGTTGTTGAAATTTTAGTAAGTAAAATAGTATTAATAATAATAATATTAATAAATGTATGTAACATAACAATATGTTGGCTTTCTCAAGCACACATAGTTATGTCATCTTGAAGCATGTTAGGTTTGAAAAACCATCAATCAAATTTACATTTGGTTTATTGACACTAATATATTGAGGCAATGTGGTCATTTACATAAACACGCACCTTTCAGCCATTTTGTATTGTATTCATTTTTGCTAAGTAACAAATTGAAAGACATCAATTCTACACATGGGTACCAAATGTCAAGTCAATTGGATCTACGGTTCAAGAGAAGAAGACTTTTGTAGGTTTTGGCAAATTTTCACTGTACAGGACAATCCATTAGGGCAGAAGTTATGGGTCCTTGAGGCTTTTTTGTTCCCAATGAGAAATGAGGCAAGTATACCAAGTTTTAGAATATTTGGAAAATTGGGGTGAAAGTGCCATCATTTTGAAAATGTGACATTTGGGCGTGGCCTGTAGCGAACCGCTAAGGGCGAATGTCGGCAATTCTTTGCACAGTACTTCAAAGGGATGTTATCTTGAAGCATGTCAGGTTTAAAATCCCTCAGTCAAAATTACATTTGATTTATTGACTTATATATTGATTAAATGTGGACATTTACATAAACACGCCCCTTTCAGCCATTTTTAATCGTACCTTATGGGTCCTTGAGGCTTTTTTGTTCCCAATGAGAAATGAGGCAAGTATACCAAGTTTTAGAATATTTCGAAAATTGTGGTGAAAATGCCATCATTTTGAAAATGTGACATTTGGGCGTGGCCTGTAGCGAACCGCTAAGGGCGAATATGGGCAATTCTTTGCACAGTACTTCAAAGGGATGTTATCTTGAAGAATGTTAGGTTTGAAAAACCCTGGGTCAAAATTACATTTGATATATTGACATATATATTGATTAAATGTGGACATTTACATAAACACGCCCCTTTCAGCCATTTTATATCGTATTCATTTTTGCTAAGTAACGTTTTCAAAGACATCAATTCTACACATGCGTACCAAATTTCAAGTATATTGGAGCTACGGTTCAGGAGAAGAAGAGTTTTGTAGGTTTTGGCAAATTTTCACTGTACAGGAAAATCCATTAGGGCAGAAGTTATGGGTCCTTGAGGCTTTTTTGTTCCCCATGAGAAATGAGGCATGTACACCAGGTTTGAGAATAATTGGACAAATGGCTTGGAAATGCCATGACTTTGAAAATATTTTTTTGGGGCGTGGCCTGTAGCGCCACCTATGGGCGAATGTGGGCCATTCTTGGTTTGGGGGTACCCGTTGGCATGGAGTATCAATGTGCCAATTTAGAAAATTTTTGACCAGTGACTTTTTGAGATATTGGGGCTCAAGGAGAAGAATAATAATAATAATAATAATAAATATAGCTGCAAGCAGCAATGCGATTCCTCCTCAAAATGGCAAATCATTTAAAATTGTTCAGTAGAGGGTTGGGGTTAAACTCTCCCAATGAAGAAATTCAAAAAACGTGTCTTTCTGTCTGAATCCTAAACTAAACATTTTCAGTGTACAGGAAAATCCATGATGCCGGGATCTTATGGATCCTGGAGGCTTTTTTGTTTACAATGAGAAATGAGTTATGTACATTAAGTTTCAGAAGAACTGAAAAAATGGGGTGGAAATGCCATCACTTTCAATGTGGGACATTGGGGCATAGCCTGTAGCGCCCACTAATGGTGAATACGGGCAATTCTTGGTTTGTGAGTTCCTGTTGGCCTGTAGTATCAATGTACCAAATTAGAACATTATTGACCAGAAAATGGGAATTTTGGACATGGCCTATATCGCCCCCTAAGGGTGAATGTCGGCCATTCTTGGTTTGTGGGTTCCCGTTGGCCTGTAGTATCAATGTACCAAATTTGAAAATGTTTGACCAAAAAATAGGACTTTAAGGCATAGCCTGTAGCGCCCCCTAATGATGAATATGGGCAATTCTTGGTTTGTGGGTTCCTGTTGGCGTGCAGTATCAATGTACCACATTAGAACATTTTTGACCAGAAAATGGGAATTTTTGACATGGCCTATAGCGCCCCCTAAGGGTGAATGTGGGCCAATCTTGGTTTGTGAGTTCCTGTTGGCCTGTAGTATCAATGTACCAAATTTGAAAGTTTTTGACAAAAAAAAATTGCAATTTGGGAATGGCCTTTAGCGCCCCCTAAGGGCGAATGTGAGACATTCTTGGTTTGTGGATTTCTGTTGGCCTGTAGTGTCAATATACCAAATTAGAACATTTTTGACCATAAAATGGGAATTTAGGGCGTGGCCTGTAGCGCCCCCTAAGGGCGAATGTGGGCCATTCTTGGTTTGTGGATTCCTGTTGGTCTGTAGTATCAATATACAAAATTAGAACATTTTTGACCAGAAAATGGGAATTTTGGGCTTGGCCTGTAGCGCCCCCTAAGGGAGAATGTGGGATATTCTTTACGCAGTACTTCAGAGTGATGTCATCTTGAAGTATATATATATATATATATAGGTCTGTTTCTAACCCACACCTATAATATCACTTCTGAAGGCATGGATTAAACCACTGGAGTGGTATGGATTACTTTTATGCTGCATTTATGTGATTTTTGTAGCTTCTGAGTTCTGATCACCATTCAAGTCATTGAAAGGTCCAACAGGGTTGAGATAATCTTCTAAAAAGCTTAATTTGTGTTCACCAGAAGAAAGGAAAATAATACACATCTGGGATGGAATGAGGGTGAGTATACGATGAGAGAAATTTATTTTTGGGGTAAAAACCATTTGTAGGCCTACTTTTTATTTACTTGGAAAATTGTTACTGTCTCTTTAAGAGGATTTTAAACGCATTTCATTCAAGGCACAGTCTGTGCGGCTTGTTTCATTGAGTTTAATCTTTTGAGAACTGTGAAGTCTCATTATTTTCGTGCTGTTACATCTGTATTCATTTCAGAGATTAATTGATTGAGATTGTGAAACTACATACAACCGACAAACCTCCATGAAGATGCGAGTAAAAATGAGATCGCCTCGCGCTGTCAGACACAACGCTGATAATCATTCTCGGAAGTGTTGATACTAGATTTAGATTCGCGATTTCTTCATCAACTGTTTATGTTCACTTGAGACAAAACAGACAATATATCATGTATGGTTGTATGAAAGTGTCCGTTCAAACGCAAGAAGAAGCGAATGCGATCTCTCATCGGGGCTCGTGAGTTAGACGTGACGCTGCTCCCTGTTTCACACAAATATTTATTTGAGTTGTTTTGCCATTTGTTGAGTTGAATGGTGTAAAATCGCTTGAAAGTTCAAACAGGAAAGTGTTAAAAACACATACAACAGACAAACATTGCTCGCATTGAAGACGCGAGTAAAAATGAGATCGCCTCACTATCGCGTGCTGTCAGAGAACACGCAGATGAAACATCATTCTCGGAAGTATTGATACTTTAGGATCGATCCGTCCATCCCTTCTTTCTTTAGACATATGTTTCATGTTTGTGTGATAAGTGTTCGCGGAGTTTCACTTGATTTTTCTGACGTGTATCAGACAGATTATCGCAAAGACAGATTCGATTTACCCTGTTTATTTTCGTTATTTTACAAAAGCTCAAGGTTTTGTTGTATTGTAAGTGTACACAAATAAAAGTAGACCTTTTACAGTTTGTAATGATCTCTTCCATGTATCTGAATGGGCAAAAATGACGCAGTATTTTGTTTAAGTTTTTTCCGCTGTTTAGAACAATGCATCTGAAAGGACATTACAGCGCCATTGTTGACCCCCGTAATAATGCCAGAATTCAATAATGATTCCCGATTTATTTGAGTTGTATGCCATTTGTTGAGTTGAATAGTGTAAAATCGCTTGAATATTCAAACTGGGAAGTAGTAAAACACATCTCACTGACCTTATTTGTGCAGTAACTCTCATCGGGGCTCGTGCGTTAGACGCGACGCATCTCGCGGTTTCACACAAAACTGCTCACAAACATTTATTTGAGTTGTTTTGCCATTTGTTGAGTTGAATAGTGTAAAATCGCTTGAATATTCAAACTGGGAAGCAGTAAAATACATCTCACTGACCTTGTGCAGTAACTCTCATCGGGGCTCGTGCGTTAGACGCGACGATTATCGCTGTTTCACACAAACTGCTCGAAAACATTTATATGAGTTGTTTTACCATTTGTTGAGATGAATAGTATAAAATCGCGTGAATGTTCCAAATGTCAAGCATTAAACACACACAATTGACATACCTTTGTGCAAACGCAGGCAAAATTCTTCTGGCTGAGAAAGTCGGGAGCTCCACCCACTAGTAGCCAGAATTGCTCCATTAGAGAGATTTCTCCAGTAAAAGTGCATTTGGTAGACAGAGTTACACCAGCAGAGGGAGCCTCTTTGCTCAGCCAATGTAAGTGAATGGGATTTTACTTGTAGACCGTATTGATCCAGTAGAGGGGGCATTTTTGCTCAGCCATTGTAAATCAATGGGATTTTTTACATTTTTGATCGTCATTTATATAAAAAGCTTAAGTCGCATCAGGTAAAAAAAGACATAGCAGCAAACTTCAGAACAGTCCCCAGGTCTGTGGCAAGTTGGGTACTTATAGCATTAAAGCTCTTAGAGGTGAGGTTGTTGAAATTTTAGTAAGTAAAATAGTATTAATAATAATAATAATAATAAATGTATGTAACATAACAATATGTTGGCTTTCTCAAGCCAACATAGTTATGTCATCTTGAAGCATGTTAGGTTTGAAAAACCATCAATCAAATTTACATTTGGTTTATTGACACTAATATATTGAGGCAATGTGGTCATTTACATAAACACGCACCTTTCAGCCATTTTGTATTGTATTCATTTTTGCTAAGTAACAAATTGAAAGACATCAATTCTACACATGGGTACCAAATGTCAAGTCAATTGGATCTACGGTTCAAGAGAAGAAGACTTTTGTAGGTTTTGGCAAATTTTCACTGTACAGGACAATCCATTAGGGCAGAAGTTATGGGTCCTTGAGGCTTTTTTGTTCCCAATGAGAAATGAGGCAAGTATACCAAGTTTTAGAATATTTGGAAAATTGGGGTGAAAGTGCCATCATTTTGAAAATGTGACATTTGGGCGTGGCCTGTAGCGAACCGCTAAGGGCGAATGTCGGCAATTCTTTGCACAGTACTTCAAAGGGATGTTATCTTGAAGCGTGTCAGGTTTAAAATCCCTCAGTCAAAATTACATTTGATTTATTGACTTACATATTGATTAAATGTGGACATTTACATAAACACGCCCCTTTCAGCCATTTTTAATCGTACCTTATGGGTCCTTGAGGCTTTTTTGTTCCCAATGAGAAATGAGGCAAGTATACCAAGTTTTAGAATATTTCGAAAATTGTGGTGAAAATGCCATCATTTTGAAAATGTGACATTTGGGCGTGGCCTGTAGCGAACCGCTAAGGGCGAATGTGGGCAATTCTTTGCACAGTACTTCAAAGGGATGTTATCTTGAAGAATGTTAGGTTTGAAAAACCCTGGGTCAAAATTACATTTGATATATTGACATATATATTGATTAAATGTGGACATTTACATAAACACGCCCCTTTCAGCCATTTTATATCGTATTCATTTTTGCTAAGTAACGTTTTCAAAGGCATCAATTCTACACATGCGTACCAAATTTCAAGTATATTGGAGCTACGGTTCAGGAGAAGAAGAGTTTTGTAGGTTTTGGCAAATTTTCACTGTACAGGAAAATCCATTAGGGCAGAAGTTATGGGTCCTTGAGGCTTTTTTGTTCCCCATGAGAAATGAGGCATGTACACCAGGTTTGAGAATAATTGGACAAATGGCTTGGAAATGCCATGACTTTGAAAATATTTTTTTGGGGCGTGGCCTGTAGCGCCACCTATGGGCGAATGTGGGCCATTCTTGGTTTGGGGGTACCCGTTGGCATGGAGTATCAATGTGCCAATTTAGAAAATTTTTGACCAGTGACTTTTTGAGATATTGGGGCTCAAGGAGAATAATAATAATAATAATAATAATAATAATAATAATAATAATAAAACTGTCAATAACAATAGATTCCCTCCTATCGGAGGAATCTAATAATAATAATAATAAAACTGTCAATAACAATAGATTCCCTCCTATCGGAGGAATCTAAATATAGCTGCAAAGCAGCCATTACCGGGGCCAAGCGCAAAGAAGATGACAAGACATGCCAACATGGCTGGAATGGTCAGACCAACTGCAGCAAGTAGCAATTAAAGACATGTAAAGATGAATTTAGGCAAATGGATGAAAAATCATACATTAACTAAAAATATGATTTAATTATCACTTTTGACAAATAGGTGGTGCAGTTATGAAATGTATGTGGTGTGGTCAGAGTGAGTTGACAATGAGACATATAAAGTTTGGTGTCAATATATCAAGGCAATGCAGAGATAAAGCCTGAATGGTAATTTTGGCAGCATGCGTAAGCTTTGATCTGGCAGTTTACAAAAACAGTTTTGTCTATCGTCACAAAATCCATAAATTGTAGTTGGCATGTTCTGGAGATGATACGATTTGATTTTGGTGAAAACCATAACCCTAACAGTCTAGGAGGAGTTTGAAAAAGTAGGCATTGAATGAAAATCAAGATGGCGGACAGGAAGTTTGGCTGATTATGGGAAAAATGTTATCTATGTTTTTGGCAAAACCCAAAGAATCAATTGAGAACAGTGTGATTACAATAGGTAAATTTATACAAATGTTATTAGCATTTTGGGACATTTAGTTATAACTTTTGACCAAAAGGTGGCGCTGTCTCAAAATATTTTGAGTACCTTCAGGACATGCTGCTGATGGCACATTCTGAGTTTCAAAATGTTACACCAATGCATTCGTTAAGTATAGCATTTTTATCACAATACTGTATTTAAGTCAATGGTAATTTCATGTTTTGTTCTTTTATAGCGCCACCAAGTGGCACAATACCACAATTTCCATATGTGTCCTCTGAATGAGCTCATACATGTGTATGTCAATTTTGGTGAAAATATCTCAATTTGCTTCGGAGTTATAGACATTTATGTGAAAAAACAGGTCAAAAATAACTGACACATGATTTTGATTGGATTTTACTACCCCTTACTATCAATATTTTGAGATTTGGGCATTGGCATGTTGCCAGCGACCTGTTTCCAAACATCTGATGGTGGTTTCGTCTCGATCGGACAAGCGGTTTCGAAGATATTCGCAAATGTTTTTTAAGCGCTAAATTACAACGCTGCACAAACCATATGCCGAAACCTGGCAAGTCTGGTATCGTTGGACTCGGCAAGGATTCAGGAATCTAATAATATGACTCCCGTGAAAATAAGTCAACCCCAGCCAGAGTTATAAGCATTTAAAAATGTAATTTTACCACTAGGTGGCGCTGTTTTGAAACTTTTCTGGCTCCTTCAGGGCATCGTACTGATGACCCATACCGAGTTTTGTTACAATTCATTCATGCGTTCAAAAAATACAGCATTTTAGCACTTAATTCAAATTGGCCGACAGCCAAAATGGCCGATCTGAGAAAATTGGATATCAGTCGACTCGGCATGATGCCCTGAATGTAACAAGACCACTTTTATAATTTTTGGACAAACCGTTCAGAAGTTATAAACAAAAATAGCTATTTTCTGTATCTCCGGACCAGTAGGTGGCGCTGCACCGAAACGCAGCATGTAGCCTCAGGTCATGCTTGTGATGACATGTACCAAGTTTGGTCTGAATACAATTAAGCGTTGCGGAGATACAGACTTACGTTTGTTTTTGCAAGCTCTATGTAAAATTTGATTGTGCGTTTTTCGAGAACGGTTTGACGAATCAACTTGATTTCCATAACTTTTTGTTGGCACTGCTTGAAGATGATGTGGTGCAATTTTGGTGAAAATCGGACAAACCGTCTAGGACGAGTTCGCAAAAGTAGGTTTTTTTGGACAATTCAAAATGGCGGAAATTTTTTTATGACGGAAAATGACGTCATAGGGTGCAATCGAATCGTCATGAGCTCAGGAATCAGAGGAAAAAAGAATTTTGTTGATAGGCCTTACGGTTCAAAAGTTATTAGCATAATATTTTTGAAACTTTGGACAGGTGGTGGCGCTAGAGGGAATGAGTTAGAGACACCAAAATTGGTCAATTTGATGTTGGGACTGTCCTCTATCAGAATGTCAAACCGTTACAACTTTCCCGCATACGCTTCTATGGGCTGCCATAGACGCCCAGTCGGAAGAAGAATAATAATAATAAGAACCGGAACAAACACAATAGGTGCCTCCGCACCTTCGGTGCTTGGCCCCTAATAAGAACCGGAACAGACACAATAGGTGCCTCCGCACCTTCGGTGCTTGGCCCCTAATAATAAGAACCGGAACAGACACAATAGGTGCCTCCGCACCTTCGGTGCTTGGCCCCTAATAATAATAAGAACCGGAACAGACATAATAGGTGCCTCCGCACCTTCGGTGCTTGGCCCCTAATAAGAACCGGAACAGACACAATAGGTGCCTCCGCACCTTCGGTGCTTGGCCCCTAAATATAGCTGCAAGCAGCCATTACCGAGGCCAAGCGCAAAGATGAGGACAAGACATGCCAACATGGCTGGAATGGTCAGACCAAATGCAGCAAGTAGCACTTCAAGACATGTAAAGATGAATTTAGGCAAATGGATGAAAAATCATATACATTAACTAAAAATATGATTTAATTGATTATCATTTTCGACAAATAGCTGGTGCAGTTATGAAATGTATGTGGTGTGGTCAGAGTGAGGTGACAATGAGACATAAAGTGTGGTGTCAAAATGTCAAGGCATTGCAGAGATAAAGCCTGAATAGTAATTTTGGCAGCATGCATAGGCTTTGATCCAGCAGTTTACAAAAACAGTTTTGTCTATCGTCACAAAATCCATAAATTGTAGTTGGCATGGTCTGGAGATGATACGATTCGATTTTGGTGAAAACCATAACCCTAATGGTCTAGGAGGAGTTTGAAAAAGTAGGCATTGAATGAAAATCAAGATGGCGGACAGGAAGTTTGGCTGATTATGGGAAAAATGTTATCTATGTTTTTGGCAAAACCCAAAGAATCAATTGAGAACAGTGTGATTACAATAGGTAAATTTATACAAATGTTATTAGCATTTTGGGAAATTTAGTTATAACTTTTGACCAAAAGGTGGCGCTGTCTCAAAATATTTTGAGTACCTTCAGGACATGCTGCTGATAGCACATTCTGAATTTCGTAATGTTACACCAATGCATTCGTTAAGTATAGCATTTTTATCACAATACTGTATTTAAGTCAATGGTAATTTCATGTTTTGTTCTTTTATAGCGCTACCAAGTGGCACAATACCACAATTTCCATATGTGTCCTCTGAGTGAGCCCATACATGTGTGTGTCAATTTTGGTGAAAATATCTCAATTTGCTTCGGAGTTATAGACATTTATGTGAAAAAACAGGTCAAAAATAACTGACACGTGACTTTGATTGGATTTTACTACCCCTTACTATCAATATTTTGAGATTTGGGCATTGGCATGTTGCCAACGACGTGTTTCCAAACTTCTGATGGTGGTTTCGTCTCGATCAGACTAGCGGTTTCGAAGATATCCGCAAATGTTTTTTAAGCACAAAATTACAACGCTGCACAGACCATATGCCGAAACCTGGCAAGTCTGGTATCGTTGTACTCGGCAAGGATTCAGGAATCTAATAGTATGACTCCCGTGAAAATAAGTCAACCCCAGCCAGAAATATAAGCATTTGAAAATGTAATTTTACCACTAGGAGGCGCTGTTTCGAAACATCTCTGGCTCCTTCAGGGCATCGTACTGATGCCCTGAAGTCGACTCGACACCGAGTTTTGTAACAATTCATTCATGCGTTCAAAAAATACAGCATTTTAGCACATATTTCAAAATGGCCGACAGCCAAAATGGCCGATCTAAGAAAATTGAATATCAATCGACTCGGCATGATGCCCTGAATCTAACGAGACCACTTTTATGATTTTTGGACAAACCGTTCAGAAGTTATAAACAAAAATAGCCATTTTTTTTAATCTGCAGACCAGTAGGTGGCACTGCGCCGAAACGCAGCATGTAGCCTCAGGTCATGCTTGTGATGACATGTACCAAGTTTGGTCTGAATACAATTAAGCGTTGCGGAGATACAGCGTTACGTTTGTTTTTGCAAGCACTACGTAAAATTTGTTTGTGCGTTTATCGAAAAGGCTTTGACGAATCAACTTGAATTCCATAACTTTTTGTCGGCTTTGCTTGAAGATGATCTGGTGCAATTTTGGTGAAAATCGGACAAACCGATTTGAAATTTTGGACAGGTGGTGGCGCTAGAGGGAATGAGTTAGAGACACCAAAATTGGTGTATTTGATGTTGGGACTGTCCTCTATCAGAATGTCAAACAGTTAAAACTTTCCTGCATACGCTTCTATGGGCTGCCATAGATGCCCATTCGGAAGAAGAATAGTAATAATAATAACTAGGTGGTGCTGTTTCGAAACTTCTCTGGCTCCTTCAGGGCATCGTACTCATGACCCATACCGAGTTTTGTAACAATTCATTCATGCGTTCAAAAAATACAGCATTTTAGCAAATAATTCAACATGGCCGACAGCCAAAATGGCCGATCTGAGAAAATTGGATATCAGTCGACTCGGCATGATGCCCTGAATGTAACAAGACCACTTTTATGATTTTTGGACAAACCGTTCAGAAGTTATAAACAAAAATAGCTATTTTTTTGTATCTCCGGACCAGTAGGTGGCGCTGCGCCGAAACGCAGCATGTAGCCTCAGGTCATGCTTGTGATGACATGTACCAAGTTTGGTCTGAATACAATTAAGCGTTGCGGAGATACACACTTACGTTTGTTTTTGCAAGCTCTATGTAAAATTTGATTGTGCGTTTTTCGAAAACGGTTTGACGAATCAACTTGATTTCCATAACTTTTTGTTGGCACTGCTTGAAGATGATCTGGTGCAATTTTGTTGAAAATCGGACAAACCGTCTAGGATGAGTTCGCAAAAGTAGGATTTTGGACAATTCAAAATGGCGGAAAATTTTTTATGACGGATAATGACGTCATAGGGTGCAATCAAATCGTCATGAGCTCAGGAATCAGAGGAAAAAAGAATTTTGTTGATAGGCCTTACGGTTCAAAAGTTATTAGCATAATATTTTTGAAACTTTGGACAGGTGGTGGCGCTAGAGGGAATGAGTTAGAGACACCAAAATTGGTCAATTTGATGTTGGGACTGTCCTCTATCAGAATGTCAAACCGTTACAACTTTCCCGCATACGCTTCTATGGGCTGCCATAGACGCCCAGTCGGAAGAAGAAGAAGAGAATATAATAATAAGAACCGGAACAGACACAATAGGTGCCTCCGCACCTTCGGTGCTTGGCCCCTAATAAGAACCGGAACAGATACAATAAGTGCCTCCTTACCTTAGGTGCTTGGCCCCTAATAAGAACTGGAACAGATACAATAGGTGCCTCCACACCTTCGGTGCTTGGCCCCTAATAAGAACCGGAACAGATACAATAGGTGCCTCCGCACCTTCGGTGCTTGGCCCCTAATAATAAGAACCGGAACAGACACAATAGGTGCCTCCGCACCTTCGGTGCTTGGCCCCTAATAATAATAAGAACCGGAACAGACATAATAGGTGCCTCCGCACCTTCGGTGCTTGGCCCCTAATAAGAACCGGAACAGACACAATAGGTGCCTCCGCACCTTCGGTGCTTGGCCCCTAAATATAGCTGCAAGCAGCCATTACCGAGGCCAAGCGCAAAGATGAGGACAAGACATGCCAACATGGCTGGAATGGTCAGACCAAATGCAGCAAGTAGCACTTCAAGACATGTAAAGATGAATTTAGGCAAATGGATGAAAAATCATATACATTAACTAAAAATATGATTTAATTGATTATCATTTTCGACAAATAGCTGGTGCAGTTATGAAATGTATGTGGTGTGGTCAGAGTGAGGTGACAATGAGACATAAAGTGTGGTGTCAAAATGTCAAGGCATTGCAGAGATAAAGCCTGAATAGTAATTTTGGCAGCATGCATAGGCTTTGATCCAGCAGTTTACAAAAACAGTTTTGTCTATCGTCACAAAATCCATAAATTGTAGTTGGCATGGTCTGGAGATGATACGATTCGATTTTGGTGAAAACCATAACCCTAATGGTCTAGGAGGAGTTTGAAAAAGTAGGCATTGAATGAAAATCAAGATGGCGGACAGGAAGTTTGGCTGATTATGGGAAAAATGTTATCTATGTTTTTGGCAAAACCCAAAGAATCAATTGAGAACAGTGTGATTACAATAGGTAAATTTATACAAATGTTATTAGCATTTTGGGAAATTTAGTTATAACTTTTGACCAAAAGGTGGCGCTGTCTCAAAATATTTTGAGTACCTTCAGGACATGCTGCTGATAGCACATTCTGAATTTCGTAATGTTACACCAATGCATTCGTTAAGTATAGCATTTTTATCACAATACTGTATTTAAGTCAATGGTAATTTCATGTTTTGTTCTTTTATAGCGCTACCAAGTGGCACAATACCACAATTTCCATATGTGTCCTCTGAGTGAGCCCATACATGTGTGTGTCAATTTTGGTGAAAATATCTCAATTTGCTTCGGAGTTATAGACATTTATGTGAAAAAACAGGTCAAAAATAACTGACACGTGACTTTGATTGGATTTTACTACCCCTTACTATCAATATTTTGAGATTTGGGCATTGGCATGTTGCCAACGACGTGTTTCCAAACTTCTGATGGTGGTTTCGTCTCGATCAGACTAGCGGTTTCGAAGATATCCGCAAATGTTTTTTAAGCACAAAATTACAACGCTGCACAGACCATATGCCGAAACCTGGCAAGTCTGGTATCGTTGTACTCGGCAAGGATTCAGGAATCTAATAGTATGACTCCCGTGAAAATAAGTCAACCCCAGCCAGAAATATAAGCATTTGAAAATGTAATTTTACCACTAGGAGGCGCTGTTTCGAAACATCTCTGGCTCCTTCAGGGCATCGTACTGATGCCCTGAAGTCGACTCGACACCGAGTTTTGTAACAATTCATTCATGCGTTCAAAAAATACAGCATTTTAGCACATATTTCAAAATGGCCGACAGCCAAAATGGCCGATCTAAGAAAATTGAATATCAATCGACTCGGCATGATGCCCTGAATCTAACGAGACCACTTTTATGATTTTTGGACAAACCGTTCAGAAGTTATAAACAAAAATAGCCATTTTTTTTAATCTGCAGACCAGTAGGTGGCACTGCGCCGAAACGCAGCATGTAGCCTCAGGTCATGCTTGTGATGACATGTACCAAGTTTGGTCTGAATACAATTAAGCGTTGCGGAGATACAGCGTTACGTTTGTTTTTGCAAGCACTACGTAAAATTTGTTTGTGCGTTTATCGAAAAGGCTTTGACGAATCAACTTGAATTCCATAACTTTTTGTCGGCTTTGCTTGAAGATGATCTGGTGCAATTTTGGTGAAAATCGGACAAACCGATTTGAAATTTTGGACAGGTGGTGGCGCTAGAGGGAATGAGTTAGAGACACCAAAATTGGTGTATTTGATGTTGGGACTGTCCTCTATCAGAATGTCAAACAGTTAAAACTTTCCTGCATACGCTTCTATGGGCTGCCATAGATGCCCATTCGGAAGAAGAATAGTAATAATAATAACTAGGTGGTGCTGTTTCGAAACTTCTCTGGCTCCTTCAGGGCATCGTACTCATGACCCATACCGAGTTTTGTAACAATTCATTCATGCGTTCAAAAAATACAGCATTTTAGCAAATAATTCAACATGGCCGACAGCCAAAATGGCCGATCTGAGAAAATTGGATATCAGTCGACTCGGCATGATGCCCTGAATGTAACAAGACCACTTTTATGATTTTTGGACAAACCGTTCAGAAGTTATAAACAAAAATAGCTATTTTTTTGTATCTCCGGACCAGTAGGTGGCGCTGCGCCGAAACGCAGCATGTAGCCTCAGGTCATGCTTGTGATGACATGTACCAAGTTTGGTCTGAATACAATTAAGCGTTGCGGAGATACACACTTACGTTTGTTTTTGCAAGCTCTATGTAAAATTTGATTGTGCGTTTTTCGAAAACGGTTTGACGAATCAACTTGATTTCCATAACTTTTTGTTGGCACTGCTTGAAGATGATCTGGTGCAATTTTGTTGAAAATCGGACAAACCGTCTAGGATGAGTTCGCAAAAGTAGGATTTTGGACAATTCAAAATGGCGGAAAATTTTTTATGACGGATAATGACGTCATAGGGTGCAATCAAATCGTCATGAGCTCAGGAATCAGAGGAAAAAAGAATTTTGTTGATAGGCCTTACGGTTCAAAAGTTATTAGCATAATATTTTTGAAACTTTGGACAGGTGGTGGCGCTAGAGGGAATGAGTTAGAGACACCAAAATTGGTCAATTTGATGTTGGGACTGTCCTCTATCAGAATGTCAAACCGTTACAACTTTCCCGCATACGCTTCTATGGGCTGCCATAGACGCCCAGTCGGAAGAAGAAGAAGAGAATATAATAATAAGAACCGGAACAGACACAATAGGTGCCTCCGCACCTTCGGTGCTTGGCCCCTAATAAGAACCGGAACAGATACAATAAGTGCCTCCTTACCTTAGGTGCTTGGCCCCTAATAAGAACTGGAACAGATACAATAGGTGCCTCCACACCTTCGGTGCTTGGCCCCTAATAAGAACCGGAACAGATACAATAGGTGCCTCCGCACCTTCGGTGCTTGGCCCCTAATAAGAACCGGAACAGATACAATAGGTGCCTCCGCACCTTCGGTGCTTGGCCCCTAATAAGTGTGCAAGAGAACACTAGTGATGCTTTGCCTTTGGCAAGCACCACTAATAACAATATGTAATTGTTTAATACTTCGTTAAGCAATATTTTATTTTATTTTATTTGCCATAGAACACAAAAAGGAGTTCCCCTTATGTCACTCACTCGACATTGTGACATTGAACTTGAGAAAAGGGGAATGTCAAAATGGCAGACAGAATTTGCATTCCCCGCCCCAGGTACATACAAGTATAAAGGAGAGTGGGCGAGCGTCTGTCAGACATTTTTTCTTCGGAGCCGAATGGTTGTGTGATCAGCGAGCTGTGTGTCATGACTGCTTCAACCAACTCTGCAAGAGAGCTTTCTGTTGGATCTGACAGCACATTCCAACAGCTTTTTCCTCTCTGCATGCTATGCAGCAGGGACGTCACTAGGATTGGAAGACAGGGGGGCTTAGCCCCCAGGGTATTTGTAACTTGCGTTTGCAAAATCTTTGCACTCACATCTAGAGCTACACTTATGTCAACAACCAGTTAAGAAACCAAGATGTTAACAAGTAAAACATGACAGACATATCCTCTTCTTCCATTTCTACTCTGTTAAAGAAAAGTTACTGTAATGTTGCTTTTAGACACATCAAAGCTGCATGGGGGAATTTACTTAGGCCAGACTTTGCTCCTGATGAGTTATTCTATAAGCAATTACTTAAATGCTATCTGTCTACTCTTGTAAATGTATGATAAAGTAATAGCATACTATATCTAATTCCTCTCTATATAAGATTAGTTGTCCACAGAATGCTATTTAATTACTCTAATTACTGTAACTGCGCTGTGGATTGGTTCAATCAGAGTGTAATTTTTCTGTGTAGTTTGGCTTGCATACAGTTTAACCCAAGAACCAGAATTTTAAGGTCATAGTGAAATTTGACAACACAGGTTTGAGCGTTTCTCAATTAAAGATGATTTATTCTGCCAAATGATGTATACAATGTATGATATAAATCAGCAACAAAAAGGCAGTATTCAAATAAAGGAAAATTAAGAATGAAATCATTTTCAAAACCACAGTCAACAGTTACTTTTTGTTTATTGTCTACTTCATTGGTGGAAGCATCAAAAAATGCCTACTGTTTTTAAGGGTTGCTTTCATTTTAGTTTCACATGTGTATCTGTGGGCATTTGCTCATCTTTAGCCTACATTTAGGTAACATCTACGTATTTATTTAATTTATCATAGCCAATGAATGCAGAAAGTTAAATTGGTATAGCTAGCATATATAATAAATATAATGAAATAATTTTGTTTAGGCTATGCATAGTGCCTAGACCTGCCAACAAATGCTTATTGTTAGAAGAAAACAAAACAATCCTTAGACCTACAGACCATTACTGACCTCAATCACACCGGCTCCCTCAGAATCAACTGGCCTGCCAATCTCCTGCGGCTGCTTCTCTTTCTCTCTGCTAAAATATCTTCGAATATCCATCTCATCTGCTCAATGAATTGAAGGATACAACGGTAATAGCATTAACAGGGACCCTATGACCTTTAGTTTTCAGTGACAAAAACATTCTATGGGGATTGATATTGTTTTATATGCCTATTATAGAGAGAGGTTATATTATTGGCAAAGAATAAAGAGTTGTGATTAGCTTGCTAAGTAAACCATTTCTTGTATTTTGCTTGTTCACTCTAGCTAGACTACAGTTTTCCATAGCAAACCAAAATATCCCCTTTCCTTTACCTCAAGAAAACGTAGCTAAAGGTAAGCAGGAAATTAAAAACAACTTACAATTTCACTCTGTTACACGACACTTACCAATCTTCCTTTCACCATTAGCGTGTGTATCGTGTCTGTGGGCGGGAGGGAGCATGTGTATCGGTGTGTGTGGGCGGGAGGGAGCGTGTGTATCGATGTGTGTGGGCGGGAGGGTGCATAGCGAGTTCAACTTCAGACCAAACTAGAGTAACGACGAGACGAGATGAATCCTCCAGTTACTAGCAGCGCTCCGGTCTGCAACGCTCTGAAAGCTGCCACAGTTCACACCAATGCAACGAGACGGTGTGATGCATCATCTTGATAGCACAACGACTCTTTGTAGTTTTCGTAGAGGCAACTTTTACTGCCCAGAACCGACTCGTCTGCACTCGCTATCCTGGACGGCAGGGTGGCCCACGGGTACACGGAGGTCCCTCAGGTGGACAGGGCAGTTGCGATCGACCTGTGTCCTGAGAACGCCGCCACCTGGCGGGACTGCCTGTTACTCCCCTCCATGTCTTGTAGGACAATGTCGTCACTGACTGCGAAAGCCTACAGCGCCACTGGACAGGCTGACTCCACCTTGCATGCCATGGCTCTCCTGCAGGTTCACCATCCAGGGAACTCAAAGAACTGCACCAGGGTAGTTCCAATACCAACGTGCTACAGGAACTGCGTTCTGCCACCGACCTCGCTCTCAGGGCTATGAAGGTCACAGCGCAAGCATTCAGGTGGGTGATGGCCACCCTCGTGGTCCAGAAATGCCACCTGTGGCTGAACTTGGTCAAGATGCGTGACGTTGACAAAGCCCGCTTTGATGGAGACTATCTATCAAATCATGCTGTGCCATCGCAGCGAAGGCCGCCCCCCCCCCCGTCAGCTCCCTAGTGCCCCACAGGAGGCATACACCCCCTATTCTAGGGCCTGTAAGACCCCTAAACGCTCCTGAGATGGCACATCCAGGAAGCCAAACATTCGCTCCGTAGCTGGTAGCAAAACCACTCTGTCCCCTGGTGGAGGGCCAGGAGGAGAATCCTCAGTTCTCATTTTTCTTTTGCTGCAACCCCTTTGGACTGCGGTACCCAAATTATCAATAAAAGAGCAATTCCCTCACTTCCTGGGACATCAGACCAGTGCGGGCCGTTCTCACGGCACCCCGGCACCAAAACTTTGCAGTACCGGCTCACACACACATATGTATGTGTATATATATATATATATATATATATACACATACATACACACATCCCTTTAGTGCCCTTCGTCCGGAACTTGGATGTGTGGCTAGCACTTTCCAAACTGTTGCGGTGGCTGGCCAGGACCATCCGACTCAGCTACGTGATTCAGTTAGCCAGGCGCCCGCCCTGGTTCAGCTGCGTCCTCTTCGCTTCAGTGCAGGGTGAGAACGCCATCACCCTGCGTGTGGAGATGGACTCCAGCCGAGAGGGGGAAAGGGTTCTACAGCCCTTACTTCATTGTACCAAAGAAAGGTGGTGGATTGCAGCCAATATTGCGGGCTTTACACATACTCCCGTTCAAGATGCTAATGGAGAAACACATTTTGACGTTCATCCAGCATCAAGATTGGTTCTTGGCAGTAGACCTGAAGGATGCCTAATTTCACATCTCGGTTTTACCTCAACAAAGACTCTTCCTATGGTTTGCATCCTCCCATTCGGCCTCACCCTGTCCCCTCGCATCTTCACGGGAAGTGGGCATCCTCATACTCAAGTAACTTGATGACTGGCTGTTCCCCTTCTGTCACTCTCTCGATGTAGTGTCGAAGGAAGTGACACAAGGTGTCTTCTCGGACGCCGAATAGTACATCTGAACCTGAGAAAAGGCCAATGTCAAGTTGGCAGACAGAATTTGCATGCCCCGCCCGGACATACGGGTATAAAGGGAAGCGGGGCAGCGAATGCCAGTCAGAATTTTTCTTCAGAGCCGAATGGTTGTACCGCAAGCAGCTGAAACACACTCCTGTTTCACTCACCTTTATCAGCTGAGAAGCATTGCTGTTGGATCCGCACGGCGCATTTCCAGCAGGCGTCTCTCTCTCTGCATGCTGTGCAGTTTACGCCCCTGGGCGCATCGACACTTCTTCTTTCTGTTTAAAAGAGTGTTCTCCTCCTAAAAGAGTATATTTTCTCTAAAAGAGTTTGAGTTCCCACTCATAAAAGAGCAATACACAGCAGGCGTTGAACGTCCTTTTCAGGACACGTCTTTTTAAAGATGTCTTTCCGCCTCTGTGTAGTTCCTGGATGCGGTTGATTTCTATCCACTTCTGACGGTCATAAAAGTTGCCTTGTGTGCCTGGGCTGCGATCACACACAGGCAGCGTTTTATGAATGGCTCATATTCTCAGTGCGAGAACATAGCCATGGCAACATTGCGGTCATTTGGGGATGGCAGCGGGCTTGGTTTCGCCGGGCACAGCCCCACAAACCACCCACCCCCCAGCTTGCTCATTTGCTTTCGTCTGCGCTCGGAATGAAGGTGGCTCTCTTCACGGCCAGTTTGCCTCATCCCTGAAGCCAGGTCTGGATGACGGCATCGCCGCTGCATTGGAGAGCGTTCAGGCATCTGACGCTGAAGAGCTGACCGGACTCCCATCCTCAGGCCAGCCCGCCTAGTCAGAGTCTGATGCGATGGCCGACATGCTTGTTGGGCAGCTGTGAGTGTAGGGTTGGACTTGGACCCTCCGTCCTCCCCCAAACCTCGTGGCTTGATGATTGGTACCTCGGCTCCAGGCACTGCTCCCAGCCATGCCAACACCCCCCCGCCCACCCCCCCCAAGTACCTTTCTTCCCGGCAATGCATGACGAGCTGACGAGTTCGTGGAGGCAACTTTTACTGCCTAGAACCGACTCGTCTGCACTCGCTATCCTGGACGGCAGGGTGGCCCACGGGTACAGGATGGGTGGACAGGCTGACTCCACCTTGCATGCCATGGCTCTCCTGCAGGTACACCATCCAGGGAACTCAAAGAACTGCACCAGGGTAGTTCCAATACCAACGTGCTACAGGAACTGCGTTCTGCCACCGACCTCGCTCTTAGGGCTATGAAGGTCACAGCGCAAGCACTCAGGTGGGTGATGGCCACCCTCGTGGTCCAGGAATCCTCCTGTGGCTGAACTTGGTCAAGATGCGTGACGTTGACAAAGCCCGCTTTGATGGAGACTATCTATCAAATCATGCTGTGCTGTCGCAGCGAAGGCCGCCCCCCCCCCCCCCCCCCCCCCCCCCCCGTCAGCTCCCTAGTGCCCCACAGGAGGCATACACCCCCTATTCTAGGGCCTGTAAGACCCCTAAATGCTCCTGAGATGGCACATCCAGGAAGCCACACATTCGCTCCGTGGCCAGGAGGAGATTCCTCAGTTCTCATTTTTTCTTTTGCCGCAACCCCTTTGGACTGCGGTACCCAAATTATCAATAAAAGAGCAATTCCCTCACTTCCTGGGACATCAGACCAGTGCGGGCCGTTCTCACGGCACCCCGGCACCAAAACTTTGCTGTACCGGCTCACACACACATATGTATGTGTATATATATATATATATATATATATATATATATATATATATATATATATATGACTCATTCCAGAATTGTGGGTACATTTCAAGTAGAGAAAGAAAACAAAAAATAGGATTTTTTTTTGCTGTTAAACTTTTTTATTTCCATTGAATGCACTTTAAATTCAACATTTTCAATATTTGCTGATCTTAAACTTGTAAGATTTAAAATATTATGACAGAACATCAATGTACTAAAAGGAAAATCTGTCAACTCTGTTATAGACAAATTGGGTCAAATATATACACTTAACAAATGTAACACAATTTTAAAACCTGTCCTCCCTAAGAGAACTTTTGTCTTTTCATCCATTAATGCAACTTTAAGCATAATAAGATAGAGACTTTTTGTTTTGGAGTAAAAATATCAATACATTTAACTGAAAAGTTGCCAAGATTGTGTGCATTTTCTCTAAGCATAGCTTTAAAAATGTATGAAATCCTTTAAAACTCCATGCAATAAGAATACTAGTTATGCTAATAAGATTCTGATCAATTTGTTAACATTAAAACACATATGATGATCATTTTTTAAAGTAAAACCTTAAACAAACAGAGTTGACATTGATCATAACAGAGTTGACATTAATAACAGAGTTGACCACCCATAGTTAAAAGATCAAAAACAACAACATTTTCTGCCAGTGTAATAAGGTCCACTGAGATGAGTTGCAGCTATATTCAAATAAATGTGAACAAAATAAACAAATGAAACAAGAGGGTTTTTTTAACCTCTGCAGGGACTTTATGTTTTCCTATTTGCTTCCGCGTTTTTGAACGAGGGGATTCAGACACACATGTCAGTCTCTGAAGGCGTTTCTGGTATTTTCGGACAGAGGTTTCTTTCTTTTTCAGCAAAATCTTTAATTTTTCAATTTCTCTGTATAATTTGGAGTTCTGCCGTTTTAATTTTCTTTGTCCTGACCTTCTTTGTCTGAAAATATAAAAACAAATTTAAATTTTAGTTGAATTTTAAGTAGCCTATATTCATATTTTTCTTGCATAGAAAAAAAAATCTGCATTTAGTATTTAAATGTGCACTATGCAAGTGCACTCCTATACAGTTAAAAGATTACGCACCATTAATTAAAATGTGTAAAAAAAAAAAAAAAAAACATGCACAAATTGAGTATACCTTTAAGTCACAATACCTTGGAAGTTAGTTGTTGACAATCTAACAAAGAACTTAACTTTCCTCGATCTACCTATGTCTTACCATACATACTGTTATATAATTATAGACTCTTGGACCTAATGTTACCTGGATATCTGTGGTTCAGGGTCTGGTTCTGGACTTTGTGGTGGTGTCATCTCTACAAGTCTCTGCTTTTCTGCTCTGCACCTCTGCTGTGCCTCTTTCCTTACCTGCGCTTGTACCTTTTCTCCCTTTCACCCAGATCGGCCACTGTGCTTGTCTGGCCTGCATTTTTCCTTTTGTGCCATCTATTTCTATCTTTTTGAACATTTTCTGCCTTCCTTACAGGGTCGGCATCTCGCCGGGCCCTGTATTGTCGTTGCCTTTCTGCTGCTGACAGTTTCATCTGCCTATTATTAAATTTCCTTAACCTGGAATGATATATAACAAATGAATCATTTACAGTAAGTTGACCTAGAATCCATAATAAATGTAAAATAATGCAAAATGCTTAAATTAAATTGGGTACATTTGACTCTGTTCAAAGTTTCCATTGCCGAAGCTGCGGTGGAGAGCTGCGTCCTCAAGGTTTTAGGTGCCTCAAGGGGTAGTAACCCTCGAACACCATGGTGGACACTGGTGGTCAGGGAAGCTGTCCGACTGAAGAAAGAGGCCTTCTGGGATTTGTTGTCCCGGAGGTCTCCGGAGGCAGTTGCAAGGTACCGACAGGCCCGAAGGGCTGCAGCCTCAGCCGTGAGGGAGGCAAAGCAGTGGGTGTGGGAAAAGTTCGGAGAAGCTATGGAGAAGGACTTTCGGTCCGCACCAAAGTGCTTCTGGAAAACCATCCGCCACCTTAGGAGGGGGAAACGGGGAACCATCCAAGCTGTATACAGCAAAGATGGGACACTGTTGACCTCAACCGAGGAGGTTATTGGGCGGTGGAAGGAACACTTTGAGGAACTCCTAAATCCCAACACGCCCTCTATGCCAGAGGCAGAGCCGGAGGCTGATGGGGGATCAGATTCTATTTCCCTGGGGGAGGTCACTGAGGTAGTCAAACAACTCCGCAGTGGCAAAGCCCCAGGGATTGATGAGATCCGACCAGAAATGCTGAAAGCTTTGGATGTGGAGGGGTGTCATGGATGACACGCCTCGTCAACATTGCGTGGAAATCTGGGACAGTGCCTAAGGAGTGGCAGAACGGGGTGGTGGTTCCCCTCTTCAAAAAGGGGGACCAGAGAGTGTGTGCCAACTACAGGGGTATCACACTTCTCAGCCTCCCTGGTAAAGTTTACTCCAAGGTGCTGGAGAGGAGGGTTCGGCCGATTGTCGAACCTCGGATTGAAGAGGAACAATGCGGGTTCCGTCCTGGCCGTGGAACGACGGACCAGATCTTTACTCTCGCAAGGATCCTGGAGGGGGCCTGGGAGTATGCCCATCCGGTCTACATGTGTTTTGTGGATCTGGAGAAGGCGTATGACCGGGTCCCCCGGGAGAGACTGTGGGAGGTGCTTCGGGAGAATGGGGTGGGGGGGTCTCTTCTTAGGGCGATCCAATCCCTGTACGTCCGAAGCGAGAGCTGTGTCCGGGTCCTCGGCACAAAGTCGAGTTCGTTCCATGTGGGGGTTGGTCTCCGCCAAGGCTGCGCTTTGTCACCAATCCTGTTTGTGATATTCATGGACAGGATATCGAGACGTAGTCGGGGTGGGGAAGGTGTGCGGTTCGGTGAGCTGGGGATCTCATTGCTGCTTTTTGCAGATGATGTGGTCTTCATGTCATCATCGGTCCGTGACCTTCAGCTCTCACTGGACTGCTTGGCAGTCGAGTGTGAAGCAGCTGGGATGAGGATTAGCACCTCTAAATCTGAGGCCATGGTTCTCAGCAGGAAACCGATGGAGTGCGTACTCCGGGTAGGGAAGGAGGTATTGCCCCAAGTGAAGGAGTTCAAGTACCTCGGGGTCTTGTTCACAAGTGAGGGGACAATGGAGTGAGAGGTTGGCCGGAGAATCGGGGCAGTGGGGGCGGTATTGCACTCGCTCTATCGCACCATTGTCACGAAGAGAGAGCTGAGCCGGAAGGCAAAGCTCTCGATCTACCGGTCAATTTTTGTTCCTACCCTCACCTATGGTCATGAAGGTTGGGTCATGACCGAAAGAACTAGGTCGCGAGTACAAGCGGCCGAAATGGGCTTCCTCAGAAGGGTGGCGGGCTTCTCCCTTAGAGATAGGGTGAGGAGCTCAGTCATCCGTGAGGAACTCGGAGTAGAGCCGCTGCTCCTTTGCGCTGAAAGGAGTCAGTTGAGGTGGTTTGGGCATCTGGTAAGGATGCCCCCTGGGCGCCTCCCTAGGGAGGTGTTTCAGGCACGTCCAGCTGGGAGGAGGCCTCGAGGAAGACCCAGGACTAGGTGGAGAGATTACATCTCCACACTGGCCTGGGAACGCCTCGGGGTCCCCCAGTCAGAGCTGGTTAATGTGGCTCGGGATAGGGAAGTTTGGGGCCCACTGCTGGAGCTGCTTCCCCCGCGACCCGACTTCGGATAAGCGGTTGAAGATGGATGGATGGATGGATGGATGGACATTTGACTCTGTTAATCATTGTCAACTCTGTTATTGTTCAACTTTTTAAACCACTAACAGAGTTGACGATAACAGAGTTGACATTTTCCACCATTTTGAGCTTTAGCTCAAAATGCTAACATCAAACCAGATACCACATGGCATGTCTAAAAACAGAATTGTATGGGTTTTCACCATATTATCGTTTTTAAAAAGTGAATGAGAGATTCACTGCAATATCACAATAACATATTTGACAAATAATGAATCTACTATTGGTGTATCCTGAACATTTTGTACAAATTAATGAGAGAAGAATAATGACATACCTCACTGCTTTCCAGAGTTTCCCGCCACAGGAAGTGACATCACTTGGAGCAAGTCACATGCTTTTTCTACAAATGCTTTGGAGGTTTTTTTTTTTGTTTTATAACAGAGGTAACAGAGTTTGACCAGAACATAGGGACAGACACAAAATCTATTTTTTTATTAATTAAATTACAAATAATACAGAAAATATATATTCTATGCAATTGTTTATATAACTTAATAGAGTAAACACAAAAAATATTTGAAAATTAGACTTAATTATTTCATGATAATTCAAGTTGAATATATGAATCAGGAGGCAGAGACAGTCAATAATAGGTGGAGTGGGAGTCATTTAGTTAATATTTCCCATTAAAAAAAAATCCAAAATATACATAAAGCATTATTTTTAGTGATAGTGTAATATAATTTGTGTTATTATTCAAAACTGATTTAATTTTTTATTTTATTTTTTAAAATAAAAGCAGGTTTATCTGGGAGACTCGAAATGTACCCCCAATTCTGGAATGACTCATATATATATATATATATATATATATATATATATATATATACATACATACACACATCCCTTTAGTGCCCTTCGTCCGGAACTTGGATGTGTGGCTAGCACTTTCCAAACTGTTGCGGTGGCTGGCCAGGACCATCCGACTCAGCTACGTGATTCAGTTCGCCAGGCGCCCGCCCTGGTTCAGCTGCATCCTCTTCACTTCAGTGCAGGGTGAGAACGCCATCACCCTGCGTGTGGAGATGGACTCCAGCCGAGAGGGGGAAAGGGTTCTACAGCCCTTACTTCATTGTACCAAAGAAAGGTGGTGGATTGCAGCCAATATTGCGGGCTTTACACATACTCCCATTCAAGATGCTAATGGAGAAACACATTTTGACGTTCATCCAGCATCAAGATTGGTTCTTGGCAGTAGACCTGAAGGATGCCTAATTTCACATCTCGGTTTTACCTCAACAAAGACTCTTCCTATGGTTTGCATCCTCCCATTCGGCCTCACCCTGTCCCCTCGCATCTTCACGGGAAGTGGGCATCCTCATACTCAAGTAACTTGATGACTGGCTGTTCCCCTTCTGTCACTCTCTCGATGTAGTGTCGAAGGAAGTGACACAAGGTGTCTTCTCGGACGCCGAATAGTACATCTGAACCTGAGAAAAGGCCAATGTAAAGTTGGCAGACAGAATTTGCATGCCCCGCCCGGACATACGGGTATAAAGGGAAGCGGGGCAGCGAATGCCAGTCAGAATTTTTCTTCAGAGCCGAATGGTTGTACCGCAAGCAGCTGAAACACACTCCTGTTTCACTCACCTTTATTAGCCGAGAAGCATTGCTGTTGGATCCGCACGGCGCATTTCCAGCAGGCGTCTCTCTCTCTGCATGCTGTGCAGTTTACGCCCCTGGGCGCATCGACACTTCTTCTTTCTGTTTAAAAGAGTGTTCTCCTCCTAAAAGAGTATATTTTCTCTGAAAGAGTTTGAGTTCCCACTCATAAAAGAGCAATACACAGCAGGCGTTGAACGTCCTTTTCAGGACACGTCTTTTTAAAGATGTCTTTCCGCCTCTGTGTAGTTCCTGGATGCGGTTGATTTCTATCCACTTCTGACAGTCATAAAAGTTGCCTTGTGTGCCTGGGCTGCGATCACACGCAGGCAGCGTTTTATGAATGGCTCATATTCTCAGTGCGAGAACATAGCCATGGCAACATTGCGGTCGCGTCTTTCTTTTGTCATGAAAGAAAGTCACTTCAGCCGCCCCCAGTGTTGTTCCTTCTTCCCACGGGATTGAGATTGACCCGGCTGGCGATGAAGGCGATTTGGGGATGACCACGGGCTCAGTTTCGCCGGGTAAATCCCCACGAACCACCCGCCACCGGCACGCTTGTTTGCTTCCGTCTGAGCTCGGGAAGAGTACGGCTCGCTTCATGGCCAGCCGGCATTTTACCTTGAGCCCCCAGAATTGGATGACGACATCAACGCTGCATCAAAGAGCATCACAGCGGTGTCTAATGCTGATGACTCGCCTGGGCTGCCACTTTCGGGTCTGCTTGCCCAGTCTGAGGCTGATTCGCAGATGTCCGCTATGCTTTCCCGGACCGCTGCGAGCGCGAGGCTGGCCTGGAGATCTACATCCACCCCCTCGGCTACTGGATCGGATCCTCGGGTCACGGCGCCGCTTATAGCCACGCCCCCCCCCTTGGTTCCGTCATTCCCGGAAGTGCATGACGACCCAACGCGGTCGGAACCGCCCTCCGCTTGTCCGCTCTCAACTACCCTGAATGGCGGAACACCACCACCTGTCGGGACTGCCCGGTACTCCTCTCCAGAGCCGTAGAATGACGTCATCACTGACCTAAAAAGTCTATAGCACCACCTGGCCGCCTCCACCCTGCATGCCATGGCTCTCCTGCAAATTCACTAAGCCAAGGCATTCAGAGATCTGCACTTGGGTAGTTCCAACCCCGATGTGCTGCAGGAACTGCGCTCTGCTCCAACCTCGCTCTCAGAGCTACGAAGGTCACGGTGCAGGCACTCGGGTGGACGATGGCCACACTCGTGGTCCAGGAGCGCCACCTCTGGCTGAACACGGTCGAGATGCATGGCGTTGACAAGTCACGATTTCACAACGCCCCCGCCACCCAGCTCGGCCTCTTCGGCGACAACATTGACGAAACATTGCAGATGGGGGCAGTTTCTCACAACATGCCGCAGCGCCCACCCAGTCAGCGCGCCCGCGCCCCGCCTGCTCACCGAGGGCGTCCCCCCTGCGACCAGAAAGCAACAACAGGTAGCTCCGCAACCCGGGCACAGCTCTCAGCCCCAATGTCGAGCACCTTGCTGGCAGCGTACGCCCCCCATCTCCAGGACGCCCTCTCGGACCAGAAAAGCTCCAAAGCGCTCCTGAGACGGACAGCCCAGGCAGTCGGATGTTCGCTCCGGAGATGGTTTCAAGACCACTCTGTCCCCCGGTGGAGGGCCAGGAAGAGAATCCTTGTTTTCACCTGCCGCACCGCCTTTGGGCTGCGGTACCCACAGAGCGATTCCCTCACTCCCTGGGGCATTCAGTCGGTGTGTAACATTCCCACTGCACCCCGGTCCTACATCTCTCCAGTCCCGATTTCCCGGACGCAGCTCTCTTACCTCTGGCCCTGCGACTGTCCAACCCCGGCAGGCCAGCGCTGACGGGTTTCGAAGACGCCCTCTCGGGACCTCTTCTTCAGTCTCTAACCCGCCCCCTGCCGAGTGTGCGGAGTAAGGTAAGTGCTTTGAGTCTTTTCTCAGCACCTCAGCCTCGGGACGCTCTTTTGCCTCCCGATGCATTATTACCTGCTCCCCCCCACCACGAAGCCCCGCCCTGTACGTCAAATGTGATTGTCCCCCTTGCACGGAGCTTGGACACATGGTTATCGCTTCCCAACCCATCGCGCTGGTTGGCCAGGACCATCCGACTCGGCTCTGCGATTCAGTTCTCCCGGCTCCCGCCTCGTTTCAGCAGTATTCGCTCCACTCTAGTGCGCGGCCAACAAGCCAGTGCCTTACGAGCAGAGATTTTTACACTGCTTCTCAAGGACGCGATAGAGCCCGTCCCTCCAGCCGAGATGAAGAAGGGTCTCTACAGCCCTTACTTCATCGTACCCAGAAAAAGTGGCTGGTTGCGACCAATCTTGGACTTGTGAGTTCTCAACTGGGCTTTGCACATACTCCCGTTCAAAATGCTCAGGACACGTACTTCCACGTCTCTATTTTGCCGCGACACCGACCCTTCTTACAGTTTGCGTTCGACGGCCAGGCGTATCAGTACAAGGTCCTTCCCTTCGGCCTGTCTCTGTCCCCTCGCGTCTTCACGAAGGTCACAGAGGCCGCTCTTGCCCCCTTAAGGGAAGTGGGCATCCGCATACTCCACTACCTCGACGACTGGCTCATCCTGGCCCACTCTCGAGAGTTACTATGCGCTCACAGGGACCAGGTGCTCAGGCACCTCATCCTGCAAGCTCGCCCCGGTTCAGAGCATCTCTTTCTCGGTATGGAGTTAGACTCGGTCTCAATGACAGCGCGTCTCACCAACGAGCGCACCCAATCAGTGCTCAGGTGCCTCGCTCGCTTCAAGCCTGGCACAGCAGTCCTCTAAAATAATTCCAGAGGGTCCTGGGGCATATGGCATCCTCAGCCACGGTCGCGCCGCTCGGGTTGATGCATATGAGACCGCTACAGCACTGGCTACAGACTCGAGTCCCGAGATGGGCATGGCGCCACGGCACACATCGTGTGATAATCACCCCCGCCTGCTGTCAGACTTTCAACCCGTAGACAGACCTCTGCTTTGGGGTTGGGGCACCGTGTGCAATGGGCACGCTGCCGCTGGCACCTGGAAAGGTCCCCGCCAGCGTTGGCACATCAATTGCCTAGAGTTGATGGCTGTTATCCTTGCTCTACGGAGGTTTATTCCACTAATCCGAGGCAAGCACGTTCTGATTCGCTCAGACAGCACCACGACGGTAACGTACATAAATCGCCAGGGTGGCATGCGCTCTTGTCATATGTCACTACTCGCCCGCCATCTCCTCCTCTGGAGTCAGCCATGACTCAGGTCACTGCTCGCCACTCACATCCCTGGCAACCGCAACACGATGGCGGACGCGCTGTCGCGACAGGTTTCGCCCAGCGGAGCGTGGAGGCTCCACCCCCAGGTGGTCCAGCTCATTTGGGACCGATTCGGCAAGGCACAGGTAGACCTCTTTGCCTCCCAGGACAACTCCCATTGCCCTTTCTGGTATTCCCTGATGGACGCTTCCCTCGAGACAGACGCGCTGGCACACAGCTGGCCTCGGGGGCTGTGCAAGTACGCATTTCCCCCAGTGAGCCTTCTTGCATCGGTGCTGTGCAAGATCAGGGAGGACGGGGAACAGGTCGCCTTGGTGGGCCCTTACTGGCCCACCCGCACCTGGTTTTCAGAACTCATGCTCCTCGCGACAGCCCCTCCCTGGAAAATCCCCCTGAGGAAGGACCTTCTTTCTCAGGGATGGGGCACCCTCTGGCATCCGCACCCAGACCTCTCGAATCTCCACGTCTGGCCCCTGGACGGGATGAGGAATATCTAGTAAATCTACCACCTGCTGTCGTAGATACTATCAATCAAGCCAGAGCTCCCTCAACCAGGCAACTCTACGTACTAAAGTGGCGTTTGTTCGCGAATTGGTGTTCTTCCCGAGCCGAAGACCCACAGAGATGCGCATTTCGGTCAGTGCTTCTATTCCTGCAGGAGAGACTGGAGGGGAGGCTGTCCCCCTCCACCTTGAAGATGTATTTAGCTCAGTAAGCACGACTTGATTATCAGGTTCCTGAAAGGCGCCCGGAGAATACATCCTCCCAGGCCTAACCTGTTTCCCTCTTGGGCTCTCTCAGTGGTCCTCTCAGGCCTTCAGAGACCCCCATTTGAGCCACTTGATTCAGTCGAGCTCAAAGCCCTCTCCCTGAAGATGGCCCTCCTGATCGCATTAGCCTCAATCAAGAGGGTAGGAGACCTGCAAGCATTCTCTGTCAGCGACTCTTGCCTGGAGTTCTGTCCGGCACTTTCTCACTTTATCCTGAGACCCCGACCAGGCTACGTGCCCAAGGTTCTCACTACCCCTTTCAGGGACCAGGTCGTGAACCTGCAAGCACTGCCTCGGGAGGAGGCAGACCCAGCCCTTTCGTTGCTGTATCCGGTGCGTGCTTTGCGTACCTATGTGGACCGCATGCAGAGCTTTAGATGCTCTGAGCAGCTCTTTGTCTGCTTTGGCGGACGGTGGAAAGGGAACGCCGTCTCCAAACAGAGGCTAGCCCACTGGGTCATTGATGCTATTGCCTTAGCCTATCATGCCCAGGGCGTGCCCGCCCCCCTGCAGGTCCAAGCATACTCCACTAGAGTATGGCAGCGTGGGCAGCGGGCTGGGCAACACCCAATACCTTTGCCAGATTTTACAATCTAAGGGTTGAGTCGGTCTCGTCAAGTGTTTTGTCAGGTCCGAGCCGGTAGAACTCGGTAACGCGGCACAACCGACTGGGTGTTTCGCTTGCATCTTGCGCCCTTCACCAATGTGATCCAGTGCGCCTTCTGTCCCAGGTCAGCCACTGAGCGTCGCTGCCTGGATGCTTTTTTCCTCCCTAGCCTACTGGCCCGTGAATTCAGCCGAGCAACTCGCGGCTAGACCCAGTACGAGGGCTCCACGGGCATAGTTCCCTCTGCAGGCTAACACCCCATGATGTATTCTCCACGGTACGGTCCCCCTCTCGGCGGACCCGCATTTCCCTCAGGCAGCCCCGCTGCCTCGGCCCTGTGTCTGTAGAGTCCCCCCTTCATTAGGCTGGACCTACCACCGCGCCATTTCCCATGTCTGGCTTCACAACCCTTGTGGTGTGTATTTGCCATACATTACCTCCCCCTGGACTGGGCAGGGTGTGGCCTCTGCAGGGTCTTCCCCTCCTGAAAGAATAGGAAATCTGCAGGCCGGACAGCTACCTTGACTCCGTGTCCCTCCTGCCACGGCACTAGACCTAGCACTGTAAATGGCCGTGCTTTATCCTTCGGCTCCTCTGACTGGCTGGCATTCGCTGCCCCGCTTCCCTTTATACCCGTATGTCCGGGGCGGGGCATGCAAATTCTGTCTGCCAACTTGACATTGGCCTTTTCTCAGGTTCAGAGGTACTATTTGGCGTCCGAGAAGACCCCTTGTGTCACTTCCTTCGACACTACGTCTTGTTCCCTCCCTCGGGGAACAGAGGTTACAACAGTAACCGAGACGATTCTAGCACACTCCCGAGAGCTGCTGTGCACCCACAGGGAGCTGGTGCTCAGGCACCTCAGCCGTATAGGACTTCAGGTCAACTGGGAAAAGAGAAAGCTCTCCCCGGTACAGAGCATCTCTTTTCTCGGCAAGGAGTTAGACTCAGTCTCAATGATAGCATGCAATTCGGCGGAGGAGTTTGCAGCTAGACCCACAATGGGTGCTAATATGCCCTGTAATGGGATAGGTGCTCTACAGGTGTCGATTACTCTGGTAACCCCCTGTGATGTATTTTCCGCAGTACGTTTCCTCTGTCGGCAGACCCGCACATCTGCCCCCCGGCCGAGAGGGCTATTGTAGAGCTCCTCCCATTGACACTTTTTAGGCCTGCTACTCTCTCTCTCCGTTAGTGTCCTCATCTGATGTCATGTTTTTTTTTTTTTGTTGCAAGGCACACATGCACGCACACACACACACGTCTTGGTAACTTTCTAGGTAACATCATTTCTGCTGAACATGCACTCACTTTTTCCCATCCTGCCATAATCTGCTTTAATAATAATTATGAATGCGAATAAAGTCACGTTTAACAAATTGCAACACGTGGTAATTTGATTGCACCACCTGTTCTTAAGGCAAGACTTAACTAGTAGGTCGTAAGCTCTCCGTAAAGTGATGCGTAGTCGCATAATATGACATATACCTGTATTTATCCAATAAACAGCCTTCAAATTTGTACATAGAACTGTTAAAAAACTGTGAACTTCAGTTTGATCCTAGTTACTGTTGATGCTTGTGTAACTGTCAGCTGTAATAAATTATATCCCCATTGAAATACAATACAAGATAAAAGTAGATTTGACACAAAGTAGATAAGTGTTATTTACACATATTTGCCCTTTATAAATAACAATATATAGGATCTATATATAAAACAAATAAATGACAAATAAATACCAATACAACAGGCTGGAAAAAAGACATTTATTCATTTTAATATCCTATACTGTATATATTTCGAATGTGTTGAAACTTGACACCGGGCGACGCACCCTGAAAACTGCACCGTTTGAATGGTTTCATGCTGAAAATAAACAAGTGTAAATGTCAACATCATACTGTATGTCAAAATGATTGATGCCTGCCATGCAAAACATGAGTTAATTTATGTCATGAAATATTAGTCTGCTTTTTTATTCCATCAGTTACTCCTGGTCGGAGGCCTCTGTAAATATTTAGTTTATACGTAGGGTTACATCCTACCTAAGTTTAATGGTGCAACGCTCAAATATTTAGTAGTGCGTAAATTATGACTTAGTGCCCATTTACGCCACAACTAAGTTCTAATTTACACCTAGCTGGTGCAACCGGCCCCTAGCTTGCAAATTACGTAGAGTTAGGATAACATTATTAATGTTAAGTATTTTCCAACATTTAGCAGGTCTGCACTCAGTCACACACACCTTTGTGCTATCCCTGTTAAGGCAGCATTTTAGAGTAAACACTGGTCATAATCTAGCCAAAACTAGGACAATACTTACTGTATGTCTGTCTTTAATTTCTTCATTCTGCCAAAAAACAAAACAAAAAAAAACACTTACTACAGTACATGGTAAAACCGTGGTAAATTTTCATAAGCACTGATTTATAAACGATTCTCATTACAAACCAGGGGAAATGTTTGTGCATTTTACGGTCAAGTCACGTTATAAGTGGCACAAACTCACACCAAATGAGTTTGTGTGGAGCAGCAGTGAAATGAGCCGCTCTGAGATTGAAAAACCCAGCGTGTGTGAGCACAGACCACGAGCCTGAACAATTCCGGAACATGCGGCGCATCAAAATATTTAAATCACAGCACTTTTAGAATCACTAAGTCATATAGCGATTTAAATTTTAAGATTTATTGTTCAGCATTACTTGAGCGTTTTATTTATTTATTGCATTGCTGAATTTTGTCTTCCTCTTATCTGAGTGACCATGTATGATGGAGCATTTTAAATTAATCCATGCGATCACGCCTGCGTAATCGTTGACTCCAGAGGATTAAGTTAACTCAATTCAATATTTCAACTTTCCACATCCACCCCAACCCGTTTACCTTAAGGAGTTAGAAGTACCATGACTACTGTACTGTCCTCGCTTAAGACATCAGTAAGACAGCGGGAGTGGAAGGGGGATCGAGCAGGATTTTGTGTTGCTGTCGATTTGCAGTCTATTTTTAACGATAAGCGCATTTGTCAATTATACCCGATTGCTATTTGGGGAATGAACACAGTGTTATGATTGGGCGAACTCCTCTTTTGCTGTTTCATTATTTGAGTACTGGGCGTGCACAGAGGCATCACCAGGTTTTTGCGTAGCTTAGATTGACAAATCGTACAAGCGTACTTTGAGGTCAAAATGCTTACACAAAATGTGTACAGGTTGGCAGGTCTGCGACTGATGCACCTACAATGCATCAGCAGTTCATATAACACGGTTCAGCTGTTGTGGCGTTTTTCTATAGGGACCCCTAGTGTCACTACATCGACACAACGTCGAGTGAGTGACAGAAGCGGTACACCTTGGTTACTGTTGTAACCTCCATTCCCTGATGGAGGGAGCGAGCCGTTGTGTCCCTCTTTCCACAATGCTGTACTAGCTGCTGAAATGACCTTGTCTCAGCTTCTCAGCACAAAACCTGAATGGGCATTCCTTCTCCTTTTATACCCGTATGTCTGGCGGAGTGACATGCAAATTCCATTGGCTCATTTAAGGGCTTTCAAGAGCGACTCCTAGTGTCACTACATTGACACATCCTCTCATTCCCTCCATCAGGGAACAGAGGTTACGACAGTAACCAAGACGTTGTTATTATTAAGCAAAGATAACTTTAAAAGGTTACATTAAAATTTGATATAAACAATCTATAAAAATGCACCACTCTGTAATCATATCTGTTATTTCTGCCTATAAGCATTAGCAATTGGTGTGGAATAAAAAGGTAAAGCCTCCATCCATGCCTATGCCCACACGGTAACTGCACTGTTTTCCACAAATTTCCATGCTGATTGTGGTGGAAAATCAGCAGTATATAAATTTAAATTTGGTAAAATGTATTAAACATCTGAGAATACTACACTCCTATTGGTAGCATTACTAGACTAACCAAAATATTGAAATGAACATGCAAGGGGCCTGGGAAGAATTTAGTTTTTCTGCTAATTCTGTGGTGGCAGATTATGTGCAGGTCTATCCCTTTCATTATTGATTGAAACTTTAATCTAGGGGTTAAGCACCAATGGCACATATACACTTATTACACATTATCTGTTGGTTTTCTGCTTATTATTATTTTTCATCTTCGGGCTGGGAGTCTATGGCAGCTCCAAGAAATATATGGTAAAAATGTTTGAGATTTGGCACACTTATTGGGAACAGTCACCTCATTCCTGATGGTAATTTTGGGGTAGGTCCTCAAACTCTCTAGCGCCACCAAAAGATTTGTTTGACAGTTTTTCCACATAACTTTTGTTGGATCGGAATAGCCCGGCAGAAGGAAATTAAGAATTTCACGAAGATGGCCTATAACACCGGAAATTCCTCAAAGCCATAAAACTAAGAGCTGCCAAAATGGCTCCCTAAAGTTTGTCATGGCCCAGCTGGCCAATAAATTTAACAAAGGAAGATCTGTGAATGCAGAAGACCCCTTCTCGTACATGTCATAAATCAGGGAATACCCTATGACCCCTATGAGTTAGATCACACTTCCTGGAAACCCTGGGAAAGTCTAAGACAGACTCTTTTTGTCCTTCGTTATAAACCAATTTGCTACACTTAAGCTAAACTGATCAGTCCCTTTGTCCCCAAAGTCCCTTTGTTTCATTCACTTAGTAATACACAAACACATCAAATGAAACATTTTCCTTATCACATGACTATCATCATTGTTTAAGACAGATTGAACAGATTGGATCTGAACTGTTGAACTTTTCTTTAGCAGGACAAAACTAATGCTCATAACTCCATGTATGTACAAATGAACTTTTCAAGTGTATACAAGGGTATCTCAGGACACATCATCTTAATTCAGGAACATTTCATACAAAATCACAGTACTTAACCATATAAAATGCACAGAATGCATAGATAATTTGCTTGCTAGATAATTCTGAAAATAATGTTATGACCTGTGATTACTTAACTAACAAATTAATGATTATAGCCTGATGTACTCTTTAAAATATGTGTAGTGATTTGAAATCACTTATACAGTAACAGACAAATCAAGGATTATAATCTTTAATCTTGTGTTATTCGTGTAATTTTACTAAGAATGGTAACTATTCATTATAAAGCACATCATGTTTACTATTGTTGAGATTCTTTCTGCATTTCAGAAATGTTAATACATTTTTATATATTCAGTTGCATCCAAGATATAAATGTATGGTTATAACGTACTATTTTGAGCGGGAATTTTTAAAAATCCTCTACACCAGGGGTTTTCAAATTGGGTGAAAGTGAGCCTCCCCCTAGATAACTTGAACACAGCCGTGCCCCAACACCTCCACACAACCATTACTTAGGCTATTATTATTGGTACTACTAGGCTAGTAGTAATACTATTATTAGTATTGCTAGGCTATGTTCTACTCAATTTATTTATTAAGCTATCACCATTTTAAATTCAGTTTCATTTTGATATAGGTTATATTTTAAACACATTTGTCTTTCTTTTTAAAACATATTGTGAACACATACATAGCAAAACATTTTTACCACATTCAAGCAATTGGGAAACTGTTCAAATTAGCCTTCTGAACAGAATCCTCCACGGTCAAAAAAACTAAACTAGGTATTCTCAACAGCCCTATAACCAAAGAGTCAATACAATCAGACATAGAATGAGATCAGGACGATGGACAGCTCTATTTTCTGATCACTAAGCAGATAACCCTCGACAGTCAAATAACTAATCTGAAAAAATGTTCATTAACAACCACAGGCTACTAACATTATCTCAATAAAATAAGAGCTATTTTTGAGATTTTAGGATACTTAAGCCAATTTAACTTTGAAAACATCAACATCAGTCATCAAACAACATCAGCAAGATGGACAGTGCTGTTTTGTCACAGTATCAAATACATAAAAATCACTTCCATATAGGCCTAAGTTAAGCAAAAAATAATAAAATCTGATTGCCGATTTTGCCTCTTCATTTTCATCGCCCCTACATCAGTGAGAACAATGAGTCCGACATTTTGATGCGCACAGGTGATTGATGCAGGGCTGCACGGTAGAAATGAATAAACATAAATTGTAATCCACCTGCAGCCTTGATCAGTATTTTCTTTTAAGCAGGGTCAAAGTGGAAAACCCGCACACACATAAGTAAGTGGAGGGGAAGGGGATGAGGACTTTCATATCCTTTCGAGAGAGGTGAGGAAACACAGTCCTATATGTAAAGCAACACAATATGATGCTTCAATTAACAGAGATAAAAGTCTGGATAACTCTCTTTTGTGTTTGCAATTCTTTCAGCTTTCTGTCAAAAAAATTCCAGTGGCTTGGCCACCAGACTAGAGCTTGGCCTCAATGTGACGCCAGAGCTTACAAGGTCATGTGCAAGGTCATGTGACGCCAGAGCTTACAAGATCATTTGCTAGCACCTCTTTACAAATAACACACTGAGGCAACGGCGCATCATGGGAACGGTCCACGAAAATCCCAACTTTAAATATTCGTAATCATACTTCCTCCGTTTTTTGATTGGCCTAGAATCTGCCTCCTCTCCTGTAGACTTTTGTATCATAGACACTACAAATTGAACCATTTTGCAACACGCATATGCATAACACGCACATTAACATGTACAGACGTGAAATGTTATGATATATTTCCCCCATGTTGCGCCTCCCCTGGGACTCTCTAGCAAAATTGAAAACCTCTGCTTTACACAAAGGATTGTAAGTCAACTTTGAAAAGGACAGAAATTATCATGTGACTCCGAAAAGTCACTTCTGACTGGCTCAGGACACCTTTGGGGTGCGGACACTCGACACAAAACTCTCGTACTAAGGAAGAACGAGTTCTCTTCTTCGGTTTCTCCGTGCTCCATTCCCTCTTCAGCTCCTCATCCTTCACACTCTGGACCTCGTGGTTTGCAGCCTCACCCTGGCACGCCTCAAGATTCATGCAATGTAGAAGTCCAGTAAGTATTGGAGTAAAGCTCAGAGGAAGCCCTTCTCTTCTCTGCGCTACGACACACACATGACAGGAGTCCCGGGTCCTCCATGCGGAAGGCCTCGCTTCAAAGCCGCCTCATCATCATCGATGCAACAGACAACAAACTATCCACAATCTTAACAAGAGGTCCAAAAACATAGACCAAACCACCCAAACTTTCTACAAGAGCCAAAGTGCTCTTTTTGCAGAAAGTGTTGGTGTCTCTCTAATATAATTTGTGTTGCCTGACTGCAAATCGAGTTAGACTGAATTATCAATGGTTCTCAAGGCATTGTGTACAGACTCCGTAAAGTTAATTTTCTCTGTATTGATCGATTCCAGTCAAACTATTCCGGTCACTTTACTCACCCACCTGTTTCATGTTTATGTGCAGCGGTTAGCACTGTCGCCTCACAGCAAGAAGGTCGTGGGTTCAAAACCCGGTTGCCCCGGCCTTTCTGTGTGGAGTTTGCATGTTGTCTGCTTGGGTTCTCTCCGGGTGCTCCGGCTTCCTCCCACCATCCAAAGACATGCAGGCTAGGTTAATTGATGTCTCCAAAAATTGCCCTAGGTGTGGATGTGAGTGTGAGTGGTTGTCTGTCTATGTGTGGCCCTGTGATGGACTGGCGACCTGTCCAGGGTGTACCCTGCCTTTTGCCCAATGTTAGCTGGGATAGGCTCCAGCCCCCCCGCGACCCTGTACACAGGATAAGCGGTTGACGATGGATGGATGGATGGATGGATCTTGCCACTTGATTTTTTCAAAGATCCGGCCCTCAAGGTATACTTAAAATATGTGTGATATTATTTTCAATAAGCCATGAGAATAATATTACTCAAATAAGCTTATTATTCATAATGCCCTTATTAAAGCTAATTCTTTCAAATAGAAATTGTGAGCAGATACAACGAGATGTTGTATTATGATTTTAATGGTAGAGAATTTTATTCAGACAAATAATCAAATTATTTGTCCTTTATCTTTTTTATAATGGCTGTCCAACGCAACTAATTCTATTATAAAAGTTCCAACATTAATGGTGGAATTTCGTGGGCACATTAATCCATACCGTGTACATTTATAGTCAGGATTCGGCTGGTTAGCTATAGAAACCTGGTGCTGTAACTACACCATTGTGTTGGGGAAAAGAATGTTTCTGTCTTCTGATTAAATTTTTTTTTTTTTTACAAGCAACAAAGTGCAATTGCAAGATTTTTTTTAACATGTTTTCATTATATGTATATGTAAGAAAATATAAATTAACTTTGTTTAAAAATCTTGGCCACATTCTACCACCATAATATATAAGATTAAAAAAATAAATAATGTGTTTTATGAATCTACCATTATTTAATACATTATATTTAGCGACTTGCTCTATGTAATTATTTTTGGAATTGCGTTCCTCCATCGATTATATGTAGGGAATCTGCAAAATGGTTAGATTTTGGAATTAAGCTTATGCTTGAGTAAATTTCTGGCCATTAATGCAAGGAATTTATCACAATAAGGAGACTAGTGATTGATTTGGGGAACATTAAAAGAATCAGTGTTTTCGTCTGATCAAAGTCTTCTGTTGATTGGAACGTAAGATTGATTCTTACAGTAATACTACTATCATAGCCTTTGAAAATAACATAAAAAATTGATTGAAATACTGTTTATGAGCATGTAGATTTTAGGGTCGACAGATTTCAAGGGACCGATTTAACCAAATACACAGTCAACTTCTCTTTGAACACAAACAAAGCCTCATTAACTAATCTACATATACAACTAAATTAACACATAGACAAACAAACATAAACACAGGTTGATAAGTGCGTTTTGACAGAAGATGAATGGAAAATTATCTGTAACTAATTACTCTAAAAAATTACTTTATGGAGTCTAAATACCTTGCCTTAAAACCACCAGTACGTAATTTATTATGCCGTGATTTGAGATCAGGTCACTCAAATTATTTTAAAGAAAGCACCAGATCTTAATGAAAGTCTGGAGGAACATGCATTACGTTGTTTGGCATTGAAGTTCTTTGTTGCATCGATGGATGAGTGATGGAATGACCAAGCAAAGCCCTGGAAGCAAGGACTCCCACAAGAGAGAACACACCTGAACTGATGTCCAAGTGTATGTGAAAGAAGTGTTGAGAAAGAAGTGTTGAAGAGAGCGTAAAAGTGGTCAGGCATGGCCTTTTAACCTGTTTAGTCTAACCCCCAAAGGAATTCTACCCTTTAGAAGTACCTTTATGATGTCACATGGTCAACTTTCTTCTTAGAGGTGATTTACCATCCATTATGTGAAGGCCTCTTAAAATTCCAGCTTATAAAAGTACATGTTTTAATCATGAAATGCATAAGTATCATGCAGAACTATAATTTAAAAGAAAATAAATGACATAACAATCACTTGTACTTTCTTATTAAAATACAGTTATAATTCAGTTATAATCAATGATAAACTTCCTAATATTTAGTTTGTTTGTTTTAAACATGGATAATACATTACACATTATGAAAAACATAATTGTCATGGTTATCATCTGCAAATGATACATTTGTCAATTTTTGGTAAAATCCAACACATGGCAGTGAATTTGAAATAAGAAAAGTCCAAAGTCCATGTCAAATGTTCATGAATTAAACATCATGTGAGCTGGTAAGACAGAAACAGGCCTCATCATTAGTATAATAATTTGTATTATAGTGTAGAGAGATGGTTATATTGAAGAACAATGGAGGCCTTCATTCTGTAATTTCATAGATGCTCATAAAATGATTCCCTAGCAAATGGTCTGATCAGTCATGTGATGTGTTGGGGGGTTATCTTATTAACAACCAATTGGTTTTGCTGTGCTTACCCCGCAGTTAAGATGTACCAGATGCGACAACTCCGACTTTCTGGCAGCAGTCTGAATTTCTTTATAGCCCAGGAGAATGACGGTGTATTATTCTGGATTTAAGTCATTCTGCATAGAATTGTTCGATTTTTCTTAGTTTTATTCTGCCTCAAAGTCCTAAATATATGACATAATACTTATGTTATACTAGATATTTTACCAGTCACAGATTTTTCAGTGTTCTTAACAACAGTACAACAGACTTATGTTTTTCTGTTTGCAGCAAGGAGATATAGGCGTTTGGCTCCATGAGTTCCCATGAGTAAAGATTGCAAACTTCCAGGGCTGACTGTGGCAGCTGAGCACCTTTCATTGAGATGAATATTAATGCAAATGTATAGCTTTCCATAGGTGTATTAGAACTCATTGTCAATGTCTAAATGTCTATGTTTTAAAGATGTTTAAAATCATTAAAATCTTTGGAATAACTTGGAAACATTTACTCACCCTCATGATATCCCAGGTGTGTATGACTTTCTTCACCAGAACATATTTGAAGAAAACTGGTAAAATATCTTTCTTAAAAACTAATTTTAAGAAAATATATATATATAGCTGTCGATTTAACGCGTTCATTCAGTGCGATTTAATTTGACAAAAAATAACGTGTTAAAAAATTTTACGTCATTAATCGCAATGCCCCCCAGAACGTAATATGGATGATTCCTGAGAAATGCAAGCTTGTAGTACCACCTGTTTACTCCAGAGGGCAGTAAGTGAAACTTCAGCTGCATAGTATAAACTGTGTGCATTTTATATAGTGAAGAAAAACACCCTTGAGCAGCAGAACACAAACTTGCGTTACGTTCTTGCGTTCAAAACACTTGGAGCGCAAATCCGAACTAAGGGATCTCAAGATGTTTATGACGCAACGCAAGACGCTACACAAGCATGTCTGACGCATCTGTTCGTTGACGGATCCTTAAACAAGCCCTCCAATAAATCTCAAAATTTTTGACAAATTCACTTGTGAAATGGATTGCTGTGAACTGTATGCACAAGAATGTAATGCACTTTAATTATCTCAATGTTTTTATTTTATATATATATATATATATATATATATATATATATAATTTTGTAATATTTAAAGATAACTATGTATCATTATTTCATCATTATATATTGAATTATTGTTATATGAGGGGCTTTCTCGGCAAATATTTGTATATGCGATTAATTATTATTAATCGGGACAGCATGTAATTAATTTAAAAAATGTTAATCGATTTACAGCCCTAAATATATAAGACAATAAGAAAGAGTAAATGAGAGAATTTTTATTTTTGGGTGAACTATCCCTTTAAATCTTCTTGAGTCCATATATTTCTGAATGCTTGTAAAATATTATGATTATCAACATTGGATTCACATACCATTTTTCCACTACTCCACCAACAAAGTTTGACCAATCTTTTATCAAAATTACCTTAAATACCCTTATGTGGGTTGTAACAGATTATATGTAATTTAGAATATGTAAAAAATAATTCAATTAGATTGTTTTAAATGTGCCTAATTAGGTCTGTCTTCACATGGACAAACAGCAAATTGTTAATATTTACTAATGTTACAGAACTTAAAATTGGTACTTAATATGGGTACTTAATATGATTAAAATTAAATTTCCATCAAAATATACAATAATTTAATCAAAAGTAATCCAAAAGCAATTATATTAACTGAAAAGATTACTGGATTACATTTCAGAAGTACTCTACCTAACAGTGCACTTGGATTTGTTTGCAAAGACACCAACCAAGAAATGTAGATATTGTCACAATGCCCTGAAAATACAACATTATTTAACTTCAAAAGTTATAAATAATTGTGCATCTACTCATAACCTTTGAATTACGACATGACCAAACTAGTATACCCAGTGCATGACCCTGTCATTGCAGCTATATTTTCAAAAAAAAAGTGCCATTTTCCATTTTTCTTAACTACAGTATGTCCAGAATCAGACCCCAAAAAATTCATTTAAAGTCAAATAATAATAATAATAATAAAAAAAACTCACTGGAAACAAAAGGGGGCTGAAACACACATTGCTTTATTGTCAAGTAGATGTATTACATGGCTCAGTAATTATCATACCTGCAGCATTCACACAACAAATGGTTGGCATTTGTAGAGCCAATACAGGTGTAGAATTCACAAGTACAAGAAACCCAGAGACAAATATTTGCATCTACATTTATACGCTGAAAAGCAATACTTTTCCTTCAGGCTTATTAATTCCACTTTAATAGCTAAGAGTAAAAAGCTCATGTGGCTAAATGTCACATCTCTTTCAGCATGCATTTTGGTGTTAACTTTATTTGAAATGTGAAACATAATTTATCACACAAGGACATATAAACATAAGCACGCACGCACATGATAGTGATTTAAAACAAGTTCACCCTAAGATTAAAATTGTTCTTTGATTTACTCCTTCCTCATGTTGTTGCAAACCTGCATGCTGTTATTTATGTTGTACAACACGAAAGGAGAATTTCTGAATAATCTTCCGATTTATATTTTATTTTATTTTTTACATACGGCAGTTCAAGGTGATCATGGCTATCAAGTTCAAAAAAATGGGGGAAAAAGTACAATAAAAGTTATCCATGTAATTTGTGTGCTATATTCTGTGTCTTCTTAAGCCAAATTACAGCTTTGTGTGAGGAACATTACTCACTTAATTATAGAGCTCTCAAATCTAATTTGCATTGCATTTACATTACAAAAATGGTGCACCAAATTGCCACTCCTAGTTTGACATGATTGATGCCAAAACACCACTGGTTTTCAAGTGTGAATGCAACACACATTTTCAAATATTTGGTGGATAATGTTCCTTACAGTGCAGCAAAGGGGAAGATTTTCAGTGAATAACAACTTAAATCACACAATAGCAACAAACTGAAATTGTTGAAGAGAACTTTGAAAACAGTGCAATTTAGTGCAACAGTGTCTAATGGACTACTTGGTTTCTTAAATAATGTCATTGTGTGGAATAGAGCAGCTTGAAACTTTTAAACAATTTTTATTTTGTTTTCTACAGAAAACAGCATAGGCCTACAGCTTTGGAATGGCATGCGGGTGAGTAAATAAGCCAATTTTAATTTTAGTGTGAACTATTCCTGTGTGATTAAGCCCAGCACGAGATACGGTTTTAAATTTTTTTGTTTGAGCTTTAATTAGACTAAAGCAGTGCAGGTATTAAGACCACACAAAGGAACCCTCGAAACATCTCAGTGACATACACACACGTTAATAATGCACATCACAGAGACAGGTAAGTAACCAAAGGCAACAGTTCGGCCAGCTCCGACTGTACGTTGGCAGTTGTGCTGACAGGGTTTCCACGTAGATCCAGTTTAGTCAGTTTGGGGCAGGACACCAAGGGCTCAAGATCAGACAGCTTACTGATTTCTAGAAAATGCGCTAAGAATTTAATTTTTTCTTGTTTGGTCATAGTAAAATATGTTTTAAATAACACAATTACCCCCATCCAAAAGGACACAACCAGTAAAAAAAAGAAAGGTCACACTTTATTTCACAGTGTTCATGTTACTGTGTTTCTTTGAATTATATCAACATGTATTTGTGGTGTAATTATTTTGTGGAGCTGCTTGTTCTTGCATACTGTTATTATTATTACTATAGTAATTAATAATAGTAACATGCGATATGTGTAACACAGACACTGCAAAATAAAGTGATAAAAATATATAAACTCAGCAAACAAAGAAACATCCTCTCACTTTCAACTGCTTTTATTTTCAGCAAACTTAACATGTTTAAATATTTGTAAGAAGATTCAACATCTAAGACATAAACTGAACAAGTTTCACAGACATGTGACTAACAGAAATGGAATAATGGTTCCTGAATAAAGGGGGGGTCAAAATCAAAAGTAACAATCAGTATACAGTGTGGCCACCAGCTGCATTAAGTACTGCAGTGCATCTCCGCCTCATGGACTGAACCAGATTTGCCAGTTCTTGCTGCGAGATGTTACCCCACTCTTCCTCCAAAGCACTTGCAAGTTCCCGGACATTTCTGTGGGGAATGGCCCTAGCCCTCACCCTCCAATCCAACAAGTCCCAGATGTCCTTAATGGGGATTGAGATCCAGACTCTTCACTGGCCATGGCAGAACACTAATATTCCTGTCCTTGCAGGAAATCACGCACAGAACAAGCAGTAGCTGGTGGCATTGTCATGCTGGATGGGCATGTCAAGATGAGCCTACAGGAAGGGAAACACATGAGGGAAGTTGGATGTCTTTCCTGTAACACACAGCGATGAGATTGCCTGCAATCTTGTGGCAGAGCTGGAAAAAACAAAACAAGCTTTTGTTGTTGCCGCCCCACTGATAAAATCGGAACTTAATTAACGGATGTGAGGTAATGGTGTGTGTATAAGGTGGAGTCATCAAAGGAATAGGTGTGGGAAGTAAGGAGGAGATTGAAGTGAGTACCTTAGTACAGAAACTGAATTAAAAGACGCAGTCTCATCAGCTGGGCGCACGCTGTTTAGTACTAGAGCGATTTCGGGAGTGTTCTGAGGAATTGTGATCAAGAGAATCAAATTCCAGCATAGCGCAGGTGTGGACTCAAGAGCTGAAGTGTGTTTCAGTCCAGGTATCTTCATTCTCCCCGTTCAAAGCTGGTTCCGCTAGCTGCCAAGTGTAGCGGTTCAGCTGTATGGCTCGCCACCCACCCACACCCACACTTTCATCATGCACCTCTTCCAAAGTTGTGCGAGTATATTCTTTTTCCTTTTAATTTCTATTAGAGTGAACAATTCTTGACTTTAATATTGTTTGTATTTTCCCCTTTTCATTTTAATTAAAAAATGGTTATTCAATGAGAACAGGACTCTTGAATCTGCCTATTTAAATGCGGGATAGAGCGGATCCACGGCCATATCACTATTTATATTTTTTGATTTTTGTTTTCCCCTTTCCTCAAGTGTTTGAGTCAAGGTATAAAAAGGTACATGTAATATGTTGATTGTGTTGTTAAAATATAACTTGAAAATGAACTAGAAACCTCTTTTTCTCTTGCCTTATTATTTTATGTTATGTTGGTGCAGAGAGCTAAAAGGTTAAAGGAAAAAATAAAAGTTATTTTGTATGTATGTAACTGGTGGCTTTTAGAGCTTATCAGTGGTATCATTTTGTATTTTGACAGGCTTATTCATGTCTGGCACCCGAAAATTTTTATTTAGATCAATTTATTTAATTATTGATTTAAATTGTGTTTCCTGGGGGCTGCCACCATTACAAATGACAAAAAGCTCAGTCCGATGATGCTGTGACACACCACCCCAGACCATTACAGACCCTCCACCTCCAAATCGATTCCCGCTCCAGAGTACAGGCCTCAGTGTAGCACTCATTCCTTCGATGAGAAATGCGAGTCCAACTATCACCCCTGGTGAGACAAAACCGTGACTCATCAGTGAAGAGCACTTTTTACCAGTCCTGTCTGGTCCAGTGAAGGTGGGTATGTGCCCATAGACAACGTTGTTGCCGGTGATGTCTGGTAAGGACCTGCCTTACAACAGGCCTACAAGCCCTCAGTCCAGCCTCTCTCAGCCTATTGCGGACAGTCTGAGCACTGGAGGAATTGTGTTTTCCTGGTGTAACCGATAATCCTGTACCTGTCCCGCAGGTGTGATATTCTGATGTACCGATCCTGTGCAGGTGTTGTTACACTTGGTCTGTCACTGCGAGGATGATCAGCTGTCCGTCCTGTCTCCCTGTAGTGCTGTCGTAGGCGTCTCACAGTAAGGACATTGCAATTTATTGCCCTGAAGCTTCCCTGCAGCATGCATAAGGCACGTTCACGCAGATGAGCAGGACCCTGGGCATCTGTCTTTGGTGTTTTTCAGAGTCAGTAGAAAGGTCTCTTTAGTGTCCTAAGTTTTTATAACTGTGATATTAATGGCCTACCGTCTGCAAGCTGTTAGTGTCTTAACGACCGGTCCACAGGTGCATGTTCATTTATTGTTTATGGTTCACTAAAAATACCCCTTACAATAAAGATCTGTAAAGTTATTTGGATTTTTACTAAATTATCTTTAAAATACAGTGTCCTGAAAAAGGAAAGTTTATAAATAATATATATTAAATAATTATAAGTGGTGTTTAAAAGTTAACATTGAAAATCTGGTATTGAAAAAAAAGTGGAAGAATTAAAACAAGACATGTTCTGAATTTAATTAAAGGAAATATTTCAGATTCTGCAGTATTTCATATATCTATTTCCCGAAGACTACCTCTGGCTATAACGCAGAGCATGTGCAGTCAACTTCTTTGGTTGACCCTGGCGAAGCCTGTTCTGAGTGGAACCTGTCCTGTTAAACCGCTGTATGGTCTTGGCCACCGTGCTGCAGCTCAGTGTCAGGGTCTTGGCAATCTTCTTATAGCCTAGGTCATCTTTATGTTGAGCAACAATTCTTTTTTTCAGATCCTCAGAGAGTTCTTTGCCATGAGGTGGCATGTTGAACTTCCAGTGACCACAGTATGAGGGAGTGTGAGAGCGATGACACCAAATTTATCACACCTGAGACCTTGTAACACTAATGAGTCACATGACACTGGGGAGGGAAAATGGCTAATTGGGCCCAATTTGGACATTTTCACTTAGGGGTGTACTCACTTTTGTGAGAGAGATATATATATACAGTGAGGAAAATAAGTATTTGAACACCCTGCTATTTTGCAAGTTCTCCCACTTGGAAATCATGGAGGGGTCTGAAATTGTCATCGTAGGTGCATGTCCACTGTGAGAGACATAATCTAAAAAAAAAAATCCAGAAATCACAATATATGATTTTTTAACTATTTATTTGTATGATACAGCTGCAAATAAGTATTTGAACACCTGTCTATCAGCTAGAATTCTGACCCTCAAAGACCTGTTAGTCTGCCTTTAAAATGTCCACCTCCACTCCATTTATTATCCTAAATTAGATGCACCTGTTTGAGGTCGTTAGCTGCATAAAGACACCTGTCCACCCCATACAATCAGTAAGAATCCAACTACTAACATGGCCAAGACCAAAGAGCTGTCCAAAGACACTAGTGGCAAGGGCTACGGGGAAATTGCCAAGCAGCTTGGTGAAAAAAGGTCCACTGTTGGAGCAATCATTAGAAAATGGAAGAAGCTAAACATGACTGTCAATCTCCCTCGGACTGGGGCTCCATGCAAGATCTCAACTCGTGAGGTCTCAATGATCCTAAGAAAGGTGAGAAATCAGCCCAGAACTACATGGGAGGAGCTGGTCAATGACCTGAAAAGAGCTGGGACCACCGTTTCCAAGGTTACTGTTGGTAATACACTAAGACATCATGGTTTGAAATCATGCATGGCACGGAAGGTTCCCCTGCTTAAACCAGCACATGTCAAGGCCCGTCTTAAGTTTGCCAATGACCATTTGGATGATCCAGAGGAGTCATGGGAGAAAGTCATGTGGTCAGATAAGACCAAAATAGAACTTTTTGGTCATAATTCCACTAACCGTGTTTGGAGGAAGAAGAATGATGAGTACCATCCCAAGAACACCATCCCTACTGTGAAGCATGGGGGTGGTAGCATCATGCTTTGGGGGTGTTTTTCTGCACATGGGACAGGGCGACTGCACTGTATTAAGGAGAGGATGACCGGGGCCATGTATTGCGAGATTTTGGGGAACAACCTCCTTCCCTCAGTTAGAGCATTGAAGATGGGTTGAGGCTGGGTCTTCCAACATGACAATGACCCGAAGCACACAGCCAGGATTACCAAGGAGTGGCTCTGTAAGAAGCATATCAAGGTTCTAGCGTGGCCTAGCCAGTCTCCAGACCTAAACCCAATAGAGAATCTTTGGAGGGAGCTCAAACTCCGTGTTTCTCAGCGACAGCCCAGATCTAGAGAAGATCTGTGTGGAGGAGTGGGCCAAAATCCCACCTGCAGTGTGTGCAAACCTGGTGAAAAACTACAGGAAACGTTTGACCTCTGTAATTGCAAACAAAGGCTACTGTACCAAATATTAACATTGATTTTCTCAGGTGTTCAAATACTTATTTGCAGCTGTATCATACAAATAAATAGTTAAAAAAATCATACATTGTGATTTCTGGAGTTTTTTTTTTTAGATTATGTCTCTCACAGTGGACATGCACCTACGATGACAATTTCAGACCCCTCCATGATTTCTAAGTGGGAGAACTTGCAAAATAGCAGGGTGTTCAAATACTTATTTTCCTCACTATATATATATATATATATATATATATATATATATATATATATATATACATACATATATACACACACACACACACACACACACACACACATACACATATATACAGTATAATATACAAATTTGAGAATAAAATAGCATTTTCACTAGTGGACTGGTGCAGAGTAGATTTTTCTGTCCCAGATTTGCCTTATCAGTAGAAATGCACGGAATAAAGCCTGGTTGAGCAGCGGCTCCGAAACCCAATAAAATGCAATGAGGTAAACACGTCTATATTTGTTTGATAAAAGGATACGGTTGTTTTTCAGTGAAACTTCCTCTAGTTTAGGCAGCTGGTACAGTCCCTCTAGACTTTCAATGACATTATCATCGGCTTCCAGCACCTGTGTGTGTGTCCACAGAAACACATGACACCATTACAAATGATACACACCTTGGCATTTACGGCATTATTAGTAATGTGTTCATTAAGAAAACGATTGAGAAACAGTGATTTGTAAGGATATTCAAGAAGAGAATGTTCTGTTTCACCTCAAGGCACCGCAGCATGGAAAACTGAGGTGGTAACCTCGCAAGCTGATTGGAGGAGAGGTTGATATGAGTCACCAACAGAAGCTGATCAAGATGGCACAAGATCGTCATGTTCTTTGGAAGGAGCAAAAAAAAAAGAAAAAAAGACTATGAATGATATATTAAGTCAACATAAAAACAAAATTGAACTTTTTACTTTCATAGTACACATTGTCCTTGTCTTATTGTGCATGATAAATCAATGCAAAGAAAGTTATATAAAAAAAAGTAACGTTCCTTTTTGGCTGTCATCACACCAAGGCCGCTTTTGTCTTTATTTTCTCACCCATATTTCAGTGGTAATAAGTGCATTAAAAGTAATTAAAACTAAAACTAATTAAACTTAAAAAATAGCTAACTTACAGTTGTCTCTGCAAATTAAGGTCAGATGGTACAAAGTACATTAATATTGAAAACAAATTACAGATTTCTTCTTTATTTCCTTCAACCAGTGTATGGATAAATCAGAAGAGCATTACAGACTGTATTTCAGGATTATGTTTCTAGTTTTAACTGAAAAAGTCTTAAAAAATGCAATGATGACTGAGCTACTCTATGAATGTGATAATGGTCATTTTCACGTAGGAAAACTTGCTGCAATAAAGATGAATTTACAGATGTGACTGTTGTAATCTGTATGGTTTAATAAACAGGGTGTGACTACTGTTGACAACTAAGCTGGTAGATACAAGGAAAAGATGGGTTTTTTCTTATTCAGCTGTCATCCAGCTTCATGCCGAACACCCACATTTGAAGAATGTTTCCTTGTGATTGGGGAGTGACGATCTACGCAATATCTCTATTTTAACAGATTATATCAAGTAATATTACCTCCCACATGGCGATGGTAGAGTAAGACTATTGTATAATACTCCTGCTCGTGTGATGACGTTCATGTAAATCAATCTCTTCACACGAGACATCTTTAAACAATGCAGCACACTCTCACTCATTTCACATGCAAATTGAAACATTATCTTTTTAAAGCAGCTTGATTCACATGGGGAGTTGACAAGAAATACTTCTGGAAGAGTTAAAATATTCTGCAGTGTCATGCTCCATCTAACACTTTGAAATGGCATTTAGCTAAATCTTTAATATTCATTATGCATGCAGCTTTTTGAGTGTCACTATATAATTTTAAAATCCATTTAAAATAAACTACAGAAGGCAAAAAAATAGTGTATTAAATTTTTTTTTTTTTAAGAGTTTGAATACAACCGCTCATTCTTTAACATTACTACTTTCCACATTTTTAAATAATTATACATTAATCAATACTATGAAATAACATAAATGGAAGTATCAAAACTATTTAGCAACAAAAATGTTTGAACAAAGTAGTTCAAAGTAGCCACACTTTTAGTAATTTAAACAGTGTAGAAGTTCCCATGTTCACTCCTGGGCAAAAAAAATAAAATAATAAAAAATGGGCCAAGACCAAAATGACTTTTAATTATCTTAATCACAAATAATTGGTTAGGAAATTAGCAAGAATTGAACAAATTAATAATGTTAATTATTATGGGATGGCTTTTCCCTTTGATTTCTTTAAATGTTTAAGCCTTGTGGGTAAATTTGCAGACGGCTTTATACAGAAAAAAGGAGTCAATGTTGTTCCAATCAATGTTGATAGCTTCAAACAGTTGATGAGACCAAATATTCTCTATATGGTTCAACTCTGGACTGTGACCAGGCCAAAAAATGAGCCTGATGGTCTTGTTCTCAAGCCACATCTTGGTGGTTTTTGCAGTGTGGGCAGGAGCATAGTCTTATTTAAAAAATAATCAGATCATTCCTATTTAGAAAACAACTTTTCAATTGTGGGAAGCAAGCCTTTCTGCAATATTCTCCTGTGCTCCAAAGCATTCATTGACTTTTCACAATGAAGCAGCTCACCAGTACCAGCAGCTGAAATGCTCCCCACACCATGACATGACTCTTCCTCAATGCTTCACTGTTGTAGAGATGCATTCACTGTTGTATTTCTCAACAGATCTTCGAAGATACCTCTCTTAAGCATCATCTTGCAACTCAAACTGGGATTCATCACTCCACACAACTCAGCTGAACCACTCTGAATCAAACAATCCAAAGATAACCTTCTGGTTATTGTTCCTCTGGAAAGATTCTTGTTTTCTGAGGTCTTGAATTCTGCTGACAGTTGTTGTAGGCTTATTTTTGCCTGTCTTTGAGAACTGTCAATTTCAGCAGGTGGTCATCCCTGCATGAAGAGGCTTTGGGCCTTACAGATCCTTTCTTTATGGAAACATCACCATTTGTTTCAATGCGTTGACCTATTCTCTTAATTGCTGATAGAGAAATAGGGATTTTCTCTGCCTTTAGGGTCTTGTAAACTTCAAGACCCTACAGCTACAGTTGGCTTGATGCAGACCAGCTATGTGGTTTCTGACCGCAACCCCTATTTCGTTTTTTGAAGCAGATTTTATCACTCCTTTACCTTGGGACTCTCAACACTGTATATTGTAGATCTCTCCCTGCTAGATCATTCTGGTTCCATTTATGAGCCTTCAATGGGCTGCATCAGGTATGACTATTCTTTTAAGAAAAAAAAAAACATCCTTGAAGATACCTTTGGAAAATATTTCACACCCAGACGTGTTCATTTAATCATTATGATGATTTTGCCTTTGATACAAGAAGAACATACAAGTGAATTCCTGTTTCCTGCTTTTTCCAAACAATTCATCGATTAATGAGCAAATGGTGGCACAGAAGTACACCAGGAATACGTTTGTTTAATTTTTGCGAATTTCCTGACCAATGATGACTTGTGGAAACCATTAAAATCATAATGTTTCACCGTTTTGGGCTTGGCCCATTTTTTATGCCCAGGAGTGTATTCTCATTGCTTATTTTCCTCCACAATCTGCTCCAACTCATCCATTACACTGAATTGTCCTTAATATATTTTACAATGGGAGGGACAATTAAACATTTAGCTGAAATTTAACTTTGGCTCAAGTTAACTAAATATAAAAAAAATTAATTTATAGGTTTTTCCACAAACATTTGCCTGAGATTATGCAATAATTGGCAGACAACTGCTTCAGATCAAAAGGTTTTAATATGAGCAACATATCAAATGAGTCCAAACTTTTGACAGGGTACAAATATAATCTCTCACACCGAGCAAGGTTATGGGTTCTATTTACCTTACTGGAGAGGCTAAACACTCGCACCTCTGCATACTCCATTTTCAGAATGGTGTTTTCAATCAGAAACTTACTGCACAGGTCACTGTAGTAGGATGATCGCATAGGGTCCACTTCCTGAAAGACAGAGAGAAAATAAGTAGAGCCTTTTAATCAGTGGTATTTTCCAAGGCATGCATCACTACTACAATTGCTCAGAGGCTTTTGAAGTGTGTTTGAAGCATCAAACAAAACAAAGAAGGCTATTATATTTTTAAGAAATCAGATTTTTCCAGGTTATATCCTTCACATGCATTTCAAAACATTCTTCAATAAGAGTTCAATATCATGAACCAAACAAACCAGCTTTGAGATCAATCACAACACTGCATTTGATTTGAAGAAAATTAAAAGAAAGAAAAATAGCAAGAATAAGGATAAATAAAAAAGGTGGAAAAGATGAAAAAAGAATACAAATTAGTAGTGGGAAAAAAAAACAAAGTAACAAAGCAAAAAAAAGAATTAAATTAAAGATTTTAATTAAATAAATTATTTTAATGTAAAAAATGTTTGATGTATATGTAGAAATTAGCATTAACCAAGGCTAATAAATGCTGTAAAATTAATGTTCATTGTTAATTCACTGTTTAAATATTGCCTAATGTCAACGCATTAAACTTTACTGTAAATTGCTACAGATGAAATCAATTTTTAAAAAAAAAAAATCAATAAAATAGTATATTTACTCCTTGTTCAGTTTACCTAATGAAACTAAAGAAACACAATTCTAGAACATTTTGTCACAACTTGATTCTATTGCGTTCTATTTAAATTTGTGGAGTGGTGGTGGCATAGTGGGCTAAAGCACTGAACTAGTAAGCAGAATGTTGTTAGTTTGATCCCCACAGCCACCACCATTGTGTCCTTGAGCAAGGCACTTAACTTCAGGTTGCACCGGGGGGATTGTCCCTGTAATAAGGCAACTGTAAGTCACTTTGGATAAAAGCGTCTGCCAAATGCATAAATGTAAATTTGTAAAATTGAAGTTTACTTAATCCATTTGAGTTGGGACTAAATGAACACTTTTTGCAGCATTTACTGTGCATCCGGAAAGTATTCACAGTGCTTCACTTTTTACACATTTTATGTTACAGCCTTATTCCAAAATGGATTCAATTCATAATTTTCCTCAAAATTCAACACACAATACCCCATAATGACATTGTGAAAGAAGTTTGAAATAATTGCAAATTTATTAAAAGATAAAAAGTGAAAAAGATCACATGTACATAAGTATTCACAGCCTTTGCTCAATACTATGTTGAAGCACCTTTGGCACCAATTACAGCCCAAGTCTTTTTGTGTATGATGCTACAAGCTTGGCACATCTATTTTTGGGCAGTTTCTCCCATTCTTCTTTGGAGGGCTTCTCAAGCTCCATCAGGTTGGATGGGGAGCGTTGGTGCACAGCCATTTTCAGATCTCTCCAGGGATGTTCAATCGGGTTCAAGTCTGGGCTCTGGCTGGGCCACTCAAGGACATTCACAGAGTTGTCCCGTAGCCACTCTTTTGTTTTCTTGGCTGCGTGCTTAGGGTCGTTGTCCTGTTGGAAGATGAACCTTCACCCCAGTCTGAGATCCAGAGCTCTCTGGAGCAGGTTTTCATCAAGGATGTCTCTGTATATTGCTGCATTCATCTTTCCCTCGATCCCGACTAGTCACCAAGTTCCTGCCGCTGAAAAACATCCCACAGCATGATGCTGCCACCACCATGCTTTACTGTAGGGATGGTATTGGCCAGGTGATGAGGTTTCCTCCAGACATTATGCTTGCCATTCAGGCCAAAGAGATCAATCTTTGTTTCATCAGACCAAAGAATTTTGTTTCTCATTGTCTGAGTGTCCTTCAGTGCTTTTTGGCAAACTCCAGGCGGGCTGTCATGTGCCTTTTACTGAGGAGTGGCTTCCGTCTGGCCACTCTACAATACAGGCCTGATTGATGGAGTGCTGCAGAGATGGTTGCTCTTCTGGAAGTTTCTCCTCTCTCAGAGAAATGCTGGAGCTCTGTCAGTGACCAACGGGTTCTTGGTCACCTACCTGACTAAGGCCCTTCTCCCCCGATCGCTCAGTTTGGCTGGGCGGCCAGCTCTAGGAAGAGTCCCGGTGGTTCCAAACTTCTTCCATTTATGGATGATGGAGGCCACTGTGCTCATTGGGACCTTCAATTCTGCCGAAATTTTTCTGTACCCTTCCCCAGATCTGTACCTTGATACAATCCTGTCTCGGAGGTCTACAGACAATTCCTTGGACTTCATGGCTTGGTTTGTGCTCTGACATGCACTGTTAACTGTGGGACCTTATATAGACAGGTTTGTGCCTTTCCAAATCATGTCCAATCACCTGAATTTACCGCAGGTAGACTCCAATCAAGTTGTAGAAACATCAAGGAGGATCAGTGGGAAAAGGATGCACATGAGTTCAATTTTGAGTGTCATGGCAAAGGCTGTGAATACTTAAATGTACATGTGATTTTTTTATTATTTTTTTTTTTAATAAATTTGCAAAGATTTCAAACAAATATAAATATAAAATAATGAATATAATCCATTTTGAAATAACAAAATGTGGAAAAATGTGATTCAAGTGCTGTGAATACTTTCCGATGCACTGTATGAAACTGGGCAGGGAATTTCCATTTCCCAGCATGCTTTGCATTGGGATGGAAAGGGGGAACCAGTGTTGAAATTTAGTGCTATTTTGTGCATTTTTGAGCAAGATGAGAATAGGAGATTTGCTGATGTTGAAAGTTCTGTTATATTGGTATTTAAAAAGAGTGTCTTTTAGGCTGGAGTTTTGGGTTACCACTGCGGTGAAGAATGACGCTTGTACTTATAGCTTGAGGATGGACTTTCACTTTCAAGTGATATTTGATTTGAGAGCTGCTTAGCTATATAAGCATTTGCTATTAAAATAATTTTTTTGTTGTGAACAAATAAAAAAAATAGTGGCTTCTACAGAAGTGTATACCATCACTTAAAGGAATGTTCCAGGTTCAATACAAGTTAAGTACAAAAATCGAGAGTTCACAGCAAATTTGCCACTGATCATTTTCACATGCAAATAAGCTTTGTGACAAACTTGCGGCAAATTGTCCATTGTTTCCAAAGGATTGCCGGAGGTTCACCACTACCAATCATTTGCATTTGTAATAATGAGTGGCAAATTTGCAGCAAATTTATGGTAAATTTGCAGCTAATTTGCTAGAACTCTGGATTTTTGTAAGGGTTGTGGCATAATGTTGATTACCACAAAAAAATATTTTTACTCACCCCTCCTTTTCTTTAAAAAAAATTAAGGTTATAGTGAGGCACTTATAATGGAAGTGAATGGGGCCAATTGTTGGAGGGTTTTAAAGCAGAAATTTGGAGATTGTAATTTTATAAAAGCACTTACATTCATTATTTTAAAATGTGTGTATTATCTAAGCTTTTAAGTTGTTTAAATATTAATTTTTAGCAATTTTAGGGTTTGTTGACATTACATCGTCATGGTAACGAAGTAGTAATATTGACAATAACTTTACATTTACTTTACAACTTTACATAGGGCTATTAAGCGATTTTATCACACTAAAATCATGTTTACACATATCTATTATAAGTGCCTCACTGTAAACAAGATTTTAGTTTTTTTAAATATTTTTTGTGGAAATCAACATTATGCCACAAATGTGGTTGATTGAGCTTAACTTGAATTGAACCTGGAATATTCCTTTAAATCTCAGAATACATGGTAGGTCTTGTCTTGAAATCTTTAACAATTATGTAAACTTTGACATTCTGCATGCCAATTTTTACTTCCAGAAATTTATGGTTGAGCTCAGTTATTTATACTATGTGATACTGTTTGTTCCACTTGTTTTCCTGTTCACAAAGGACCTTTCAATACCACAAAGATACTTGAGGTTGCAGGAGTATAAGAGTTTCTCACTTTAAGGGTTTGGAAATGAACCAAAGTCTCTTTCTCATGACCCAGAGGATCAAGAGCTCTCATTAAGAGTATGATCGTCAGCAGACACCCTGAAAAACAGACAGAGACAAAAAAAATATATATTTATTTTGTCAAATACAAAGCAGATAAATAAGAAAGCTATCTAAAGTATGCATATACAAAAAAAAAAACACCCAAATTAAACCACACTGACACATACACATTAACTTAGTTATGTAGATGTGGACATACCAAAGACTTCTTTTGTTTTAAAAAAAAGCTAATTGTAATTACCAAAGACAAACCCTAACCCACACCCTAATCCTGAAAGTTGTAGCAATTTCAGTTACAATATCTCACAAAAGTGAGTAAACCCCTAAATGTTTTGTAAATATTTTATTATATCTTTTCATGTGACAACACTGAAGAAATGACACTTTGCTACAATGTTAAGTAGTACAGACAGTGAACCGCTTTTATAAGTGTAAATTTGCTGTCCCCTCAAAATAAGTGAACACACAGCCATTAATGTCTAAACCTCTGGCAACAAAAGTGAGTACACCCCTAAGTGAAAATGTCCAAATTGGGCCCAAAGTGTCAATATTTTGTGTGGCCACCATTATTTTCCAGCACTGCTTTAACCCTCTTGGGCATGGAGTTCACCATAGCTTCACAGGTTGCCACTGGAGTCCTCTTCCACTCCTCCATGACGACATCACGGAGCTGGTGGATGTTGGATACCTTGTGCACCTCCACTTTCCGTTTGAGGCTGCCCCACAGATGCTCAATAGGGTTTAGGTCTGGCACTGGTCGTCTTGGAGGTGTGTCTGGGGTTGTTATCTTGCTTGAATACTGCCCTGCGGCCCAGTCTCCAAAGGGAGGGGATCATGCTCTGCTTCAATATGTCACAGTACATGTTGGCATTCAAGGTTCCCTCAGTGAACTATAACTCCCCAGTGCCGGTAGCACTCATGCAGCCCCAGACCATGACACTCCCACCACCATGCTTGACTGTAGGGAAGACAAACTTGTCTTTGTACTCCTCACCTGGTTTCCGCCACACACGCTTGACACAATCTGAACCAAATAATTTTATCTTGGTCTCATTAGACTACAGGACATGGTTCCAGTAATCCATGTCCTTAGTCTGCTTGTCTTCAGCAAACTTTCTTGTGCATCATCTTTAGAAGAGGCTTCCTTCTGGGACATCAGCCATACAGACCAAATGCAGTGTGCGGTGTATGGTCTGAGCACTGACAGGCTGACCCCCCACCCCTTCAACCTCTGCAGCAATGCTGGCAGCACTCATACGTCCATTTCCCAAAGACAACATCATGGATCATGGATTTGCTGCTGAGCACGTGCACTCAAATTCTTTGGTTGACCATGGCGAAGCCTGCTCTGAGTGGAACCTGTCCTGTTAAACCGCTGTATGGTATTGGCCACCGTGCTGCAGCTCAGTGTCAGGGTCTTAGAAATCTTCTTATAGCCTAGGTCATCTTTATGTAGAGCAACAATTCTTTTTTTCAGATCCTCAGAGAGTTCTTTGACATGAGGTGCCATGTTGAACTTCCAAATTTACACCAAATTTAACACACCTGCTCCCCATTCACACCTGAGACCTTGTAACACTAACGAATCACATGACACCGGGGAGGGAAAATGGCTAATTGGGCCCAATTTGGACATTTTCACTTAGGGTGTACTCACTTTTGTTGCCAGTGGTTTAGACATTAATGGCTGTGTGTCCAGTTATTTTGAGGAGACAGCAAATTTATACTGTTATACAAGCTGTACACTCACTACTTTGTAGCAAAGTGTTATTTCTTCAGTGTTGTCACATAAAAAGATATAATCAAAAATGTGAGGGGTGTGCTCACATTTGTGAGATACTGTATAATACAGTATTTGCTTCATTTATTAATACATTTTCCAGCTAAGGGTGTCCATGAATGCTTTTCAGATGTAGCTCTCTTTTGGGTCAATTAAACAAAAAAAATCTAGCTATGTGCGCGCGCACGCACGCACGCTGGCTTACATTTGTTCTGAGGTTCAAGCTCTAGTAATTGATTGCATGACTGAAGTTCTGCCTGTAGTACTGAGCTTTTCTCAATCGATAACTCACTCCTGCTAAACACACACATATATTAGTAATTAACATCATAAAACATATGTGTAAACAAACAGACAGTTATTACAAGTAACTAAAAAATGCAACAATACTATCTTAACTGCATTCTTCAGTTTTCAAATTTTTTTTATATTTTCTGAAACAACCTACTTTTCCGCAATGAGCTGTGGTGCTGCATGACAAAACGTTACATCATGTTTTTTATGTCACATCATAATGCACACATAGCCTTACAACCGAGAAACTGATTCAATAATCAAACGTACGAGTGTCTTAGTGTGCTGTCTCTCTAAAGTAGCATTAAGAAGTCTGATTTATTTAGTGAATCGGTTTATTCGAACAAATTATTTCAATGAAAAAGTTTTCACTAATTAATTTGAGTACCTCCTTGGCATTGTACATTAGTTCAAATTAACTAACAATAAACAATAGCTGTGTCCCAAACGACGTACTATACACTAAGAAAACGATAATGGACAGTCAGCCAGTTGTTATCGTACAATAAACCCCAACAGGGACCCCGACGCAAAGCTGAGTGGTCCTGTATCAGCCTGAAAGGGTTTATTTTGTGATTACAGCCAGTTGACTAATAAAATAAAGGACTTCTAACCAGATAAATAAATATATGAATGTAAAATATTAATTTAAGTTGTATTATTTATGTAATTATGCAAGAATAATTAATCGCTGAACAGCTGAAATCAGATTTCTGTTTGTGTTAATTTTGTAATTAATGAACACCCGACTCCTTGCCAAATAAATAAATGCAAATGAAACATTGATTTGCGTTTAAATTATTTTATTAGTTTACAGTGATCCAAGAAGCAGAAAAGATGACTCGCAATACCCAGATGAGCGGTTTGATGTGTGGATGTGCGGTTGTTTCTGAGAAATATCAGACCAATTAGAACAGAGTATTCCAGAGAGCTATGTGATAATCTTGATTCATATTAATGTCAACATATACTAATATATTTTTAATATGGAAAGTTGTAGGCATAACATTAGTTCTAAACTTACAACAAACAATTGTATTTTCTTTCATTAATATTAATCAATAATTATTAATGCTGTAAAACAAAATTGTTAATTTTTTGTTTATGATAACTAATACATTTACTAATGTTAACAAATAGAACCTTATTGTAAAGTGTTATATTTTAAAGAAATATTACATTAAATGCTTGCAATCTTTTTGGAATCTCTAGTTTTTTAAGCTCTATTTAGAGTCTGTTTATCTGTTCATTTATAAGTTTAATGATGTCACCCTAATTAAGATTCTCACTGGCAGATAAATGCTCTGATTGCATATCTAAACTGTATCTGTTAATTATATTAAAAAAGATACTGGCCCCTTAAAGGTACTTTAAGCAATTTTGGACAATGACATTTTCTGCATGTCAATAATATTGCGCATTGACACATTATTGTCGTTGCAGAAAATTATTGAGGCATATTGCATTTGTATGCCATGTTGATCATAACAGTTGTCAGTTGAGGGTGCTATTTTACTGCTGTTGTTTTTAACAACCATTTCTGCATGATGTCGGTCTCAATAAGCTAATTTGGTATCTCTGGAGCATGTGGTTTTGGAAAGAGGGGGCATGGCTAATTCAGTCTCGTGGAAGTAGAACGGCTAAAATCGCTTACAGCACCTTTAAACAGATTCAATGCAGTAACTTATGTTGGTAACTTGTAGTGTAGCTGACTGTATTTAAAAAGGTAGCTTGACTTTAGTTGAACTATTATAAATAAACTATAGTTTCAAATTAGCTTCCCCAACACAGACACACACAAAGATGTACCTGAAAAGTTCCTGATCAGTGGCAGAGTCTCTGCACCAGCTTTCAACACAGCCTGAAATATGACAAAGAAACTAAAAAATACTCTCCATTTCCATGACCTCCTTCAAGCAAATACCTGAAGATGGGCACCCTCTACCTCAGCTGTTTGTCCCCCACGGTGATCACATGCACATGTCTGTCTCTCACCTGTGTACAGGGCACAATCTCTGTGTGCGTGTTTCTCAGTCCAGTGGACGGTCAGGTTGTGTTCATTATTCATGTCACTGATAGAGCCGGGAGGAAGATCACACAGCTGATGGAGAGAGTAAAAGTTCCAAATGCTACAAATCACCATTTAAGTACACCTTATGACTCAAGGGCTATATTCCAAATCATCTAACATTATACGATAACTATAAGTGAGGAACAGAATTAAATTTAAGCGTTATTTTTTAAGCACTGTCAATATTGGTTTCTGCCGAAGCGCATGAATCAAATGGACTAATTCTGTGGTGCTTTTAGTCCTTTAAGTGCTCATTTTAGTTCCACTGTAGGTGTACAGGTTTGGATTGACATGAGGGTGAGTAAATGACTGAAGTGAAGGATACCCAGACAGGGCTGTGATGGAAACGTGGGTGAGCGCTTCTCCACTCCACCTGCTGTGGCTGACCGTCCAACACCAACATCAGACCCACAGACGCTGCCTGCAAGAGACAGATAAAGATGCACTAATCTAACTTGGCTAAATTTGCTGTTTAAACAATGGAGTTGGATTTCTCTTGAGTTTCTTTCAGGAGTCACTTACATGAACAGGTTTGGAGAATGCAACAGCAACCCTCTCACCCTCCCGACTGACATACACACAGCTGATCATCTCATCTCGCTCAGCTACAAACACACAACAGAAGTGAGGAGGCTTGTCTTACAAAGTTTGTAGTTTTTCCAAACACACACACACAGGGTTTTTCCTGCATTTACATTTTTTGGTTGACAGGGTATCTACATGTTTAGGGTAAGGGTGCTCTGATCGATCGACCTCTTCTGATCTGCCTTTTTAGAGACCACCGATCAAACTATTTAAAACGATTATCAGCCGATAACGATCGGCAGTCTCTATAACAGCAGATCAGAAGAGCAGATCAAATGATGCAAAACTCGCGAGACAATTTTTCTATGCGCAGCTAAAATGGCTTCACTATATTCAGCGGTCTGGCAATTCTACCAGGTGTCTGAAAAAAGAGAATACATTTGAAATTTGTGTGCCAAGGAAATTCCACGAGGCGGAAAGCATCACAAACATTTCAACACCACCAACCTCATCAGACATTTGACGGTTAGTCACGTAAGGGAATATGAGCAGTGTCAAAGCTAGCTAGCACTAAGGCAGAGAGAGAACGGGACCGTTTAGCAGCTCAGGCGCCACTCACTCAGCTGTCGGTAACAGAGACATTGCAACAACATCAACCCTACAGCAATGACAGCCAGAAACAAAAAGAAATATCAGCCAAAATAATGGAATTCATATGCCTTGATCACCAGCCGCTGTCTATTGTTGAAGACGAAGGTTTACGACGACGCATGTCATACTTCATTCATGCTATAATCTGCCAGGGCATAATATTTCATCAGCTCAACAACATCGCACACCATTCAAAAAAATAGATGGCAGTCACAGAATTAGCCCCCAATACAAAAAAAAAATATATATAATTTCTGTGCACAAAGTTGTTACCAAATTTAAAAAACAATCAAAAGAAAAAATATATTTTTTTTTAGACCTGTATATGTTGCCTGTATATATCTTTACACAAACTTAAATTAGCCTTACCCTGTTCTGTAGATGAATAAAGTCGGCTGAATGACTCAGAATGTTCCACACTTTTATCAGGTCTACAAACAATCAGAACTATTTGTCCAATCCGGAGTTCACTTTCAGAAAACGAGCTTTTGAACATTTTAAAACGTTTAAATATTTTAAATCTAACCATCTTTACCTCGGATAGCATTTGCTTCTTCAGAAAATGTAAAATTGCAATATGATGCTAAAATAAGTTTTAGATAATCAAGTTCAGTTGGTCGTTATACGTTGCTGGAGAAATATGCAAGACATAATGCAGTTGCAATGGCAATGCTTTTAGATGAAGGATTAGATGCCCATCAGAAGGACAACTGTTCCTTTTTGACTGCAATTCCTCATCTTCTGATTGCTATTACTTATGAAATTAAAATGAGAGTATGTTGTCTAAGTTCAACAAATTGTCTCAATACTCTCCCCATTTTACCAAAGCAAAAAAATTAGGGACATCTCGGAGGTACATTAGAGGTAAACACATTTCTGAATGGAAACGGCTTAAGGGAAGATTTCTTTTGCGCTAAACCTAAACTTATGCGACAAAGAGTGTTTTTTTTTTAGGCATGTCATCACACACCCCATTTGTATCGATAAAAGGCCATTTGAATGGAAACTGGCAGAAGGTGGCAAATGTCAATTTTTTTATTACCGCATTTTCACTTTGTCGATAACAAAATAGCGTGAAAGGTGGATGGAAACTATTGACTCATGATGCAAAAGCCATCATGACAGTGCAGCTGCGTTTCTTGACATCCCAAAAGATGTGAACTTACAATGGGCCTGGCTTGTTATGCCTGCCCTGAGAAGTGAGATAAAGTGACAGATAGATAGAAACAGATAAGGAGGAGCAAGTTTTTTTTTCCTTTTACTTTTTTTTTTTCTTTTTTCTTGCTGTGCACTTTGTTACCCAAGATCCTTTATCTCCTAAATGCAGAGTCAAACTGAGGGCTGACTGACTTGAAACAATATTTTGGTTATAGCCTTTGTTGAAGTAAATTTATAAAGATTCTGTTCTGTTTTTGTAACTTATTCCACAGGAGAGCTATATTTGTTAAGCTCCAAACTGTTCTCAATAACCAAGCATTAAGTAAATAAAAAAAGAGAGGTTTTAACAGGGAAAGATAGCTGTAATGCCACATCAACATGCTAATTTGGACTGAATGAATGGTGACTAGGAATGGGCAACATAATTATAATTCCTGATTCTTGTACCAGTGTGTGGCAGGGCAGATAGCGGGGCCGGGTCTGATTCTGCACACCTGGCCCCTAATCAGGCTAATAATCCCTCGAGAGGGATAAAGGCCAACTGAAGACAGCAGTGCGATAGAGAGAGAGAGATTTACAGACAGCTGTCCAACACCTGCGTGTGTGTTTGTCTTTTTGGTTGAGTTTATATTAAACTATTGTTTATATTGTCAAGCCAGTTCTCACCTCTTCCTTTCCATTAACCCAGTTACACAGAGTAAACAGGGTTTAACCAGAGAGCACTAAAAGGTGTGCAGGGCTCGACATTGAGCTTTTCCATGTCCTTGTCTATCAGTCAAGTAAAAATTATTGTTGACTTGTCTCAAAGCTAAAGTCACTTACAATTGAATTTAACAGTTCAAGTTTGCATTGACATTATGAGCAAAAATGGGAGGAGGCTTCAAGAATACAGGCCAACCATAAAGGGATCCAGAAGTGATGCACAATTCTGACTACATGATCTTGACTGCCATGTGAAAATCAGATTTATGTGACTATTCTTCACTGCAGGTGAGAGGGCAAGTGTCACATATTACAATATAGGGAATAATATAAAGAATAATAATATTCTTTATTATTGAAGTGTTGGGTTTGTGCCACACAGCATTTCCCATTGAAATTTTAGTCTCATCTGACCAGAGAACCTTCTTCCATGTGTTTGGGGAGTCTGACACATGCTGTTTGGCGAACTCCAAATGTGTTTTAATATTTTTTTTCTTTAAGCAATGGCTTTTTTTGTGGCCACTCTTCCATAAAGCCCCAATATGTGGAGTGTACAGCTTAAAGTGGTCCTATGGACAGATACTCCCATCGTTGTGGATCTTTGCAGCTCCTTCAGTGTTATCTTCATTGAATCTCAGATTAATGCCCTCCTTGCCCGCTCTGTGAGTTTTGGTGGGCAGCCTTCTCGTCAGATCTGTAGTGGTGCCATATTCTTTCCATTTTGTTAATATGGATTTAATGGTGCTCTGTGTGATGTTCAAAGTTTGGGATATTTATTTTTACAACACAATTCTGACCTGTTTGGAGAGCTCCTTGGTCGTCATGTTGCTTGCTTAGTGGTGTTGCAGACTCAGGGGCCTTTCAGAACAGGTGTATTTATACTGACATCATGTGACACTGATCACACACAGGTGGACCTTAATCAACTAATTATGTGACTTCTTAAGTTAATTGGTTGGACCAAATCTTATTTAAAAATTTCATAGCAAAGGTGGTGAATACATATGCACTCACAACTTTTCAGTTTAATTTTTTTTTAACAAGGTATTTTTTCATTCCACTTCAGCAATTTGATATATGTATAATTAAAAAGTAATCTAATGCAAATAAAACGTAATTATTGGCAAAGTCATTCCTGCGTCATTATTAGATATAACATAAAAACTGATTCAGTTTGCAAACATACGGCTATGAAACTGTTTCCTTATGGAGGATCAAGAGTGACATTTTCATCATGAAATGTGTCAAATAAATACATACAGTATAAATAAATATTTTTTTTTTACATATGTTAATAAATAAATAAATACATGTAAAATAAATAATTAACATTCAAAATAAATTTCCATTGTACTTTGATGTATTTCTTACAGTTTATATACTGTATGTCTATACACTACCGGTCAAAACTTTTGAAACACTTGACTGACATGTTTCTCATGATCTGAAGGCGTATGCTTAAATGTTTGAAATTAATTTTGAAAACAAAAATATAATTGTGCCACCATATTAATTTATTTCATTCTAAAACTAAAATTTAATAAAAATTAAAAAAAAAATGTTTTTGAGATTGATGACTTGGACCAAATAATAAAGAAATAAGTAGCCAATAAGTGCCCAACATAGATGGGAACTCCTTCAATACTGTTTAAAAAGCATCCCAGGAAGATAGCTCAAGAAGCTGGTTGAAAAATATGTCAAGAGTACATGTCTGCAAATTCTAGGCAAAGGGTGACTACTTTGAAGATGCTAAAATATAACACAGATTTGAATTATTTTGATTTTGTTTAGTAACAAAATAATTCCCCTAGTTCCATTTATGTTATTCCATAGTTTTGATGACTTTACTATTATTCTAAAATGTGAAAAAAAAAAATTAGAATAAAGAATGAGTAAGTTTTTCAAAACTTTTGACCAGTAGTGTGTGTGTTTTATATACAGGTGCTGGTCATATCATTAGAATATCATCAATATTTGATTTATTTCAGTAATTCCATTCAAAAAGTGAAACTTGGATATTATATTCATTCATTCCACACAGACTTATATATTTCAAATGTTTATTTAATTTAATTGTGATGATTAAAACTGACAACTAATGAAAATCCCAAAATCAGTATTTCAGAAAATTAGAATATTGTGAAAAGGTTCAATACTGAAGACACCTGGTGCCACTCTCTAATCAGCTAATTAACTCAAAACACCTGCAAAGGCCTTTAAATGGTCTCTCAGTCTAGTTCTGTAGGCTACACAATCATGGGGAAGACTGCTGACTTGACAGACGACCATTGACATCTTGCACAAGGAGGGCAAGACACAAAAGGTCATTGCTAAAGAGGCTGGCTGTTCACAGAGCTCTGTGTCCAAGCACATTAATAGAGAGGCGAAGGGAAGAAAAAGATGTGGTAGAAAAAAGTGTACAAGCAATAGGGATAACCGCACCCTGGAGAGGATTGTGAAACAAATCCCATTCAAAAATGTGGGGGAGATTCACAAAGAGTGGACTGCAGCTGGAGTCAGTGCTTCAAGAACCACCACGCACAGACGTATGCAAGACATGGGTTTCAGCTGTCGCATTCCTTGTGTCAAGCCTCTCGCCTGGGCTAAAGACAAAAAGGACTGGACTGCTGCTGAGTGGTCCAAAGTTATGTTCTCTGATGAAAGTAAATTTTGCATTTCCTTTGGAAATCAGAGAAATCAGAATCCACGTTGCTTGAAGTCCAGTGTAAAGTTTCCACAGTCAGTGATGGTTTGGGGTGCCATGTCATCTGCTGGTGTTGGTCCACTGTGTTTTCTGAGGTCCAAGGTCAACGCAGCCGTCTACCAGGAAGTTTTAGAGCACTTCATGCTTCCTGCTGCTGACCAATTTTATGGAAATGCAGATTTCATTTTCCAACAGGACTTGGCACCTGCACACAGTGCCAAAGCTACCAGTACCTGGTTTAAGGACCATGGTATCCCTGTTCTTAATTGGCCAGCAAACTCGCCTGACCTTAACCCTATAGAAAATATATGGGGTATTGTGAAGAGGAAGATGCGATACGCCAGACCCAACAATGCAGAAGAGCTGAAGGCCACTATCAGAGCAACCTGGGCTCTCATAACACCTGAGCAGTGCCACAGACTGATCGACTCCATGCCACGCCGCATTGCTGCAGTAATTCAGGCAAAAGGAGCCCCAACTAAGTATTGACTGCTGTACATGCTCATACTTTTCATGTTCATACTTTTCAGTTGGCCAGCATTTCTAAAAATCCTTTTTTTGTGTTGGTCTTAAGTAATATTCTAATTTTCGGAGATACTGAATTTGGGATTTTCATTAGTTGTCAGTTTTAATCATCAAAATTAAAAGGAATGAACACTTGAAATATATCAGTCTGTGTGGAATGAATGAATATAATATCCAAGTTTCACTTTTTGAATGGAATTACTGAAATAAATAAACTTTTTGATGATATTCTAATTATATGACCAGCACCTGTATATATATAATTTCATGATTTGTTTTTTTACTGAAAAATTTTAATTATTTATTTTTAAAAGATTGTATTGACATACATAAATGCTTTGAATGAAAGATTTATTTTTAATAAACTTAAATGTTAAATCAAATATACTAATATTACTCTATTTAAGCTACTGACTTTTTGTGGCCTTAAATTTAGAAAACTGAATTTAAGATATTTTAATACTTTTTAGGAACCTGTGTTTACCCAGTTTATGATTGTCAGTATGTCTGGGCTTTAAAGTACTTCATTGTACTGAATCCTTATAACATCAATTACAATTTTTTATGAAAACATTAAGGGTGAGCATTATCAAGTAATTCTGTAGAGGAGTACACTAAAAAAAAAAATCAGAGTAACAGATTACTTTTAAATTAAAATGTAAGTAGCTAGTATGGCATGTACGTAAAATGTATATACTCTTTTATTCTCAAATGTTACCAAGAACAGTTTCAAAATTAATTAAATAAAAATAATTAAAATAAATATTTATAGCCATTAATTAATGCTCTATATATGCTCTCTCTTATTTATAATAATATATATATATATATATATATATATATATATATATATGGGGTCTGAGGAGGTGCTTTCTGTCTATGACTTAAAAAAACTTGGAGTGCATAAGCAAGAAAAAACAGTTTGACAAGAGGAAACACACCCACACATAGTGTATGGACACACACCTCTACCAAGCAGCCAGCGGTAGTAGAACCAGGCACTCTGGTCGTTGGGGTCAGTGAAGAAGGCATTGTGTGCCAGCTCATATTCTAGAGTTAAAAGACAGAAGTAGATGGAAATTACAACAAACAGGCCAAAAATGTATGTATTTATATGCATATGAAATGTACACAAAGCGTATTACACGGCTCACTGGAATAGTTGATTGTAAATGACGGCATTCTGCAGTTTAATATTTTTGTATAATGACTACTAGCTATATAATTGACCATTGTCCCAGGCAATTGACTTCCTACATAGCTGTATTAGTTTTTATGTCTGTGCCAAATTTACATGTAATGATCTACATCTACTAGCAGAAGGATGGCACTTGAATTTGCTTAATAAAAATGTCAACGATTAAATAATTTGTGAATATCCCTCAGCTATGTTTGGCCATGATTTTATTCACATTATAGAACAGCTTTGAGAGCCTTATTGCATAGCTAAAAGGGGAGAATGATTTTGAGTGTACCCTTCAGAAGCTGCTCCTCACAGACTCTGTGTGAGTGAGTTTGAGCTGATGCTGTGGGGGAGGGGCTTGTGTTGGAGGTGGAGTCAGAGACAGGCTCTGGGTGGAGCTGCGGTAACAGCGTGCTTCTGTAATGCCAGCTGGAGTAGTTGGAGAAATTAGATCCGATGAGACGATCTGTGAACTGCAGCTCCTGCTCGACAGAAACACCCGATGCTTTTACCACCATCCGTCGGTAATCCCAACAGTGGACTGAGAGAGAACAGAAAAACAGAATCAAAAGAAAGAAACAAGAAATATTTTTTTTCATAAAGATAATAAAGCCTGCTTTCAGCACCATTAAGATTTTTTTGTTGTGGTTCTCATTTCTGTCCAACAGCAACATTTGCTAAGAGGGGTGCTTAATTGTCATGAAAATATAAAAAAAAACGGCACAACGTGACCAAAAGGTGAAGCGTGAAATTTCTCCGCCACCAAACTGAACTGCAAAAATAATGACTGTTTTCAAACACGTTTCTCAAATACAGGTAATCCCACCCCAATCTTGAGCCAATGCTGCTGTGTTGAGCCACTCAAACAAACAGTGCATGGTCCTAAAAGCATCTTACAGTTGCGTTCGTCCAGGCTAAGGCAGCGATCGCAGAGGCCGAGCTCTCGTGTCCAGTCGGGCTGGGGCAGGCGGCTGGTGACCCAAGTACGGTGGTGCCAGCTGCCGTATGATTTAGGGTTGACTTTCAGACAGGCCTCGATAAAGTGCAGCTCAGACTCATAGAGTTTCTGTACCTCATCCTTCTCTCTAGAGGACAAAGGAGAAGGAAAAATCAGTCAATAATAGATTCTGTCTCACTACACTCAGGCCCTGTTTACACCTGGTATTAAGATGAATTTTGGGATATGCAATCACACTTCCACTTTCACATTCAACCATCAGCTGGTTGGGGCTGGTCAAATGTGGAGATTGTTTCTCACCCACACCTATCATCACTTCTGAAAACATAGATCTAAACCCTGAAGTCATATGGATTACTTTTATGTGCTTCCTGGACTTTGTCTGCAGGGGGTTTATGATTATAAATACTAATTATTTGATTTACAATGAGTACTTTCAAGATAATCTTATTGATTTCTAGATAACTTACTAGATAGACTTGGTTTTAATAAAAATTAATACCTACGTTGGCTAATAAGTATTTAGCAGTTTTCTTGTTTTATCCTTTTATTTTTTGAACATCTGTTATTTAAAAAAAAATATATACACACTTTAATTTGTTTTACACTTACACTATGTTGACAACTTCCTGTGTGGTGCACTATTTTTGTGTTCAATTTTCTTGCACACCTATGTTTTATATAATTAATTGAATGTTGTTTGTTTCAAACCAGGTTGCCCTGCAACATGTTATTTGAATCATGTTGAAGTTATGTTATTTGAATCATGTTGAAGTTACTTTTTAAAGTTGAAAAATGTTACACGAATTGAGAATAGTCCTTCATTTTGAGAAAAAAAAAAGAGGGGGGGGGTTATTTATTGCCATATTGCCCAGCCCTAGCGAATCACATCACCTTTAACACCTGATCGTAATATGCATCACTTTTGACCAATTGTGTTTGGATTTCATGGGGATTTTCTTGTCTCATCAATCATTACGTTAGTACATTGCTGCATGATGATAAAGTGCAAAAATGTAAAAGAAGAAAAATAACATGGTGCCAATTTTTTTTCTCCAAGTTATACTTGCATTTAATCTAGGCACAAACATGAATACAACAATTTGAGCAGAATTCTCGGTTATTTCCTCACAACGCATGAGCATTTACACTATAAGACCAATGTGGTCACATGCATTTTTGACCACATTCAACCACCTCCAAATGTGGTTGAAGATTCCAAATCTCAACATTTTTGACCCCAGTTAGAAAAAAACATATCTTCTAAAGTCAAAAGAATCCTCTCACTTTCAACTGCTTTTATTTCAAGCAAACTTAACATGTGTTAATATTTGTATGAACATAAAAAGATTCAACATCTAAGACATAAACTGAACAAGTTTCACAGACATGTGACAAACAGAATTTGGGGGGGGGGGTCAAAATCAAAAGTAACAATCAGTATCTGGTGTGGCCACCAGCTGCATTAAGTACTGCAGAGCATCTCTTCCTCATGGACTGAACCAGATTTGCCAGTTCTTGCTGTGAGATGTTACCCCACTCTTCCTCCAAGGCACTTGCAAGTTCTCAGACATTTCTGGGGGGAAATGGCCTTAGCCATCACCCTTTGATCTAAAAGGACCCAGATGTGCTCAATGGGATTGAGATCCGGGCTCTTTGCTAGCCATGGCAGAACACTGACATTCCTGTCTTGCAGGAAATCACACTCAGAACGAGCAGTATGGCTGGTGGCAATGTCATGCTGGAGGGTCATGTCAGGATGAGCCTGCAGGAAGGGTACCACATGAGGGAGGAGGATGTCTTCCCTGTAATGCACAGCACTGAGATTGCCTGCTGTGACAACAAGCTCCGATGATACTGTGACACACCACCCCAGACCATGATGAACCCTCCATTTCCAAATCAATCCCACTCTAGAGTACAGGCCTCTGTATAACGCTCATTCCGACGATAAATACGAGTCCGACCATCTCCCCTGGTGAGACAAAACCACAACTTGTCATTCAAGAGTACTTTTGCCAGTCCTGTCTGGTCCAGCGAAGATGGTTTTGTGCCCATAGGTGAAGTTGTTGCCGGTGATGTCTGGTAAGGACCTGCCTTACAACAGGCCTACAAGCCCTCAGTCCAGCCTCTCTCAGCCTATTGCTAAGGGTCTGAGCACTGACAGAGGGATTGTGTTTTCTTGGTTTAACTCAGGCAGTTTTTGTTGCCATCCTGTGCCTGTCACGCAGATTCAATATTCGGATGTACCGATCCTGTGGTGGTGTTGTTACAAGTGGTCTGCCACTGCGAGGATGATCAGCTGTCCTTCCTGTCTCCCTGTAGTGCTGTCGTAGGCGTCTCACAGTTCAGACATTGCAATTTAGTGCCCTGGCCACATCTGCAGTCCTCATGCCTCCCTGAAGCATGCCTATGGCATGTTCACACAGGTAAGCAGGCACTCTAGGCATCTTTCTTCAGGTGTTTTTCCGAGTCAGTAGAAAGGTCTCTTTAGTGCCCTAAGTTATTTTAACTGTGACCTTAGTTGCCTACCATCTGTACTGTTAGTGTCTAAATGACCGTTCCACAGGCGCATGTTCATTAATTGTTTATGGTTCATTGAACAAGCATTGAAATAATTATCTGTGGAGTTTATTTGTTTTTACAAAACTATCTTTAAAATACAGTATCCTGAAAATGGGATGTTCTTTTTTTTGCTGAGTTTATCTTTTATTGTGACTCTCTTTAAAATGTTGGTCTGTCATGTGTTCCAATCCATGTTCAATGGGAATTATTTAGAGTTTGAACATGCCGATATGGATATTTTATCAGTATCGGCATATTGTTTTTTTGTTAAAATTGGTATCAAATTGGCAAAAAAAATAAATAAATATTGTATAGGTGCATCCCTACTTTATTGAATATTTTTTTTTTAAATCCCTAAGTAAGACCTTTTAATAGCTTGTATCTTACTTGCATCACACCTGGTTAAGACACAATGTGAGGCTGGCTTAAGTTTCAGTTGTCCATTACCGAAGTGTCTCCAGGAGCAGCAGCACTTCTCTCCTGAAGTTCCACAGTGTGGCAAAGTCCGGGTTTGCCAAAAGAAGCTGCTGTGTCAACAGCAAAGCCTCTTCATCATATTCACCAGCACTCCTCTGAAAGAGAGACAGAGAGTTAAACTACCACACACTAATGAACTTCAACTCAAAACATGACTTCTTCAAGACTATAGTTAGAGTGATCACAGACTGTAATGACATATGTTTTCATGGTTATTTTCACTTTTGTTTTATCGTGGCAGAGTTAGATCCCATAAATAAATAAAAAACTGTAGTTAGAGTTCACCTCATATCCTTCCCAGCTTCACATTTTTCCTTCCCTCAAGTGTATGCTTAAACACCTAATGTTCTGTACAACCACACCATATTACAAACCTTCTTTAACACAGCATCTCGAGCAGATACAAACACTTTCAACTTGTTCTCTCTTTCTTTCCTCTTTTCCTCCTCCTGCTGTGCTGTCGACTTCACTTTCACACGTCCGTGCTGAAAATGACACGGAAAGAGATGTCTAACTACAGATAGTAAGGGTAAACTAAGTATAATAAGCATGCACACTTGAATAAATGACACTGGAAAGCGGGATGTGGTGTAGGAGTGGCAGATAAACTCACCATAATTCACCACCGGATGAAGATCTGTAAAGAGTAAAGAAAGAATAATGCGACTATTTTTTGTAACCCGACGAACAAAGAAATGTTGTGCATGTGAATATTTGCATATATGCCGCTGTAGACAGTTTTTGCGTGAAGGGTAAATAAAGATAAACGAAAATGAGCTTCTAATTATTCAAAATAAATATGTAAACACGTGTTTAATATATATTATATATTCATTAATATATATTTGCGAGTTCCTCCCAAACCAGACCCTATGAAGATATCATTGCAAATCTGTATCACATATGATGTGAAGTGCCAAACTGATGTTATTTAAACCAGCAGAATAGATAATCCGTCATAAAATGCACGAGAAAACCGATCTTTTGATTTGAATTAAAGACGGAGATTCGGGATAGATATTATAACTAATAAATAGGTTTAAATACAGTGTCTTTATGTTTTACCTCGATAACTGAATTCAGGATGTGCTGTATGTGCAATGAATGCTGTACTACAAAACACTCTTCCGTCGCTTCTTACATACGTCATCATAACATCCACCGGTGTCATCTAGTGGACCAAGCGTGCCGCACAAGCCCTCAAAAGTGAAGCCAAAACGTCTCGATCGCCCCCCAGAGGCCGGTCCTAGGTCATAAACCCCGCCTCCCCATGTTATTCAACGGGACGTGAGACCAACTAAACAATTAAATTACACTTCACATATCTTTTTTCCAAAGACAGTTTCTGTCATTTACTGTAGTTTTTATCACGCTGATGTAATTTCAAGTGTTTGTTTTTAAAATAAGTTTGTTTTTAGTTAGTTATTTGATGCTATAAAAACGGTGCTGTTACGTCATGATTGACAGCTGTGATTGACAGGTTCTCTGAGCGAAGTAGTCACTGAAGCACCAACGGACTTTTTTTCGGGATATTCGGAGGATTGAGGAGATTGGAGCTTTAAATTACATATCTAAATTTCTATAATTAATTATTTCACACCGACATAATGGGTTGTTCTGCAGTAGAATGTGCTAACCGATCTGGCATGTCCGATCGATCTTTGAGTTTTTTTCGGTAAGTTAAATTTATAAGCTATTAGTAAATAAATGTTATGGGCCAGCTAGCTTAAAGAGAACAAGCCTATTTAAAAGCAGGTGATCGTTAACTAGTAGAAGTTACTAATTATTTTAGAACGGAGCAGACAGAGGCCACTTAAAAAAAAGTGCAGGGGCGTGTGCTTGCGATTGATTCTGCGAGAGTGAGGGCGGGGCCTTGTTTTCGCGGCTTTACTTCCTGCTCACTACTGCGCATGACTGGTCCCGAAAACGCAAGTGCGCAGACTCAAGTTCCAAGATGTCAGCGCCATATCGGGACACTGGCGGCTTCAGTTCTCTCCGATGGAAAAGAGCGAAGGGGCGTCGTCCATCTTTTTTTACAGTCTATGTAGTGGACTGACGACGTATTGCACTGTATAAGTCACACATAAAGTTAGTACCCGCGTATTGCACTGTATCAGTTACACAAAAAGTTAGTACAATAAAAATACCAAAAAGCGCTTTACAGCCATGTACAAGACTCCCTGAAAGAAGGGAATGAAATGCTGCATAAGATGGCTGTGCAACTGAATCTTCGCTAAAAGGTATTGCTCTATCAGTCGAATATTCTGATGAGGTAGATTTACGGAGATATTTCCCATAGCAACATTTTGTTCCCTGTAGTTCCAGTTGGAATCTTATTGTTTTAATTAAAAAAATAAAAATAATTAATGATGATAACAGGAAACTGGATTGCACACATGTTTTGCTAAATTTCTTGGAAAAATCTCACTGGGGCTTCCTAAAATACAGTATGTCAGCCTTTCCACACAGATCACGTCAGTTTCCTGTCAAATAGGTCTGCATAAAATGTACACTGTAATGAACTGGGCTAGGAGAAGGTGTTAGGAACCATGTGCTGGAAGTTTATAAGAACACAAGCAAACAATCCAAATCGGCAGGCAAATAGAAGTAGTCGTTATGCAGGTGGTAGGCCTATAATCCAATAAACCAAAAAGACAACAAGGCAAACAAAACAAAGGGGTTTCCAAAAAGCAGTAAATCCAGAAAAACAAGCAATGGTCATAACATGCAAACAATCAGCAATAGCAATGGAATAATGCTTGGTAAGGTAGGGTGAACTGGCAATACTTTGCAACGTGACAGTGGAATCAGCATTGTATTTATATAGTTCAAACAGGAAGTAACCAATGAAGAAAGAGTACAGAGTTAGTATTCGGGAGAGGGCTCCCTCTGGTGGCTGGTAGGAGGGGTAACAACCTTGGATGTTACAGAACCAACCCCCCCCCCCCCTAAGGACAAATATGTCCTTGTCAGCTACCCATGTTCTCTCTTCTGGTCTGTAACCCTCCCAGGCCACCAAGTATTGCATCTGGCTCCCTCCTCGTCTTGAGTCCTTGATCTCTCTGACCATATACGCTGGGGCTTCATCTACCTCCAATGGAGGTGGAGGCTCAGAATCCGTGGTTCCAGAGCCAGTTACCTTTTTTGATATCCATCTCTACTCCTTGATGGCTGATGTTGTAACCCAGGAAGGTGGTATGTGAGGTATGGAACTCACATTTCTCTGCCTTGACAAATAGTTGATGTTCCTGGAGATGTGACAAGACTGTCTTGACCTGCTGGATATGTTGTTCCACGTTTTGTGAGTAGATGAGGATGTCTTCAATGTACGCCACCACACAATGTTTCAGTAAGTCTCTGAATATCTCGTTGACAAAAGACTGGAAAATCAAGGGGGCATTAGCAAGTCCATATGGCATGACCAAATATTCATAGTGCCCCCTGGTGTTGATGAATGCAGTCTTCCACTCATCCCCTTCTCGGAACCTGACGAGGTTATAAGCACTCCTAAGATCTAGTTTGGATAAGATCTTGGCTTCACGGAGTTGTGTGTGATTAACATTAAGTGGCAATGCGTATCAATATTTTATGGTGACAGAGATGGCCTCGATAGTCAATACAGGGATGTAGACCTCCATCCTTCTTTTCTACGAAAAAGAATCGTGTAGCAACTGGGGAGGTGGAGGGATGGATGTAACCAGAGGCAAGGGCTTCCTCAATGTAATTCTCCATGGGGAAGGGTCTTGGTGCATGACAATGCATAGGCCTTGCTTCTTGGTGGAGCTGTATTGGACAGAAGTTCAATGGCACAGTCCCGTGGACAATGAGGAGGAAGTTCTGTAGCTTTAATCTTGCTAAACACTTCACTGAACTCAGCATACTCCTTGGAAATTGTGGTTTACTTCTATGATTTAGGGCTCTCTGTACTGGTGATAAAGCAAGGCCTGGAAACAGCTACATGGAGACAATGGTCATGACAGAAACTTGACCCATGTGTGAGCTCACCTTGGTTCCAGGCTATCGGTGGGTTGTGGATGGCCAGTCAGGGATGAATCAGGATAAGAGCGTGATTGGGTGAGTTGATGACATATAGTTAAGGGTGCTCCGATCAGGATTTTTGAAACATGTGCAACATATTCCACTCCCTCTCTTAGAGACACAACTTAAACCATAGCTGTCTATGTTATTGAGAACAGCTTTGAGCTTAACAAATATAGCTTTCCTGTGGAATAAATGACAAAAGAGTCTTTATAAATTTAATTCAACAAAGGCTATAGCCAAAATATTGTTTCAAGTCAGTCAGCCCTCAATTTATCTCTGCATTTAGGAGATAAATGATCTCGGGCAATAAAGTGCACAGCAAGAAAAAAAAATTAAAAAAATACTTTTACCTCATTTTATCTCACTTCTTAAGCCTAAAAAGCCAGGCCCATTGTAAGATCACATCTCTTGGGATGTCAAGAAACGCAGCTGACACTAATAGAACCACAGCTGCACTGTCATGACGGCTTTTGCATCATGAGTCAATGATAAACTCTGGAGTAGCCACTTTTTGTTCTGGATAGCTCAGGCAGATTTTGTGGGCTTTTAGAGAGGAGTAGAGAGAGGGTGAGTGGGGTAGAGAAAGAGAGAGGGGGGATAGAGATTAGTAGATTCAGATCTCCCAAAGGTTACTTCTTAAGCATCAATGGCAGGTTTTTCTTTATAAATATAAGCATCTCCGCATTTTTGGCAGACAGCTTGTTCCTCTTCTCATCTACAATATTCCCTGCTGTGCTAAAAAGTCGCTCGCTATCTACACTTGTGCACGGTGCACAGAGGTAGGCTCGTGCTGCTCGTGCTAGAGCGGGATTGTCCTGACAAAATAGAAGTGGCTGTCTGCTCCGCTGCATAACTGGCTCCGATAGGTAGAGGTTCATCTGTGATGTTGTTGAGCTGCTGATGTCACCGCCACCATGTTCCTAATCTTTATTCAACAACTCTGCATACATGGCATGCAAGGAGCCAGCTCGTGGTACTTTCTCTGGGGGCTCGGATCTGCTCGCTGTCAGACTCGCCTCACCATTCTGCTGCTCCATTCCAGTGGCCAGGACATCAGAAAGCAGCCAATGTATCTGGGGCTTTAGCCAAGTTGTTTCTGAATACTTTGAAGTTGGGAGTAGGCCAGCTGGAAGTGTTTGAAATGACCGACGATGCATCTTTCAGAGGCTATTATATCAGCAATACTACATTGTGACAAAACTCCATTGGCCACGGTGAGCTGGAGTGTATGAGCCATGCACGGCAGACTGGGTAGGTCAGCATCCCTCATAGCCTTTACCATATTCTTGGCATTATCCGTTTGGATAACATGCACTTTTTCCTTCGGGATTCCCCATGCTCGAAACATGTTGCTGAATGCGGCAGGCATGAGCCTTCGTGGTGTGTGACCCTGAAAACTCTTGAGAATGAAGAACAACTTTTTGTAGTTTGAATTTTGATTAATAAACTGCGCAGTTAGGCTCAACATGGACATGGGACATACACTCGAACTCCAAATGTCACTTGTGAAACTGATTGATGTGATGTTGTCCTTCATAAGGCTGTCGACATGTATAAACACTGTTTGGTATAACTGCGGCAGGCATACATCAGTGAAATATTTATGCCCTGGCAGAGTGTAGCGTGAATCCAAGTACAACATGAGTCGTCGGAAACCTTCGTCTTCCACAATAGACAGCGGCTTGTGATCAAGGCATATGAATTCCATTATTATGGCTGATATTTCTTTTTGTTTCTTGCTGTCATTGCTGTAGGGTTGATGTCGTTGCAATGTCTCTGTTACCGACAGCTGAGTGAGTGGCACCTGAGCTGCTAAACGGTCCCGCTCTCTCTCTGCCTTAGTGCAAGCTAGATTTGAAAACTGCTCATATTCCTTTACCTGACTAACCTTTAAATGTCTGATGAGGTTGGTGGTGTTGAAATGTTTTTGGTGCTTTCCACCTCATGGGAATTCCTTGGCACACATGTTGCAAAGTGCAAATTTAATGTCTTTTTCAGACACCTGCTAAAACTGCCAGACCGCTGAATATAGTGAAGCCATTTTAGCTGCATGTAGAAAAATTGTCTCGTGAGTTTTGCATCATGATCGGCTTTTCTGAACGGCCTTTATAGAGAACACTGATCAAACTATTTAAAACGATTATCGGCCTATAGCGATCGGCGGTCGATCGATAGGAGCACCCTTACATATAGTGATATATTTTCAACATGAAAAAGTCCAATCTTGATGGTTATCAGAACAGTCTGTTGGGTTATGCCAGTACAAATATGTGCATTGTCCACAGTGGTGATGTTACGCTTAGGAAAGCATTCATTGGTGAGTATGTTGAGTTCTTGTAAAATCCCTAAATTAATGAGATTAACAGCAGCCCCAGAATACACTAATATTGTAACACATCTTATATGATCACCAATGGAGCTCTCTATAGGCAAGAGATAATTATGTGAGGTGGGTGATTTAATGTTCATAATACTCACATGCTGCCTTGACTCCGGGAACCTTGATTTCTTGGTTGGCAATACAGCATTGAGATGACTTGGTGAACCACAGTAAAAGCAAAGGTTGTCATTCCTCCATGGAAACACAAGTATGAACAACATGCATGGGTTCGGGTGATACAGTGGATGTCTGGGCCTGTACCAAGACTGGAATCTGGGGTGAAACGTAACTGAGTCTGTGAAGCATTCTATCAATCTTGATGGCCATTGCGATATATTCAGAAAGATTCATACCTTCCCACTTGCAAGTTTGTTCCATCCTGAGTTAAGCCCCTCATGGAAAACAGTCTTCAGAGTGACATCATTCCACCCACTCTGAGCCGCTAGTGTCCTGAACAGAACCGCATAATCCACTGCTGATCGATGACCGTGGCATAGATGAAGTAGCTAAACAGTGATATCTTGACTGCCCACTGGATACTCGAAGTCTTTGTGGATTTGTTGAACGAAGTAATCAAATTAAACTTGGATTTGAGTATCTTTATCACAAACAGCGGTGGCCCAATTGAGAGCTTTGCCAGTAAGCATTGACATCAAAAAAATAAAATTTCCTGCGTCTTGATCAAAAGATTCAGGTTGATTTTGAAAAAATCTTGCATTGGCATTAAAAAATAATATGTTTTTCAGCAGAACCATCAAACATATCAGGGAGAGCAAAGCTTACTGGTTTAGAATGAGGCGCTAGCAGTGAGTGAATGTATTTTGCCAAACATGCGTTGGCAGCTCGTAGGTTGTTCAGCTGGTCTTGGTAACCCCTTAATACCTCACACTGGTGCGTGAATGCGGACTATAGCTGTAAAACTTCAGCTGGATCCATGTTAGGCAAAGTGTTCTGTAATAAACTGGCCATGGAGACGGTGTTAGTATCCATGTGATGGAAGTTTATTAGAACAAAAGCAAGCAATCCAAATCGGCAGGCAAATGGAGGTAGTCGTTATGAAGGCAGTATAATCCAACAAACCAAAAAGACAGTAAATCCAGGAAAACAGGAAATGGTTATAACATGCAAACAATCAACAATAGCAATGGAATAACACTTGGTAAGGCAGGGTGAACTGGCAATGCTTCGCAACGAGACAGTGGAAACAGCATGGTATCTATGTAACGGGAGCCAGCTGGTAAATAGCTGTGCAGTGTGTAAACCTCACTCTCCTGACCTCAAGAGGTGCACTAGCGACTGACGCTAGAGGCTGTAGCCTTTAGCCTCCTCGTTAGCGCACCCGCCTTCCACGCTGGAGACGTCGGTTCGAGTCCCGTTCGGAGCGGGGGCGAGAAGGACCGGCAACATCTATATAGTTCAAAAAGGAAGTAACCAATGAAGAAATGGTACAGAGTTAGTATTCAGGAGAAGGTTTCCTTTGGTGGTTGGTAGAAGGGTTGGATGTTACATACACAGCCTTACTGTATGTACAGTATGCATTCAAGGTGCTCAACACACTCAGTCATGTCTTCACATAACTTAATTTAAGCCCAAAAAATAAGACAGATTTAATGAGATTATCTTACTCAACATCAAGTCCTCTGAAAGAATATAAGCACTTTTGAGTTTAAAGAGGATGATACATCTGCAGTAATCAGATCTCTGCATCAGAAAATCCTCCCTCTGACTTTGTGCGAGTTGTTTCTGGAACATGATGTCTGAGGACTATCTTGTTAACTTTTGTGCAAATTGTGTTTATGATAAATTTCCATCAAGGGAAAGTTGCATGTTGCAAAGAAACATTGATTCTCACACAAATGCTTATTGGACAACCAGTTTAGACAATATATATTTTTATGTAGAGGTAAAAAATGGTTAAATTAGACACAGAACATATTAAAGACATTATATTAACATTACAAAACATTCCAGAGAATTGAACCACATTATTCATTTACGTCAGATGTTCAATAGCAAGTTATGTATACATTATATTGGTAACACTATAAAATAAGTTTCCATTTGTTAAAATTAGTTAACAACAGTAGTTAACATGAATGAACAATAAACATTACTTTTACAGCATTTATTAATATTTGTTAATTTCAACAGTAATACATTTTTAAAATCAAAAGTGTTTTTTGTTAACGTTAGTTAACGCACAATGAACTAACGTGAACTAACAATGAACAATAGTATTTTTATTTACTAACATTAACAAAGATTAATAAATGCTGTAAAAATACATTGTTCATTGCTAGTTCATGATACCTTATGCATTAACTAATGTATAATTAATGCAATAATTAACTTATAAAGTGTTACCGTATACCATACATGTTAAATTCCATCTGTTCATTGATTTTATATATATATATATATATATATATATATATATATATATATATATATATATATATATATATATATATATATGTGCGTGTGTCAAACGCTTAACTACACAAGCAGGCAATGAAAACATATGTACATATAATCCTTGTTCAAGACTGAAAAGGCACAAACTGTTAAAACAAAAAGATATTCTTTTTTTTTTTTTTTGCAATTAACATTTTTGATTGATTCAAAGAAAATAACACAGAGAAAAACACAACACATACACACCAAATCAACACTGAACTTGTATCCCTCACTAATATACCTTCACAAATACCAACCCCAAAGAACATCCATGTGGTCACATAAAATACACACACACAAAATAAATAAATAAATAAATAAAAAATAGATAAATATAAACTATATAATAAACATACGTAATTAAACTAAACTTCTCTCTCCTCATCCCTTCCCCGAGAGTCCCCCAAAACTGCCAAATACCTACCCCACTTCCTGAAAAATAAGTCCCCCAACCCCAGCCTTCTATCTGTCATCTCCTCAAAAGCCGCCAACCTCCTCATCTCTGCACACCACTCTGGAAATGGTGGCGCTCCATCCGACTTCCAACCCCTTAAAATAATTTGTCTGCCAATCATCATGCTAGTCAGAACCCAATTTTTTTATATATTTGTCCCCCAAATTTATAACTGACCCATTGCCCAAACTACAAAGTCTGGGGCAACATAAAACATCACACAATAATTCTGAAGAACTTTTAACTAAAAATCTTGGATCTTAATACATGGGTTGTGTCTCCAACTTCTGATTGGCATCACCAGCAGGTGAGTGTGTCTTTAAGACCAAGCCTATATAATCTAGAGGGGGTCCAATAAAATCTATGTAAAATATAAAATTGCATAAGGCAAACCCATGCATCTCTAGATGCACACTTGAATTTTTTTTTTAATCCTAGTCCACACTCCTTCCTCCAATACCAAGTTCAAATCTTTCTCCCATAGTCTCTTGATAGAAGTTAAAGCTCGATCTCCCAGGCTCTGAATTATCAGGGAGTAATACACCTTTTCCAAAAGCATTAATCACCTCTCCCAATGTATCTGCCGATTTAGGGGGCGGAGTGTGCTACTCCCAAAAACGGTAGAGATCATGTGGTGCAGCAGTGAATACCTATAAAACTGAGATCTGAGAATCCCAAAATGAGGACCCAAATTCTCAAAAGATATCACCACTCCACTCTCATACAGGTTGCCGAATGTATTAACCCCCCTCACAATCCACTCTTTCCAGCAGAAAGAGGAATTATTGATACATAATTTAGGGTTCAGCCATATGCTTGAGGCAGTATTTAAATGCTCTGGACAATCTTGTCCAAATCACGTGAAAATGTGAGATAAAGGGTTGTGACTTAACTTCTCCGGTTAGTTTGATAGAAAGGCTTTACAATGGCAAATAGGAGCAAGGACTTCCTGTTCAATACAAAACCAGGGAGGGGCTCTTTCAGGTGGAAGTGACCAATGAGCCAAATGCCTGAGACTAAACCCATAATAATAAAACAAGATCTTGGGTAGGCCTAGCCCACCTTTGTCAATCAGCCAATGTAATTTGTTGAAATGTTGTCTGGGACATTTACCATTCCAAATGAAGGACTTCACTATGCTATCAAATTGCTTAAAATAAGAGAGGAGGACATCTATAGGGAGTGTCTGCAGCAGGTAGTTGAATTTTGGAATACAGTTCATTTTAATAACTTTAACCTTCCCAATCATCGATAAATGTAATGAATCCCACCTGTCCATATCGCTTGAAAACCTTTTTATTAAAGGATCAAAATTAACTGGGAATAAAATACCCAAATACTTAATGCCCTTGGCCACTGGAAGGTGCCCTGGACAGTATGCTGTCAGAGCAAAAGCTTTGGATTTAGACCAATTGACTTTGTATCCTGAGAACTTGGAAAAGGAATTAATAATTCTGTGGAGGCAAGGCATAGAGCTAGTAGGGTCAGAGACTAATAATAAAATATCATCTGCATAAAGCAGAAGTTTATGCTCCTTTATGCTACATTTCCAAAATCTTATAAATATAATCCCATTCTACCATATCAAACGCCTTTTCGTCGTCAAGTGAGATGCCAGAAATCAGAGACTGATCATTCGCTAATGACCACATGATATTGTTGAAATGCCCAATGTTATCAGAAGAGCTACGGCTCCGGATAAACACCACCTGATCTATATGTATAAGAGATGTCATAACTTTACTTAACCGGTCATCTAGCTAGATAAGGGAAATTGGATGGTAACTTTTACACTCGCATGGATCTTTGTCCTTTTTAAGAAACAGACTGATCTGGGCTTGTGTCTTGGTTGGGGAAAGTTTTCCATTCCTTAATGATTCCTTTTTATTCCAATGATGGCACTGCAGATGGCCGCCTCTGTGTGGAGCTCTCAATGCTTTTGTTGTTTTTGTTTGTTTGTCCTGTGTTTAGTAATATTTTTCCAGTCAGTTTTACCAAGGACGAACTGCTGAACATTCGGCAGCACATACCAGATAATATTTGCCCGGTTTTTGAAATCTCGGACGTTTTGCTGTAAATTTTAGTCGGAGGCACAGCTGTGTTGTTTAAACGTGCTACAAGATGCAGGCGAGGGACGTGAGCCGGAGCGCAGGTCAAGCTCCGTCAGTACGGCGTTCGAACAGCACTACTGAGCATTCATCTAGCGTACCTGCGCTCTCTTCCCAACAAAACGGACGAACTACATCTCCTCACACGTACAAATAAGGACTTTTCAAACTGCTGCACTGTGCTTCACAGAAACCTGGCTGAGTGAAGCCATTCCGGACAGCGCTTTTCGGGGAAAACGAGAGGCGGTGGAACATGCTTTTACATCAATGAAAGTGTAACAACTTTAAAGAGGATGTGCTGTCCTCATTTTGAAGCACTCTTTATTAACTGTATGCCTTTCTACTCGCCGTGGGAGTTTTCCTTGTTTATTCTGGTGTGTGTTTACGTCGCTCCAAATGTGTCTGGGAACATAGTGCTGCAACAGCTGGCTAATCAAATCACAGATACCCCTTTTCCACCAACAAGAACCAGGTGCTGGTTCAGAGCTAGAGCTAGTGTCAGTTCGGAGTTGGTTCGACTGATGAGCCTCCAAAGAACCGGTTTGCTTTTCCACAGGCTAAAGAGCCAGGTCTTACATCAACGTCTCATCTTTCCCAGCAACGTTAGCGCGGTGCTGCCAAACACAAACACACCATCAACAATGGCGGACGTTGCTTTGCTATTGATGTTCATGGCTTTGCGGACCTACATCGGCATCCAAACACGGCGGATCCAACGTGTTCGCGTGGCTCGCCATTTGTACAGACGGAGATTACAAGCGAGAGTAACGGTATGTACATAACATTTATTTTTTACAATAAGATGCCGAGTTTAGCCTGAGATTTATATTTTAGCCTCAGCATGTTGCTAACCTTCTAGCATCGACTTTGCTGATAATCGATCACATTGCAGTTAAATTAAAATGTATTAAGCATTGGTTGAATACCGTTTTCCTACACCGTTTTGTGAAAACTCGTATGTATGAGTTACTGAGTTATAAGCAAAAATCACTCACAGTAATACAACTAAAACTAGATAATCTGCAGATAATGTCTCCACTGTCAGTGTTGTTTTATTAGGCTATATTATGTTGTTTTTTTAAATTAGTATTACTGCAGCTTTAATGTGTAGCCTATAAAAAATGTCCAAATTTAGATTTATACATGGTTTTCACTGGACAAGAAGGCTATGAAAATAAGTTGTCTGAAAAGACACTGTATAAACCTAAAAAGACTGAAAAAAAAAACTTATAAATAAAGTAGCCCTGTCTTTTAAGTGGTACTTGTATGAATTAATAAACGCTTCACTGCTACAGCTCAACTGTTTTTATAGTATTTATACCGCACTGTATACTTGATAGAAAATATACCTATACACTATTGCCCATAAATGAAACTTATATATATATATATATATTTTTTTATCTTTACAGGCAATCTTGCAGCTGAAGGCAAGGCGGGGGTCACCTGTAATGTGGGCATACCCACGATCTGACCACTGGTGGGACACAATTGTTCCGGATTTCCTCCCGGTGCAATTCATGCAGAATTTCCGTGTATCCCCAGAATCGTTTGAGTACATCTGCAGTCAGGTCAAGCATGCCATGGGGAGAAGGAACACAAACTACCGTTTGTGTGTCCCAATCCGAAAGCGTGTGGCAATTGCCATCTGGAAACTGGCCACGGGTGGTGAATACAGGACAATCAGCCATCTTTTTGGGGTAGGCCTCAGCACTGTATTTAATTGTGTTCAGGAATTCTGCAACACAGTCATCAAGGTGCTCCTTCCCATCCACATAAGATTTCCTGATGCTGAAAAGTTGTTAGAAATGGCCACTTTCTTTAATAATCGTTGGAGAGTTCCACAGTGTGTGGGTGCAATTGATGGCAGCCACATTCCAATAATTGCACCAGAGGACTATCCACGAGACTACTTTAATCGTAAAGGCTGGCATTCTATTGTTCTTCAAGCAGTTGTGGATGGCAAAGGTCTTTTCTGGGATGTTTGTGTTGGCTATCCAGGGAGTGTGCATGACGCCAGAGTGCTACGACAGTCACATTTGTGGGAGGCCCTATGTGACGGGGAATTACTAGGGCAAAACAAAGTGACCATCTCTGGCTGTGATGTTGGACATTACCTGATCGGTGATCCGGCATACCCCATGCAGAATTGGCTCATGAAGCCCTTTTCCGACACTGGCAGACTGACCCCTGAACAGCACACCTACAATTACAGGCTGAGCAGTGCACGATCGGTTGTGGAGATGTCTTTTGGGAGATTAAAAGGAAGATGGAGGTGCCTCCTAAAAAGAAATGACTGCAAGCTGGAGCTGAGCAAGAGGATTGCACTGACCTGCTGTGTGCTCCATAACATTTGTGAGGAACATGGTGATAATTTCACTGAAGAGCACCCAGACAGGACTCTAAACATTGAGCCTCCTGTTCAGACATTACCTGAACGTGCGAATAGAGAAGGGGCTGACATCAGAGCTGCATTAATGATGCATTTTAACAGAGGGAACAAGTGATTCTTTGAATACACCAATGCCATATTTTTGTAACACTGCCGTTTGTGTTTGAGTACACCTGCACTTTCATAAATTGTATTTTCTCATCCATTGAATAAACCCTATTATCTCAAACTGCATTTTGTGAATAATTTCATAAGCCATTTTATTGCCCTGTAAACACTTACTTGAATAATGTATGGCCATGAGAACTGCTCAATTCTTGCTTTATGGTCCTCAATCAATGACCCTTTCACACTTCTGACCGGCATGAGACATTCTTTTGTCTAAATTCAGCCATTATAGCCTTTATTCAGGCATTATAGCTTGCCATCAACTCCACTTCAAGCCCACTATCCACCTATTATCTGAAGCCTTTCTAGAAAACAAACCAAATATTGTGAATTCTTGAAACAAAATATATTGTGAAATAGATATAGCTCCTGCCCGACAGGTGGATTAGAGCTACAATTAGCACCAAACTACTTAACACAATTTAAAATATTAATATTACCCTTTTCCTCAATTCACTTTAAACCACCAAGTTTTTATTAACTTCCAATCATTAACTAATTTGGATTTTAGTCCTATTTAATGTTGAAATGGTATAGAATTTTATATGTAGCTAATCGCTTCACCTGATTAACATGTTTAATGTACACATTATTTATATGAAAATACACCAAATCGCATTTAAAAAAAAAAACAAAACATATACGATATTTGCCTGTTAAGTGTTAAAGAAACTGAACCAGACATTTGTATTAATAAACATGTTTATTTAAAAACAACAATACAAATCTTTATAAAACTTTGGAAATGTAAAGTGCAGTAAGTGAAAACAAAAATTGTAAATAGTTAATTTAAATAAAAAAAATTTACATAAAAAGCAGCAACCAAAAATACTGTGGTGATATATTTGCAATCATTTTTGCACTTGTGCCTCCATTACGGCCACCATGCGCCCCATGAGTCCAAGCAGAGAATGTGTGTCCGCTCTCATGTCCTGACGCAAGGCATCGTCCATTTCTTTACTGTGCTGCAAGAACCTCTCATCTGCCCTTTCCAAATATCGCACCAGTTCTGAGGTACCGTCTCTCTTCCTTTTTCCTGTGTACAACAATAATAGCAGATGACAGATCATCAATGTGTTGTCATAGCATTGCAAATAATTGTTTTCTGCAGGGAATTACGGGTATGCATCTGCTATATTAATTATATAAAAAATATGTATAGCATCATACTACATTTCAGATTTTGCTCATAAAGTAATAAAATGTAATTGTTACATATCAAAGCATGTTGTATTGCTGTTCATTATTTTAAATGAAGAAAAAATCTAAACATTATTTCAGTACCTGATAATATATAGTAATATACAGTATGTATGTATGTTACCCCGTTCTGAAGATGTTTCTCCAGAGCTGCTACACGACGGCGCGGGAGAGCTGCAGCTCAGCGGTGGCGGCAACTCAACGTTGTCATCATCACGGTCGGTGATGGCAGACAGATCTATAAAAAAAAAAAAAACAAGACGACAGTGCTTTAAAAAATATGTCCATTACACTTTACACACTGTTCTGTGCTACTTTATACAATGAAATCACAGATAATACAATCATAGCTAGCCACATTGCAAACACTGATGTAAGAAATTAGAACCTCACCAAACAGCTAAGAAACATGCTAGGAAGAAGTAAAATAATCTAAAAACAGAACTTACCAGGATCGGTGCAACTTTGCTGTAGCGAATCATCCACCATTGACTCGAGCATTATTGTTGCCGAGTTCAGCGCCCCGGTCACCTGGCATGCCGAGAACAGAGTCGAGAACGTCGAAATGTGGGTTTTGACGAGGGCGACCATTGCCGCTTCGACCGAGGTCCTTTTTTTGGTCTCTGTAGTCCTTCTTTAGTTTTTTTAGTTTGTTGCTTATCTGTTGGAGGTTCCGGTCGAACCCTGCTACAGCCATCTCTCGCTGAATTTGCTGCAAAACCGGTTTCGTCCGCGAAGCCCCGTCTAACTTACTCTGGACTTCTGCAGAGGACCAGAGTGCAATAAAGCAGCTTGTTTTCTCCTCTGACCACAACTGTTTTTGTTTAATAGCATCCATCGTGTTTATCTGCTAATTAAAAAAATGGCGCTCACAAGTTTCTGTTCGTCTTGTTGGTCACGGTAACCCCGCCCCCAGCCGCTGACGTAAATGGTTCTTACTTCTAGACCAGCAATGATTTGGTGCTACTTAAGAACCACTTTTACTGGTTCGGAGCTGGTGCTTTGGTGGTCGAAAAACAAAGAACCGATTTGAAACTAGGCTCTGGCTCCGAACCAGCACCAGCTCTGCCTTGGTGGAAAAGGGGTAAGACACCAAACAGCAATACCTGGAATCAGTTATTATTATTCTTGGGGATTTTAACAAAGCAAATCTCACACGTGAACTGCCCAAATACAAACAGCACATTACATGCCCCACCAGAGACAGGAACATACTGGATCACTGCTACACAACAATAAAGGATGCATATCGCTCTGTCCCACGTGCAGCTTTGGGACTCTCTGATCACTGTCTGGTTCATCTTCTTCCAACCAACAGGCAGAAATGAAAATTAACAAAGCCAGTTGTAAGGACTGTAAAGAGTGGACCACTGAACCAGAGCGGAAACTACAAGCCTGCTTTGAATGCACTGATTGGAGTGTTTTTGAGTGTTGTTTTTTGAGTGTTTCAGTGAGGATATGTGCATCCCTATTAGGACTTTTTTTTTATCATTCAACAATAATAAACCATGGATTACAGGAAAACTCAGACAGCTTCATCATGCCAAATTGGACACTTACAGTGGTGGGGATAAAGTCTTGCAAAATCAGGCCAGGAACTGAATAAAGAAATCAGAGTGGCTAAAAATAGCTACTCTGAGAAGCTGGAAAACAAGTTTTCAGTTAACGACACTGCATCAGTGTGGAGTGGCCTGAAAAAAACTTACTAATTGCAGGACATTACCTACCCCCAACCCTTTGGTGGACCAATGACTGGCTGACAACCTGAATGTTTTTTTACTGTAGATTTGAAAGGCCCAATCTCACACCTCACACCCACTCTGACCTTCACTACACACAAACCAACACCTCCTGCAACCCCCTTTCACCCCCCTCCTGTTACTCAACCTGCACTCAAGATCTGTGAAGATGATGTGTGCTGCGTCTTTCGGAAGCAAAAGATAAGGAAGGCTTCTGGCCCAGATGGCGTCTCACCAGCGTACCTCCGATCCAATTTTTGTGGACTTCAGTTCGGCTTTCAACACCATAATCCCAGCTATTCTCCTGACTAAATTAAACGAACTCCCTGTTCCCATGTCTATCTGTCCGTGGATTACCAGATTTCTAATGGACAGGCAGCAGCTTGTGAGACAGGTGAAATTCACTTCCAACACCTGTACAGTCAGCACTAACATACTGTATTTTTGTACTTTATACAACAGATTTTTTTTAGATTTGCACTACGTATGTATGTGTATATATAAAGGTGTGTGTATGCATTATATATATATGAGCCTTGCCTGTAGGTTAGACCTTAATTACCTCATCAAGCTCCTCCAAGTTTATTTCAGAATCAAGAGAATTTTTTTTCTCAGTCATCAATTTAGGGAGTTCTAATGGTTTCACAAATTTTCTAATATCATCATCATCAGTAGACGAAGACGTGGAACTATAGAGCTCAAAACAGAACTCTTTAAAGGCATTATTAATATCAAGAGGTAAAAATGTCACCACCAGAAGATTTCACTGAGGGAATGATAGAAAAAGACTCTGCTTTGTCCCCCTGCTCAAAGTATGACTGTCTTGCCCTGAATAACCAAAACTCCACTTTCCGCGACAAAATAGTATTATATCTGAATTTCAATTGGGTCAATTCTCTGAGGCCATCAAATGACATTCTGGCACTTTTAATATTCCCTTCCAACTCCACGAGTTCTCATGCTTTGGATTTTTTTGGTAGATGAACCATACTGTATGATCTGACCCCTATGAACCGCTTTAAGTGCCGCTTTAAACCACGCCCACAGAAGATACTAAGGACCTGTTGGTCTCCATATAAACATTTATTTCAGTCTTTAACATTTGTTGGAAATCAGGATTTTGCAAAAGGGATACATTAAAGCACCAACTATATGATTTCTTTTCTCCATATGTGGCAACATCTGTAAATTCACCAGGGCGTGATCTGAGACTAAGATGTTTCCAGTTGAGCAATCAACAACAGATGAAGTGAGGGACTTAGATATCCATCCATCCATACATACATCCATCCATCGTCAACCGCTTATCCTGTGTACAGGGTTGCGGGGGGCTGGAGCCTATCCCAGCTAACATTGGGCGAAAGGCGGGGTACACCCTGGACAGGTCGCCAGTCCATCGCAGGGCCACACATAGACAGACACACACTCACATCCACACCTAAGGCAATCTTTGGAGACACCAATTAACCTAGCCTGCATGTCTTTGGATGGTGGGAGGAAGCCGGAGCACCCGGAGAGAACCCACGCAGACACGGGGAGAACATGCAAACTCCACACAGAAAGGCCGGGGCAACCGGGGTTTGAACCCACAACCTTCTTGCTGTGAGGCGACAGTGCTAACCGCTGCACCACCGTGCCGCCCTGGGACTTAGATATATATATATATATAAAAAAAAAATCTATTCTAGAATAAATCGATGGACTAATGAAAAAATGTATAGTCCCTACCAGATGGGTTCAAAAGTTGCCAAATATCTGCAAGACCAAAATCTTTACACATCCTCTGAAGCGTCAATGTTGCTCTAGGGGGGGCTTACACACTTTTGCTTCACTATGAACAAGGACTGAGACAGAGTTTATTACACTTAATAAAATAAATAACCTAACTCATATGACCTTTTGACATAATAGAAAAAATAAATTGTGTATCAAAACCGAGATTATACAGACCAACTTCCAACATTAGTGCAACAATCAAACCCTGAACTCCCCCCGAACCAAACAAACAGAAAAAAGAAAAACATCTCGGGTTACTTAACTGTAACCCCTGTTACTTAACTGTAACTGTAACCCCTGTACTGCGCTGATTTAGCGCTTTGGGAACAAATTTATGTGTGACCAGCTGTGTATATGTGTGCAACACGTCAATGAAATTGACTAGAATGTATAGCCTCTGCTGGTGACATCATTGGATGCACCTGTAGCAGGGCTAGAAACAGATGCGTCACAGGTGCATTATCAGGTATTTTGTTTGAAGAGCAGTCCTGGGGCATCCCAGTGTGGCAGTGAAGCCCAGCATCTCGTTCCACTTTTATCAGGTAACAGGGGTTACAGTTAAGTAACCTGAGACGTTCCGCATCAAAAAGCTACGCTTTGATTCTGCGCTGATTTAGCGCTTTGGGAACGAGAATACCCACGCCGCCGCACTGTGGATGTCCGGACCACTTACAGTTGTGTAGTTGTGCTCACAAGAGTGCGAGAGGTCTCAGACATGAGCTTGTGATGTTGACTCAAGGACATAAGAGCCCAGAGTGGCATGAACATCCAAACTATAAAATCTTATGAATGTGTCGAGAGGACCAGCCTGCCGCATCACAAACATGCTGCAGAGGGACACCTCTAGCCAAGGCTTTAGAGGAGGCGAACAATCTGATACCTACTGGCGAAGCTTGACCGCACACCTCGTAGGCCAGAGCAATAGTGTCCCTCACCCAATGTGACATAGTTTGCTTGGTGGCAGCCGCCTCTTTGTTGCGGCCCCATGGAAAAGGGATAGTTGCCCTGACTTATGCCACTAGCTAGTGCGGAAAAAGTCTGAAGAAGTCTTTCCTGCTACGGCGTTGTAAACGGCGGGGAGCAGAATGCTTCAAGAGTGACCGTATGTACAGTCCAGAAAGGAACCTTAGGCAGGTAATCAGGATGAGGGTGCAAAATTGCATTAACTATTCCTGGGGCAAAATCTAAGCAGGCTGGCAAGACAGACAAAGCCTGTAGATCCCCAATTCTTTTTAGAGAAGTAATTGCCATATGAAAAACCATCTTGAGAGTCAGGAGTTTATCAGACGTTGACTCTAGAGATTCAAAGGGGGTCTCAACCAGACCCTCAAGGACTATTGCTAAGTCCCATGAAGGGAACCTTGTTATAGCAGGAGATCTCTGTCGCATGGCTCCATGAACGAAGTGAGCAGAGGATGTCTATCCAACGTCACCCCATCAATCAAGGTGTGGCAATCCGATAGAGCTTTCCTGCAGAAAGTCCAGAACTAAAGCAATCTGGCAGTTAACTGGATCTGCATTATGTGCACTGCACCATCTTTCAAAGACACCCCATTTATTGGCGTAACTTCTAGTAGAGGTAGCCCTAGCATTTAGAATGGTCTCGATAACTTCAGGCGAAAGCCCAGTGTCCCTCAGTTGGTACCCTTCAGGGGCCAAACATAAAGGTTCCACAGCTCGGGCCGGGGATGAAATATTGTCCCCTGCACCTGAGACAGAAGGTCCCTCCTGTTCGGAATCACCCAAGTTGAGCCGTCGAGGAGAGACATTATCTCAGAAAATTATCTCAGTAAGAGGCAGGACCCTTGCTGGCGAACTCTGGCAAAGACTCCCGGGAGCAGAGAAACCGGGGGAAACGCAAACAGGTGCATTCTGGGCCATGTATGTGCCATCGTGTCCAGACCCAGAGGGGACGTTGCGCTGTCTGTTGAGAGTTGAAGAGGTCCACTTCTGCCCTGTATTTGTTCCACTACCTCCACTCCCCCGTTGGATGAGGGTGCAAAATTGCTTTAACCATTCCTGGGGCAAAATCTAAGCAGGCTGGCAAGACAGACAGAGCCTGTAGATCCCCAATTCTTTTTAGAGAAGTAATTGCCATATGAAAAACCATCTTGAGAGTCAGGAATTTATCAGACGTTGACTCTGAAGAGGTCCACTTCTGCCCTGTAAAATCTCACCCAGATTTGTTCCACTACCTCCACTCCCCCGTTGGTATTTTCTGTCTGGACAGTAAATCTGCTCCCACATTCAGGCATCCAGGGATATAAACTGCCCTGACTGACAGGAGCGTGCCCTGGGCCCAAAGGAGAATCTGACATGCCAGTCTGTTCAGCTGGCATGAACGTATACCTCCTTGATGGTTTATGTAAGTGGCTACCTCTGTGTTGTCCACCCGCACCAAGACATGGCAGCCTCTGGAGGAAGTATTTGAGGGCAAGAAATACAGCCGTCAACTCGAGACAGTTGATGTAATAATCGAGCTGATGACCCTCCCATTCCCCTTGAGCTGGACGACCACTTAAGACTGCTTCCCAGCCCATCAGGGAGGCGTTTGTTGTTAGCAAATTGCAACAGCAAGATGCATCTAGAGTGGGACACGAAGTAAGGAACCGAGGTCTGAACCACATAGAAAGGTACGAAGCGCGTGGCGCGTATCCCTTATCAGCCTTAGGGGACTGGCCCTTGGATGAAATCCCCTGTTTTTGAGCCAATCTGAAACAGTCTCATGTGCAGAAGTCCCAAAAGGATCACCGAGGATGCAGATGCCATGAGACCTGGTATTCGTTGATACTAACGAACAGTGCAACCTTGGCCTTGTCTGACTTTGCTCAGGGTGTTCTGAATGGACACGATTCAAGCGGGAGACAATTGTGCCCGCATCATGATCGAATTCCATACAATGCCCAGATAGGTAATTTCCCGAGTGGGAGAGAGAACGCTCTTTTTGATTTTGAGAAACCAGATGAGCCAAGACGATATCCCTGTGCTGAACTGCCAGTTCTTGTGACTGTGCTAGTATCAACCAGTTGTCTATGTAATTCAGAATGCGGATGCCCCGGAGTTGCAAAGGAAACTTTTTCTGAATGTGCAAGGTGATAGGGCTAGGCCGAATGGAAGAACCCGATATTGGAAAGCTTTGTCCCTGAAACAAAGCCTCAGGAACTTCCTGTGTTGTGGCAGAATTTCTATATGAAAAGTATGCGTCCATGAGATCGATCGTGACCGAACAATCGTGATGTTGGATTTGGGACACGACCATCTTGACAGTTAACATCTTGAACTTGAACACCCTAGCTGAGAGAATCAAGCCTCAAAGATCTAAGATCAGAAGCATCCCTCCACCCTTCTTGGGAACCATGAAGTATCTGCTGTAATAACCTGACTCTTTCTCTGGAAGGGGAACATGTTCTATAGCCCCTTTGACCAAGAGATTTTGCAGTTTGGTTTCACCGTAGTGAGAACCATGCTGTTGAAACGCAGAGGATGGCAAACAAATTGAATTCTGTAGCCTTTCCTCTACTGTTCTTAGGACCCACATAGAAATACATCGCAGTAGTTTCCACACTGCCAGGTCCTCTGAGATGGGTATACATTTTTGACACTTCCTGTTGAGGGGATGTCGAGTGTTCCGTGTCCTGGACTACGGCAGGAAGCAACGGAACACCCAACATTTAGCTGGAAACCTCTAACTCGCGAAACACCAGAGGTGGTGGGAATAGAGAGGTTTTGTGGGGGTATCGGGAGGGTACAAGCGAATGATTCACGCGCCTCGTCCAGAGGGGGGCTACCCCCACAAGGCTGGGCGCAAGACCGTCAAGGTTTTTTCTTCTTAGAAATGACTGCCCTGAGTTCTTGCTTTGGAGCTGCTGAGGGCGACGAGCCGGCCCCCCCTCGTAAAGACTGGGAGCACGACGAGCCACGTTTTGTTTTTGAGCCTCCCTTCTAGAATGACCAGGGCGGGGCTGGATGGCTGACGGTCCCTCCCCCTGAGTGCGACGAGGAAGGAATTGCCTGAAGGCTTCTTCGTGACTCTTTGCCACCTGGAACTTGGTGATAACTACGTTCATAGCATCACCAAATAAGCCACAAGGAGAAACCAGGGCATCGAGAAGGAAAACATTGTCCTTGTCTCTGATGCCCGACAGGTTGAGCCATAAGTGTCTCTCCATGCTGACCAAAGCAGACATAGACCGGCTAATGGCGCGAGTCGTCTGCTTGGTCACGTGGAGAGACAGATCTGTGGCTCGACGAAGCTCAGAGAAAGCCTCTTCATCGACCGTGGTGTCCGCACACAGGTCCTTCTTCAGATCAGCCTAGTACGCCTGCAACACTGCCATAGTGTGCAAGGCAGCACCAACCTGACCTGCTGCCTGATAAGCCTTCCCCACAAGTGTGGAGGTGGTCCTGCACGGCTTTGTGGGGACAGTGGGTCTCTTTAGCGATGATGCTGAGCCAGGAGAGAGATAACCCGCAAGTGTCCTTCTACCGGTAGCATCACCAAATACCTCCGAGCCTCAGCACCCACGATAGTTGAATATGTCGACGTCGAGGGCACAAAGACACGGGAAGTATAAGGAATCCTCTCTGAACGAGAATGCTCGTTATGGAGGTCATAGAAGAAAGGAAAGGACTGATATAGCGTTCCCTTCCTTTTTTTTTTTTTTGGCCACCAGACAGAAATCTGCCATCTAGTTTGGAGCGTTTGGGGGTCTCTTGTTCGCGTGGCCAGTCTAACACAGACCGAGTAACCACCTCGAGTAATTCCTCAGCCGCTTTATTATTGTGATAATAGCTGATATAAAGCCATTCAGTTTCCTCAGACAGACAAACAAGTGTTCAGTGAGCTGGCTGTTTACGAGTGCAGCAGATGACATTATCATTTCAATGTCCCGCAAGAATAATCCACAAAACAAACTCCACAAAACAAACTCCAGCCAATAGGAGGCATAAGCACAGGGAACAAACAGATTCATCCACAACTGTCCCGAAGCAGTGTTATTCCACAAAAAAAATGACTTGGAACTATTGAGATCAAGATAGAACACTTTAAAGGCAAACCTTGTGGAGTGAGTATGTGTGAAGAGCCTGAAGAGAGTAAAAAAAAAAAAAAAGCAATTTGTTCCAAAACCTAGTGAGCTGCCTATGTAGCGAGCATTTTAAGGCATCAAAGGCATGCTCCCGACAAAAAGACAGTTCCCTTTGTTTTAGATAATTATTCTGCCTTGTAAAATTAGCAGAAAAGGCAATCCCCTTATGAAATGTGACAAGCTCAGTGAAAGAAAATCCATTCCAGATGGTGCATGAAGCGAGATAAATATTGATTATAATTAGAATACATTAAATACTCAAAAGTATAGATTAATAGTTATTATTTTATCTTTAAACCAATTTCATCAGACTAAAACCATGTTAGCATGTAAAATGTTTACATCATTTGACTATACTTTTGAAACAGTGAGTATTTAAACGTTTACGCATTCACTTCCATTGTAAGTACCTGACTGTGACTGCAATATTTTGTATTTATTTAAACAAATGCGAGATGAGCCGAAAATTACTTTATGTGGTAATTAACATTATGCCACAAACGCTGTTGATTGAGTTTAACTTAATTTACCCAATATTCTGTGTTTTTTTTTGTTCATTGAGGCGGCTGTGGCTCAGGTGGTAGAGCGGGTCGGCTGCTAATCGCAGGGTTGGTGGTTCGATTCCCCGCCCACACGACTTCACGTGCCGAAGTGTCCTTGGGCAAGACACTGAACCCCAAGTTGCTCCCAATGGCTGATAAGTCACTTCACTGACTTATTTTTGAAACCCAGTTGAACATTGCATACTACAAAATTATACACCTTATTCATGCTACCACCATCTTTGATTTTTAATGGGAATGAAAATGAGGCTGTGAGGGATAGACTTGCCATCTCTTCAATGGCACAGATGATGATATAAAATGTATAAAGCTCCTAGATCACTGAGGAAGGCCATGAGCCCAAAATGGCTGCGTTCTCCTGTTCTGTGAGATATAAAATAAAATATAAAGACATTGAGAAAATGGAGTGCAGATCATTTTGTTGTTAAGACTTCAAATTTTATAGATGTATGCACCCTGAACTAGTAGAACACAGTGATTCCATTTCTTTTATTAGATTTGTGTTTCACAAAAGTAATATATCTCTGTCCTGTTTAATTCACCTACACAAGCAGTTTTTATTTTGACACAGATAAGGCCATGTGTTTTTGACAGTTTACAATGTTCTGCATTTCCTGAAATGCTGTACTCTCCTCCTTTTCTGTTATACGATGCCGCATTTGTCGAATTGTATAATAACTTGTAGCGGTTACTAATGTTTGGAATTGTGCGAATGCTTGAACCTGCATTACTTAGATTTCACAATGCACCTGAACTGATCTGAGAGTGCCCTCATGTGCATGCACACAGATCAGCGCATCATCTATTTGTTCTGAATTGCACACAGACCATGTTTATCTATCTTTAAATTGCAACCTTTGGTGGATTAATACTCGCATATGACAAGCTCGTCATTTTGATGTTATTTTGATTAATTGTGCAGCCCTGAAGGATCGTGAAATTAGTTTACTTTATGAAACTTAATGGCCATATAAAATCACATTAAAATCATTTTGATATTAACAGTATTGGTTAATTTTACATCGTCAGCAAAAATAACATGATCGTATAGTTAATATTTGATATATCACCCAGCCCTAATTGAATTGCAGTTTTTGCACATTTACATTTATTAATTTAGCATATGCTTTTATCCCAAGTGACTTACAAATAAGCAATAGAAGCTATATTTATAGCTTATGCCTTTAAAAATAGGGACTTTTTTGTCAGTATTGAAAGTAGGATTGTCACAATACCAAAATTGCAATCGTCAATACAATGCATTTATAATGCATTGTACAATACTTCCAAAACAATCTACAGTTATTGAAAAGTTGATTATAATAACAGATACTCCACAACGAGTTTGGTAAAGGCAGAAGTTCACTTATGGCCAACTCAGTGAAAAAACAATCAGAAACTGCCCTCTTTCTGCTTTTTCTAATACTGTAAAATAAATAGTATAATTAAATATTTGGATTTTAGTATCAACTTGGTAGAAAAGTAATTTTGAAATTCTTAATTGAAAGTATAAAATACAGGTAATAAGTGATAAGCGCTGTTAAAATACGTTTTTTTTTTTTTCAGGAGTTATTCACTTTTATTTTCATCTTCATTTCTCCTCACAACAGTCAAGTCTGTTTTTGTTTCGTAAACCATCCCGGTGAGATCGTTCAGATGAGGAGACTTATAAAGTGTCTCGGTGGACACCTGTGATGGAGGTGTGTTACACACACTCATAAACATCAGACACCTGCTGTCACCAGGTTTTTCTTCGTTGAGCCACTTACGTTTCTGCGATCTAGTAAACGGACCTCTATGAAGCCTGATGAAATCCTTGATTTATCAATCCATAAAACATTTTAAAAGATCAGAAAAATGAACGGAGTGACATGGAAAGCTCGCAGAGAGCTAAAACAGGAAAGGTTTAGTAAGTATTGCAAGAACTGATTGGACAGATAAAGTGACACTTAAATCTCAGACCCCACCTCTCTGTAAATGGGCCATCAGTTCTTGAGCTAGAGGTCACTGTATGTTCAAGATCACAGGAAACTCATGTAATATGATGCGTATGGACACACACACACACACACACACACACACACACACACACACACACAAACACACACAAACAATAGATATGGATATTGGCTTACAAGTATGATGTGCTGGAATGAGACCCCGATACATGCTATATGTGTTGCTCAGGGCCAAAGCCATTAACCTTATGACCCAGATTTTGACTGACAGATTGAATGTCATATTCCCAGAAATCCAAAGATCAGACTGTTTTACATCCCTGTTAGCAGTAAATGGTACAATAAATACAGCTCAATTACATGCATAATATTTCTTCATATAAGTGAATTTTTAAATAAGAAAACTTATGATTATATGATTAATTGATCTGAAATGGGTCGCACAGGTTGTGTGGTTTATGCAGTGCTGTCCAGTAATTGGATCCACTCAGGGCTCATGCCCACTGGTATTTCTATGGTAAGAACTGGTCCATGCAGCATGGTTCGGTTGGGTTTTGTCACAGTAGAGTGAACACTAGAGTGTCACACTAATAGCATAGCCATGCCAGACACACAAAACTGGTATAACAGTCGGACAGTAGTTGGTCCATTGACAATTATGTTAAAGTAAATGTAACTTTAATGAATCCTATTAAGCAATGATAAGGCTCAACTGTGAGAATTTTTTTGTCTGCTGGTCCAGTAGTTTATATTTGTGTTTTTACTGGCCCCACCACAAACATAGAACATTTTTTATTTATTTATTTATTTTTGTGGGTTGGTGCCAGGAATAGTATTTATATTTTTAATTAAATTTTACTTTTTCATTACAAAAAAAAAAATAGCTGTGCAATGCAAATCATTACTGATTGGTTTGTTTCAATCCATTCTTACAGATGCCTTCAAAATTATTGCAAGGTATTCTCGCAGTTGCAGCAAATCCTCATTGAGTCCGTTTACTTGCACACCAGTACGCTGATTACTCCCAAAAATCAGCTTATTTTTTTTAAATCTGACAAAGCAAGAGAACCGTGCATATGTGAGTTTTGAAATGATCAGCTTTTTGTACTTATAACCTGTGCGTGTGTGTCTGTGAATAGTTGGAGGCAATCGAAAACAAACTGGACCCCAAAGACTGGCTGTATCAGTCGGAATGCCCGTCTGCATGGAACGGCTCATGTGCTATAAAGTAGGTTTGGAAAGTTTCATTCACACTAACAATTTAGTCATCCAACTCAAATAATTTATAAATGTGATATTCATCCTTATGATGAAGCCTGATCCAAACAAACCACAGTTAAAGGGATAGTTCACCCAAAAAAATAAAATTCAGTCATTGTATGCAAATATATTACTCAGAAGTCTAATAGATTATTCCATATGAAAGCATATGATAAGTTTTGTTGAGATCTAATGTATTATTTAGTGAAACTGTTGACCGACCGTTACTCTCCTCTGCGGGTTCATGAGTTTGCACGAGATCTGCAGTTCAGCAGCTCTCGTAAAATGGCAAAATGTGGCATTCGAATGGTGAAATGGGGCATTCAAGAGAGAATGCATTTATTTTATCTCAAAACACGTCTGTCACAGCAATATTAACAACAGAACACAACTCAGCTGCACACAAACCAGAGAACAGAGCTTACTAAATATGTCTGTGGAGTTAGTAGTCAGAGAATAGATGCATTTTTGTTGATCGCTTGGTTTCTATTTCTCTTAAACATTCTCTTAACAGTATATTGAAGCCAGCATCTCATGAGCCAGATAAAAACTTATAGTTAGAATATTTTTGCTGAGGTGTCACTCTCTATAGTCGGAGGTTTGTCACAAATGCTCACTGGTTCAGAATGGAGGAGAGCTGACAGACATTCCTGCCTCTATTTCTCTGTTTGATTGAATATTCTGTTTCAAACACATAAGGCTGGGAATAGAAATACATCAGACATATTTAGTTAGTTCAGTTCTCTGGTTTGTGTGTAGCTGTTTTGTGTTCTTTTGTTAGTATCGCTGTGGTGGACCTTTTTTAGATAAACAAAATTAGTTGTTGCTTGAACACCCCATTTCTCGAGCGGGGGCAGTTTGAAATTGCTGTCGAACAATCTCATGAACACGCAGAGGAGAGCAACAAACGGTCACCAGTTTCACTAATTAATACATCTCCCCAAAGTCTTACCAAACCTCATTGTATGATTTCATAATAATCATGAGTCTCATGGAATAATTTATTAGACTTCTGAATTATACATTTGGTGCTTTTGAAGCTTGAAGAGGTGGTCCCATAAACTGCAATTGTGTGACATCCCTGAGCACAATATTTTTTTCACAATTTCTCCAAAAGGGTTCCCCATCTGACCCCTTAAAATAACCTACGTACCAATCATCACACTGGCCAATTTTTTATGTACTTATCCTCCAAATTTATGACCTCCCCATCTCCCAAAATAAATTAAAATTAAACACATCACATACAAAACTTTGCACCTTCAACCAAAATTCTTGGATCTTATGACAACCCCCAAAAAACATGGGTTGTGTATCCATCTTCTGAAAGGCATCATCAGCATGTGGGTGTGTCCTTAAGACCAAGCCTATACAATTTAGAAGTGGTCCAATAAAATCTATGCAAAATTTTAAATTGCATAAGGTAAAGCCTTGCATCTCTAGAAGCAGACTTTACTTTTTTTTTTAGAATCCTAGCCCACACTCCCTCCTCCAATAACAAATTTAAATCTTCCTCCCATAATCTTTTGAGAGAATTTAAAGCTCCGTCCCCCAGACTCTGACTTAGAGGGGAGTAATACACTGATGCCTCATGACCCTTCCCAAAAGCAGCAATCAACACTCCCAGAGTATCTGCCGCTCTAGGGGAGTGTGTGCTTCTCCCAAAAACAGTGAAGAGTAGGTGGCACAGCTGTAAATACTTATATAATTGAGATCTGGGAATCCCAAAGTGTTGAATAAAATTTTAAAAAGATCTCAGTACTCTGCTCTCATATAGGTCTCCGAGTGTATTAACCCCCTCACAATCCAATCTGACCAACAGAAAGGGGACTTATTAATACATATGTGGCAGCGGGGGCGTGGTCAAGCGCCCATCCGGAGAGGGGGAGCGGTAAGGGCGCTTGCACCTGAGCTAAAATATGTCTAACACCTGTCTCTAATTTCAGTGAGCACGGGGAGAGCGGCATAAAAGAGCCACAACACCGCCAGTCAGGGCGCACAATGCCAGTCCAGTGTTGGCAGCCTTGCTTAAGAAAGAGAAACCCTTTAAAAGATCATTTGTGTTCACCTTTATGTTATCCCATTCCCCGACAAATTAAAGAAACCTTACCTTTGAGTTCACCAGCCTGTCACCGTGTCCTTCTTCCCCTGTCCAGTCTAGTCCCTTGTTACAACATAGTTTAGGGTTCAACCATATGCTCGAGGCTACATTTAAATAAATATCCGAGTTATACACTCTGGACACTTTTGTCCATATTGAGTGCAAATGTGAGCTAATGGGGTGTGACTTAACTTCTCCAATTAGTTTGATAGAAGGGCTTTGCAGTGGCGAGGGGATCTCTCAGGTGGAAGTGACCAGTGAGTTAAATGTCTGAGCATAATAATGGCTGTGAACTGTGTGCCAATGATTGGATTATGATCAATAATATGGGAGTAAACAACACATTGTATTCTAATGCTGCTTTATATATATATATATATATATATATATATATATATATATACAGACAACTATGTATAATTATATATTGATATAAATATGTATAATCATTATATATTGAATTATTGTTATATGATGGGCTTTCTCAGCAAATATTTGTATATACGATTAATCGCGATTAATTAATCGGGACACCATGTAATTAATTCTATAAAAAATTGTAATCGATTGACAGCATTAATAATAATAAAATAAAATCTTGGGTAGGCCTAGCCCAACTTTGCTAATCAGCCTATGTAATTTGTTGAAATGTAGTCTGAGAAGGACTGCTATCAAATTGCTTGAAATAAGACATCTATAATCTGGACCCCATGTTCATCTAACTCTGACTAAATCAGACAAATTTGCTGGGAATAAAATGCCCAAATACTTAATGCCCTGTTTGGGCCACTGGAAGGCCGTTACTGGATAGTACGCTGTCAGAGCCAAAGCTTCTGATTTAGACCAATTGACTTGTATCCTGAGAACTTGGAAAACTAATTAATAATTCAGAAGCTTATGGGCCACACCTCCTGCCATCACCCCTGGAAAATCATCCTCCTTACTTATCGTGGCTGCTAATGGAAAACGCAGAACAATAATGTGGAAAGAGGGCAACCCTGCTGAGTGCCCCTATTTAGAGTAAAATAATTTGAAATTAATCCATTTGTTTGTACTGCTTCTACAGTGTCTATAAAGTAACTTAATCCAACCAATAAACGTACTCCCAAACCCATACATTTTCAAAATCTTAAAAAGATAATCCCATTCTACTATATTAAACGCCTTTACGGCGTCAAGTGAGATGGCAGCGACTGGAGACTAATCATTAGCTACTGACCACATAATATTAATGAGCTACGCCCCCAAATAAACCCCACCTGATCTATATTTATAAGAGATGTCATAACTTTCTTAATCGGTAAGTCAACATTTTTGAGAAAATTTTTACATCTAACTGGATCAGGGAAATTGGACGGTAGCATTTACACTCACTTGGATCTTTGTCATTTTTAAGAATCAGACTGATCCAGGTTTGTGTCATGTTTGGGGGAAGCTTTCCATTCTTTAATGATTCCGTGTAAACTTCTAACAAAAGTGGAGCCAATTCTGTAGCATAAGATCTAAAAACTTAAGTGACAAAACCATCTGGCCCTGGTGCCTTGCCTGTAGGTAAAGTCATAATTACCTCGTCATGCTCCTCCAAAGTTATCTCAGAATCAAGTTAATTTTTTTGCTAAGTCATCAATTTAGGGAGTTCTAATTGTTCCACAAATTGTCTAATATTCTCATCAGTAGACGAAGATGTGGAACTATAAAGATCAAGATAGAACTCTTTAAAGGCATTATTAATATCAATGGCCGAGGTCAAAATTTCACCACCAGCAGATTTCACTGAGGGAATGGTAGAAAAAGATTCTATCTGCTTTATATATCTAGCCAAAAGCTTCCCTGCTTTGTCCCCTGACTCAAAGTATGACTGTCTTGCACTGACTAACCAAAACACCCTGGATAAACAGTTCACTACATTGCCCAGTGTAATCGTTAAAGCACAAATGCAGTGATTTAATTACTTAAATATGTAGTCTACTTGTGCTCTGTGCTTCACAGTGCTTTGTCATCTCACACAACGCAAATGATTCTCAATGTCTGTAGAGTTTCCTGTGCTTGAGAGGTCTGTGTCACACATTCACTTTAATGCACACAGCTCGAATGCAGACTAAGATTTCAGCCTTTCACAATGTAATAATCACTCTAGGACATCACAATTTAATTTGATTAAATGTCAATTTCAGTGTAAAAGTAGTAACAGAGAACACACTAAAATAGGCGTGTGAGCATTTGAAAGCAGTTGTGTGTAAGACAACATGCGTGTACCGAATTGAGTCGGTCCTCTGTACTACCGGTACTGCGGAAACACTGGTATCGTTTCACCTTTTTTTATTTTAATTTAGCAAATTTATTTTTACCAAAGAACTGGTACTTGTTACTAGTTTATTACTTTTTTCAATAGTTCCTACCATCGGAGCAATTCAAGCTTGATGTACCACCTTTATGTTTTATGAATATGTACCAGTAGGGGGCAGTCAGCATGCCTCATCAAAAGAACATGAGCAGCAAGCAACTGAGCACAATGCAGGGCTCTAGAGACATGTTTTCAAAGTTTCAAATTACAATTAACTTGACACTCATCTTAAAAAACAAACAAAATTTGTGACTAGAGATGCTGAAAATTAGTGACGCAACACAGCTAAAGTGAAACGCTCCAAAAGCATCTGTCTGGCGCATGAGTACAAAGACCAACAATGAAAAATAGTTCAGATGGAATCAGGCCAATAATTGGGTTATGTTCAATTACATTGAAATTAAACCAGCAATTTTTTGATGGTTTATCTTTTACATTGTCTTTTTTTTCTTGCCTTGTGCACATTGCATAGGTTTGGTAATGCAACTAAACTGAGCTGAGTTCAACTTTATGAAAATGCCCAGCAATGCAATGCAGTGTCTACCAATGGGAGTGCAGACAGTGAAGTTCACATCATAATCTGCCTGATATTGTACAGTTGGATACTTTTGTTGATGTTCCTTTTAAAACAGCTCCAGTTCTCCTAGGTACACTTGTGCACAGTTTTTCAAAGATGTTCTGAGCTTTTTAGAGAACTTGCTACAGTTCAATGTATTTAGGCTGTCTCGGTTGCTTCTGTCTCTTTATACCATCATATCATCTGTTGCAGGTCGTCTCCTCCTACTTCATTTCTATTTGCATAAGCAATGTTTTTGAAATCTAAAATTCATATTTCCTATTGAAACACTAAAGCAGAAACAGATGTAAAATAACCATCTTAAGACTAGTTTTTATGAACTGATGTGCTGAAGACTTTTGTACAGTACTGTGCATAAGAACTGACATTTTGTTGGGTTCTATTGGGTTAAAAGCAGACCTCTAGTACTGTCATGCTTATTCTGTTGGTTCCTGTTTTCCATGTCTTTTATTTTGAAAAGTTAAGTTAAGTCATGTGATGTCCAGTTTTCCCTCCATGTTCATGTGTCTTGTTTTAATTTGTTTATTGTTTAATTATCTTGTTATTTCAAGTCAAAGTCAAGTCATTTATGTATGTTTGGTTTTCAAATTTAGTCATGTTTATGTTTATGTTTTGTTTCACATTTGGATTTATGGTTATTGGATTTCACTCATCTTGTAAATAAACTGCACTTGGGTTCACTTCATCATCGCTCTCATCAGCTCCTGTGTTCTGCCTGCCAGCAATGTTACAGAATACTCGACCACCATAATGAACCCAGCGGTACAGTTCCTACGCCTACATCAGGGGAATCGTCCCCTGGAGAATTATGTGGAGGACTTCTGCGATCTGGCCTGCCAGGTGGATTTTAATGAGGTTGCTGTCAAGGACTGTTTCCATTTTGGACTGAAAGAGCCAAACTCCTCTTTGATGCCCGGCGGTCGCAGTTCCCTCAGCCTGGCTCAGTATATTGACTTTGCCCTGTGGATTACTGGCTCTGCGTTCAGCGTGGGGCGTAGGACGACGAGCCAGCATTCCACATCATGGTAGCCGCCGAGCCAGAGTTCCACGCCATAGCCATAAGTACATTTTCTTAAATCTTTGAACACGGTCTCTGCGGCACTATGAAAATTCCTCTACTTGTTTTTAAGTAACCCATCTATGGAGACACTACAACATTTAATCGACCCATAGCGTGAGTTGTGGGCAGGACTATTTGTATGTTTGACCATGGAAGATGGGGGATTTTGTTAGAAAACTGATTTGAAAACAATGTTTATTTTTGAAAATCCATTAGTTGCACAAAAATGACTCACTTCAGCTTTAAGATCTAGTTTCACTAAAAATGTTCCAACATTGGCCGATACATAAGTCTGCCATGATACGATTTGATTTGATTCAGGGCCCTGCAATCGCTATTCCGATATTATTTGCCTATTTTTCACAATCAATTAAAAATGTTTTGCCCTCAAATGCAACCAAAATATAATTGTAATATTTTGAGTTCTCTGAAAAGTGCACAATTAGTATCCACATTGTGACATCCACAATAAAATAAGGTAATTCAGATGTTGAAAAAAATACAGATAAATAATATAAAAAATAATGTCACACACACAAGTGATCATCACTCGTTTGATTACAGCTAATTTTTCAGTTTAATCCAGTTTAATGTACTTACATACCCATTACTTTTTTAAGGAGTGCCTGGTTGATGTGCTCAGCCTGATCCTGTCACTGGTCTGGAGCTCATGTTTCGCGTGAAGCTTGGTTGATGCACGCGCATGGATAGCAGAGTGCAATGTTGCTTCACAGACACTGCACACATCCTTGTCCAACATGAAAAGCATATTTAGCACTCATAAAGTAAAATTAATGTAATAAGGTTGCTTCATTGCCTGACAGAAATGCGCACAGACATGGCTGACATGAGAGTATTAAAATAAATGTACATCTTTCTATATCGATATTTTTGCATTGTATCGATAACATTGGATCGTTGGTTATTGGATCGATGCATAGATCCAGATCCTTGGATCATTACACCCAATAGAGCAAGAGACAGTTCAATCAACTGGCCCGAAATGCTCTCTCACGTGCCGTGGGACATCAGGTCATTTTTATTGTTAAACCCCAGAACCAAAGCTTCACCTGTGCGGCTTTGCAGAGTTTTTCCACATTCTTCTGGAAATGACCCATCAAATCCTCAGCTAGACATAAGTGAACATATTTCTGTGAGAAAGAATCCTGTGTGAAAGAATTCTGTGGATCATTGCTATTCTCCTTTCCGGGATGGCTACAAATCCCTCCCCCGCCCACCATTTGGCAAATCCGACCACTCTTCCGTTCTGCTTCTGCCCGCTTACAGGCAGAAACTGAAACGGGAAGCACCCGCCCTCAGAATGATCCAGTGCTGGTCGGACCAATCAGACTCTGCGCTACAGGACTGTTTTGATCACGCGGACTGGGAGATGTTCCGGTCTGCCTCCGATGACGACATCGAGGTTTACGCTGATAGCGTAACATGTTTCATCAGGAAGTGCGTAGAGGACGTTGTTCCGACAAAAACTATACGGATCTACCCCAACCAGAAACCATGGGTTAACGGCGATGTTCGCGCGGCACTTACTGCGCGGACCACCGCTTTTAATTCCGGGAACGCGGAGGAGCGTAAACAAGCCAGTTATGCCCTCCGTAACTCCATCAGTACAGCCAAACGCCAGTACAGGCACAAAATTGAAGGACAGTTCAACACCACTGACTCCAGAAGTATGTGGCAGGGAATTAACACCATCACGGACTATAAACAGAATAAAAACTCCGCCATGAACACCGTTGCCTCTCTCCCGGACGAGCTTAATACTTTTTATGCTCGTTTCGAGGACAACAACAACACCGCCCTCGCAGAGAGAGCACTCGCGGCCGAAACTACAGTTGATGGTTCACTCTCCGTCTCTGTTGCGGATGTAACCCGATCCTTTCGACGGGTGAACATTCGCAAAGCCGCGGGTCCAGACGGCATTCCGGGCCGCGTCATCAGAGCATGCGCGAACCAACTGGCTGGTGTTTTTACGGACATTTTCAACCTGTCCCTCTCCCTGTCTGTAGTCCCCACATGCTTCAAAACATCAACCATTGTGCCTGTACCGAAGCAATCAAAAATCACTTGCTTAAATGACTGGCGTCCTGTTGCCCTCACCCCCATCATCAGCAAATGCTTCGAGAGGTTGATCAGAGATTACATCTGCTCTGTTCTTCCCACCTCTTTGGACCCATTGCAGTTTGCCTACCGCAACAACCGCTCCACTGATGATGCTATTGCATCTACAATACACACTGCTCGGAACACATATGTGAGAATGCTGTTTGTAGACTACAGCTCAGCATTTAACATCATAATGCCCTCCAAGCTTGATGTGAAACTCCGGGCTCTGGGCTTAAACAGCTCGCTGTGCAGCTGGATCCTGGATTTCCTGTCAGGCAGACGTCAGGTGGTTAGAATGGGCAGCAACATCTCCTCTTCACTGACCCTCAACACTGGAGCCCCGCAGGGCTGTGTTCTCAGCCCACTCCTGTATTCCCTTTACACACATGAATGTGTGGCGACACATAGCTCCAATGCCATCATTAAGTTTGCTGACGATACGACGGTTGTAGGTCTGATCACTGACAATGATGAAACAGCCTACAGAGAGGAGGTGCACACCCTGACGCGCTGGTGTCAGGAGCACAACCTCTCCCTCAACGTCAGTAAAACCAAGGAGCTTGTGGTGGACTTCAGGAAGAAAGACAGAGAACACAGCCCCATCACCATTAATGGAGCACCGGTGGAGAGAGTCAGCAGCTTCAAGTTCCTCGGTGTCCACATTACTGAGGAACTCACATGGTCCGTCCACACTGAGGCCGTTGTGAAGAAGGCTCACCAGCGCCTCTTCTTCCTGAGACGGCTGAGGAAGTTTGGAATGAACCACCACATCCTCACATGGTTCTACACAAGTACTGTAGAGAGCATCCTGACTGGCTGCATCACCGCCTGGTACGGCAATAGCACCGCCCACAACCGCAAAGACCTGCAAAGGGTGGTGCGAACGGCCAGAAACATCATCGGAGGTGAGCTTCCCTCCCTCCAGGATATATATAACAGACGGTGTGTGAATAAAGCTCGGAGGATCATCAAAGACTCCAGCCACCCGAGTCATGGGCTGCTCTCACTGCTTCCATCAGGCAGGCGGTATCGCAGCATCAGGACTCGCACCACCCGACTACATGACAGCTTCTTCCCCCAAGCAATAAGACTTTTGAACACATGATCTCTCACGATCAACAATCAGCACTGCACTTTATTAATCCTCATTCTGTCAATATATTCTCACTCCCAATTCAGTTAGTGTATATATATATATATATATATTATATACCCTTATCTAGTGTATGTGTATTCTACATTGTGTGTATTGTGTACATTTGATATGTAAATTGTTGTGTAGGTATGTGTACATTTGTTATGTAAATTGTGTTGTGTAAATATGTTGTTATTGTAAAGTGGTTTATGTCTCGTCACTGTCATTACTGCAATGTTGCTCGGAACTGCACACAAGAATTTCACCTGCTGTTGCACTCGTGTACACAGTAGTGTGACAATAAAGTGATTTGATTTGATTTGATTTGATTTGATTTGAAGAACAGGAAATGTAAAACTGCCTTCCACAGAATTTTAGACAATTTTTGTCTAGAATACAAGATTAAACACTATCTTAAGGCGAACAAATCTTCAGCAGTAAAATATGTTATGTGATACTGTGTCTCTCAGGGCATAAAAAAGGCTTGATTACCTGGCATATTTTTCATGAGCTTTGATAGGGCTCCAATGTAATAGATAATAGGTGAAATAGGTAATAGATTGAGGTGAAATAGCACATCAGCATGAAACTCCTGACATGAGGGATCTCAAAAGAGAGAATCTGTAAGTGGAGACTGGGAATGTTTGGGTGCTATAATTAACTGTAAAGACACACTGTACCTTCCTGTTGGCCTGCTGTTTACTGGCAGAGATTTCCATCACAAGTTTGGGAATTTGTCTCTGTACTAAATACACAAGTATCGGTCACATTAAAAGATATTTTTAATTTTACTTTGGCTATATTATTGTTGTTTTGATAACTTAAGTGCTGCATGGTTTGCTTCTTCTTTAATAGAGCATCAGTACAATACAAAGAAATTGAAGCTGTTTTAAAAGCTAGTGAGCTTCCTAACAAAGCAGCATTTAAAAGAGTCATGACATGAAGAATCACATTTTCTGTGAAATTGTGACATACTGTATTAGAGGACATTGTACTATGAAAACATATTGTAAGTTTCAGAACTCAAAACTTCCTCTTCAGCTTAAACAGAGCATTTATTTACCTAGCAAAAACAACTCATTTTGAAATTGGCCACAAGTGACATTACAATGTGGTGTTCATTTGAATAGCCCTGCCTCCACAACATAGTCAATCAATGCAGTGACTGAGCATCTGAGATACTTAAATACTGAAAGAGGTACTAATTTCACTGTATTTTGCTTTTAACTAATGAAAATGTTAACATCATTTAAAGTTAATGTTTTAGACAATGATGAGGAACAGATCTATCACATGTGACTGCTAGGATCAATTTCCAGGAATAATTACTTAATAGCAAAAATCAAGACATATGAAGCAATGACATCTTGCTGCCTATGAAGTTTGATGGTTCATATAATGAACTCAACTCCTGAAGACGACCCATTCCTAAAGGTAACTCATCAGCTGGGCTGTTCTAAGAGAGAAAATAACCCAATAAATATACCCAACAGGCCCAACCCAACATTTGGGCTGAAAAAATAACCCAGCATTTTTAGAGTGCAAATATTAACTCATAATGGCAGAGCAAAGGTATACGCTTCTTTATATTCTTGATGAAATCATGCTCCAAATAGAGGTCCACCCTGTTTCACCAAGGTCCACCCACTTGAAAATTGCTGGCCTGGCCACTAACAGGTGGTATGCTTTTCCCATAAAACTATTGGTCTTAGCTCTTAAGAGCATTCTCTACATGCACAGTTGCGAATGTTCTTTTCTTTTTAATGTGTGCTTTTAAGCTAAAATCTGACCATATAGCATCACTCATTCATAGATTTGAGAATAAAATTACTTTTAATTTACCTCACTGAGAAATGTCCCCCTTTAATTTACCTCACTGAGAAAAGTTGTTTTCTTAAATAATCAAACTAATTAACTACATAATTAAATACATAGTTTTGTATTTATTTTTGTGTTGGAGGCTAAGATCTACTGTTTTTACACAATCACACTGCTTTGTTCATAAAATGTGCATTTGCAATGTTTCATTTATAATTTGTGGGTTAACCATCGGGGAGAAAGCAATAGGGCAGTGGAAGCACAAGCGTAAATGTACAAACATTAACTGATTAAGTGGAGATCTGGCTTTGCGCCCACACTGATACCAGTGACATCAATGCATAACAGTGTGAGCGTGACAGCACCTTTCAGTGTCAGAGACGGAGATGAGCAGTTTGTAAAGAGAAGGAATGTGGGCAGACGTGCTAAGATTTTTCAAGTAAATACAGTATAACACCGACATAATTCTTTATGAATTTAATACAATTTCATCCAGCCACTTTATACCAACTTGTGCAAAGGTAAGCATGATACATTTTTCTTTCATACATTTTTTTCTTTTTCTTTTTATTGTAAACTATTATTTTATTTTATCTATTAAAACGTACATGGCTGTTCTCTCTACCTGTAGCTTTGGTCTTCAGCAGTCAACACCCGAGTGCATTGAACCACGTACTCGTGAGAACGAATAGCATCAGGTTGAGATTGTGCATCAGTACTCTGCTGCTTTTCCTGCAGTTCCTGGATGTAGAAGGTTACATTTCCAACCAAATTTGAACCTCTAAATTTGAGGAAGAAAATTTTGTTAAGCGAAAATTTACTTAATACATACACTTAATACATACAATGCAAGTGAATGGGTGCACATGCGCTCTGATTGGTCCACGGATTGGGAAGGAGTATGAAACATCTATACATATTTTAAACTTGCTTAAACACCCATGCAAGTGTAATTTGCCATCCAGTACAGTAGATGGCGATAATGCTCCTAAAGAGTTAATCACCATTAGATGAGAAGAAGATATGTGGGGGGGTGCAGCTTTAGTTTTTTAGTTGTTTTCTGTTTGAAGGTTGTGTTACTTTATTTTCCTTTTGTTTGTGGATTTTGTTATGCCATAAGTAATTTATGAGTTTGTAAGTCTTTTTGTTTGGGTTCAAATAAAGACCCATTTTTTTCAGTTTAGAGCTTGTGTTACTTGTTTCTCAACCTTGGTCCCTCACATATGGTGGCAGCGGTGGGATCTCCAGCCAGTCAAGTACACCAAGCATTTGACAGACTTGGGATGGATGTCATTGGTCCGGTTGAGAGGAGTCGATCAGGGAACCGATTCATGGAAAAAGAGTGTTTGGCCATAAAACGGGCACTGGATTCCCTAAGATACTATCTACTGGGTCGTAAGTTTACCCTGGAGACCGATCATAAGGCATTGCAGTGGTTGGTTTACAAGATAGTATCTAGCCATGTAGGCCTTCAGATTCAAGATCCAACATGTGTCTAATAAAGTCAATGTTACAGCTGACTATCTCTTCTGCTCTACCAGCGAGATTCCTGAAGGGGGGGGGGGGGTGACGGCCCTAGTGGTGGCTGCACAAAAGTGGTAATGTAGATGCATCTCACACACACACACACACACACACACACACACACACACACACACATCTACATGGAGGACATGTGCTGTTCATTTATGGTTAATCTCTTTATTTAATCTTCTCTCTCTCTCTTTCTTTCTGTCCACATTTTTTTGGTTACAGTATAATGGTAGTTTACAATAACCACAGGAATAAATCGGTATTCATTCATTCTTTATTGCTTTAGGTTTGCATATCTTTATTTACATTGTTACTGATTTGGAGTGCGCACAAATTAGTTTCATTGTATCTGTTATTTATATTTGTTTCTATTTGAAAATAAGTTTACCGGTGATGAGTGGCGATGGTCTTCAGACACTGATTGCAGAAGCAGCAGACTGGGTTGATGAAAATTAGAGTCTGGTCGGGAATGGAATTTAAGCATTATTTGTTCCATCCTGACATACCATTTGCTCAGATTGCATGGGGAGGAGGAAAAAATGATTTCTTTATTAATTGACTTCTTTAATTGTATATTTATGATATCTTATAAAATTTGCTTTTTTTAATTTTTGATTTCATAAATGTATTTGTTTGATTCAATCTTGGTTTATTTAGGATTATGTGTCAAATGTACAGATACTTGGTTTTCCCTCCTTGTCTTGTAATGGGCCCATCCTTTCTTTACAGGCTGTTGCTTTGTTCATTTGTGGGGGGTGCAGCTTTAGTTTGTTAGTTGTTTTCTGTTTGAAGGTTGTGTTACCTTATTTTCTTTTTGTTTGTGGATTTTGTTATGTCGTAAGAAATGTATATGAGTTTGTAAATCTTTTTTGATTTGGGTTCAAATAAAGACTAATTTTTGTTCAGTTAGGAGTTTTGTTCCTTGTTTCTCGATCCCTCACAGTATGCAAATTCAATCTGTCTTCCTTTGTGTTGCTTTTAAAGACTGGCTGTAGTGTGAGCCAAAAAGCATTCGAAAGCAGGCTGTGCTTTCGGATATCATTGGTTGGACCCACTGAACGAAACTTAACTGAACTAGTCTGCCATTTAGTTAGTAATGTACTGGTAAACTAGTTCACGACGACATGAATTAATCAAGTCATATGAACAATGATCTGCTAAACCGAGAGAAGCTGCATGTCGTTCTTTTATATTGTCAATCTCGTTAAACAAGAATAGGCACTCTGCGGTGCTGAAGTTTCTTAGTAGAATTTAAATTAAGGATAATTAGACTTGCTCTGGTCAAGAATTACTGCAAGCGCAAAGGCCTGGTCAAATATGGTCATTGAACGAATTAATGAATGAATCTGAACAAAGCTTTTTGGTGAATGAAAACAAAAGAAGTCACTGAAATGAATCAAGCTCCACCACTAAAAACCACCTCTTGCACGACACAAGCATTTGAGCCTCCTCTGCATAGATATTCATATGTAGATCCCATATTAGCAGCTGTTTGGACCGCAATACTGTTTATGCAGCGGTCTGAGGCATCTCCTGCACTAACTTTCATTCAAACTGATTCAAACAGCTCTCTTTGTTTGACTGTTCCAAGATGGCGGTGCAGTTAACGTATCCAAACCAGCCGAACAAGGCATGTATGATTATCTATGCTCCTGTCACATTCCCTGTTGTCTTTTGTTTTTGTGCTTTTATGTTGAAGTTTAGTTTAGTTCCTTTTTCCTGTTAGGTTTTTGTAGTCCTTTGTAGTTTCATTTTATGATTGGTTTTCCCCTGATTGGTTCTCATTCCCTAATCGTTTCCCCAGGTGTTCCTTGTTTTCCCTTGTGTATTTAAGCCTTTGTTTTCCCCAGTTTATTTGTCAGTTCTTGCATGTTTTGTTATGTGCTAGGTTCCTTGTTATTTCTTTATTCTGAATTTTTTATTCTTTTTAAGAAAGCTGCACTTGGATCCTCTCTCTTTGCCTGCTTCGTCACAGCTCCTCTGTTGTAAACAACACTGCACTTCAGTTGTTTTCCAAGTATTTCATGCATCAGTTCTCACGCATCTAAAAAAAAGTTTTATTTAATTATCTTTTCTTATACACTGAGCGTTTTGCTTCAGAAGATATTCATATGTCCACTGGAGTTGTGTGGATTATTTTTATTATGGTTCTATGAGTTTTTTTGGAGCTTCAGAAATTTGGCACCCATTAACTTGTATTTTATGGACCTACAGAGTTGAAATATTCTTCCAAAAGTCTTTATTTAGCAGAAGAAAGTCATACACATTTGGGATACAATGAGGGTGAGTAAATAATGAGAGAATTTTCATTTTTGGGTGAACTATTCCTTTAAGAATTATTTGGACACTTAAATGTGTTGCATTAGATAACCCTTTTAAGCCCAAAAATACTTTGGTCAGATGTACAGGATGTGTGACACAAATGTCCTCATCAGCAGAGTGTTCAAGCGCATCCCGATTCTTTTATCTGTGTGTCTTTTACACGCAGAATGTGCATGCTCCTGGAACTATTTGCACTAATAAGTTGGTCCACAAGGTGGCAACACTCAATTAACATTGGATGTGAATGTCAAGAAAATGTGTGTGAGTAGGTCAGGAGATACATGCAAATGCATATAACATGAGTGTGAAGGACTATAAAGACTATAATCTTTATTGAGGACTCGGTAGCTCAGCAAGTAAAGATGCTGACTATCACACCTGGAGTCTTAGATTCAAATCCAGGGCATGCTGATTGACTCCATTCATGCTTTCTAAGCAACCAGTTGGCCCAGTTGCTAGGGTGGGTAGAGTCACGTCCGGTTAACCTCTTCGTGGACGTGGTTATAATGTGGTTCTCGCTCTCGGTGGGGCACGAGGTGATTTGTGCGTGGATGCCACGGAGAATAGCATGAGCCTCCACAAGCGCTAGGTCTCCAAGGTAACATGCTCAACAAGCCGCGTAATAAAATCCGTGGATTGACTGACTCTGATACAGAGGCAACTGAGATTCATCCTCCACCACCTGGATTGAGCTATGCCACCACGAGGACCTAGAGCACATTGGTAATTAGGCATGCCAAACTGGGTAGAGAAGGGGAGAAAATCCCCCCAAAATATAAAAAATAAATAAGTCTTTATGGATCTAAACTCCTGAAGATAAAAAGTCAGGTGTATCGGTTTACTATCCACAACTTTAGCCAACTTCATAACCGAGAGCTGAATCTCTGCACAGAATTAAAACTTCAATGCCTACATGTGTATAAAATGTCCATTCAAACATGAAGGGTAACTTGAGTGCTTGAGTATAGGTGTAATCTGGTTTGACTGTCACAACTGTTAGGGCTGTAGATGCTCTTGAAGGCTTCTGTGTTATCACAAGTGAACACCTGCACAGGGTCAGTGAATTAACAGTTTATGAATGAATAAGTCAGACTATCTAAACATGAATACTGGTAATTACAGAAGACAGACTCACTTGTGCTTCCAGAAAAGCAGAAAAGTAATGTTGATTTCCTTAAACACTTTAATGTTGTCACGGCTGTACCCTGTATTGTCTTCTCTGCCGTGTGCGTGCGTGCGCGTGCGTGTGTGTGTGTGTGGTTAAAACTGCTTCAGACGCTGCACTGCTGGTTGATGATTGGGAACTTATTCATAAGCCTAGTGCTGAAAGATTGTGTGAGCGCCAGGGTCATACACGGGTAAATTCTTTCATAGTCCCTAAAAGTCCAGTCAGGCGTTTTGTGGAAAAAACAAGTGACAATGATTCTTGTAATTATTGTTTAGAAAAAGGACATTGGAAGTCGAATTGTCCAGTGCTTAAATTAAAGACTTCAAGTGCAAAATTTGTTAGACCCAACTATTTCGCGAAGCCTGCTGTCCTGGCTTCTGCTGTTCCTGTGGTAAGGCAGTCTGATTTTTTACCAATGGTAATGACTACAAATGTAGAAAATAACCAGCAGTTATTTAAACCATTCATTTCTAATGGTTTTGTGTCGCTACCGGGTAGTGTTGATAAGGTTGCAGTGAAAATTCTTCGAGACACAGGGTCATCCGAGTCGTTTATTTTAGAGTCTGTGTTGCCCTTCTCAACTGAGTCGCACACTGATAGCTCGCTTTTGATTCGCGGAATTGGGCTTAATATATTATCCGTACCCCTGCATAAAGTGGATTTGACCTGTGTGCTAGTGCATGGAGTAGTGGATCTTGGTATACGCCCTATTCTACCTGTTGATGGCGTCTCATTGATCCTTGGAAATAACTTAGCCGGCGGACGCGTTTGGGTTAATAAATGGCCCTTTCTAGTTGTGTCTGATGCACCGTCTTGTACTGGTGATTCGGATGAGAGTGCGCAACAGTATCCGGAAGTGTTTGTTGCGTGTGCGGTAACTCGTTCCGGTGCTCAGCCCAGGGCTGAAGAAGTTGTTAGTGGGGCTGAATCATGTTTCGTTCTGAGTGATTATCCCATTGTGGTTTCTCGGGAGGAGTTGTCAATTGAGCAGCAGAAGGATGAAACATTACAATCACAATTTGAACAAGTCGTTGATAGCAGTGAAATTCGGAACAGAGCACAAGGTTATTTCATTGAGCAGACTGTGTTATTGAGGAAGTGGTCCCCGCATGCTGTTGATGGTATGGGAGATTCTGTAATTCAGGTCGTGATACCAGTAAAATTTTGCGATCAACTCGCTGGTCATGCTGGTGTTCAGAAAACGTATGATAGAATTCTTCGATATTTCTACTGGCCACGTATTAAAAAGGATGTTGCCAGTTTTATTAAGACCTGTCATACATGCCAGCTTACCAGTAAACCGAACCAAAATTTTACGTCGAAATTGTTTGCGGAAGTGCTTTTTGAGCTGGGTATTAAGCTGTCCACAGCATATCATGCCCAGAGTCAAGGGGCACTCGAACGTTTCCATTCTACTTTAAAGTCGTTATTGAGAGCCTACTGCCTGGAGATGCAGTGTGACTGGGAAGAAGGTCTACCGTGGTTGATGTTAGCAGCCAGGGAGGTCACGCAGCAGAGTATTGGTTTTAGCCCAAACTAACTGGTCTTTGCTCACAAAGTACGGGGGTTATTAGCTGTCTTACGTGATCAATGGGTTGACTCGGAACCACCGAAAAAATTGTCAGAGTACGTACTGGGTTTCCGTCGTCGGCTTTCATTGGCTGGGGAGTTAGCTGGGAAATGTTTAAGTAAAACTCAGGGGAAAATGAAAAAATTGTTGACCGTTACACTGAACATCGGAAGTTTAGTGTTGGAGATCAGGTTATTGCGCTTCTGCCTGTAGTAGACTCCCCGTTCCAAGCTAAATATACTGGACCGTATGAGGTAATACATTGTGGGGCTATGGATAACTATACAATTCTGATGCCAGAACGAAGGAAGTCATCCCAAGTCTGTCATGTAAATCTCCTTAAGCCTTATTATCAGCGAAGCCGTCCATTTTCAATGCCAGTGGCGCCTGTGGTGCTAGTGGACAGCTCCCCCCAGTCGTGTGTTACGCAGGTTATGAAAAGCATGCCTGTGGATGAATTAGAATCTCCTGATGACTGCATATTACTAGGTCGTTTAAAGAATTCTGAGACGTTGAAAAATTTGTCATCTAATCTTAAACATTTAGACGCATCGCAAAGTCAAGAATTGATCAGTTTGCTTTCGGAATTTCCGGAGTTGTTTTCGGATGTTCCAACCCAAACAACAGAGTTGGAGCATGATATCGAGGTGGGCGAGGCTGCTCCTGTCCGTCAGCGTTTTTACAGGGTTCCGCTGAGTAAACGAGAGGTTTTGGAAAAGGAAGTCCAGTATTTGCTGGATAACAGGTTAGCCGAGCCTTCATTTTCCAGCTGGTCCTCGCCGTGTTTATTAGTCAAGAAGTCTGATGGTACATTCCGTTTTTGTACAGATTATAGGAAACTGAATTCTGTTACAAAACCAGACTCTTTTCCTTTGCCGAGAATGGAGGAATGTGTTGATCAGGTCGGTGCTGCAAAATTTGTGACGAAATTAGATTTAGTGAAAGGCTATTGGCAGATTCCGCTGACAGAGTGTGCGCGCGAGGTCTCCTCGTTTATAACACCAAATGGATTATTCTCTTACCGGGTTATGAGTTTCGGTCTCCGAAACGCACCGGCAAAGTTTCAAAGAATGATGAATAGGATTATTGCGGGACTAAAAGGTGAGACTGTTTATTTGGATGATACTATCGTGGTAAGTGAAACACCTTGGTCAGAACACCTTGAATGTTTACGCCTGCTTTTAGTACGTCTCGCTCGGGCAAATCTTACATTGAATCTCGCTAAGTGCGTGTTTGCAGGAGCGACAGTAACGTATCTTGGTAAGGTAGTAGGGCAAGGACACGTGCGTCCAGTGAGGGAGAAGGTGAGAGCAATAGATGAATATCCTGTTCCTGTTACTAAGAAGGAATTAATGAGTTTTCTGGGTCTGGTGGGTTTCTATCGTTGTTTTTGTAGGAACTTCTCTACAGTTGTTGCTCCTTTAACGGACTTACTGAAAGCTAAAGCCAGGTTTGTTTGGTCTGTAGCTTGTCAGAATGCTTTTGAGGCAGTGAAAATGTTGCTGACTTCAACACCTGTTTTAATGGCACCTTGTCTGGAAAAGACATTTAAAATTCAGGTAGATGCCAGTAATGAAGGAGCAGGGGCAGTGTTGATTCAAGAGGATGATGTAGGTATTGAGCGGCCAGTTTGTTTTTTCTCTCGAAAGTTCAATAATCATCAAAGGAACTACTCCACAATTGAAAAAGAGGCGCTTGCGTTGATTTTGGCTCTCCAGCATTTCGAGGTATATGTAGGCGGCAATAGCTCAGCGGTAATAGTTTATAGTGACCATAACCCGCTTACATTTTTACACTCGCTCAAGAATCCAAATCAGTGGCTTATGCGTTGGTGCCTATTTCTTCAGCCCTTTTATTTAGATGTTAGCCATGTGAAGGGCTCGGGAAATGTAGTGGCCGACTCGTTGTGTAGGGCACCATTGTAAGCCACTTTTGTAGGAGGTTGCCTTGGATTATTAACAGGTTTGTTTTGTTTTTTTTTGTTTTTGTATGCTATCCTCCTGGGGGTAGGTTTTTGTTGGTAATGTGTATGTATAGGCCTATATTGAAATGATATCCGTTAGTGCGGTTGGGAGTGGTTTTTAGGTTGTTGGCGGAAACTTATTGGTTTCCTTTTCTTAAGGGGGGGGGGGGGTGTCACGGCTGTACCCTGTATTGTCTTCTCTGCTGTGTGCGTGCGTGCGCGCGTGTGTGTGTGTGTGTGTGTGTGTGTGTGTGTGTGTGTACGTGTGTGTGTGTCACGGCTGTACCCTGTATTGTCTTCTCTGCCGTGTTTGTGTGTGTGTGAGTGTGCGTGTGTGTGTGTTTGTGTGTGTGTGTGTATGTGCTTTCCCTGCAGGTGCGCCGCGGAGCTGAGGGGTAATCAGGTGGGCCTACCGATAAGAGCGTTCCTTTTCGTACATCGAGGCCTGGCCAGGACTGAGATGTTGATCAGCGTTGCGGCGTATTGTTAAGACTTTGAAGAATGTGAAAAATAAAGAGAGTATTGTAACCGCCGTAAGCCATTTTCTCCTCCTTCATTGTTGCTTCCCATTAAGGGCGTAACAAATGTACTTGGCACAGTTCTTTTTCATTTTGTCGAAGAGCTTCACATGAAAAGTTCACAGTTACTTTTGTAATCTCCGTTCCCTGTGGGAGGGAACGAGACATTGTGTCAAATAAAGTGACACAAAGGGTCTTCCTTGGGAGCCTTGTGTACCTCTGAACTTGAGAAATGGCCAATGAACAGGAGATTGTGCAAAGCCCGGTTGAGAACTCGCTAGTCCAATATTGGCCGCAACCCACCACCTTTTTTGGGTATGATGAAGTAAAGGCTGTAGTTGCAGAGTTGTGATCTCTGCCCGTAAAGTGCTGGCTTTTTTCGCCGCGTATGGAGGTGGAGTGAATACCGCTGAAATGAGGTAGGAGCCGGGTGAATTGAACCGCATAGCCGAGTCGGATGGTCTGGGCCAACCAACACGACAGGTTGGACAGCGAAAGCCTCACGTCCAGAGTCCACGCAAGGGGCGCTAACAAGGCGATCGTTTTTGACGTACCGGGTGGGGCCTGACGTGGAGGTTCCACAGGTCTGGGCGCCGGTACTAGAGGGTGCACCATTCCTAAGAAAGAGGGTCCTTCCTCAGGGGAATTTGCCAGGGAGGTGCTGTCGGGAGGAGCGTGAGATCCGAGAACCAAGTCCGAGTGGGCCAGTAAGGAGCCACTAAGGTGACTTGTTCCTCGTCCTCCTTGATCTTGCACAGCACCAGTGCAAGAAGGCTCAGTGGGGGAAATGCATATTTGCGCAGCCCCCGGGGCCAGATGTGTGCCAATGCATCTGTCCCGAGAGGGGCTTCTGTCAGGGAGTGCCAGAGTAGGCATTGAGTGTTGTCCTGGGAGGCAAAGAGATCTACCTGTGCCATTCCGAATCGACCCCAAATCAGCTGGACCACCTGGGGGTGGAGCCTCCAATCTCAGCTGGGTGAAACCTGTCATGACAGCGTGTCTGCCGTCGTGTCAGGATATGAGTGGTGCGCAACGACCTGAGTCGCAGCTGACTCCAAAGGAGGAGATGGCGGGCGAGTCGTGACATATGACGAGAGCGCACGCCGCCTTGGCGATTTATGTACGCTAACATCTTTGTGCTGTCTGAACGGCTCAAGACGTGCTTTTCCTGAACCAGTGGGAGAAACCTCTGCAGAGCAAGGAATACAGCCAGCAACTCTAGGCAGTTGATGTGCCAACGCAGCCGGGGCCCTGTCCAGGAGCCAGCGGCTGTGTGCCCTTTTCACATGGCGCCCCAACCCAGATGAGAGGCATCTGTGGTGACCATGACACATCTGGACACCTGCTGTAGGGGGACTCCAGCCTGCAAAAAACCGAGGTCTGTCCAAGGGTTGAAAGTCTGATGGCAGGAAGGGGTGATCAAAACACGGTATGTGCCATGGCGTTATACCAACCTCTGGACTCAAGTCTGAAGCCAGTGCTGAAGCGGTCTCAAATGCATCAACCTGAGTGGTGCGACCACGGCCGAGGATGCCATATGCCCCAGGAGCCTCTGGAACTGTCTTAGAGGAACAACTGTGCCAGGCTCAAAGAGAGCGTGGCACCTGATCACCGACTGCGCACGCTCGTTCGTTCGTGAGGCGTGCTTTCATTAAGATTGAGTCTAACTCAATGCTGAGAAAAGAGATGCTCTGAACAGGGGTGAGCTTGCTCTCTTCCCAGTTGACCTGAAGCCCAAGACAGCTGAAGTGCCGTGAGAATGTTGCACACTGGCTGGATGACCCAGGGAGTGAGGAAATTGCTCTTTTATTGAGAATATGGGTACCGCAGCCTGAAGGGAATGCGGGAAAGGAAAACAAGGATTTTCCGCCCGGCCCGGGTGGTCTTGGTACCAGCTCTGGAGTGAACATATGACTGCCCGGGTCTTCCGTCTCAGGAGCGCTTAGGAGCTTTACGGGTCCTAGAGGGGGTCCTGGAGATGGAGGGCGTACACCGCCTGCGAGGCGCTCAAAGCTGGGGCTGAGAGCTGGGCCCAGGTTGAGGTGGAGCTGCCTGTTTTTTAGCCGCAGAGGGACGCCCTCGGCAGGCAGGCAGTGCGGGATGCCCTTGAGCAGTGCCACGGCATGATTTGGGATATAGCCTCCGTCTTCCTCTTTACCGCTGAAAACTGCTGGGCGAAGTCATTGACGGTGTCGTTGAAGAGGCCAAGCTGGGAGACGGGGGCATCGAGAAAGCTTGCGTTGTCAACGTCGCACATCTCGACCATGTTCAGCCTGAGGTGCCGTTCTTGGAACACGAGGGTGGCCATCGCCCGCCCAAGTGACCGTACTGCGACTTTCGTAGCTCTGAGAGCGAGGTCGGTAGCAGAGCGCAATTCCTGCAGCACATTGGGTCGGGAGTTCTAAGGTGCAGTTCTTTGAGTGCCTTCGCTTGGTGGACCTGCAGGAGAGCCATGGCCTGCAGGGCGGAGGTGGCCTGTCCGGTTGCGCTGTAGGCTTTTGAAGTCAGCTAAGATGTCACCCTGCTGGCCTTGGAGGGGAGCGCCAGGCAATCCCGCCAGGTGGCAGAGTTTTCGGGACACAGGTGGATCCTGGTGGACATCCGTGTACCTTTGAGCCACCCTGCCATCAAGGGCAGTGAGAGCGTACGAGTGAAGGGTTCGATTTTGGGCATTAAAGGTGCACTCCATGACCTCGTCAACTCATCATGCACCTCTAGGAAGAAAAGGTACCGGGGGGCATGGCTGGGAGCAACACCCTGACCCGAGGTACCAATCGTCGAGCCGTGAAGGCTATGGGGAGGACGGAGGGTTCCAGTCCAAGCCCACACTTACGGCAGCCCAGGCAAGCATATCGGCCATCAGCGCGTCGGCCTCAGACTGGGCGAGCTGACCCGAAGTTGGCAGCGCAGTCGAGTCATCTGCGTCAGACACCTGAGCGCGCTCCGATGCAGCGGAGACTACCTCATCCAATTCCAGGGGCTCAAAGGAGAACGCAGGCTGTCTGCGAGGCGAGCGGTGCTCATCCCGAGCCCGGATTGAAGCAAGTGAGCATGCCAGGGGGCGGGTGGTTTGTGGGGATTTACCTGGCAAAACCGAGCCCGCCCCGCTGCGATCCCCAAGTCGCCTCCATCGGCAGCCGACTCGTCCTCAATCCCGTGGGAAGGAGTGACGTGGGGGCGGCTGAAGTGGCGTTCATTTTGAGGAATGAAAGCCGCGACAGCAATGCTGCCATGGTCATGTTCTCGCAATGAGTAGCAATGAGAATATGACCATCGGTCTTGGAGAGATATCGACCGCATCTGGGAACAACACAGAGGCGGAAAGTCATCTTTAAAAAGACGCGTACTGAAAAGGACGTTCAGTGCCTGCTCGTGTATTGCTCTTTTAGAGAATCAAACTCTTTTAGGAGGGGAAAATACTCTTTCAGACAGAAAGCGCTGTTAAAGCGCCCAGGGGCGTGGACTGCACAACAGCAGTGCTTCTTGTCAAGAGAGGTGAGTGGAACAATGGATCAATATGATCAGATGCCTAATTCACTGGCATCATTCATATACAGCGGCATCTGCCTCATAAATTCTTGGCATCATCCATAAACAGCGGCAGATGCTGTGTAAATTCACTGGCATCATCCATAAATAGCGGCAGATGCCATGCAAATTCACTGGCATCATTCATAAACTCATAAACAGCGGCATCTGCCTCGTAAATTCACTGGCATCATTCATATACAGTGGCAGATCCCGTAGAAATACACTGGCATCATCCATAAACAGCGGCAGATGCCATAGAAATTCACTGGCATCATCCATAAACAGAGACATATGCCTTTTAAATTCAGTGGCACAAGCCACAAAAAACGGCCGTAAAGTCAGAAGTGCCGCTGCTAGATTCCGCTGCCGCTATTTGAGCCTGCTGTCTCTCAACTTTTGTGTGTGAAGGAGAGAGAGAGAGATTTAGGCTATTAGTTTATTTGTATGTAATGATGTATATAGATTCCTATTTTAAATATGTCAAATATTTTGGGTATACTGTATATTAAACAATACATTTATTAAAAAGACCAGTGCGAGAGAGATTCGGGCCAGTTGCTAGAACTATCACTTGCCCGATCGGGCCAGTGTTGCATTTATGGCATCATTCATATACAGTGGCAGATGCCGTAGAAATACACTGGCATCATCCATAAACAGCGGTGTGCATCGTAAGTGCAAGCAGACAACAAGCGAGAGCACAAAGCTTACACGGAGAGAACACAGTGTTCCCACCGAGCTCTTGGAGATGAGTTAGCATGATAATTAGATTTAAAGCAAAAAAATTATTATAATAGTGATTATTATATTAAGCACATGCATAATATGACGTGACAAGGCACAGTCGCGTAAGCAGACAAGAGCTTGCAGACACATCAATCTTTTTCAAGTGCATCTTACAGCATCTATTACTAATGTGTTGAAAATTGCTGGGAGAAAAAAAAACTCACTTTATGAATTTCAGAGCGGGATTGCACATTTTACGCAACATTTCAATGACACCTGCACATTCTGTGTTCATAGTGTGGAAAATACCAAATGTATTTTTTTGTTTGTTTTTTTTTTCATTTTAACATGTTGGTGCTAATTATTGATCCACACATAAGAACACAATAAATCAACCTTTTCTTTCTGTTAGACTGTAAATCTAAGTGCTTCTCTCTCATCATCTCTCTTGGTGCAGCTTAAAAGCTATTTAACATGCATAAGCTCTCGTAAAGTCACAGAGCACTACGTTTTGTTCCCACTGTAAAAATAAAAAAACAACAACAGTCAACATTTTTTGACTTTAGATATGAAGCTCTGGACAAAAAGTAATAAACTTGGTTAAATTCCGGTGTTAAAGTTGGGATGAGAAGAATTGGGAGGACACGGAAGGTGGGTTGCTCCACTCAGGTAATGATTTTTACTGAACACACTGCAGCGCTCACAGCTTTACAATAATGTCTCAGAATAGCAACACTTCAGCTTCACAATAACAACTCTACAGCTTCACAATAACATCTGTTCAGGACCCAGACTCTCTCTGCCTTCTGCTGGTGGCGTGGGTGGTTTTATCCGCTGTCCCCACTGCTCACTGGAATTAGAGAAAGTTGTTAGTCATAATTTAGCTCAGGTGTAAGTGCCCTTACCGCTTTCTCGCTCTCTCCGGATGGGCACTTGACCACGCCCCCACTGCCACACCTGGTTATCCACGTGCCTGGAAATCTGAGATGCTCAGCATCCAAAATGTAAGTATACTATACATTTAACTAGGTAATGTTTCAAAACATAAACATTCATTCAACATGCTAATGCCATCTGATATAAAAAGAAGCAAAATCACGATGGCCATTATTATTAATATCATAGCTGTTCAGCTCGAAGATGTCTTTATATCATCCTCAGAACATACCTATTACATTTCTCGTTTCTGGAATATAGAGGTATTTTTGTTTTTGTGCTTTATGTATCAGTCAGTGTTGGTCTTGTTTGGGTTGTCTAATTTTATGTTTATATCCACATTCTTAATTCACAGATTAGGCTTCATGTCTACCTACTGTACATTACCCATCACAACCAATTAACTGCATTGTCTCCTCTCTGAAGAAATGGGAAGCTCAGTGATTATTGATGCTGACTTTTCACCCCCGGAGTCATGAGTTCGATTCCAGGGCATGCTGAGTGACTCCAGCCAGGTCTCCTAAGCAACCAAATTGCTCTGTTGCTTGGGAGGGCAGAGTCACTTGGGGTAACCTCCTCATTGGTCACTATAATGTGTGCTTCTCGCTCTCGTGGGGCGCTTGGTGAGTTGTACTTGGATGCAACGGAGAATAGGTTGGGACTCCAAATGCACTACGTATCCACGGTAACATGTCATGTCAACAAGCCACGTGATAAGATGGCTTTCATCCTCCGCCATCCAAACTGAGGCAAGACACTATGCCACTACGAGCACTTAGAGCGTATTGGGAAGAAAAAGGTGAAAACATTACACAGGGCCCAAAAGTTGACAGCATGACTAAACAGGTGACTGAAAATGCATAATCTGCTCCACTGAACACCACTGAATTCTTCGGCTGAGGTTATGTATTTATAAATTCATGTCTTTAAAGTGCTTAAATGGGTTACATAAAGCATAAAGCTGTAATTTACAGCTATGTTGTAAATTATAGATGTGAAATTTTTTTAAGTGAAATTATCTTAAAATATATACATGTATATATAAAAAATATTTAGCTTCTGACACGTTCCCTTTACAAAAAGCTTCACTATGATGCTGCGCTTTGCTAAGCCCTATGGGGAACAATCTTATTGTGAGCAGCTTTGAATATGTGTGTAACATGTCAATGAAAATTGACTGGAATTTATAGCCTGGGCTGGCGAGATCATTGAATGCACCTGTGACTAGGCTATAAATAGAGGCGTCACCAGAGAGTTGTCAGATGATTTTTCTTCAGAGCATACTATGACTGTGTGTCTCACAAACCTGCTAAAAACCTCTTTCTTCCCTTTTGTTAGGCCACGTGAACAAGAAACCCCCTAACGCTCCAAATTAGAGGACAGATTTCTGTCTGGTGGCCAAGGGAAGGGAATGCCTCATCAGTCCCTTCCCTTCTTTGATTACCTCCACGATGAGCTTTCTCATTCGTGGGGGAAACCTTATACCTCGCACATTCACGTGCCCTCGACGTCGTTATATTCGACTATCGTGGGCGCTGAGGCACGAGGGTATTCAATGATGCCACCGGTCGAAGAGACACTTGCGGGTTATCTCTCGCCGGTTTCGGCATCATCTTTGAAAAAACCTGTTCTCCCCTCTAAGCCATGCAGAGCTACCTCCATGCTAGTGGGGAGGGCTTATCAAGCGGCGGGTCAGGCTGGTGCTGCGCTGCACACCATGGCTGTGTTACAGGCATACCAGGCTGACCTGCTAAAAGACCTAAGTGCGGCTAAATCTGTTGACGAAGATGCTTTCTCTGAACTTCGTCGAGCTACGGATCTATCTCTCCGTGCGACCAAGCAGTCAGCCCGTGCCATTGGCCGGTCTATGTCCGCTTTGGTCAGCGTGGAGAGACATTTGTGGCTTAACCTTTCAGGCATCAGAGATAAGGACAGTGTTTTCTTACTCGATGCCCCAATTTCGCCTTCTGGTCTCTTCGGAGACGCCATGAATAAGGTTATCTCCAGATTCCAGGAGGCGAAAAGACACGAGGAAGCCTTTGGGCGGTTTCTTCCTCGCCGCACTCAGGGGGCGAGGCCATCGGCCACCCAGTCTCGCCCCGATTCTGCTAGAAGGGAGGCTCAAAAGCAGAGCATGGCGAGTCGTGCTCCCCCTCGTAAGGATTGGGGACAGGCTCGTCGCCCTCAGCAGCCACCCAAACAAGACCTCAGGGTTGTGATTTCTAAAAGAAAGAAACCCTGACGGTCTTGTATCCAGCCTTGTGAGGGTAGTTCCCTTCGGGACGGGGTGCATGTATCATCCACTTCGGCCCTCCCGATACCCTCACGAAACCTCCTCACTCCCGCCGCCTTTGGTGTTTCGGGTGACAGAGGCTTCCAACAAAGAGTTGAATGTTCCGTTGCTTCCTGCCTTATTCCAGGACACGGAACACTCAACACTCCCTCAACAGGAAGTGTTGAAACTAGTTCCCATCTCAGAGAACCTGGCAGCGTGGAAACTTCTGCCAGGTATTTCTATGTGGGTTCTAAAAACAGTAGAAAAAAGCTACAGGATTCAATTCGCTCGCCGCCCTCCGAGCTTCAACGCCGTGGTATCCACTACCGTAAGACCGGAGCAGGCATGTCTACTGTGGAGGGAACTACAAAATCTCTTGGTAAAAGGGGCCATAGAACATGTTCCCCTTCCAGAGAGAGAGTCAGGCTATTATAGCAGATACTTCCTGGTTCCCAAGAAGGGGGGGAGTTGCGTCCGATTCTAGACCTTCGAGGCTTGAATCGTTCGGTCAAGACGTTCAAGTTCAAGATGCTAACGGTCAAGTCTGTCGTGTCTCAGTTCCAACATCATGATTAGCTGGTCATGATTGATCTCAAGGACGCATATTTCCATATTGGAATTCTGCCGCAGCACAGGAAGTTCCTGAGGTTCGCTTTCAGGGAAGAAGCCTTCCAGTATCGGGTTCTTCCATTCGGCCTAGCCCTATCACCCCACACATTCACGAAATGTATGGATGCAGCACTGGCTCCTTTGCGACTCCAGGGCATCCGCATTCTGAATTACTTAGACGACTGGCTGATACTAGCCCAGTCACAAGAACTGGCAGTTCAGCACAGGGATATCGTCTTGGCTCATCTAGGTTCTCTGGGTCTGAGACTCAACGTCAAAAAGAGCGTTCTTTCTCCGACCCAGGAAATTACCTATCTTGGGATTGTATGGAACTCGATCATGATGCAGGCACAGTTGTCTCCCGCTCGTGTCATGTCCATCCAGAACTGCCTGAGCAATGTCAGGCTAGGTCAATGTTGCACTGTTTTTCAGTATCAACGAATACTAGGTCTCATGGCGTCTGCGTCCACGGTGATTCCTTTGGGCCTTCTCCATATGAGACCGTTTCAGCTGTGGCTAAAAGCCAGGGGATTTCATCCAAGGGCCAGTCCCCTGAGGCAAATAAGGGTTACGCGCCGAGCGCTTCGTTCCCTTTCTATGTGGTTCAAACCCCGGTTTCTCACCTTGGGTCCCACTCTTGGTGCGTCGTGTCGTCGCAGGATGCTAACGACAGATGCCTCTCTGACAGGCTGGGGTGCGGTCTTAAGTGGTCATCCAGCCCAAGGGGAATGGGAGGGTCATCAGCTCGATTGGCACATCAACCGCCTCGAGCTGATGGCGGTATTTCTGGCCCTGAAATACTTCCTCCAACATTTGAGAGACTGCCATGTCCTTGTGCGGGTGGACAACACAGCAGCAGTCTCTTACATAAATCATCAAGGAGGGTCACCTGAATTTGCTGGCACATCGGATCCTCCTTTGGGCCCAGGGCAAGCTCCTGTCACTCAGAGCGATTTATATCCCTGGACGCCTAAATGTGGGAGCAGATTTTCTGTCCAGACAAAATTTACCGACGGGTGAGTGGAAACTCCACCCCGACATAGTACAACAAATTTGGGAGAGATTTTACAGAGTGGAAGTGGACCTTTTCGCCTCTCAAGAGACTGCGCAATGTCCCCTCTACTTCTCTCTGAGTCACCCAGCCCCCCAGGGTCTGGACGCGATGGCGCATGCATGGCCCAGACTGTGTCTGTATCTGTTCCCCCCGGTTTCTCTGCTCCCGGGAGTCTTGGCCAGAGTTTGCCAGCAAGGGTCTTGCCTCTTACTGATAGTGCCTTACTGACCGAACAGGATTTGTTTCTCAGAGCTGATATCTCTCCTCGACGGCTCGCCATGGGTGATTCCGGACAGGAGGGACCTTCTGTCTCAGGCACAGGGGACGATATTTCACCCCCGGCCCGAATTGTGGACACTTCATGTTTGGCCCCTGAAGGGTACCAACTGAGGGACACAGGGCTGTCGCCTGAGATTATCGAGACCATTCTTAGTGCTAGGGCAGAAGAATCTATGCAAATAAATGGGGTGTCTTCGAAAAGTGGTGCAGTTCACATGGTGCAGATCCAGTTAACTGCCAAGTTGTTTCAGTTCTGGACTTTCTGCAGAACAAACTGTCAGCAGGCATATGCCTGCCACTCTCAGGGTTTATGTGGCCGCCATTTCAGCTTGCCATGCCTTGATCGACGGGGTGCCTTTGGGGAAACATCCTCTACTCGCTCGCTTCATTCGTGGAGCCATGCGACTGAGGCCCCCTGTTAGGACCAGAACTCCTTCATGGGACTTAGCTGTAGTCCTGGAGGGTCTGGTTGAGGCCCTCTTTGAACCTCTAGAGTCAGCATCTGACAGACTTCTGACTCTCAAGATGGTCTTTCTCATGGCGATTACTTCTCTTAAGAGGATTGGGGATCTACAGGCTCTGTCTGTTTTGCCGACCTGTTTAGAATTTGCCCCAGGTATGGCCAAAGCTATTCTGCATCCTCTTCCTGACTACCTTCCTAAGGTGCCTTTTTCGGCATTACATCCTGTCACTCTGGAAGCCTTCTGCCCCCCGCCGTTCCTAACGCCAGAGCAGGAAAGACTTCACGGACTCTGCCCAGTCCGTGCCCTTCAGACTTATGTCCACCACACTAGCCAGTGGCGTAAGTCAGGGCAATTATTTGTCTGCTATGGGGTCCGCAACAGGGGGGCGGCCGCTACCAAGCAGACTATGTCACATTGGGTGAGGGATGCTATTGCCCTGGCCTATGAGGCGCGCGGTCAAGCTTCGCCAATAGGTGTCAGGGCTCACTCCACCAGAGGGGTTGCCTCCTCTAAAGCCTTGGCTAGAGGGGTCACTCTGCAGAAAGTTTGTGATGCGGCAGGCTGGTCCTCTCCGCACACATTCATCAGATTTTATAGTTTGGATGTCCATGCTACTCCGGGCTCTTACGTGCTTGAGTCGACATCTCAAACTCATGCCTGAACAAGTTTGTGACGCGGCGGGCTGGTCCTCTCTGCGCACATTCTTAATTTCTATGACAAATTTGTATGGGTTGGATGTTTTGCTACCCCGGACTTTTATGTCCTTGGGTCGACATCTCAAGCTCATGTCTGATCAAGTTTTGTGATGTGATCTTTATTTGTTACTCCGGACTCTTATGTCCTTGAGTCAACATTTCAAGCTCATGTCTGAACAAGTTTGTGATGCGGCAGGCTCGTCCTTTCCACACACGTTCATCAAATTTTTTTTTTTGGCTTAGATGTTTTAGCTACCCCGGGCTGTTTGCCCTTGGGTCGATGTCTCAAGCCCATGTCTGAACACGTTTGTGATGCAGCAGGCTGGTCCTTTCCGCACACATTCATCAAATTTTCTGGTTTAGATGTTTTAGGTACTCCAGGCTTTTACGCCCTTGAGTCGACATCTCAAGCTCATGTCTTAGACCTCTCGTGGTTTTTTTGTGAGCACACTTCACAACCGTAGGGGTCCGGACAGCCCCAGTGCGGCGGCGTGGGTATTCCGTTCCCCATAGCGCTTAGCAAAGCGCAGCATCATAGTGAAGCTTTTTGTAAAGGGAACGTCTCGGGTTACATGTGTAACCCTTGTTCCCTGAAAAAAAGCGGAACGAGATGCTGCGCTTCTTTGCCGCACTGGGACGTCCCAGGACTGTTCTTCAGAAAAATATCTGACGACACTCTGGTGACGCCTCTATTTATAGCCTAGTCACAGGTGCATTCAATGATCTCACCAGCCCAGGCTATAAATTCCAGTCAAATTTCATTGACGTGTTACACACATATTCAAAGCTGCTCACAATAAGATTGTTCCCCATAGCGCTTAGCAAAGCCCAGCATCTTGTTCCGCTTTTTTCAGGGAACAAGGGTTACACATGTAACCCGAGACGTTATTTTAAATCCGCGCATGATGGTAAAAACAGCTATTTTTAATTTTTGTGTTGGGCCAGCCCAACCGGCCAGTAAAAATAATCTTTAGAGTTGAGCCCTGATGTTAATAAATTTTAAAAGTTTTAAAATTTTAATAAATTTCCAGTTACCAGTTGGAAAGGTGAAAAACTGAAGTAAAACATTTATTTATTTATTTTACTTGTGATGCCCTCAGACATGAGATTGGACATTTGCAGCAGGAGGAGAGAATGGCGGGTGTGAAATAGTCCAGTATGAAGATCTGTGAAAACAATTATGTTTAAAACAGAACTGACAATCCATGTTATCTGATGCCCAAGCATCAAGAGAAACTACATCTTCATACAGTGGACCCAAATAGTATTTGGACACTTAAATGTATGAATTCCATTTCACTGGATTACAAAATATGAAATAAATTTAATCTGTATACAAATGATAATTTGTTTTTCAATAACTTTAAACCAACTGGTTATTGTTTTGTCATTTAAAACCTATCAAATGTATTTTGTGACAAACAACATTAATACAATTTTAAGTGTGACTTAAGTGGTCCCAAAAAATACTTTTTGGGACCACTGTATGGATTTTTGTAACTGCTGACCTGTAGGTGCCCAGAGACTCGCAGAGACTCTGTGTTTAGTAGACTATTATTACAGAAGCAAACAGCACATTGGCTTAATGATATATCAATCAAACCAGTGGGGCATGATGAGATATCAGATGTGATGTACTCACATGTGCAAGAAACAAAAACTAACCAAAACAAAACATAATGCACACTGACCTTCCATACTCCTGACTTTCTGCTGTCGGCAATGATGGTGTCCTGGATTCCTGTAACATCACATAAATAAATCTAGTTACAGTATAACGTCTCGTTACGTATGTAACCTCCATTCCCTGATGGAAGGAATGAGACGTTGTGTCGAAGAAGTGACACTAGGGGTCTCTCTTGGGTGCCGAATATGCCTCTGATCTATGAAAAAAAGGCCAATGAGAGTTGGCGAACAGTATTTGCAACCCCGCCCCCGGATACGGATATAAAAGCAAGGGAAATACACTCGTTCATTCAGGATTTTTCTGAGGAGCTGGGAGTGTTCCGGCCACCTCAGCGACGTGGCCGGGAAGACAAAACGTCTCGTTCCCTCCATCAGGGAACGGAGGTTACATACGTAACCAAGACGTTCCCCGTCTGCCGCTCACTTCGACGTCGTGTCAAAGAAGTAACACTAGGGGTCCACTTCAAATCATGCGCTGCTGACACAGAAGCGGGCAGGTATTTCACGTGCACAGGCGACCAACTGTGTTCAGGCTGTACGTACTCTTCCCCAATGCCCCAGAAAAGTCGTTGGAATCCTTTTGGTTACCCTAGAGGGGAACAAGGCGAAGCTTCCAACCAGGGAATGGGCCAAGCCTGGCCAGGCCTCTTTTTTCTCTATGTTTTCTCGGCATAGAGCAAGAGCAGTCAAGGCCCTTACTGCATCGTGGGAAGGAGGTCTTACCTGAATTCCTATTCTTTCAGGGGGAGAAGACCCTGCGGAGGCCACACCTGCCCGAAAGGGGAGGTAGAGGTGGCAAAATACATCACATGGCCTCTTCGGTCACATGTGGGAAGAATGGCGCGGTGGTAGATCCAGCCTCAACAGGGGGGAGTTGAACTGCAGACCCAAGAGGACTAGGGAGGAATCGACCAGGAACCTAAAAGGGGTCTCCTGGGAAGAAGGCGCACTGTTTTACCTCGGCAGAGGGAAAGGGCGCTGGATGCAAGTGATTCACCCGGTCAGACCATCGATGTGTACCGAGTTCTACGGGCTCGGACCTGAGAAAACATGGGACGAGACTGATTCAACCCTGAGATTGTAAAATCTCGCAAAGGTGTTAGGTGTTGCCCAGCCCGCAGCTCTGCAAATGTAGGGAGGTGCCCCTAGCCAGTGCCCATGAGGATGCCGCACTCCTGGTAGAGTGGGCTCAGACCCGTAGGGGGGGTGGCACGGCCTGGGTGTGATAGGCCAACAGAATAGCGTCCACCTCCCAGTGGGACAGCTTCTGTTTGGAGACAGCATTCCCTTTCTGCTGTCCCCCAAAGCAGACAAAGAGCTACTCAGAACATCTGAAGCTCTGGGTGTGTTCCAGGTAGGCACGCAAAGCACGAACCAGACACAGCAGTGAGGGGGCTGGGTCTGCCTCCTCCCGGGGCAGCGCTTGCAGGTTCAATACCTGATCTCTGAAGGGCGTGGTAGGAACCTTGGGAATATAGACCGGTCAAGGTCTTAGGATCATATATGTGTCTGCTGGACCGAACTCCAGGCAAATGTCGTTAGTAGAGAAAGCTTGCAGTTCCCCGACCCTCTTGATGGAGGCGAGCGCGATCAGCAGGGCCGTCTTTAGGGAGAGGGCCCTGAGTCCAGCTGATTCTAGCGGCTCAAAGGGGGATCTCTGAAGACCGGCGAGGACCACCGAGAGATCCCAGGAGGGGAATAGGTTTGGCCGGGAGGTATTTAGCCTCCGGGCACCTCTTAGGAACCTGACGATTATGTCGTGCTTACCCAGGGACTTGTCATCTACTGGGTCGTGGTGAGCTGTGATAGCAGCAACATACACCTTCAAGGTGGAAGGGAACAGCCTCCCCTCCAACCTCTCCTATAGGAACAGGAGCACTGACCTAACTGCGCACCTCTGTGGGTCTTCTGCCCAGGAAGAACACCAATTCACGAACAGACACCATTTCAGGGCGTAGAGTTGCCTGGTAGAAGGGGCTCTGGCTTGGTTGATTGTGGCTATGACCGTGGGTGGTAGACCAGCTAGATCTTCCGCGTCCCATCCAGGGACCAGACGTGGAGGTTCCAAAGGTCTGGATGCGGATGCCAGAGCGTGCCCTGTCCCTGAGAAAGAAGGTCCTTCCTCAGGGGAATTGGCCAGGGAGGGGCTTTCGTGAGGAGTACAAGGTCCGAGAACCAGGCCCGGGTGGGCCAGTAAGGAGCCACAAGAGTGACTTGTTCCTCGTTCCCCTGACCTTGCACAGCACCTGTGCAAGAAGGCTCACTGGGGGGAATGCGTACTTGCGCAGCCCCACTGGCCAGCTGTGTGCCAGTGCATCTGGCTCAAGGGGAGCCTCTGAGCGGACGTACCAGAGTGGGCAGTGGGAGGTCTCTCGGTAGGCAAACAGGTCTACCTGGGCCTTGCTGAACCGTCCCCAGATCAGCTGAACCGAGTGGGGGTGAAGCCTCCACTCTCCACCAGGCAAGCGTTATCGTGACAGCGCGTCCGCTATCATTGAGGTTGCCGCGGATGTGAGTAGCGCGCAGCGACTTGAGGAGACGACGGGCGAGTTGTGACATGTGGCGGGAGCATACGCCACCATGGCGATTTATGTATGCCACCGAGGTGGTGCTGTCTGACCTGACCACGATATGTTTGTCTCAAACTAACGGGAGAAACTTCTGCAGGGCCAAAAGGTCGGTCAACAACTCAAGGCAGTTGATGTGCCAACACAGCTGGGCCCCTTTCCACGGCCTGTTGTTCGTGCCCATTGCAAACTCGGGACTCGGGTCTGAAGCCAGTGTTGAAGCGGTCTCATATGCATCAACCCCAGCGGCGCGACCACCGCGGAGGACGCCATATGCCCCAGGAGCCTCTGGAAAAGTTTTAAAGGGACCGTTGTGCCTGGCCTGAAGGCGGCGAGGCACCTCAACACTGACTGGGCACGCTCGTTGGTGAGACGTGCTGACATTGAGACCGAGTCTAACACCATACCGAGAAAAGAGATGCTCTGGACTGGAGTAAGCTTGCTCTATTCCCAGTTGACCTGAAGCCCCAAATGGCTGAAGTGCCTGAGCACCTGGTCTATGTGAGCGCATAGTAACTCTCGCGAGTGGGCCAGAATAAGCCAGTCATCGCGGTAATTGAGTATGCGGATGCCGGCTTCTCGGAGCAGGGCAAGAGCTGCCTTTGCAACTTTCGTGAAGATGCGAGGGGACAGAGACAGGCCGAAGGGGAGGACTTTGTACTGATATGCCTGGCCATCAAACACAAACCGCAGGAAGGGGAGGTGTCGAGGCAGAATGGAGACGTGGAAGTACGCGTCCTTCAGGTCTACCGCTGCGAACCAATCTAGATGCCGGACGCAGGTTAAGATGTGTCTCTGCGTGAGCATTTTGAATGGGAGTTTGTGCAATGCTTGGTTGAGAACTCGCAGGTCCAAGATTGGTCATAAGCCGCTGCCATTCTTGGGTACGATGAAGTAAGGGCTGTTGAAACCCTTCTTCATCTCGGTTGGCTCTATCGCGTCTTTGAACAAAAGAGTAGCGATTTCCATGCACAGGGACTGGGCATGTTCGCTGTGTACTGCGGAAAAGCAGACGCCCATGAAGGGGGGCGGGGGCCTGGCAAACTGAATTGCGTAACGAGTCGACTGGTCCGGGCCAGCCAGCGAGACGGCTTGGGAAGTGAAAGCCACGCGTCCAACCTCTGCGCTACAGGCACCAAAGGGACGATTCATTTTGACGTACCCGGCGGAGCTTCGCAGTGGGGCAGAGCAGGTAGGGCAGTGTCGGGTGGCGACAGGGCGACCCGAGGCTGGGGTGCTGAGAAAAGACACAAAACACTTACCTTGCTCCGCACACTCGGCAGGGGGCAGATTGGTGACTGAGGAGGAGGTCCAGGGTAGGCGTCCTCTAGACTCGTCAGAACCAGCCGGCTGGGGAACAGTCGTGGGGCTGGAGACGGGTGGTCCGTGTCCAGGAAGCCAGGACTGTTGAGATCTGGTGGCAAAGTGCCGTGAGAACGGCATTTGCGGGCCAGGTGACCCAGAGACATAGGAAATAGCTCTTTTATTGAGAATGTGGATACCACAACCCCATCTAAGGGGAGCGGCAAATGAAAATTGTTTAAAAACAAAAGATTCTCCTCCCGGCCCTCCACCGGTGGACGGAGCAGTCTTACCACCTCCGGAGCTAACATCTCTGTCACTGGGTCGTGCGTCTCAGTAGCGCCTGGGAGCCTTACTGGTCCTCGAGGGGGTCCATGAGACGGGGGGCGTCTGCTTCCTGCGGTGCTCTCGATGCTGGGGCTGCGAGCTGGGCCCGGGTTGAGGCGGAGCAGATTTCTTGGCCGCAGGGGGACACCCTCGGCGAGCAGACGGGGCAGTGGCCATGGCGGCAGGTTTGCGGCGCGGCAGGATATGTGAAATGGATATGTGAAATCCGTCTGCTTTTTCACCGCAGAGAAGTGCTGGGCGAATTCCTCGACGGTGTCGCCAAAGTGGCCAAACTGGGAGACAGGGGCATAGAGGAAGCGAGCTTTGTCGGCCTCATGCATCTCGACCAGGTTGAGCCATAGATGACTTTTCTGGACCACAAGGGTGGCCATTGCCTGCCCGAGTGCCTGCGCGGTGACCTTCTTGGCTCTGAGGGCGAGGTCGGTCGCTGAGCGCAGTTCCTGCAGCACATCGGGGTCAGGGCTACCCTTGTTCAGATCCCTGAGCGCCTTGGCCTGGTGGACTTGCAGGGTGGGCGGAGCTGCACCCGCTGCCCTCCCCAAATCGCCTCCATCGCCAGCCGCATTGTCCTCAATCCCGTGGCAAGAAGGAGCGATGGGGGGGGGGCGGGCGTTTGGAGTGGCGTGCTTTCTGTTGAAAGCGCGCCGCGACCGCAACATTGCCAGAGCATAGCAGTGAGAGCATGAACCATCCACAAACGCTGCCTCGGTGTGATCGGCGCCCAGACACACGAGACAGCGCCTGTGGCCGTCTGAAGTGGAGAGCACTCTACCGCATCCAGGAACTACACAGGGGTTGAATGGCATCTTTATAAAGACGCGTCCTGAAAAGAATGTTCAACGCCGCTGTGTATTGCTCTTTCAGAGAAATAAACTCTTTTACAGAGAAAATTACTCTTTATAGGAAACTCTTTTAACTCTGCACTGTCGAGTTTGTCCAGGGGAAAACTGCACGCCATGCAGACAAGAGAAAAGCTGCTGAAGTGCACCGTAGATCCAACAGCAAAGCAGAGTGTCAGAGCATAGAAGCAGGAAACTGGTGTGTCACTCGCAGCTGGCTGCATACATGACCATCGGCTCCGAAGAAAATTACTCAATGAACGAACGTATTTCTCTCACCTTTATATCCGTGTCCGGGGGTGGGGTATGCAAATACTGTTTGCCAACTCTCATTGGCCTTTTTTCATAGGTCAGAGGCATATTCGGCGCTCAAGAGAGACCCTTAGTGTCGCTTCTTCGACACGACGTCGAAGTGAGCGACAGACGGGGAATCAGGGTTCTTACACCTTTTGAACAATCAATTTCCATGACTTTCCCAGTGGATAGGGTTTAATGCATGAGAGCTTTTAAAAACATTTGCCCTCACAAAGAGCAATTTTGAGCCGATAAAATAGGCCGAACCTGATGAGAAAAAAAGATATGCACTATAAAAATGTCAGAAATATGGTTCCATTTGTTCACATTAGTTAACAACATAATTTAACATGAACTAACAATAACAAGAATAATTTAACAGAAATTATTATTTTTGGTTCATGTTAATTTCAACATTTACTAATAATTATTTGTATATAGTTGTAATTGTTAACATTAGTTGATGCACTCTGAACTAACAATGAACATTTTTTATTTTTATAACCTAACATAAACAAAAATTAATAAATTCTGTATAAAATGTATTGTTCATTATTAGTTCATGGTATTTAATGCAGTGTTACAGAAATGTTCATGACATTTTAAGATTTTATATATTTCCATTATCACAATTTTAAAAAATCCCTGTTTATTTTCAGGTTTTCCATGACTGTGGAAAATATCTTGGAATCCCTGCATAATATAATTGTTCAGCTAATTTATTATTCAAACGAAACAATGAAAAACAATTACAAGAACTTTAATTTCCTGTTTAGTTCTGCTTTAGATTAAGCTAAATGACAAAGACATTTAAATGACATTTGCTGTTTATTTCACATCCATATGTTGACCAGGTATAAACAGAAGACCGAAAGTCATTGCTAAAAAAAATTCACAGTATGTTGAATGATACTCGGTGGGGGAAAACTCAAGTTCCATTATAACATCGTCATAAACGTCACACGTTATCGAAATAACAACATGTAGACTGCACAAATATAAACATGTTCGCCTTTTCAACCAGAAACAAATCTTACAGAAGTGAAGAAGTCAGTGAGCAGTGAAACACTGAGACTGAACAGCCATGGCTATCTTTTGCAGAGTGCTAACAAAATGTAACGCACCATTTCCTTAATAAACATTATACACACATCTAAATAACCTCGTAAAAAGCCTGTTACTCATCCGGCCCAACCCAGCTCTTTTCAAAATGATCGTGTTTTTGTCTTCTCTGCACAGCTAAACTGTTGACAGATCTTTCTTTGAAGTTCCTTTAAAGGATGAAGGCCAAAAAAATATTTTTTTCAAGTCGTGCTCTTTCCCAGTTGCCATCTTGGCTAGTATGCCAAGAAGGAGAATGCACTCTCCCGTCATAGGGCAGGAGAGCATGTGCACGTGTATGAGTACTGGTGTTTGTTTGTGCTTGTGTGTATCAGTTTTTAGGACTGATGGACAAGTGGACATGTGCCAAACTGCACATTTCTGTTTTTACACTGATATGTAGTTATTTTATTTAGATTTTTAAAATGTGTATAAAATTATTTAGAAGAAATGTGATGTCGGGAAATGCATCTTTTTCATTCCGATTAAAAGGTGCACTCAGTTATTCAAATCCAATACACTTTTTATCAAACTCTACAATTATCTTCACACAGTCTGCTAGCTGTCTGTTCTGTGGGTGGGCTGAAAAATTATCTAGTACAGCCCTGGCTCTGTAAATGGTACAAAAACAAAGTGGATCAGTCCGATCCACATAACACTACTCCAGCCAATCAGCAACAGGGGGTGGTTCTTGTTCATGCAAAGGATGGGGGTGGGGGCAGAGTGAGAGGGAAATTAATTAGAAGAGTGACGGCAAACTTTCTAAACTCCAAGGAGGACAAATGGCTGAGAAACAGACCAAGAGAAAAAGGTTAGACGAATATAAACTAAAACAAAAGGATTATGATAAATCGAGGGCTAGGAGCCGTCTCAACATCGGCAAGGCTTTTCAGCAGTGGCGAGGCCTCCAAGAGGTAAAAGGCTTGAAGTCATGTGCAGCACCTTTTCTTTGTTTATGTTTTTATCCCCTTTTCTCCCAAATTTGCCGTGCCCAAGTCACACTGCTTACTAGGTCCTCGTGGTGGCACGGTTACTCACCTCAATCCAGGTGACAGAGGACAAGTCTCAGTTGCCTTTGTTTCTGAGTCGTGGCTCGCTGTGCATGACACCGTGGAGACTCACAGCATGTGGAGGCTCATGCTAATCTCCGCAATCCTTGCCCAATTTACCATGTGCCCAATTGAGAGCGAGAACCACTAATCGCGAACACAATGTGACTCTTACCATCCCTAGCAACCAGGCCAATTTGGTTGCTTGGGAGACCTGGCTGGAGTCACTCAGCACATCCTGGATTCGAACTAACGACTCCAGGGTTGGTAGTCAGCATCAATACTCGCTGAGCTACCCAGGCCCCTGAGTGCATCTTTAAGGATAATAATCTTCTATTTGCTCAAGTAAAGTCAGTGAGCTGCATTAAACTTCAACCTGTCTACCGGTGTTTCTCGTTTCCTGATCTGATTGGCCAGCTCAATCTGAACTCTCATCTGATTGGCCAGTGCAGTCTCATCTCCCGTTCTGTTTGGTCAGCTTTTTCGAGGAGGCGGAGCTATGTTTACGTGTGATGTGGAGCATTTTCCTTTACCATTTATAATGATCTTTTTATTTAAATATTAACTAATCAGCAATGACAGAGGGAAAAAATCTGTCGTAAAAACTTTAACTTTATTTATAAGAAATTTGACAAAACATTAATCGATAAATCAGTCTTTTTCAGCCAGTTTAATCAATGGATCAAAATTGTATATACAACACTTACAAACAGTTTATGGACTTGCACTTTTTTGTCCATGCAGTTTTTTTTGTCAACTGTCTGCAGGTATTTCACATTTCCAGTTCTAATTGGTCAGCTCTATTGAGAGGGTGGGGCTAGATGAAAGTACCTGAGATGCCTTCAAGAAAAACTCCATGTAAATTCTGCCACAAACAGAAGAAACAGAAGAGAGTGCAGAGTTTTAATTTTATAAAGAGCTGTTAGGATTTCAATCTGAGAAGATGACAGGCCTTGGAGGAATCAAGTGGCTGGTATTTTTGCTTGGAATAATCTCACAGGTAACAGAATAATGAGTGTCATTTATTTATTCACTCTCTTTATTTCTAAAATAAACCAGTGAGTAAACAGAAGCACAGGAACATGATGTGGGAACAGAGGAAATTGTTAAATAATTGTACTATTGTCTAATTATACTAAAAAAACACCAAACTACTTTAAAAATGACTTTAAAATATTTTTTTCATGGTTTTGTCATATGACTGTTCAAAATCTAATACATTTCTTTGTTTATTGTTTTATTTACAGGCATCAGGTAAACTGCTCTTCTGGATCAAACATATCAGTTAAAATTCACATTTATAAATAAAATGGTTTTGGTTACTATAGTTTTTTTTCTCCAGCAACATAGCCTTCTAACAAAGTTTCTTGTATTTTCCCACAATGTTTCTCAGGCAGCACAATTTCTGTGAGTATTTTCACGGTGACATCAAAGAGCGCAGTGGTGCGCTGGAGCAGATATGAAGGTGCACAGTCCTACAGAGTAACAGCATCCCTGCGTAACTCTCCGGTCCCCGTGGTCTTCGCCAGCTTTGGACAGAACACCGTTATGGGCTCTGTTAATTCACTGAGCCCCAACACTGCATACACCTTTCGGGTAGAGGCCCTGGGCAGCTTCATGAATGTGCTGGCAGATGATATTGTGGATGGATCTACTGGTACGTACTGAAAGCTGATGATTGATGATGACCATCTAGCTAGATTATTGATGGGATGAGTTGTTTAATATATAATTATAGAATGTAATAATAATAATAAAATGCAATATAATTTCTTCCGGGTTCAATACAAATTAGGCTCAACTGATAGCATTTGTGACATAATGTTGATTACCACAATACATAAATAAAAATAAGAATAATTTTAAATTGCTACAAGACATAAACATTATACATGTTAACATTATAAACTGTATGCATATATATATATATATATATATATATATATATATATATATATATACTGTATATATATATATATATATATATATATATATATATATATATATATATATATATATATATATACATACAGTATATTACCACATTGTTATGGTAAAAAACAATGACATAATACTACTTAATTTCATGACATAATATTGCTTGAATTCAGTGAGTAAATGTAACCTAAATATTTCAGCAACTTTTTCTTACAATTCTGATGTACACGGTTTAAAATTTTATAAAAATATAAATGGACAATTTACTAGAACATTCCACATTTGAACCTTCATTACTATGTTAAGTAAGATTTCCACAGCAAATAACTGGCAACTGATGGTAACAATTAACAGATCATTTTGATATACATGAATCGTTAATTTTGTGTAAAATATGAACTTCACACTTCACAAAACAATAATTTACTAAACATAACAACAAAATCAAAAATAAAATTGGTGTAAATAAACTTGCAAACAGTGAAACCATGCAAGCTAATTTACTATTAGAGCCCAATGCATGCTGAGAGTAATAGCTTCGAAAAATTAAGTAAAATTTAATTATTTTATTTAGCATGGGCCTGGTTTGCTCAGCGAGTGAAGATGCTGACTACCACACCTGGAGTCGCAAGTTTGAATCCAGGGTGTGCTGAGTGACAGGTCTCCTAAGCAACCAAATTGGCACGGTTGCTAGGGTGGGTAGAGTCACGTTGGGTTAACCTCCTCGTGGTCAATATAATGTGTGGTTCTGACTCTTGGTGGGGCACGTGGTGAGTTGTGCATGGATGCTGTGGAGAATAGCGTGAAGCCTCCACACGTGCTTTGTCTCCGCGGTAACACGCTCAACAAGCCACGTGATAAGATGCACTGATGGACGGTCTCAGGCACGGAGGCAATTGAAATTCATCGTCTGCCACCCAGATTGAGGTGTGTCACTACGTCACCGTGAGGACAAAAGCATTCATTTTTACTTGTTTTAATTAAGCATAAATGTTCAATTTTCAATTGAATTTGTCATTTTTAATTTTTAATTTAACACGCTTAAACTAACTCAGTCAATATTATTATTATTATTAATATTATTTTTCTGCTATATATACTTCACCTCAAAATATTTTTTTCACTGTATCATATGAGCTACAGGAACACTTGGCCCAATTCAGAAATCCCAGTTTTTAAATGATCCGATATTTCCAGGTTTACAGGTCCTTTGACTGTGTGAACCCTTTTATCCTATAGGTTTAGTGCATTGCTTGAAAGATGACATGAATATTCCTGTTTCAATACAAGTTTTGCTCAATTGATAGCATTTGTGGCATGATGTTGGTTAGCACAATTTGTTTTTAATTAAATTAATAATAATAAAAATTTGCATAGAAGACGCAAACAAAAGACGTAAACATTATACATGTTAACATGATATCAGTGCAGTAAAATCCTTATCCGTGTGAAATTATATCCAATACCAGGTCCACAGGCTTTTGTCACAAAAACAAAGTTGTAATATATGATTGGACCCTCAACATTCCTTTAACATTTTTTTTCCCATTCTATTCTATTCAATTACATTTTTATTTGTATTTATTTTTTGCAATATTAATTGCAGTAAACTGCAAAATGTGTTGGCTTCAAATTATAATAATGATGATGTGTAAATTTAGTGGAACTGTTAAACTTTAATATACTCTGACTGTCTTTAGCTCCTGATGTGCCAACCATTCAGGTGGCCTCCTCCAAAGAAAGCCAGAGTGTTACTGTGGAATTCACAGAGGCCTCAGGCGCAACTTCCTACATCCTGCGCGCTGAGACCAGTGATGGCTCTTTTTTCTCCGAGACCCCAGTTGTCATCTCTCCCGGGACTGTCACTAACCTGCAGCCATACACAGACTACACTCTTAGTGTCATGTCTGTCAACAGTGCTGGCAGAAGCCAGCCATCCATCTCCGTGCAGGCAAAGACAGGTATGTTTTTCTCCTCTCCACCCTCTGTGACCCCGAGGCCAAAGAAATGATCCATTCATGGAGGGACAGAGTTGGCTATTCTCTAACACTCACCCAATGCTGTAACCTTATCCTCTTATTGAGAAATAAAGAGGCAAGATCAGGATAAGCATAACTGATCTCAAGGGCTTGATTTTTTTAGCAGCACGCATGGCTAGTATTCACATTTCCATTGAAAAAGTTTTCTCACGCATGCATATGTAAGTAACAATACCCAGCTTGGCTCTGTAGGCAAAATATGAGAAGTTGAACCCTGACAAAAGGGCTGCCCTCCCCAAGGGACAGAGCATGAAAAACATTTCTTCTGCTTCTTCACCTGTCGGCCCTTGGCAGTTTTGTGTTATTGTGTTCTATCTGAGAAGGTCACACAGGAAGAAATATCAGCCTTAATCTGAAATCATATCACATACGTATGTCTACAGAATTACGCCATGGCATGATTTACAATGGCACAATGGGATAGGACAGTTTTGGGATGAGACATAAAACCACTGAAGCAATCTGAGATTGCTGTTGATTGTTGACCATAAAACACAATTCTCACCCACATCTGCCCCCCTCACTTACATACCTAACTTCAAGTAATTTTAGAGTCACCTAAATCTAAGTAATGACTTATACTGTTCTGTGATGTAAAATGTTTTTTTGATCATACATGTTTGGTATCATTCAAGAAGTCTCAGTGCACCTGGTAAAACGACCTCATTCCCTTTCAGCAAAGTCAAATCACAAGTAATATTTAAAAACTGCATTTTATCAGGGGCATATCCCTTCCCAGGTCTCTCACAGAGACCAGATGATGTATGGAGATTAGATGCATTCTTTGTAAACATCAAAAGACCTACTCAATCATAAGTTTCATAGGTCTTGCTTCAAACAACTAAATTGTAAAACCAGATCCTGGATAACATCAAACATACACATCTGAAATAACAATAGAATCACTTAGTATTTAAGGAGAATAAGGTATCAGGGTCTCTGTATTCAGATGATCCCTCACAGAAAACGTGTGTAGTTTTTCTATTCCAGGTAATTGCAATTTGACTTGTTTGAATAGCAAAATGTTTGAATGGAATGCAACTTTAATTATATTACTATGCTTGGTTCAATGATAGCTTTGAGTTTGATTTATTATTTTAATTGGATTGTTTGAATGCATTACTATTACCTGGTAAAATATATTGTTACTTTTTTATTCATTCTGAAAGACTACACTTTTCTAGTATATTTCTTATTAACTACAAATCTATGGTTAGAGTTGGCTTAACTAAGCTACTTCAGAAGTAACCCATTAGTTAAGTATGTACTAAAAGTCTAAATGGCGAACCGAGAATCTATAAGGATTTAGCCAATTAGAATTAAACAGGAATACTAAGAGTAGGACAGAGAATCTGTAAAATAGAACTTAATTGACTGGGGCTAAACGGTGAGTTGAGAATCTATATGAATTTAGCCAAATAAGACTAAATGAATCAAGCCGAGAACCTATAGAGACTTAGTCTAAAACTTACTAATATCTGAAACTGATGAGTCTTGTAGTTAAAGGACCTGCGTCTGGCTGGCACAGGACCGAAATAACATTGAAATAACAAATGCAGTCTAGAAGAGAGAATTACTAAAAATAATAAGATACAAAACTTAAATTTAGAGCATAGATACATCAACAAGTTTTTTTCATAATTGGAGTCAGATGAAATAAAGAAAAGAATAAATAATATGATTAAAACATGGAACTCAAATAAAATAATCAAAGTATTATTTTATGCGCATGATAAGACAGAACACGCAGGAGACCTTTAGCCAAGCTATTGGATACCGCCATTGGACCAATAGGTGGCCTCCCCCTTACAAATAGCCTAGTGTTGTTTTTTTTTCTTCCTTTTTTGAATAAATTAATCTAAAAATTAAAGGGAAGGGAAGAGAAGAGGAAAAATGGTAAAAAAGGAAAGGAGAAGAAAAGAAAAGGAGAGAAAGATAAGAAAAGGAAAGGAGAGAAAAGAAAAGAAAAGAGAGAAAAGGAAAGGAGAAGAAAAGAAAAGGAGAGAAAAGAAAAGAAGAGAAGAGGAAAGAAAAGAAAAAAGGAGAGAAAAAGTAAAGGAGAGAAAAGATAAGAAAAGGAAAGGAGATGAAAGAAAATGAAAAAAAGAAACAAAAGGAGAGAAAAGAATAGGAAAGAAAAGGAGAGGAAAGAAAAGGAAAGAAAAGGAGAGAAAAGAAAATGAGAGAAAAGGAAAAGAAGAGAAAATAAAAGAAAATGAAAGGAGAGAATAGAAAAGAAAAGAAAAGAAAAGAAAAGAAAAGAAAAGAAAAGAGGAAAGGAAAGGAAAGGCTGGTTACTTTCAGTAATTTCACACACCTCCCTATTTTCTCTTATGCCAATATCACTATTACAAATGCACAGTATCTAGTATTAACCTTAAGACATTTTTGTACTAATTTATCAGGCTAAAAGCAGCTGCATACTTTTCCTTCTCCATCCTCTCCCTCTTTTTTCCTCTTCCTGTTCGGGCCGAAGTCCTTCCTGCCCCACAGTTCAACACCAGCTCTCCCAGCAACAGCAGTATTCTGGTTAAGTGGAATCCTGTGAATCACGCTGTCCTCTACAGCCTGAACATCATCAAGGATAGCTCATACAACCGGAGCCGCTACAACACCACAGACACTCTGAAGAATTTTGAAAACCTGGAGCCTGGAACCATTTACTGTATAAAAGGAAATACCTGGAGTCCTGAGCAGATTCCCGGAGATGACAACACTGTCTGCCAGATCACACGTAAGAGAAAATTTATGGAATTTAATTAAATATGTTAATAATGTTTGTACTCTGTTTGTTGTTTTGCTTACATTACTTATTCTGACACTACATTCTGTTACATATTCCGTTATCTTTTGTTTTTGTGCTTTTATGTTGAAGTTCTTGTTTAGTTCCTGTTTCCTGTTAGGTTTTTGTAGTCCTTTGTAATTTCATTTTATGGTTGGCTTTCCCCTGACTGTTTTCTGTGATGAGGCAGGCGAGGAATGAGAATCTATATGCAGCTTTATTAAAATAAACAAAGAATACTCAGAATAAAGCAAAACACAGGGAACCCAGCACGGAGCATATTAAAACATGCAAGAACTGACAAATTAACGGGGAAACAAGGGCTTAAATACACAAGGGAAAACAAGGAATACCTGGGGAAACAATCAGGGAATGAAAAACAATCAGGGAAAAACAATCATAAAATGAACCTACAAAGGACTACAAAAACTTAACAGGAACTAAACAAGAACTTCAACATAAACGCACAAAAACAAAAGACAACAGGGAATATGTGACATTTTCATTGTTTGTAACTAAAAAAGGCTTGGACAAAAAGTGCAACTGCATGGTTTCGTAAGGAAAATATACCATTTATTTTCACCATAGAGAAACAGATTCTTATTGCTTAAAGCAAATATTGTAAAATAGTGATTCTTCTAGGAGCTGGTTGGTTTGGTTTATAGCTTAGAACTCTTTATTGTAGAGTTAAAATGAATGGAACAATACTTCCAGAAATCAATAAAAATATACTGTTTTTGTCATGTCAGTAAAAAAACATTTTAGAAAATATAAAGTGAGAGAGAGAGAGCCAAGAGTATTTACACAAGTGTAGAGATTTTTTTTGTGATAAAAATCTACAATAGTTTTAGGATTACAAAACTGTGCACGTGTGCATGTGTGTGTGTTTGTGTGTGTGTGTGTGTCTGTGTGTGTCTGTAGGTCCTTCCACTCCTCAAACCATTGAGGTGTCGGTGTCATTCATCCCTGTGGCTGGAATTGTGGTGTCATGGGATCTAATCCAAGGTGCAGACCAGTATGTAGCCTTGAGCTCGACTGGCCAGAACTGCTCCTCATCCAGTAACTCGTGCACTCTGAGCCCTCTGGTCTGTGGAGAAGCACATTCTATCACAGTGACCGCTGTTAACCAGGCCGGACCCAGCATCCCCTCGCTGCCTGTACAGTTTATCTCTTGTGAGTACACTGATACACAGACATGGAAATGCAAAGTAGTTTGACAGTTTGCATTGAGGAGTTCTTATTGTCTGATTTGCTGAAATGCATTATACTGCACACTCACTGTCTCACTTTTTGTTTGTCAGTCCCCTGTCCTCCACAGCCCATCTGGGTGGAGGAAGTGGTGGCCGGCAACTGCTCTGTCAGATGGAGCTCCATCCCTCATGCGGAGTACTACACCACCTTCATCAAGAGTGATGATGGCATCGAGGAGACGTGCAACTCCACCCAGACATCCTGTCACTTTTACTGCCGCTGCGGATACTCCTACATCATGAGTGTGTTTGCACACAATCAGGCTGGACCGAGTCCCCCAGGACCTGTGCTCAACTACACCACCTGTGAGAACATTTCACACTCATGTTATGTTTGGGGTGCAGTGCCCAAGCAGAAAGCATAGTTTTCAGTTATATTTTCTTAGAAGAGTTGAGGCATTCTTTGTCTATAAACCATTGTGTGAACTCAGCTAATCTTGTTAGATGCAACAGGCACATCCACATGGGTCACTATATTGCGTTAAAGTCCCCAGATATGTAAGTAAGACATAAGAGCTATCATTTGAAAGCTTAGAATATTAACTTTTTAGAGAATTCTGCATTCATATTACATAAAATAACAAAGTAAGGCCTGAAAAAATGTGCATCACAAATTAGTGCCCCCTAGAGTTAATGGGGTAGAAATATTAATATGAATATAAAAGTCTTTCACATAAAAAAAGCCATATATCAAATGAAAGCTCGAATTCTCAGGATAGTTTAAAGAAAAGAATCACAAAGTGAAATATGATTAATGTAAGGCATAAAATTCAAATGTCACTTAAGCACCGATCATTGTTGCATTGAGGCTCAAGTAGCCAAAATCTTTGGATGAGGATCTCAGCTTTTTAATGAATAATTTATGCTTAGAATAAGTTATGCTTAAGAATACGTTATTTCTAATCTAAGATTGAGCTTGTGGTCCACTCAAAGGTCGAAATATTTGATGATACAATAGGGTTGTATCATAAACTCAAAATTAGACTGAATGTCTATGGATGAGCTCAACTGTGAGGGCTGAAATGGGTTAGACCACCACCTACATTTCAGATCTGTATATTGTGATGGAGGAAAAAATATTTTCCTAGTACTTGCTGCTATCCAGTGGAATGAAATAAGACTTTTCAAAGTGAGCTAGAGTGAAGAGAACGTCTCGGTTACGTATGTAACCTCCGTTCCCTGATGGAGGGAACGAGACGTCGTGTCGAAGAAGTGACACTAGGGGTCTCTCTTGAGTGCCGAAAGATACCTCTGATCTATGAAAAAAGGCCAATGAGAGTTGGCGAACAGTATTTGCATACTCCGCCTCCGGATACGGATATAAAGGCGAGAGAAATACGCTCGTTCATTCAGGATTTTTCTGAGGAGCCGGGAGTGTTCCGGGCACCTCAGCGGCTCGGCTCAGTGACATGGCCGGGAAGACACGACGTCTCGTTCCCTCCATCAGGGAACGGAGGTTACATACGTAACCGAGACGTTCCCCGTCTGTCGCTCACTTCGACGTCGTGTCGAAGAAGCGACACTAGGGGTCCACTTCAAAACTCGCCATGCGCTGAGCCGTGTACGTGTACTGCTGACACAGAAACGGGCAGGTATTTCTACGTGCACAAGCGACCAACTGTGTTCAGGCTGCACGTACTCTTCCCCAATGCCCTGAAAAAGCATCAGAATCCTTTTGGTTACCCTAGGGGGGAACAAGGTGACGCTCCCAACTAGGGAACGGGCCAAGCCTGGCTGGGCCTCTTTTCTCTCTATGTTTTCTCGGCATAGAGCAAGAGCAGCCGGGGCCCTTACCGCATCGAGGGAAGGGGGTCTTATTCCCGAATCCCTATTCTTTTAGGGGGAAAAGACCCTGCGGAGGCCACACCCACCCGAAAGGGGAGGTAAAGGTGGCGAAATACATCACATGGCCTCTTGGGTCACATGTGGGAAGAATGGCACGGTGGTAGATCCCGCCTCGAGGAGGGGGGAGTTGCTAAAACACGGTGACCGGAGGGCAGCCAAAGACTGCCTAAGGGAGACGCGGGTCAGCTCGTAAGGTGACCGTACCATGGAAGTACACACAGGAGGAGTCCCGTAGGAGGCCTGATCTGTGGAGCACCTATTCCAGTAGGGGTAGCCTGGGGTACCCGTAGTGGACTGGACCAGCAAGTCCCTCCATTGAACTGCTGCGGGCCCGAAGGGCTAGGGAGGAATCAACCAGGGACCTAGGTTCTCTGGGAAAGAAGGCGCACTGTTTTACCTCGATCGAGGGAAACGGCGCTGGAAACAAGCGATTCACCCGATCAGATCGTCGACGTGTACCGAGTTCTACGGGCTCGGACCTGAGAGAACACGGGACGAGACTGACTCAACCCTGAGATCGTAAGGGTGATAGGTGCTGCCCAGCCCGCAGCTCTGCAAATGTCTGCTAGGGAGGTGCCCCTAGCCAGTGCCCATGAGGATGCCACGCTCCTAGTAGAGTGGGCTCGAACCCGCAAAAAAGGGGGGGGGCACGGCCTGGGTGTGATAGGCCAACTGAATGGCATCCACCACCCAGTGAGACACCTCTGTTTGGAGACAGCGTTCCCTTTCTGCTGTCCTCCAAAGCAGACAAATAGCTGCTCAGAGCGCCTGAAGCTCTGGGTGCGTTCCAGGTAGGCACGCAAGGCATGTACCGGACACGACAGTGAGAGGGCTGGGTCTGCCTCCTCCCGGGGCAGCACTTGTAGGTTCACTACCTGATCTCCAGAGGGTGTGGTAGGAACCATGGGCACATAGCCCAGTCGAGGTCTTAGGATCACATGAGTATCTGCCGGACCGAGCTCCAGGCAAGTGTCGTTAGTAGGGAACGCTTGCAGGTCCCCGACCCTCTTGATGGAAGCGAGCGCGATCAGCAGGGCCGTCTTTTTAGGAGAGGGCCCTGAGCCAACTGATTCTAGTGACTCGGGGGGGGGGGGGGGGGGGATCTCTGAAGACCGGCGAGGACCACCGAGAGATCCCAGGAGGGGAACAGGTTTGGCCGGGAGGGGTTTAACCTCTGGGCACCTCTTGGGAACCTGACGATTAAGTTGTGCTTACCCAGAGACTTGCTGTCTACTGGGTCGTGGTGAGCTGCGATAGTGGCAACATACACCTTCAAGGTGGATGGGGACAGCCTCCCCTCCAACCTCTCCTGTAGGAACAGAAGCACAGACCTAACTGCGCACCTCTGGGTCTTCTGCCCAGGAAGAACACCAATTCATGAACAGACGCCATTTCAGGGCGTAGAGTTGCCTGGTAGAAGGGGCTCTGGCTTGGTTAAACGTGGCTACGACCATGGTGGTAGACCAGCTAGATCTTCCGCATCCCATTCGGGGGCCAGACGTGAAGGTATCCAAAGGTCTGGGTGCGGATGCCAGAGCGTGCCCCGTCCCTGAGAAAGAAGGTCCTTCCTCAGGGGAATTCGCCAGGGAGGGGCTGTCGCGAGGAGTAAAAGGTCCAAGAACCAGGCCCGGGTGGGCCAGTAAGGAGCCACGAGAGTGACTTGCTCCTCGTCCTCCCTGACCTTGCACAGCACCTGTGCAAGAAGGCTCACTGGGGAATGCGTACTTGCGCAGCCCCACCGGCCAGCTGTGTGCCAGTGCATCTGCCCCGAGGGGAACCTCTGAGCGGGCGTACCAGAGCGGGCAGTGGGAGGTCTCTCGGGAGGCAGAGGGGTCTACCTGGGCCTTGCCGAACTGTTCCCAAATCAGCTGAACCGAGTGGGGGTGAAGCCTCCACTCTCCGCCAGGCAAGCGTTGTCTTGACAGCGCGTCCGCTATCACATTGAGGTTGCCGGGGATGTGAGTGGCACGCAGCGACTTGAGTCGGTGCTGGCTCCAAAGGAGGAGACGACGGGTGAGTTGTGACATGTGACGGTAGCGTACGCCGCCTTGGCGATTTATGTACGTGACCGCAGTGGTGCTGTCCGACCTGACTAGGATATGTTCGTCCCGAATTAACGGGAGAAACTTCTGCAGGGCCAAAAGGACGGTCAACAACTTGAGGCAGTTGATGTGCCAACGCAGCTCGGCCCCTTTCCAACGGCCTGAGGCTGCGTACCCATTGCAAACGGCCCTCCAACCCAATCTGGAGGTGTCGGTCGTGACCAGGACGCATCTGGACACCTGCTGTAGGGGCACTCCAGCCCATAAGAAACAGAGGTCTGTCCAGGGGTTGAATGTCTGACGGCAGGCAGGGGTGATTGTTACCCGGTGCGTGCCGTGGCGCCGTGCTCGTCTCGGGACTCGGGTCTGGAGCCAGTGTTGGAGCGGTCTCATATGCATCAACCCCAGCGGCGCGACCGCCGCGGAGGATGCCATATGCCCCAGGAGCCTCTGGAAAAGTTTTAAGGGGACCGCTGTGCCTGGCCTGAAGGCGGCAAGGCAGTTCAACACTGACTGGGCACGCTTGTTGGTGAGACGTGCCGACATTGAGACCGAGTCTAACTCAATCCCGAGAAAAGAGATGCTCTGAACTGGAGTGAGCTGGCTCTTTTCCCAGTTGACCTGAAGCCCCAGACGGCTGAGGTGCCTAGCACCTGGTCTCTGTGGGCGCATAGTAACTCTCGCGAGTGGGCCAGAATGAGCCGGTCGAGGTAGTTGAGTATGCGGGTGCCGGCTTCTCGGAGCTGGGTAAGAGCTGCCTCTGCGACTTTCGTGAAGACGCGAGGGGACAGAGACAGGCCGAAGGGGAGGACTTTGTACTGATACGCCTGGCCCCCGAACGCAAACCGCAGGTAGGGGCGGTGTCGGGGCAGGATGGAGACGTGGAAGTACGCGTCCTTCAGGTCTACCGCTGCAAACCAATCTAGATGCCGGACGCAGGTTAAGCGTGAGCATTTTGAACGGGAGTTTGTGCAACGCTTGGTTGAAAACTCGCAAGTCCAAGATTAGTTGTAAGCCGTCGGGGGTACGATGAGGTAAAGGCTGTAGAAACCCTCTTTCATCTCGGTTGGAGGGACAGGCCCTATCGCGTCTTTGGCCAGAAGAGTCGCGATTTCCGCGCGCAGGGACTGGGCATGTTCGCCGTATATTGCGGAATAGCGGACGCCCATGAATGGGGGGCGGGGGCCTGGCAAACTGAATTGCGTAACCGAGTCGGATGGTCCGGGCCAGCCAGTGAGATGGGTTGGGAAGTGAAAGCCATGCGTCCAACCCCTGCACTAGGGGCATCAAGGGGACGATTAATTTTGACGTACCCCGCAGGGCTTCGCAGCGGGGCGGAGCAGGCAGGGCAGCGTTGGGCGGCGACAGGGCGACCCACAGCTGGGGTGCTGAGAAAGACTCAAAGCACTTACCTTGCTCTGCACACCCGGCAGGGGGCGGGTTAGCGACTGAGGAGGAGGTCTCGGGTAGGCGTCCTCTAGACTGGTCGGAACCGGCCGGCAGGGGGGTGCAGTTGTGGGGCTGGAGATGGGTGGTCTGTGTCCAGGAAGCCAGGACTGCTGAGATCTGTTGGCAGAGTGCCGTGGGAACGGCATTTGCGGGCCAGGTGACCCAGAGACAAAAGGAAAATAGCTTGTTACAGAGAATATGAGAATGTGAAAACTAATTCGACAAAAAAAATTCTCCTCCCGGCCCTCCACCGGGGACGGAGCGGTCTTATCACCTCCGGAGCTAACATCTTGGTCCCTGGGTTGAGTGTCTACGGACAGACTGGGAGCCTTCCGGGTCCTTGAGGGGGTCCGTGAGACGGGGGCGTCCGCTTCCTGCGGAGTGCTCGACGCTGGGGCTGAGAGCTGGGTCCGGGTTGAGGCGGAGCAGGGTGTTTCATAGCCGCAGGAGGACGCCCTCGGCGAGCAGACGGGGCATAGCCCATGGTGGCAGGCTTGTGGCGGGGCAGGATGTGCAGTGGCCTCCGTCTGCCTCACCGCTGAGGACTGCTGGGCAGAGTCGTCAACAGTGGCGCCGAATGGACGGAGCTGGGAGACAGAGGTGTGGGAGAAGGTGTGCCTTGTCTGCCTCCCGCATTTCGACCAGGTCCAGTCCACAAGTGCGTTTCTGGACCACAAGGGGTGGCCATCGCCTGTTCGAGTGCCGGCGCTTCTGACCTCCGTGGCCCGGGGGCGCGGTTGGTCATCCAGCACAGTTCCTGCAGCACATCAAGAACAGGACTACCCAAGGTGCAAGTGCCTTGGCCTGGCGTTGGTTGCAGGAAGGGCCGTGGCGTGCAGAGTGGAAGGGAGGGTTCCACCGCGAGGGTAGTGAGAGCGGAGGAGCGAAGAAGCCTTGGCTTTGCTCAACTCGTCGTGCACATCCGGGAAGAAAGGAACGGGGGGGGGCGTGGCTGTGAGCGGCGCACCTGCCCGCGGGACTGATCAAGTAGCCCGGGAAAGCATAGCGGATCTCCGTGCGTCAGGCTCAGGCTGGGCGGCAGACCCGAAGGTGGCGGCCCAGGCGAGCGATCAGCATCCGATGCCGCTGTAATGCTCTCCGATGCAGCGGTGATGTCATCCAATTGTGAAGCAAGCAAGCGTGCCGGGGAGGCGGGCGGTTCGAGGGGGTTTACCCGGCGAACAGAGCCCGGCATATTCCCCGAATCGCCTTCATCGCCCGCGGCGCCTGCGCCGATCCTGTAGGAAGAAGGTGGAGCGCGGCTGAAGTGGCTTTCTCTCATTACAAAAGAAAGCCGTGCGACCGCAATGCTATAATGGCCATGTTCTCACACTGAGAAGATGAACCATTGGAGAGAATGCTCATCCCGAGCTCAGACGGAAGTAAACAAGCGTGCCGGGGAGGCGGGAGGTTCGAGGGGGTTTACCCGGCGAACAGAGCCTGTCATTGTCCCCAAATCGTGTTCATCGCCCCCGGCGCCTGCGTCAATCCCGTAGGAAGGAGGCGAGGCGCGGGGGGGCGGCTGAAACGGCTTTCTCTCATTACAAAAGAAAGCCACACGACCGCAATGTTGCCATGGCTATGTTCTCCCACTGAGAACATGAACCATTCATAAAACACTGCCTGCGTGTGATCGCAGCCCAGGCATGCAAGACAGTGTTTTATGACCGAGAGAGGTGGGGAGAAATCACCGCATCCAGAAACTACACAGGGGCGGAAATTACATCTTTATAAAGACGCGTCCTGAAAAGGACGTTCAACACCGCTGTGTAATGCTCTTTTAGAGAAATAAACTCTTTTACGGAGAGAATCACTCTTTCAACTCTTTTAACTCTGCGCTGTCGAAGTGCCCAGGGGCAAACTGCACGCCGGCAGTGAAGAGAAAAGCCGCTGTAGTGCGCCGTAAATCCAACAGCAAAGCAGAGCGTCAGAGGATCAGAAGCAGGATCAGTTGTGTTACTCGCAGCTGACTGCATACACACGACCATCGGCTCCGAAGAAAATTACTGAATGAACGAGCGTATTTCTCTCGCCTTAATATCCGTATCCGGAGGCGGAGTATGCAAATACTGTTCGCCAACTCTCATTGGCCTTTTTTCATAGATCAGAGGTATCTTTCGGCGCTCCAGAGAGACCCCTAGTGTCGCTTCTTCGACACGACGTCGAAGTGAGCGACAGACGGGGAACCAGAATTACATGCATACAAAAAAAGAAAGGCAAAATAAAAATTTTGTTAATCATAAGAATGTAAACATATCCAAAATCATTTATCAAAAACTATAGTCTTTTTTGTATTATTTGTTTAGCTTTTTTTTTTTTAAATGACAGATTTTATGCAATTAGTCCACAGTATGTTTGAATGGTGAGCTTTTAATTTTGTGTGAAAAATTGCAGGCGGCTGCCCAAAAATGCACTAGAGTTTATTTTGTCTATGCATTACCTTGCACTTTCCACAAATAGGGTACACTGAAAAAGTGGTGACCTGCAATTGTTACATCAAGGATTTGTCTCTACTTTAATCCATAAAATGTACCAGTACTTAGGTAGCTGTAATCTAATTTCAGAAAAATGTAGTAAGATTCAAATATTGTTTTTTTTTTAAATGGCATAAAAACATGAAGCACATTTTTAGGTCACCTGACAAAGCAATTTTACAGTGTACACTGAAAAAGGGTTTAGTCAGTTTTAATAGAATAAAACCAGTATGTATTAAATGTCACCTCATTAAGCACATTTTTAGGTGACATCACAATTTTTTTTTTACAGTGTACAAACTGGTGTCCCATTACTTCATAATAATAATAAAGTCACAAATCATAATGTTTAGATGCATCCCACATTTTGTGTGCATCCCTGTTTAAACATGATTTTCACCCTATTAATATACAGTAGTGGCCAACAATATTGGCACCCTTGGTAAATATGTGCTAAGAGGGCTGTGAAATAAAAATCTGCATTTATCCTTTTGTAGTTTATCTTTTTGATCTTTCATTAAAAAAATTCACAAAACATTTAACCTTTAATTGAAGTAAAACAATTGAAAGATGGGAATTATCTCATTATTAAATAAATATTTTTCTCCAAAACACGTTGGCCACAATTATTGGCACCCTAGTACTAACTTTACCTGAAGTATATTCCCATTCATATATTAGATTTTTTAGTACACCTGGGTAACTAGGAACATGAAATTGTTCAGCCATGACTTCCTGTTTCACAGGGGAATAAATACAAGTTTACACAAAGGCCAAATTCCCTTAGTCATCCATCACAGTGGGTTAGAAAATGCCCATTTCCATAATCTGGTCAATAATTAAGAAGTTCCAATCAACTGGAGATGTTATGAATCGGCCTAAATGAGGACATGTGTCTATATTGTCTCCACTCACAGTGTGGAGGATGGTTCAAGTGGCCAAAGAATCTCCAAGGATCACAGCTGGAGAATTGCAGAAATCAGTTGGGTCTTGGGATCAGAAGTTCAAAAAAAAAAAAAAAAAAATCAGACATCATCTACGTCACTATAATTTGTTTGGGAGGGTCTCAAGAAAAAAGCCTCTGCTCTCATCCAACAACAAACTCAAGCATCTTCAGATTGCCAGGCACCACTGGAAATTAAAATGTGACTGGGTTCTATGGTCAGATGAAACAAAAATTTCTGGCAGTAAACACCAGAATGGGTTTGGTGCACACAGAGAAGTTGCCATATGGAAAAGTACCTCATACCCATGGTTAAATATGGTGGTGGCTCATTAACATTGTGGGGCTGTTTTTCTGCCAGAGATCCTGGACATCTTGTTCGGATACATGGCATCACGGACATCATGGAAAATAGGCTGTGTTTGGATCTTCCAGCAGGACAATGATCCAAAACACATAAAAATAAACACAAAAATGGTTAACTGATCATAAAATCAAGGTTCTGCCATGGCCATCCCAGTCCCCCGACTGTGGGGGGACTGGGAAAAAAAACAAACAAACTGTGGGGTGAACTGAAGAGGAGAGTCCACCAGCGTGGACCTACAATATCTGTAGAGGTTCTGTATGGAGGAATGGTCTCAGCTCACTTGTCATGTGTTCTTCAACCTCATTGTGCATTTTAAGAGAAGACTCAGAGCTGTTCCCTATCTGTCACTCACTCGATGTTGTGTCTCTTTGAGAAAAGGCCAATGAGAATTGCCATGTGGAATTTGCATGCCACTCCCCCGGACATACGGGTGTAAAAGGAGTGCCGCTTGCAAACACACACTCGGATATCTTCTTTTGAGCCGAGCAGAGCATTTACTGAGCTGAATCCTTCCTGCCGTTCCATTCATCTCTTCCTCACACTAAAGGTGTTCGATCTACGACTCATTACAGCAGATCTCCCCCTCGCACACTGTGTCGAGCAACACCCCCGGGCACTTCGGCAGTACAGCAGAGCCTCTTATATACTGTATATATATATATATATATATATATTAGGGCTGTCAATTTAATGCGTTAATTTACAAAAAAATAATGCATTTTAAAAAAATTAACGCATTTAATCACATGCCCACGGACCATAATAATAAAGATTCCTGAGAAATGCAAGCTTATAGTTCCACCTGTTTACTCCAGAGGGCAGTAAGTGAAATTTCAGCTGCATGAGCAATGCACAGTTTATACAGTGTTTTCTTACACTTCAGTGGGCAGTGTTACTACTCGATCCACAAACATGCGTTACGTTCTTGTGTTCAAAACACTCGAAGGAGCGCAGTTGCGATCTAAGGGATCTCAAGATGTGTTTAAAGATTGAGTATTAAACTATATTTAACTTGACACAGTGACCTAACATTTTATGTTTATGACGCAACACACCTGAGACGTCTGACGTAGGTGTAAATTGACGGGCCCTTAAACAAGCCCTCATAATAAATCTCGCACTGATTGACAAATTCACTTGTGAAATTGATTGCTGTGAACTGTATGCCAATGACTGTCTTATGTTCAATAATATGGTAGTAAACAATACATTGAATTCTAAAGCTGCTTTTTGTATGGCCTTATCAATGATTAACTCTTCTGCTACAGGAATGTAAAGCATTTGAATTATCTGAATATTAATATATATATATATATATATATATATATATATATATATATATATATAATTTTTAAATATTTAAAGATAACTATGTATAATTATATATTGATATAAATATGTATAATCATTATATATTGAGTTATTGTTATATGAGGGGCTTTCTCAGAAAATATTTGTATACGCGATTAATTAATCGGGACACCATGTAATTAGTTTGATTAAAAATTTGAATTGATTGACAGCCCTAATATATATATATATATTCTGGCACAAACAAAACTTTTTGTTTGTGTATAATTCCTGGTTGCCGTCGATATCTCTCTGCTTCTGATGGCCACGATCGCTGCCTTACGTTTTTGGGTGCTACCCACGCAGAGTCAGCGTTCGTGGATGGTTCATGTCCTCATTGCGAGGACATGACCATGGCTACGTTGTGCTCACGGCTCGCCTTCATAAGAGGGCAAGCCACCCCAGCAGCTCCACAACTCAGTCCTTCTACCTACAGGTACGAGGCGGGGTCAGTTAGCACTGGGGGCGATATGGGGACATCAATGGGAGCTTCTCTGCCGGTTATTCCCCATGGACCTCCCATTCCCCGTCACGCTCGTATGCTCCGACCAAGCTCTGGTGCGAGGTTACTGGTCCGTCTCACGGCAGGCCCGCGATCTCGTTCGGGGCCCATGATCTCGTTCGGAGCTCGCGACAAAGATGAGCTATCGATCACGGCATCGGAGAACGGGCTCATCATGTCTGACGCTGAGGACTCGGCTGGACTCCCAACCTTGGATCCGGCAGCTCAGTCGCAGGCTGACGCGGAGCTGATGGACATGCTTGCCAAGGCAGCTGCAAGTGTCGGGCTGGAGTGGTTCCTGGGACCGGAGCGCCGCTCAGGGCCATGCTCCGCCTACGTTCCTTTCTTCCCGGAGGTGCATGATGAGCTCACGCGTTCATGGCAGGCACCTTTCACTGCCTGCACACGATCCATGAACTCCTCCTCTCTCACTGCCCTCGATGGCAGGGTGGCAAGGGGCTATTCGGCGATTCCCCAAGTGAACCAATGGTGCCGCCACTTGGTGGAGTCATCCGAGGCTCCCATCCAGTGCCTGTAAGCTGACGTCATCACTGACGGCTAAAGGCTACAGCACTGCTGGACACGCCACTTCTGCCTTGCATGCAATGACGCTCCTGCAGGTGCACCAAGCCAAGTCACTTAGAGAACTGCAAGGCTAGTCCTGACCCAAGACTAATGCAGGAGCTCCCACTGAAATCCTTTCAGAGGCTCCTGGGGCATATGGCATCCTCAGCGGCGGTCTCGCCGCTCAGGTTGATGCATATGAGACCACTTCAGCACTGGTTACAGATCCGAGTCGAGAGACGAGCATGGCGCCACAGCAAATACCGCGTTCTCGTCACGTAGCCTTGTCACCACCTATTCAGCCCCTGGTCAGACCAAGCATTCCTACGGGCAGGAGTTCCCCTATGCCAGGTTCCCAGGTACGTTGTGGTTATGACAGATGCCTCCCAGCGTGGCTGGGGCGCCATGTGCAATGGGCAAACTGGCCCTTGGACCAGCCTGCGAATGCGTTGGCAAATCAACTGCCTCGAGTTGCTGGAGGTACTACTTGCCCTGAGGAGGCTATTTCTGTTGATCCGGGGCAAGCATGTGTTGGTCCGGATGGTCAATACAGCGATGATTGCATACATCAACAGCCAAGGTGGCCTACGCTCTCGTCGAATGTCACAACTCGCCCGTCATCACCTTCTTTGGAGTCAGCGGCAGCTCAAGTCGCTGCGGGTCACTCACATCCCGGGCCACCTCAACAGAACAGCAGACGTGCTGTCACAACAAGTTATGCTCAGGGGAGAGTGGAGACTCCACCCACAGGCAGTCCAGCTGATCTGGAGTTGATTCGGCCAAGCACAGGTAGACCTGTTAACTTCCCCAGAATCCTCCCACTGCCCGCTTTGGTACTCTCTGACTGAGGCTCCCCTCGGCACAGATGCCCTGGCATACAGCTAGCCCCTGGGGCTATGCAAATATGTGTTCCCCCCAGTGAGCCTACTTGCACAAATGTTGTGCAAGGTCAGGGAGGACGAGGAGCAGATCCTCTTAGTGGCTCCTTACTGGCCCTTCTGGAGTTGGTTCTTGGACCTCTTGGACCTTGTGCTCCTCGCGATAGCCCCCCCCCCCCCCGAAAAATTTCCCTGAGGAAGGACCTTATTTCATAGGGACAGTGCACCATCTGGCACCCATGACTGGACCTCTGGAATCTTCATGTCTGGCCCCTGGATGGGACGCAGAAGACTAAAGTGGCCTACCACCTGCAGTGGTAGACACGATCACTCAGGCCAGGGCCCCCTCAATGAGGCACCTCTATGGCCTGAAGTGGCATCTGTTTGCTAAGTTGTGTTCTTCCAGAGACGAAAACCCCCAGAGATGCGCAGTAGGATCAGTGCTTTCCTTCATGCAAGAGAAGATGGAGGGACGGCTGTCCCCCTTCACCTTGAAAGTGTATGTTGCTGCTATATCAGAGCATCACGATGCAGTGGACGGTTAGTATTTAGGGATGCACGATTTGATCTTCAGGTTCCTGAGAGGAGCGAGGAGGTTAACCCCCCCCACCCCCCCCAGGCCGTACCTCGTTCCCTCATGGGACCTCTCCGTGGTCTTTCTGGGCCTTAGAGAGCTCCCTTCGAGCCCTTGAGTCTGCTGAGCTAAAGGCGCTCTCTCTAAAGACCGCCTTGCTGACGGCGCTCACATCCATCAAGAGGGTAGAGGACCTGCAGGTGTTCTCTGTCAGCGAACTGTGCCTAGATTTCGGTCCGGCTTACTCTCAGACCCCGACCAGACTACGTGACTACCCCTTTCAGGGATCAGGTGGTGAACCTGCAAGTGCTGCCCCTGGAGGAGGCATTGCTGTGTCTGATGCATGCTCTTCACATCTACTTGGATCGCATGCAGAGCTTTAGAAGCTCCGAGCAGCTCTTTGTCTGCTTCGGTGGACAGCGGAAAGGAAGTGCTGTCTCCAAACAGAGGATCGCTCACTGGGTTATTGACGCCTTCACTATGGCATACCATGCCCAGCATATGCCGCCCCCTGCTGGCCTGCGAGCCCAGTCTACCAGGGGTGTTGCGGCTTCTTGGGTGTTGTCCCGTGGCGCCTCTCTAGCAGACATTTGTATAGCTGCAGGCTGGGCAACACCTAACACCTTTGCAAGGTTTTATAACCTAAGTGTTGAGCCAGTTTTTCTGGTGTGTTATCAGGTGGCACAAACAGGTAAGTTGGCCGGGTGTAGCGCTTGTGAATAGCCTCTTTCCCCTCCCTTGAGGCGAAGACATGTGCTCTTTACCAGTTGCGTTCACAATAGAGTGAACCCTGGATGTTCTTCCTCCTTAGCCCAGCAGCTGCCGAGCCTTTGGAGAGGCTCGCCGCCATCCCAGTACGTGCATCATTTAGGCCCCCGTACTGTGGTAAGTGCTCCACATGTGCTGGTTGTCTCCTTAGGTAACCCTGTGTGATGTATATTCCGCAAAATGGTTTCCCTGCTGGTAAACCACACGTTCCTTAGGCAGAGTGCCCTCTATCCTTGGTCACCGTGTTTGTATTGACTCCACCCCTCCTTGGGTAGGACCTACCTTGGCGCCGCTCTGCACAACGTGCTTCCACTTCGACCCGGTAAGACCTTGTGTTGTATCCCACTTAGAAGCCCCCCCCCCCCCCCCCCCCCAAGGCCGGGTGTGGTCTCGTGGTGTCCTCCTCTTTGGAGGGACACCTCCCAACATGGACCTTATATGGCCCCCAGCTGAATGATTTCATTCCTTTTTTGGGGTGAACAATAGAGAGAAGGCTACGGCTGGGCCAGCCAGTCCTTAAACTCCTGAGCAGTTAGCCGCTCCCCAAGGTGTAGGGGATTGCTCTGGCTATGAGGCACATAGAGTTCTGCCCATCTCACACCGCCAGTCTGCGTAACTCGGTTCAGCTCTTGTGGCATTTTCCATTGGGACACCTAATGTCAGCTCATCGACACAACGTCGAGTGAGTGACAGATAGGGAATGTCATGGTTACTGATGTAACCTCCATTCCCTGATGAAGGGAACGAGACGTTGTGTCCCTTTTGCCACAACACTGAACCAACCGCTGAAATGTCCGGGTCTTTGGCTCTCCTCAGTGCGAAACCTGAGTGTGTGTTTGCAAGCGGCTCTCGTTTAATATACCCATATGTGCGGGGGAGTGGCATGCAAATTCCACACGTCAATTCTCACTGGCCTTTTCTCAAAGATCAGAGATGTCTGGGCTCCCAAGGGTGACCCTTAGCGTCAACTCATCGACACAACGTTTCGTTCCCTCCATCAGGGAACGGAGGTTACATCAGTAACCATGATGTTATCTTGGCTAAGGGAGGTTGCAAAAAGTATTGAATAATAGGATTCCAATAATTATGGGCAATGCATTTTGGAGAAAAATATTTATTTAATAATGAGATATTGTCCCTGTACTTCAATTAAAATTAAGATTTTTGAGATTTTTTTTTAATGAAATATCAAAAGGCTAAATAATGCAGATTTCTTTTCACAGCCCTTTTGCACATTTTTACCAAGCGTGCCAATATTTTTGGCCATTACTGTATATACAGTATATACTTCTTGACACACAGGAAATAATTGGACCTTAATTTCAGGTAAATAATCACATTTTTTTAATTTTTTAATTTTAAAAAGGTTGACATTCGTCAAGCTCAACTATACAGCTAAAGTTATTCTAATAAAATAATTTCCTTCAAAATTTGATGACAAACTGGCTAGCCCCTACTGACAAGTTATGACAAATCTGCAATCCTGTTATCCATTCTGGCATACTGTATTTTTCCAAATGTATTTATTTCTATATTTATTTATTGCAATTTATTGCAATTTTTTTATAGCAACAAAATAACAAATTCATACAAATCAAAGTATTAAACTGTATTAACACATGGAAAGTATGAGTACAAACTCCCCTAATTTATCCTCTCTCACTACCCACAGTGCCTTGTTGTCCAGAGCACACAACAGTTTCTCTAGTTTCCTGGGAGACTCTGATGATAAAGTGGGATCCTGTACGTGGGGCAGATCTGTATGAGACTCGTGCTGCCGTTGCATCGCAGGTGATTCTTTGTAATGACACGGCGCCCGTGTGTGCCCTCTCTGACCTCACCTGCAACAGCAGGTATAGCGTAGTCGTCATACCCTGTAATGACCTGCGTGGGTGCAACCTCACCTGCAACCCACAGTCACATGAAACAGGTATAATGACATACATAAACATGTCCACAAACATGTCCACACAATTGTATGAATTCAAATAAATTTTAATCCGGAAATTAAAAAAACATTTTCATCATTAAAGATACTATATACTCAAGTCATTGATTAGATGAATTGCATTTTCATTCAGATTAAAGGAGCATCACATCATTAATCCATGTACAAACATTTTTTATAAATGACAGTCTCTCTTTCTCTCTTCCCTAAAAGCTCCATGTATGCCTGAGATCATTAGTTTGAGTCAGAGTAACACCTCTAGTGTGCTGGTCACCCTGGAATTCTGAAAACAGTGCTGCAAACTACACCGTCAGTGTAATTGGCACAGTGGGTGACACACACAACTGCCACTCAAATGGCACTTCCTGTCAGGTGTCCAACCTGCCCTGTGGCTCCATCTATGAAGTCATTGCCATTGCCTTATCCTCCGCTGGAGAAAGCATGCCCAGCTACACTGTTCCCCTGGAAACAGGTCAGGTTTTCATGATGATACAGACATAACTCAGTCAAACAAAAAATTCTAAGATCTTTTTCCTAAGTACTGTAGGCAGAATAATTCTGATATTGTAAAAAAAAAACGTGACCGTGGTGACATTTTTGCAAAATTATATTGTGTGGTTCCTTACATGTATAACAGCAATTCTAAATTGAATTTTCCACTGAGTGGTGCAAAATCAAGTAAAATTGTATTCCAAACAGATAAGTTTTTTAAGTTAATGCTCAATCAAGTTTTAAATAAAAACAACCTACCTCCCTACCCTAAACCTAACCAATAATTTAATAAAAGCAAATGCGAGAGAAAGAAATGCAGTTTCTGAAGCAACTACGCAATTTTGTGTTATTTCTATAACACTATCAGCTCATATGTCTACTCGTACTCTCTTCAGGACTCTTACACAGGTCCTTTGCGTTGCAAATGCAATGCTCTATCAGTTGAGCTATCGCACAATTTAATCATGCTCGAACAAGCTTGTAAATGTAGGTGGTTATGTAATGCTAATGTTAAAATGTAAAAATTTGCTTACAAGCCATGTACTATAGTCATTAGATTGTTAGGCATATGTGAGGAACATGGCAAAAAGCAACTGTCTATGAACTGTTAATCTGCCCTTTTATTTGTGATTAGTGTAAAAGTAAATAGTCATTGCTGTTGTTTGTTGTGCCTCTACTGTTCATTTCACCAGGAAACTACTGCTATTCGTTCAAAGAGCCCTGTAAGAATCGTAAAGATAATTTTGCAAAAATGTTGGTATAGTAACATGGGACCTGAGACCAGGTTGTTATGCTTCCTTCTAAAGGCCTGAGTATACTTCGGTTGTCAGCGTTGCTTTCTGCTATGTGCACAGTATGTGTGACGCAAATTTCATCATCAGCACAGTCTGTGTGACCTGTGGTCACCATTTGTGCGCATCGCCGGTGCATATGCCGCTAATGACTTTACTAAAAGAGTATCACAATGCAGCTGCAAGAGCTATGCTTTGAACGCATTCGTATTAGTTCAAGGTCTGAAAAGTATACTCAGAAAGGCAATGTGGTTGGAACGCAAAAAAACTAAGTATACCCAGGCATGAAGTGACCTCTCTTGACCAAATTCTAAGACAGCATGGCATGCATCTGACAAGATCAATTAAGCAAAAAAAGGTGATTATGAAAGTACTTAGAATTAATTAAATATTTAAATGTTTTGATGAAAATACGTAGTTCTAATAAAAAATGGACAGCTTTACTAGTGTTTGTGTATTTTAATGCTTAGCAGACTTTTGCATCATTAGCTTAGCAACATGTTAATGCTAAACTCTTGTAATGAACTTAGTCGAATATACTGTGTGCTTGACATAAGGAGCCCTGTTTGAATGACTAATGCCAATGTAGAACATTTCAGATCATTCACTTTTGAGGTTCAATTTCAGATACTGCTTTAAGGCCTTTTCAAACTGAAGACGACGTGATAATGAGATACAAATCACAGACGAAAGGCCCTTTCACATAGAAAGCAATACGAATGACCGCCATTAGCACATTCACGCCTTTACAATAGGTGCTGCTAATCGACAAGCAATTTTACCCCGGTATAGTAGATGGCTCAATGCACCTTTGAGCTGGTCTGCACTCCACTCATCACAATGAGAAGAACCACTTGACAAGTTATCAAAACAATCAAGACAAGCAAACAAATTTGAGTTCTCTTGCAAACAGAAAGAAAAAAGAAAAATGTATTCTCTAAAAGCTGCTCTAGTGATGAAGAGTTTGTTGTTGAATTGCTTAACGAGAAAGAAAACAGAAGACCCTAAAAACAAACTATTTCAGTTCACCAGCTGGACCCTAACTGGGAGTATTATCATGTGTTCACAGTCTGAGGGGTTATTCAAACCAAGTGTAAAAATAATAATAGTTAAAACATGTTATCGTTAGAAATAATAAAGATTATATGCCATATTGGTCATACTGTATACTTGTGTTAGGTGCATTTGTTTAAAATAACTGCATAATGCAGTCTCATAATGACTGTTAAAAACAGATGTTGTCAGTACTGTTGGAACAATGCTGATTGTATCTTATTGCCAAGAACATTTACTTGTGTTTGCTTAAACCCAGTATGTTACTAATTAAACATGGCAACATTTAAACGCTCCAAGAGTCTTTATAATGCACACAACAAAACAAATTTCAACCAAAAAAACCCATCTTCAGTCTGACCCATTAATAAATACTTTAAAATTAAATACTTTGGTGGAGGAATCCCTACATTTTTGTATACAAATTAATTTTTAAACAAATACATATAGCCTATGCAAAGTTAACTGCAAGTCTCAGCAATAGTATTAATATTATGAATATTTGGCAAAGAAAAACACTTAAGATGCATAAAGTAAAAAATGGTGATACAAAGGCAAATATGCTGCAATATATATATATATATATATATATATATATATATATATATATATATATATATATATATATATATATATTGTATATTAGAGATATTAGAGAACTCACGTATATTGCAATATTGAATACATTATGAAGACAAGCTACATAAGATCAGAGAGTTTTTAAAGGGTATATAATGCAGAGATACAGAAATATAATTTACATGATAAGAGAACCTATATGATAAAAAAAATAAATAAAATTTAAAGGTGCACTCAGTAATTTTTTTCCCAGAATAAAAGTTTCACTCCTAAATAAATTAATAGTACTTTTGAAGCATGCATATAAAATCATGACCACTCACATGAGATCAGTCACATCAGTAACCTTATAAAAGCTGTTTTATTCTACTTGGGGTAGGGGCCTTAATGAGTGCACCTTTAAGGTATTTGATGCAAATTAATCACACATCCTCACTGCTGGAACAGTCTTTGAGATCCTTCAGTGTTAAATGTTGGTAGTCAATATAGCTGTTGGTAACTGCAGTGCCACCTGTTGTGATCCAAAGCTCATATTTTATTGGTGAGGGCATTTCATTGGCAGGCGAAGAAAAAAAACCTTAAAAGAAGTTTTGTTTTGCCGCTGCACAATATGGCACGAGTGTTCGCTCCAGGTGAAAATTGCTTGTTAGGAATCTATTGTTTCGATTCAAAATGTTAATCACAGTGAGAAATTGTGGTGAAGATTTGCGTTTGGTGTGGAAAGGCCTTTAGAAGGAAGCTGCCTTATGTAGTCAGTCAACAATAAGGCAGCTCTTTAGGTATTGGAACAGAGCCTCAAAGTCTTTTTAGTCATATATAATATAATATTATTTGTTTTCTTAGCACCTTGTTGTCCAGCCAGTCTCAAGGTGAGTCAGGTGACCCAGGCCATGACCAACGTCACCTGGTCATCTGCTGTCGGCGGCCAGACCTATATCGTCTCCCTGTCTTCACCACGGGGCAATGCACAGTGTCACACTGTGGAAACAGAATGCTTGATGGGATGCGTCACATGCGGCAATAACTACACAGTTTCCCTGGAAGCGATCAGTCGTACCGGGCATAAGGCGGATTGCACTTATCATGGCTTCTCTACCAGTGCGTTCTCATTACTGACTGTGATGCCACTATTGGTAGAACAAATACAAATGCCTAAAACACATAACATTTCTTCTATATATCTGGAGTGATTATTAAGTCAACATGAAATCAGTGCATGTTATTCTTTTATTATAATGTGTGTTATTCAAATACTTTAGTAATTATTCTAGATCCATACCACAATCTACTAAAAACTCACATTCGGGTATGGCTCTCTTCTGAAATGGACAGGGTTGGGAGGGTTACTTTTGAAATGTATTCCACTACAGATGACAGAATACATGCTGTAAAATGGAATTTGTAATGCATTTCATTCGATTATTCATGCTCAGTAATGTATTCTAAATACTTTGGATTACTTCTTCAGCACAGCTATTTTGTAAGTGCTTTTTTCACTTACAAAATACTGCCAGTACAGTAAGACACATGTTAAAAATACATTCTCTGAAAAACCTAAATATCTGTGTTATTTCTAAAACAAGTTAAATAAAATTGATCTTGTTTTAAGGATTTTAAGATCAAAGTATCAATTATTTTAATTGTAACTGTAGTGGAATACAGTTACTTATATTTTGTATTTTAAATATGTATTCCCGTTACATGTATTTCCTTACTCCCCAACCCAGGGTATGGAACACCCAGTTTTCAGGATCCAGTTATTCCTGATTGTTAAAACCAAGTCCCACACCACATTTTGTCTCATTGAATACCTTGTTTCACACTAAAATACTTTTTGTCATTTTATGTAAGTAAAATTATTTGCAAATGCTGTTTCATGTTGACTATAATATTGAAGATATTATTATTAAAATTAAAGTGTGTAATTTTGGGGGTCTGGTTAGCTCAGCAAGTATTGACACTGACTACCACCCCTGGAGTTACGAGTTTGAATTCAGGATGTGCTGAGTGACTCCAGCCAGGTGTCCTAAGCAACCAAATTGGCCTGGTTGCTAGGGAGGATAGAGTTACATGGGATAACCTTGTGGTTGCGATTAGAGGTTCTCGCTCTCAATGGGGCACATGGTAATTTGTGCGTGGATCACAGAGAGTTGCATGAGCCTCCAAATGCTGTGACTCTTCACGGTCTCAGAAGCAGAGGCAACTCGGAGTGAGGCGAGTAACCACGCCACCACGAGGACCTACTAAGTAGTGGGAATTGGGCATTCCAAATTGGGAGAAAAGGGGATACAAATTATTTTTTTTAAAAAGGAAAAAAATATGTGTATAATTTAGGATTGGAGAAAGTAATTTAAAAATAAAAAATTACACACATCACCTTTAAGTGAATTAAACACTAGCTTGATTTGATAAACACTTTCAAACTGCATCACATCATTAAATGCATTGAAAATGTTCTTGTCTCTCTCGAGGTGAGTGTTGTCCCTCTGGTATTCGACTCTTCAGAGGAGCCAATAACACACTACGTGTGTATTGGAGGTCTAACAGCATCCTAACCAACTACACAGCAGAAGTTACTGGAAGTGGCAGCACTCACGTGTGCAGCCCAGAGCTTGGCAGAAACATGTGTGATGTGTCTGAGATTGTGTGTGGTCAAGTATACTCAGTGGTTGTCGCCCCACTGAATCGAGATGGAACCAGGGTCCAGTTCTGTTCAAGCAGGATTTATTCAGGTAATGTTTTATATATATATATATATATATATATATATATAGAGTTAATGATATGGGCTGTTTGTAATTCAAGCACTAAATAACATAATTGGTGTAAAAAATATATTACGTTGGCGCTTGTTTTTTGTCTTTCAGTTTCATGTTCAGGCAACAATGTAGGAATGGGTAAGACTTAAAATCCTTGCACAAATGCAAATTAAAAGAATACATTTGTATTTAAATCAAAACAAGACAACAACAAATAATGAAGGCAACAGTAGGGTTCCTGAAAGAAAAATCACTTAATTGATCATATATTAACGTTCTTCAAAGTCGGTGTGATGTCAACTTCTTTTATTGATGAATTCCTAGTGAAGCTCTACATTACCCAGAATCCTGAAAAGCTATCCACCAATCAGAGAAGTCGCTGTTATCTTAAAACTGCAAACTATTTACCCAGGGTCATTCTAAACCCTGGGTTAAAATAATCTTGTTCCATGTTTCACACTGTTTATACATTTTAACATTACGTCTTTTCACACTACAGTATATACCTTTGGCAGCACAGTTCAGGGTTAGTTTAATAACCCTCAGGCCACTTTCATGAAATAAGTTGAACAAACTAAACATTTTAAAGTAAGTTTCAGGATAGAACCAGACCTGATTAGATTGGGTTTGTTGATCTCAAGATGCTCATTATAAAGTCTAAGCCTTCTCTGTCAACAAAATAGTTTGATCCTTAGTTCACGATTAACACTGAAGTGCTTGCACACGAATGAGTAATGTTTACCACAAACAGCCAATGTGTGAAGCTTGGAGTGTCTTGTGAGAAACTCAGCATGATTAACTTAATTAATTCACGATTTAACTAATCATTATGAAAATGTGAAGAATTGAAATATTTACACAGCAAGAAGAAAGACTTTCCTTGATTGAACCCTCTCTTTTTATTCTCAGTTCTTTATCGAGGCAGAAGATAATGATGATAAAATGTGTGCTCTCACACCAATATGAGGTATGAGCAGTACAAACACCTATATCTTGATTACAGTCACTAGATAGTCCTCCCTCTCTGAGCCAGGACAACCGGTCCTTATGCAGACTAATCTGCACTATTAGTAATACTCTTGTGAGGATAATGTATCTACAAACCAGCATTGTTTCATTAATGGACGATTAGGAAAAAAATCATGTCTGTTGCTGGTGTGAAAATATTAATTCAAAAGGTGTAAGAGGAAAATATACGAAAATGTGTTGAGTCAAAAGTACATGGCATATATCCCTATAATACACCAGTGTGTTAAAAATGATTCAGACACTTACAAATTATCCATGCCCATTATACTGAAGCAATAACTTTCAGCCATATTCACATGTATACCATCAGTTCCAGTGTTTTATGTCAGTTTTATTTATTGTTTGTTTTCTTCTGCTGTACAGCTTCTGTTAATATTGGACAACTGGACTCTTCAAAAAGACCCCACCTCCCTCCATCCCCCAGACCAGGAAAAAAAAATTACTGAATATTTTGAAACCAGCTTATTGAGGTCTCTGCTTATGAAGTTAGGCAATTTGAATGAGTGCAAATGTTGTAACACCTGAGAAATGCAATTAGTCAGGATTCAACATGTGTCTAGTCACTGATTTTTATTTAAATTGAGTGCTTTAAAGAATTGTAAGATATGCAATTAATTTGAACTTTTTTTAATGGTTTCATTAGAAATACCACTGTTAATGTGAGACATTCACATTTGGATTTCACTTTCAGAGTTTGGTGAGTTTTTCCAGCTTTGCGTGGAATTAATCTATGGCCAATTTAATTGAAAATCAAACACCAAATAATTAATATTAACATTAACTTAATATTCAGAGATCCCTAATGTTATCTCAGGGATTTAGACTATACAGACAATTCATGCACTTGGGTGTCATATTATTTTTGTACCTCTACAATTGCAACTTAAACAATTTCCAAATTAATTTATCTTACAGTCCATAGTAATAAAAAAAAAACATTTATGAGGCAGATATGTTCCATCTGAGAGAATATTTTTAATTTGCAACATACAAACATGACATTCCACCACATTCAAAACTGTAATTTGTTAGTGGTAAAAGGGATAGTTCACCCTCTATGAAAAATAAAAATTCTCTCATTTTTTACTCACCCTCATACGTTTTGCAGAATAAAGAAAGTCATACACATCTTGGATAGAATCTTGAGATTTTTATATTTGTCGAACTATCCCTTTAAATCCTGCCACCATTTCCAAGATCAGATTACAAAAAGTGAAACTCCTGATAATTTTGCATTCAAAAAAAGAAGAAAAAAAAGGGTACATGTAATTGAACGTTAACTCAAATTTGGTTTATGTTTATAGTCTCCCCTATGTGTGGTGCCTTTGAGGGAAATGTAGTGTCAGTAAAGTTTGATAAATTGTTAATTGGACTTCCCTTGGATGTTTGTAAAATACATTATTTGTTGGGATGTGAAATAAAATCCATTGACAGTAAAATTATTTCCCTGCATTTATAATTTGTGTCTGTTTCTGTTTTGAAAAATAGTTTGTACTTCTCCATTAGTTAAAAGAAAGAAAGCATGCAGTGGTCACAACTGTTCACAGCTATAGGGATTAAATGTTTATAATTCACCTTTCAGTTAAATATCATTGACTGGAGAAAAATTAGATAAAGTGAGGGAAACAGGATGAGCCAGTAAAGATGGGGAGCCAGTAAAATCTAGAGGAGAGGTGCTGTACTGTATCAACTTATGAAGAATATACTTCAACCTGAGGGAAATACAAACGTGTGCTGACTGCTTAAGGAGATATTGTCTGTTTTCCGGAGTAGGAGCTTAAATGTCTAACAGTTAATAGGAACTATAGCTTTTAGTTCATGTGTACTATTTGTACTGTGTGACTATACAAAAAATAAAATTAGATCTTGATTACTTCATTTAATTTTTCCTGGGATAACGGATATAAATAAGATGTTTATCGAGAGCGGGTTATTGAATTGTATTTTAACCTCCTGAGACCCCCACATGACTGCTGTGTGCATTTTACATTTCCTTTTTGTATTTGTAACGTCTCGGTTACGTATGAAATCTCTGTTCCCTGATGGAGGGATTGAGACATCGTGTCGAAGAAGCGACACTAGGGGTCTCTCTTGAGCACCGAATATGCCTCTGATCTATGAAAAAAGGCCAATGAGAGTTGGCGAACAGTATTTGCATACCCTGCCCCGGATACGGATATAAAGGCGAGGGAAATACGCTCGTTCATTCAGGATTTTTCTGAGGAGCCGGGTGTGTTCCGGCCACCTCAGCGGCTCGGCTTAGCGACGTGGCCGGGAAGATACAACGTCTCGTTCCTTCCATCATGGAACAGAGGTTACATACGTAACCGAGACGTTCCCCGTCTGTCACTCACTTCGATGTCGTGTCAAAGAAGCGACACTAGGGGTCCACTTCAAATCACGGCATGCACTGAGCCGTGTATGTGTGCTGCTGACACAGAAGTGGGCAGGTATTTCATGTGCACAACCGACCAACTGTGTTCAGACTGCACATACTCTTCCCCAATGCCCCAAAAAAGTCTTCGGAATCCTTTTTGTTACCCTAGAGGGGAACAAGGCGACACTTCCAACTAGGGAACGGGCCAAGCGCTGGCCAGGCCTCTTTTCTCTCTATGTTTTCTCAGCATAGAGCAAGAGCAGCCGGGGCCCTTACCGCATCGTGGGAAGGGGGTCTTACCCGAATTCCTATTCTTTCAGGGCGAAAAGACCCTGCGGAGGCCACACCCGCCCGAAAGGGGAGGTAGAGGTGGCAAAATACATCACATGGCCTCTTCAGTCACATGTGGGAAGAATGGCGCGGTGGTAGATCCAGCCTCGAGGAGGGGGGAGTTGCTACAACACGGAGACCGGAGGGCAGCGAAGGACTGCCTAAGGGAGACGCGGGTCAGCTCGTTAGGTGACCGTACCGCAGAAGTACACACAGGAGGAGTCTGCGTAGGAGGCCTGATCTGTGGAGCACCTATTCCAGTAGGGGTAGCCTGGGGTTCCTGTAGTGGATTGGGTCGGCGAGTTCCTCCACTGATCTGCGGACCCAAGAGGGCTAGGGAGGAATCGACCAGGAACCTAAAAGGGGTCTTCTGGGAAGAAGGCACACTGTTTTACCTCGGCAGAGGGAAAGGGCGCTGGACGCAAGCGATTCACCCGGTCAGACCGTCGACATGTACCGAGTTCTATGGGCTCGGACCTGAGAAAACACGGGATGAGACTGACTCAACCCTGAGATTGTAAAATCTCGCAAAGGTGTTAGGTGTTGCCCAGCCCGTAGCTCTGCAAATGTCTGCTAGGGAGGTGCCCCTAGCCAGTGCCCATGAGGATGCCACACTCCTGGTAGAGTGGGCTCGGACCCGTAGGGGGGATGGCACGGCCTAGGTGTGATAGGCCAACAGAATGGCGTCCACCACCCAGTGGGACAGCTTCTGTTTGGAGACAGCGTTCCCTTTCTGCTGTCCCCCAAAGCAGACAAAGAGCTGCTCAGAACATCTGAAGCTCTGGGTGCGTTCCAGGTAGGCACGCAAAGCACGTACCAGACACAGCAGTGAGGGGGCTGGGTCTGCCTCCTCCCGGGGAGCGCTTGCAGGTTCACTACCTGATCTCTGAAGGGCGTGGTAGGAACCTTGGGCATAGCCCGGTCGAGGTCTTACGATCACATATGTGTCTGCCGGACCGAACTCCAGGCAAGTGTCGTTAGTAGAGAACGCTTGCAGGTCCCCGACCCTCTTGATGGAGGCGAGCGCAATCAGCAGGGCCGTCTTTAGGGAGAGGGCCCTGAGTCCAGCTGATTCTAGCGGCTCGAAGGGGGATCTCTGAAGACCGGTGAGGACCACCGAGAGATCCCAGGAGGGGAATAGGTTTGGCCGGGAAGGATTTAGCCTCCGGGCACCTCATAGGAACCTGACGATTAAGTCGTGCTTACCCAGGGACTTGCCGTCTACTGGGTCATGGTGAGCTGCGATAGTGGCAACATACACCTTTAAGGTGGAAGGGGACAGCCTCCCCTCCAACCTCTCCTGTAGGAACAGGAGCACTGACCTAACTGCGCACCTCTGTGGGTCTTCTGCCCGGGAAGAACACCAATTCACGAACAGATGCCATTTCAGGGCGTAGAGTTGCCTGGTAGAAGGGGCTCTGGCTTGGTTGATCGTGGCTATGACCGTGGGTGGTAGACCAGCTAGATCTTCCACGTCCCGTCCAGGGACCAGACGTGGAGGTTCCAAAGGTCTGGATGCGGATGCCAGAGTGTGCCCCGTCCCTGAGAAAGTAGGTCTTTCCTCAGGGGATTTCGCCAGGGAGGGGCTGTCGCGAGGAGTACAAGGTCCGAGAACCAGGCCCAGGTGGGCCAGTAAGGAGCCACAAGAGTGACTTGTTCCTCGTCCTCCCTGACCTTGCACAGCACCTGTGCAAGAAGGCTCACTGGGGGGAATGTGTACTTGCGCAGCCCCACTGGCCAGCTGTGTGCCAGTGCATCTGGCCCGAGTGGAGCCTCTGAGCGGGCATACCAGAGCGAGCAGTGGGAGGTCTCTCGGGAGGCAAACAGGTCTACCTGGGCCTTGCCGAACCATCCCCAGATCAGCTGAACCGAGTGGGGTGAAGCCTCTTCTCTTCACCAGGCAAGCGTTGTCATGACAACACATCCGCTATCACATTGAGGTTGCCGGGGATGTGAGTCGCTGCTGGTTCCAAAGGAGGAGACGACGGGCGTGTTGTGACATGTGGCGGGAGTGTACGCCACCTTGGTGATTTATGTACGTCACCGCAGTGATGCTGTCCGACCTGACAAACAAGGATATGTTTGTCTCGAACTAAAGGAAGAATCTTCTGCAGAGCCAAAAGGACGGTCAACAACTCAAGGCAGTTGATGTGCCAATGCAGCTGGGCCCCTATCCAACAGCCTGCTGCTGCATGCCTGTTGCAAACGGCGCCCTAACCCGTTCTGGAGGTGTCGGTCGTGACCAGGACGTGTCGGGACACCTGCTGTAAGGGTTCTCCTGCCCATAAGAAACAGAGGTCTGTCCAGGGTTTGAATGTTTGGCGGCAGGTGGGGGTAATTGTCCCACGGTGCGTGCCGCGGCGCCATGCTCGTCTCGGGACTCGGCACTGAAGCCAGTGTTGAAGCGGTCTTATATGCATCAACCCCAGCGGCGCGACTGCAGTAGAGGACGCCATATACCCCAGGAGCCTCTGGAAAAGTTTTAAAGGGACCGTTGTGCCTGGCTTTAAGGCGGCGAGGCACCTCAACACTGTCTGGGCACGCTCGTTGGTGAGACATGCTGACATTGAGACAGAGTCTAACTCCATACCGAGAAAAGAGATGCTCTGGACTGGAGTAAGCTTGCTCTTTTCCCAGTTGACCTGAAGCCCCAAACGGCTGAAGTGCCTGAGCACCTGGTCTCTGTGAGCGCATAGTAACTCTCACGAGTGTGCCATATTAAGCCAGTCGTCGAGGTAATTGAGTATGCGGATGCCGTCTTCTCAGAGCAGGGCAAGAGCTACCTCTGTGACTTTCGTGAAGACGCGAGGGGACAGAGACAGGCCGAAGGGGAGGACTTTGTACTGATACGCCTGGCCATCGAACGCAAACTGCAGGAAGGGGCGGTGTCGAGGCAGAATGGAGACGTGGAAGTACGCGTCCTTCAGGTCTACCGCTGCAAACCAATCTAGATGCCGGACGCAGGTTAAGATGTGTCTCTGCGTGAGCATTTTGAATGGGAGTTTGTGCAACGCTTGGTTGAGAACTCGCAGGTCCAAGATTGGTCGTAAGCCGCGCCTTTCTTGGGCTGTAGAAACCCTTCTTCATCTCGGTTGGAGGGACAGGCTCTATCGCATCTTTGAACAAAAGAGTTGCAATTTCCGTGAGCAGGGACTGGGCATGTTTGCTGTGTACTGCAGAAAAGCGGACGCCCATGAAGGGGGGTGGGGGCCTGGCAAACTGAATTGCGTAACCGAGCCGAATGGTCTGGGCCAGCCAGCGAGACGGGTTGGAAAGTGAAAGCCACATGTCCAACCTCTGCGCTAGGGGCACCAAAGGGACGATTAATTTTGATGTACCCGGCGGAGCTTTGCAGCAGTGCGGAGCAGGTAGGGCAGCGTTGGGCGGCGACAGGGCAAACAGAGGCTGGGGTGCTGAGAAAAGACTCAAAGCAATTACCGGCCGGCCGGGGAACAGTCGTGGGGCTGGAGACGGATGGTCCATGTCCAGGAAGCTGGGACTGTTGAGATTTGGTGAGAATGGCATTTGCGGGCCAGGTGACCCAGAGACATAGGAAATAGCTCTTTTATTGAGAATGTGGGCTGTGAGCAGCGCCCAGACCCCAGGAACCAGTCATCCAGCCGTGACGGGTTGGAGGGTTCCAATCCAACCCCACATAGACGGCGGGCCGGGCAAGCATATCGGACATACCTCAGCCTGGGCGTGCTGGCCTGAAGGCGGCAGCCCAGGAGAGGCGTCAGTGTCAGACGCCGCGCTCTCCAATGGAGCGGCGAGCTCATCCACCTCGAGCTTCAGAGGATAGGCAGACTGGCCCGGAGGCGAGTCGCCATTGCCTCGAGCATGGACGGGGGTCAACGAGCGTGTCGGGGGGCGGGTGGTCCGAGTGGGTGTACCCGACGGAGCTGCACCCGCTGCCCTCCCCAAATCGCCTGCATCGCCAGCCGCATTGTCCTCAATCCTGTGGGAAGAAGGAGCGACACGGGGGGCGGCTGGAGTGGCGTGCTTTCTGTTGAAAGCGTGCTGCGACCGCAACGTTGCCATGGTCATACTCTCGCAGTGAGAGCATGAACCATCCACAAACGCTGCCTCGGTGTGATCGGCGCCCAGACACACGAGACAGCGCCTGTGGCCGTCTGAAACGGAGAGCACTCTACCGCATCCAGGAACTACACAGGGGTTGAAGGCATCTTTATAAAGACACCTGAAAAGGACGTTCAACGCTGCTGTGTATTGCTCTTTTACAGAGAAAATTACTCTTTATAGGAAACTCTTTTAATTCTGCGCTGTTGAAGCACCCAGGGGCAAACTGCAAACTGTGCAAATAAGAGAAAATCTGCTGAAGTGTGTCGTAGATCCAACAGCAAAGCAGAGCGTCAGAGGATAGAAGCAGGAAACTGGTGTGTCACTCGCAGCTGGCTGCATACACGACCATCGGCTCCGAAGAAAATTACTGAATGAACGAGCGCATTTCCCTCACCTTTCTATCCGTATCCGGGGGCGGGGTATGCAAATACAGTTTGCCAACTCTCATTGGCCTTTTTTCATAGATCAGAGGCATATTCGGCGCTCGAGAGACCCATAGTACAGAGGGCATATCCAATTATTCGGACGTCACCAGCCCGCTGACTGATCTCACTAAAAAGGGAGCTCCAGACCCGGTCCAGGTGGACGGAGCAGTGTCAGCAGGCGTTCACGCAAGTTAAAGCCGCACTTTGCAGAGGGCCGCTTTTTCATTCACCCAATTTTACTGTACTGCTAATTTAATGTATTTTAATATGCATCATGCAAACAACTACTGTTATTAATTTTACTGTACAGCACATACTGTAAATCATTATATAGTATGCTGAAGATAGTTTTACAGTAATTTTACTGCGGTATGGAATACAGCAGCTTGCTGGCTATTTGTTGCCAGTAAGTTACTGTTGATTTTATATCAAACTTTTTTACAGTGCTCTTAATAGTTCTCATCTAGCAGACTACCAAGGCAACTGTTCTGGGACTGTGGGAAAGGGGCTATTTATGTCAGATATGCAGCTGAGGGTCTATGCTACTCAGTGCTCGAGTTGAGGGGGATTGCGAGGGGATGCCATCCCCCTTGTTGAAAAAGAGGCAAAACAATTCCCCTTGTAAAATCTCCATTCCCCCTTACCCACCCTTTTAAATCAATTGCTATACATTACTCTGAACTATTCGTGCTAATGAATTTCTCTATGTATGATAAATAATAAGTAAAAACGATCAGCCAAACTAATGATTATTATATGAGCTGCGAGGTAAGAAGCGCAGATGTTTGGGGTTGCCAGATAACAAGAGATGCGATCCCCAAAAGAGTTTTAGACTTACTCAGTTTAGAAATGTCTGCCCATTGATTTTCTAACATTATGAAAAATGTTGCTTTCAGAGGCTTTATATGGAGTAAGGATTCAAATAATGTGCATTTCAAACTGTTCTCAGACCATTGCAGACAGACAGCACACTGGAGGTTAAGTCATTCACTAAATAGGGATCAAGAGAGCATCCTATAGCTTTCCTAAGCAGCCAAGTCCATTCATTCCAAACTGCCGACCAAAAGTTTAGTTTCAGGCTGCAGATGATGTTTGGACAACTTAACATGTCTGGCAGACATGGGACAATTTTAAGCAGTACATAGATTCAGAATTGATAACGCTAAATTTTATTTTAATATGGATGATGCTGATTATTACTTTTAATTACAATTATTTATTCTAATAATTGGTAATATGCCTCAGCACTGGCTATCACTTGTTTGTTTGTTTGACAGTGCAAAGAGGTTTTGTTGCCAAAGTAGAAAAAAAAAACGTAACATAAAAGTAAAATCAAGTAAAATCATTTTTATTTGTATAGTTTTTTTATTTGTGTTTTTCCCAATGCACATTGTTCCAAAGCAGCTTTACAGAAAATCAGCTGTAATGTCTATAACATCTTAAAAACATGAATAACCAACACTCCTGGAAACAATATGAACAATTTGATAAAAACAAAAATCAGACTTTCTATAGCTTGGTATTATTTAAAACTTAGTATGAGGTTGTAACACGGGGTTAAGATGGGCAAGGAGGAGGCGAGAACCGGCTTGTCAATATAAATAATGTTTTAATAAAGAACTTAAAACAAAAGCACAAACACACACACAATGGACATGTCCGTGATTGATCTCTCTCTCTCGAACTGTCATCACAGGTCGCCTTTATCCCTCGCTCTACAGAGGATCTCTACAAAAACAGCGACTGGAGGCAGAGAGATTTCTGCTCAAGAGAGATATGGGTCTGCCAACAGGGAGACCGTACTTCGGAAAATACATCACAGGGGGTTACTGGAGTAATCGGCACCTGTGGGGCACCTATCTCAGTACAGGGCATATTAGTACCCTTAGTGGGGCTGGCTGCAAACTCCTCCACTGTATTAGCGAGACACAGGGCTAGGGAGGAAGGACATCCAGGGTCCACGACTTCATGAACTCAACTGGGGGTAAAACCACACATTTTTGCCTCAGGGGAGGGGAAAGGGGCTATACACAAGTGATACACCTGGCCAGCTGTTCTGTAGTACCAAACTCCACCTGTTTGTACCTAAAAGAACATGGGACAAAACTGGTTCAACCCGGAGATTGTAAAATCTTGTGGAGGTATTGGGTGTTGCCAATCTCGCTGCTATGCAGATGTCTGCTAGAGAGGTGCCATTGGCCAGTGCCCATGAGGATGCCACACTCCTTGTAGAGTGTGCCCGAACCCACAAGTGGGCGGGCACGGCCTGGGTCTGGTAGGCCAATGCAATGGCATCCACGATCCAGTGGGCAAGCCTCTGTTTGGAGACAGCATTCCCTTTCCGCTGTCCACCAAAGCAGACAAAGAGCTGCTCAGAGCATCTAAAGCTGCGTGTGATCCAAGTAGATACACAAAGCATGCACTGGACACCTCAACGATAAGGCTGGATCTGCCTCCTCCCGGGTCAGCGCTTGTATGCTCACCACCTGATCCCTAAAAGGGGTTGTGGGAACCTTGGGCACATAGCTCAGTCGGGGTCTCAGGATCACGTGAGAGTCTTCTGGACCAAATTCCAGGCAAGTTTCATTGACAGAGAATGCTTACAGTTCCCCGACCCTCTTGATGGAAGTGAGCGTGGTCAGGAGGGTGGTCTTTAATGAGACAGCCTTTAACTCAACTAACTCTAGGGGCTCGAACGGGGCACTCCGGAGGCCCAGCAGGACCAAGGTTGAGGTCCCTTGCGGGAAAGAGGCACGGCCTAGGAGGGTTCAGCCTCCAGGCACCTCTCAGGAACCTGACAATCAGGTCGTGCTTACCAAGGGACATACCTTCAACTGCGTTGTGGTGTGCTGTTATAGCAGCTACATACACCTTCAGGGTGGAGGGGGACAACCGCCCCTCCAGCTTCTCCTGCAGGAAGGAAAGCACTGAACCGAGCTGCTATCGTGAAGTCAGAGAACCAAGTCTGGGCGGGCCAATACGGCGTCACAAGGGTGACTTGTTCCTCATCCTCCCTGACCTTGCACAGGGTCTCTGCAAGTAAGCTCACTGAGGGGAATGCATATTTGTGACGAGAGGGGCTCCCGTCATTGCATACCAGAGCGGGCAGTTGGAGTATTCCCTGGAAGCAAACAGGTCTACCCGTGCTTTGCCAAATTGACTCCAAATCAGCTGGACCACCTGGGGATGGAGTCTCCATTCTCTGCTGAGAATCGCCTGCTGCGACAGCACATCCACTGTGAAGTTGAGGCTGCCCAGGAAGTGAAGTGACCTCAGCCGCTGCTGACTCCAGAGGAGGAGATGCCTGGCGAGTTGCAACATGCGAGGAGAATGTACGCCGCCTTGGCATACACGCTACTGTCACTGAGTTGTCAGAACCGACCAACACGTGCTTTCCCAAGATCAACGGCAAAAGTCTCCACAGGGAGAGCAATACAGCCAGCAACTCTAGGCAGTTGATGTGCCAACACAGCCGTGGTCCTGTCCAGGAACCAGTGGCAGCATGCTCGTTACACACGGTGCATCAGCCTGACTTGGATGACCATGATGCATCTAGACACTTGCTGTAGGGGAACTCCTGCCTGTAGAAATGCAAGGTCTGTCCAAGGGCTGAATAAGTGGAGACAGAGAGGCGTAACAGCCATGCGATGTATGCCATGGTACCATGCCCATCTTGGGACTCGAGTCTGAAGCCAGCGCTGAAGCAGTCTCCAATGCATCAACCCATCGGGGAAGCAATGGTGGTGAATGGGAAAACAAATATGAATTGATAGCAAGAAAAGTAATAGCTTTTGATCCATTTATGAATTTCTAAAGCCCAAATATTGTCAAATATTACCTTTTGTACATTTACAAATAAGATTCTATAATTCATATTGGAGTCTAATGTGTGACTGGCGAATACATCATTGTAAAGTTCTCTCTCATTGAGAAGATACAAATGTTTTTGTGTTGTTTTCTGGTTGATAGGGTCCCAGTTTTACAAAATGTCTGTGTTAATTCCGTCTGTGTGAACTGCTTTTAGAGCAGCTGAAATGACGATCAGCTCATGATGAATACACAGAAATCAACTGAATTGAGCACACTTATGCAAGTACAGTATACCTGGAGTATTTTGAGTGCTTGAATTCAGGATAGGTCCCCCTATGAATGTGGTAATTTCAGCCAGACATCCTAGATGTCCTTTCTAAAATGGAATAGTTGGCAACCCTAACTTGGAGTTTAACTATTATTATGTTGTACTTATGTTGTCATGCATTTGAAAACTTTTTTTTTTTTTTTTTTTGAGCATAGTTAACCTAAAAGTTAATTTTGTTATAAATTCTTAAAAAAAAATATACAGTATTATCCATATCAACTTGCTGTGTAAATATGACTAATATGTTTAAAAAATGTTCTGGTGGTGTTAATAAAGTCTTCAGAATCTTATGACGCGTTATTTATAGGTTAACATTAGTAGGCTATATAAACATTAAAGATATACTGTCCCAGGTAGCACACTGTGGCACGGTGGAGGGCGGGACCGTGTGTAATCATGTCCCGGTCCCGCCCTCCACCGTGCCACACACACATACATCTCTAAGATCTGGAAAACATCACATTTTAATTAACATCTGCTAAACATCTGAAAAGATCAGATTTACAAACATTCTAAATCATAAATGTCTCAAAGACATCTGCTAAATGTCGTATTGATATCTGAGAGGAAACATCTTATAGACGTATTTCAGATGAGCAAACAACCTAAAAAAATATGTCTTCCATATGTAAACACACATTAAATAGATGTCTGGGTACTATCAGGGGTATATTGACCTTATAGTGCTTTTACATATATAGAAAATGTGTTAAAATGATCACATACTTTTGAATACGTTAAATGAAGCCGTGTCACGATAGTTTTGGCTTTCGTGAATAAACAGCAGTTTCATTTTATCACGCTTTATAAATAAAATTTTATTGAGCTGAGGGACTCATGCACAGCTATACCAAAAGGCAAGCTGTTATGTTACTTCTGAAGTGAAGATACTAAATAAAAAATTAGATCTTTTGTCTCTTTTTTTGTGTGCAAATTCTGCAAGGGGCATGCAAATATATGCTGTAAACTGAAAGTGTTTATTGTTTGATTATCCTATCTATTTCAAATAATTTAACCTTCTCACAATGAAAAACAATGCAAATGATCATGGTGATGTTGCTCACACTTCTAAAATTCTGTATGTGGAGTCAGAACAAAATCAGATTCAAATACTTAGTAGTCATTGTTCTGGCTCCATAGGAGTAGAGAACTGTAAGATGCAACACCTGCTCTTAGACAGTAGAGAGCAGTAAAAAGCAAGAGGTTCATGAAATAGAAAATTTTTCACAAGTTTGAATGCCCTGCAAGTGCAACATCTCTTAACAACCATTGTGTAGATGCACACACACAAACACACAGAGAGAGAGAGAGAGAGATTTGCTCAATTTGCAATGTGTATGTCTTCTGAACTGTTATGTAACCCATGCTCATTATAATGGTAATGTAATAGTCACATACATACACATATAGAGACCAAGTTGGCATACCTTGTTGTAAAACGTCTAGGTTACAAGTGTAACCCCCTTTCCCTGATGGAGGGGCTTTTTTCGGGAGCCTTGGATACCTCTGAATCTGAATATGTTTGCCAAATTGGTTTGCCATCAGGGAACGGGAGTTATACTAGTAACCTAGACATTCCCCTTCTGTCACTCACTCGACGTTGCATCGATTTTAGTGACACAAGGGGTCCCTATTCAATATTGCCACCTACACTGAACCGTGTTACGTGATCTGCTGATGCTGATGCAGCAAGCTGTAGTGTGCCAAAGGAGCATGAGCATCAGACTGCACATAACCCTTCCCAACGGCCCACTAAGATATCATATTGTTTTTATTAGGTTCCCGGTATCCAACCAAGGATTCCCTTGGGGGTGGGAACAAGCAATATGGTAAGCATGGGATGCGCCAGCCGCGGTCTTTTCCTTTATATGTTTCTCCTCACAGAGTGTTAGAAGTGGCTGGGGCCATCTAGCTATAACACGCATCGGGGAAGGCATTCTTTTCCAGTTCTATTCTTTCAGGGGGGAAAGATCCTGCAGAGACCACATCCTGCCCAGGTTGGGGGAAGGTAAAAATGTGGCAAATATGTCACATGGGTTTTCAGGCCACATGTGGAAGTGGTGCGGTGGTAGATCCTATCTTGCTACAAAACACACCGACCGGGGGGCAGTGGGGACTGCCCAAGGGAGACGTGGGTCTGCTGGCAGGGGAACATACCGTGGAAAATATGCACAGGGGGATTAATCCATGATGGCCAAACCCTGTGGAGCACCTATTCCAGTACAGTGTAATTAGTTCCTGTAGTGGATCTGGTCGGGAATTCCACAGCCAAATTCTAGGAAAAATATAAAGGGAGCGTGAGCTTTTGTTGGTTCACCTGGGGGTAAAAGTGCGCAGGTTCATCTCAGAAGAGGGGTCAAGACCCAGTCAGCTGTCCTAAAGAAACATGGGCCAGAGACTACTCAAACTTTGGAGGCAATTGATCTCACAAATGTATTGGGTGTTGCCTAGCCCTCTGCTCTGCCCATATCTGCTAGAGAGGCTCCAGTGGCCGGTGCCCACGAGAATGCCAAACTCCTCATAGAGCGTGCTCAAACCCTCAAGGGGCAGGCATGCCCTGGGTCTAGAAGGCCGGTGCAAGGGCATTGATGACCTTGTGGACAAACCTCTGTTGAGGACAGCATCCCATTCCGCTGTCTGCCACAGCAAACAAAGAGCTGCTCAGAATCATCTAGAGCTCCGTGTGTGGTCTAAAATAGGTGCGCAAAGTACGCACCGGATACGGCAACGATAAGGCTGGGTCTGCCTCCTCCTGGGGCAGTCACTTTCAGGTTCACTGTCTGGCCCTGAAGGGGGGCTGTAGGAACCTTGGGCAAGTAGCCGGACCGGGCTCCAGGCAAGTGTCGCTGACAGAGAACGCTTGCAGGTCTCCAACCCTCTTGATGGAAGTGAGCGCAATCAGGAGGGCCATCTTCTAGGAGAGGGCACCTAGATCGACTGATTCTAGATGCTCGTAGGGGGTTTTCTGGAGGCCCGTAATGATGATGGAGAGATCCCATGAGGGGAACAGGTATAGCATGGGAGGGTTCAACATCCGGGCGCCTCTTAGAAACATGATAATCAGGTAGTGCTTTCCTAGGAACTTACCGTCCACTGCATCATGGTGGGCAGCTATAGTGACAACATATACCTTTAAGGTGGAGGGGACAGCTGCCCCTCCAGCTTTCCCTGTAGGAATGAGACCACTGACCCGACCGCGCACCTCTGCGGGTCTTCAGATCGGGAAGAACACCAAATTGTGAATAGGTGCCACTTTAGGACATAAAGCTGCCTGGTGGAGGGAGCTCTGGCTTGGTTGATAATGTCTACGACAGCTGGTGGTAGACCACTCAGATCTTCTGCATCCCGTCCAGGGGCCATACGAGGAGGTTCCAGAGGTCTGGGCGTGGATGCCAGAGGGTCTTTCCTCAGGGGGATTTGCCAGGGAGGTGCTGTTGTGAGGAGCGTAAGATCCGATAACCAAGTCTGTGTGGGCCAGTAAGGGGCCACTAGAGTTATTTGTTCCCCGTTCTCCCTGACCTTGCACAGAACCTACAGCAAGGTTACCTACAGCACTGGGGGAAATGCATACTTGCGCAGCCCCCGGGGCCAGCTGTGAGCCAACGCATCTGTCCTGAGGGGACTTGCCTCCAACCTGAGGGAGTATCAGAGCCGGCAATGGGAGTTCTCTTGGGAAGCAGGTCTACCTGTTCTTTGCCATAACGGTCCCAGACCAGCTGAACCACCTGGTGGTGGAGCCTCCACTCTCCATTGAGTGGAGCTTGTCACGAAAGTGCGTCCACTGTTGAGGCTGCCCGGGATATGAGTGCCGTGCAGCGACCTCAGTCGGTGCTGACTCCAAAGGAGGAGATGGTGGACAAGTTGTGACATATGACGAGAGTGCACGCCACCTTGGTGATATATGTACGCTACCGTCGCGGTGCTGTCTGAACGGACCAAGACGTGCTTGCCTCAGATCAGTGGGAGAAACCTCTGTAGGGCAAAAAATACAGCCAGCAACTCTAGGCAGTTGATGTGCCAATGTAGCCGCGGGCCCGACAGGAACCGGCGGCTGCGTTCCCGTGTCACACGGTGCCCCAACCCTGTTTGGAGGCATCTGTGGTGACCACAATGCACCTGGACACCTGCTGCAGGGGGACTCCTGTCTGCAGGAAACAGAGGTCTGTCCAGGGGCTGAATAACTGATGGCAGAGGGGTGTGAAGATCACATGATACGTGTTGAGGCTCCATGACCATCTCGTGACTCAAGTCTGATGTCAGTGCTGGAGCGGACTCATATGCATCAACCCTAGAAGCGGCTAGACCATGGCTGAAGATGCCATATGCCCCAGGAGCCTCTGGAACTGTTTTAGAGGGACTGCAGTGCCTATTTTGAATGACTAGAGGCAATTCAGTGCTGACTGTGCACACTCGTTTGACACTGAGTCTAACTCCATGCAGAGAAAAGAGATGCTCTGAACTGGGGAGAGCTTGCTTTTTCCCCAGTTGACCTGAAGCCCTTGACGGCTGAGGTGCCTGAGCACCTGGTCCCTGTGGGTGCATAGTGCCTCTCGAGTGTGAGCTAAGATCAGCCAGTCGTCGAGGTAGTTGAGTGTGCGGATGCCCACTTCCCTTAGCAGGGCAAGGACGGCCTCTGTGACCTTCATGAAGACGCGAGGGACAGGGACAGGGTCCTTGCGCCCTCGAACGCGAATCGTAGAAAGGGTCATGTCGGGGCAAAATCGAGACGTGAAAGTACGCATCCTTCAGGTCTACCGCTGCGAAACAATCTTGATGCCGGACGGATGTTAGAATGTGTTTTTGCATGAGCGTCTTTAACGGGAGTTTGTGCAGAGCCTGGTTGAGAACTCGCAGGTCCAAGATTGGCCTCAACCCACCTCCTTTATTTTATACGATGAAGTAAGGGCTGTAGAAACCCTTCTCCATCTCGGCTGGAGGGACAGGCTCTATCTCATCCTTTTGCAAAAGTGTAGCGATTTCCGCACGCAGGGTGCTGGCTTTCTCGCCAAGCACCGAGGTGGGGCAGATGCAGCCGAAAAGGGTCGGATGCCTGGCAATCTAAGTCGTGTAGCCGAGCACGACGGGTTGGAAAACGTAAAGGGACAATCGTTTTCGACATACCCAGTGGGGCTTCTCAGCGGTGGGGAGCAGGTAGAAAAGTGGGGACATGCAAATTCTGTTCGCCAATTTGGCATTGGCCTTTTTCATATTCAGAGGTATCCGAGGCTCCCGAAAGAAGCCCCTTGTGTCACTACAATCGACACATCATCGAGTGAGTGATAGAAGGGGAACGTCTAGGTTACTAGTGTAACCCCCGTTCCCTGATGGAGGAAACGAGACATTGTGTCCCACTTGTGACAGAAGGACTTTACACGGAAAAGGTTAGTTAGTGATTTTTTTCACACTAAAATCATGTTATTGCACATATTATTTATGTCTTGTGACTATACTTTTGAAACAGTGAGTATTTAAATGTTTAGGGATCAGTCCCATTCACTTCCATAGTAAGTGCCTCACTTGGACCCCAGATTTTTGCTTTATTGATATATAAATTTTTAAAGAAAAGGAGAGATTAGTTTAATTTATTATTTATTTATTTTGTGCTAATCAACATAACGACACAAATGCTGTCGATTTTGCTCAACATGTATTGAACCCCAAATATTCCTTTAAATTCTTTGCCAAAAGGTCAGTCTTCCTCACTTTCATTCAAGCAGCAAAGATGTTCTTTGGAATATTTTCAAATTATGCTGGAGAATTAATCATAAGGTTTTACACAAATTGGAATACAAATTGTTATGTTAATAATATTACAATGACCAGATTTTTAATAAATTATAAAAGAATGCAAAATAGAAGCATTTTTAGAAGTGGACTCACACTTTTGGACCCCACTGTATCTTGTGGGTTTTATTATCAACCACCTAATAACCACTCTTGAGGTGAACTAAGCTGAATAAAAATTTTATGTTTCAGCATGTTTATCCAACCTTAGTGTGGTACCGAGGAGAACAATAATGAGTAAATATCCATGTCCACTGCCTGTGAAGTTATACATCAATTTATACCTGACTTGCTCCCTATGCTTGCAGTGTCTTTCTGACAGAAGAAATTTCCTCAATCTCACTTATATATGAACATACTGTGTGTAGTCCACTTTGCCAGTCGCTATCGGGTGATTGAAGATACCCCAACCTAGGACATGTACATGATCTCAAAGTGTTCAGGTATGATGAAAATATGGTGTTGAATAACCAGAAAATGCTCCACTTTAACAGACTTAAAAGTACATTTACATCTGTCTCACATTTTTAAACCATCCATTGCATATACTCTGTTATGAAATAAATCTATAATTTCCTTGTCTTGCATAAAACTGACCTCATAACTAAAATAATTAAACTGCTGTTAAAAAATTACATTACACCTAATATCAGGGTACATGACATAATCAAACAGTATTGACTCTGAGCTAACTTTGTACATTCATAAATAGAATGTTAAAGGTGCTGTAAGTGATTTTTTTTCATGGAAACGTGCAAAAAATTTTCCTACTCACTACTAGAACTACCATGGTGGTCATTTTGACCGTTTTACAATTTTGCAATGTAATAACTTTGTTGAAATAAAACCCATATAACCATAGGACCATGACTTTTCTTAAATGTGTGTATATTTTATTCTAACCTTGAATGGCCATAATGGTCATTTTGACCGCACGCATTTCAGCGTTTGGGGGTGGCCAAAAGGCTAAACATGAGACACATACTACAACAAAACCAAATTCGTAGTAGAAGTGCTAGATCAAATGGCGAGGAAATACTCTGTGAAGCCACCAACACGTAGATAGCCAGTGGCTGTGTTTTATAATATCCTTAACCTGGCTGCGATAAATGCTTCCATCATGTTCAAGGAATGCACAAATGAGAGAACGTCACGGAGGAACTTCATAATGCGACTGGCAAATGAACTTCGCTATGGCCATATGAGAGCAAAAGCCACACAGCTGATGGTGCAAGGACCCGGGCAGGAGCAGCTGCAGATGGAGAGGGGAAGGCAGTGCCAAGTGTGGAGAAACTGTAAGAAAAACAAAACTAAGGACACTTGTGATAAATGTCAAACGGTAGTGTGTGGGAGCTGCACATGGAATGTAGAGAGTACCTTTGTTGACTGAGTAATCGATCCACAAGCTTCAGTGAATGATGTGCGGTGTTTGCCCCCAAAACAACCAAAAATTATATCATAATGATATCACAGCATGATATTTTCATTAATCAAATCAAATCAAAATCAAATCACTTTATTGTCACACTACTGTGTACACGAGTGCAACAGTAGGTGAAATTCTTGTGTGCAGTTCCGAGTAACATAGCAGTCATGACAGTGACGAGACATAAACCACTTTACAATAAACAACATACTTACACAACACAATTTACATAACAAATGTACACATACTTACACAACAATTTACATAACAAATGTACACAATACACACAATGTAGAATACACATACACTAGATACGGGTATAAATATATATAAACACTAATTGAATTGGGAGAATATATTGACAGAGTGATGATTAATAAAGTGCAGTGCTGATTGTTGATCGTGAGAGATCATGTGTTCAAAAGTCTTATTGCTTGTGGGAAGAAGCTGTCATGTAGTCGGGTGGTGCGGGTCCTGATGCTGCGATACCGCCTGCCTGATGGAAGCAGTGAGAGCAGCCCATGACTCGGGTGGCTGGAGTCTCTGATGATCCTCCGAGCTTTATTCACACACCGTCTGTTATATATATCCTGGAGGGAGGGAAGCTCACCTCCGATGATGTTTCTGGCCGTTCGCACCACCCTTTGCAGGTCTTTGCGGTTGTGGGCGGTGCTATTGCCGTACCAGGCGGTGATGCAGCCAGTCAGGATGCTCTCTACAGTACTGGTGTAGATCCGTGTGAGGATGTGGTGGTTCATTCTGAACTTCCTCAGCCGTCTCAGGAAGAAGAGGCGCTGGTGAGCCTTCTTCACAACGGCCTCAGTGTGGACGGACCATGTGAGTTCCTCAGTAATGTGGACACCGAGGAACTTGAAGCTGCTGACTCTCTCCACCGGTGCTCCATTAATGGTGATGGGGCTGTGTTCTCTGTCTTTCTTCCTGAAGTCCACCACAAGCTCCTTGTTTTTACTGACGTTGAGGAAGAGGTTGTGCTCCTGACACCAGCGTGTCAGAGTGTGCACCTCCTCTCTGTAGGCCGTTTCATCATTGTCAGTGATCAGACCTACAACCGTCGTATCGTCAGCAAACTTAATGATGGCACTGGAGCTATGTGTTGCCACACAGTCATGTGTGTAAAGGGAATACAGGAGTGGGCTGAGAACACAGCCCTGCAGGGCTCCAGTGTTGAGGGTCAGTGATGAGGAGATGTTGCTGCCCATTCTAACCACCTGACGTCTGCCTGACAGGAAATCCAGGATCCAGCTGCACAGCGAGCTGTTTAAGCCCAGAGCCCGGAGTTTCTCATCAAGCTTGGAGGGCACTATGGTTAATATATAGTATATAATATTATAGTAATATATAACATATATATTACTATATTACATATATTAATATATAACATTATAGTTTTACAGCATGATATTTTTGCTCACTGTAAAACAAATATTTCTTTCTAAATCAGTTTGTTTTCCCACTGTTTAGCGAATGTTCATATTTTTTTATTAACTGTTTTGGAGATTTTGGGTTAGGCCTATATGTGTTTCATACATGTCTAAGGTTTTTACAATGCCTTGAAATACACATTGGTGATTTTTTTTTATAAGCTATTGTATTTAATTGTATTTATTTTACAAAGAAAATAATAGAATTTAAATAATCAAATGTGTATCTGTAATTAGCTTCAGTAGCAGGTTCTGTGGTTGTCGATGAACAAATTTAAACTTTGTGTCCTGGTGTTTATTATTAATATAACAGATTCATTTATTCATGGATTTTGATTCCAGTGGTGGCTGCATAGGATTGTTTCTGATTCATGTTCAAACATTTCCAATAACTCCAAAGCGTTGTAAAGTCCAAAAGTAAATTTTTTTTAAAAAAATATGGATGTAATAATTTCCAAAATTCACAACATGTTTTTATCTAACGAAATATATTCTGCCTCAATCCATGTATGTTTGCGTTTAGACTTTCAAAAACATTTTCACTGTGGTAAAAAAACTTGCTGGACACAAAGCGAGGCACGCACCTTCCGGGGCAGACTAGCAGCTAATATATTTATATATATTAAGTTGTATAGTCTAGCACTATTATATATTACAAAAAAAGACTGTATTATGTAGGCCTATCTGCGTTCGCTTGGCGCTCCGTGCTCCAATTAATCCATATTATTCTATTTTATTCAAATTGAGGATTTTGTTTGAGGATTTTAAAAATGTTTAGGGTGATGACATCATAAAATATGATGACAGACATTTGAAGCTTCATTCTAAAACCTCAATAGAAGTTTCGAATGTAAATATGACATGAAAAATATTACATTTGGTACAGACTAGTATGAACGGTCAGAATGACTACTATGGCCATTCTAGTAGTTATAGAATTCCGCGAGGAGCATGAGGTCCGAGAACCAAGTCTGGGTGGGCCAGTAAGGTGCTACCTATGACGACCTGCTTCTCGTCCTCCCTGACCTTGCACAGGGTCCGTGCAAGTAGGTTCACAGGAGGAAACACATACTTGCCTGTCCCCAGCCGCCACAAAATAAAAGAAAACTGAAAAATGTTACAATTTTCTGAAATTTTGTTATATTGATCATCAAACAAATAGATATTTAAGATTCCCCGTCTGTCGCTCACTTCGACCTCGTGTCGAAGAAGTGACACTAGGGGTCTCTCTTGAGCGCCGAAAGATGCCTCTGATCTATGAAAAAAGGCCAATGAGAGTTGGCGAACAGTATTTGCATACCCCGCCTCCGGATACGGATATAAAGGCGAGGGAAATACGCTTGTTCATTCAGTCATTTTCTTCGGAGCTGATGGTCGTGTGTATGCTGCCAGCTGCGAGTAACACAACTGATCCTGCTGACGCTCTGCTGCTGTTGGATCTACGGCGCACTTCAGCGGCTTTCCTCTTCTCTGCCGGTGTGCAGTTTGCCCCTGGGCGCTTCGACAGTGCAGAGTTAAAAGAGTTCCATTTTAAAAGAGTAATTTTCTCTATAAAAGAGTTTATTTCTCTGAAAGAGCAATACACAGTGGTGTTGAACGCCCTTTTCAGGGCGCGTCTTTATAAAGATGCCATTCAACCCCTGTGTAGTTCCTGGATGCGGTAGAGGGCTCTCCGCTTCTGATGGCCACAGGCGCTGTCTCATGTGTCTGGGCGCCGATCACACCGAGGCAGCGTTCGTGGATGGGTCATGTTCTCATTGCGAGAACATGACCATGGCAACGTTGCGGTCGCGGCTTGCTTTCAATAGAAAGCACGCCACTCCAGCCGCCCCCCGTATCGATCCTTCTTCCCACGGGATTGAGGACGATGCGGCTGGGGATGGAGATGATTTGGGGAGGGCAGCGGGTGCAGTTTCGCCGGGTACGCCCCCTCGGACCACCCGCCCCGACACGCTCGTTGATCTCCGTCCAGCCTCGAGGTAACGGCGACTCGCCTCCAGGCCGGTCTGCCTATCCTCTGGAGCTTGAGGCCGATGAGCTCGCCGCTCCGTCGGAGAGCGCGGCATCTGATGCTGACTCCTTCCCTGGGCTGCCGCCTTCGGGCCAGCACGCCCAGGCTGAGGCGGATGCGCAGATGTCCGACATGCTTGCCCGGGCCTCCGTCGGGGTGGGTTGGACTGGAAACCTCCACCCTCCCCACACCCGTCACGGTTGGATGACTGGTTCCTGGGGTCTGGGCGCCGCTCACAGCCATGCCCCCCCGGTCCCGTTTTTCCCGGAGGTGCATGACGAGCTGACGTCTTCATGGAGAGCGCCGATCTCCATTCGTCAAAAGCCCTGCTCGTCTGCTCTCGCTACCCTCAATGGAGGAGAGGCCCACGGGTACATGGCGATTCCCCAGGTGGATAGGGCAGTTGCGCTCCATCTTTGTTCCGGTGATCCTACCACCTGGCGCGGGCGCGGGCGTCCTGTACCCCCTTCCAAGGCCTGTAGGACTTCATCCTCGCTGAACAACAAAGCCTACAGCACCGTGGGACAGGCTGCCTCCGCCTTGCACGCCATGGCCATCCTGCAAGTCCACCAGGCCAAGGCGCTCAGGGATCTGCACGAGGGTAGCCCTGACCCCGATGTGCTGCAGGAACTGCACTCAGCGACCGACCTCGCCCTCAGAGCCACCGCGCAGGCACTCGGGCAGGCGATGGCCAACCTTGTGGTCCAGGAACGTCATCTTTGGCTCAACCTGGTCGAGATGCATGAGGCCAACAAAGTTCGCTTCCTCAACGCCCCTGTCTCCCAGCTTGGCCTCTTTGGCGACACCATCAAGGACTTCACCCAGCAGTTCTCCACGGTGAAAAAACAGACGGAGGCCATATCTCACATCCTGCCTCGCCGCAAACCTGCCGCCAAGGCCACTGCCCAGTCTGCTCGCCGAGGGTGTCCCCCTGCGGCTAAGAAACCTGCTCCGCCTCAACCCGGGCCCAGCTCCCAGCCCCTGCGTCGAGCACACCGAAGGAAGCAGACGCCCCCCGTCTCCCGGACTCCCTCGAGGACCCGGAAGGCTCCCAGGTGTTCCTGAGACGGACGACCCAGCGACACAGATGTTAGCTCCGGAGGTGGTAAGACTGCTCCGTCCCCCGGTGGAGGACCGGGAGGAGAATCTTTTGTTTTTAAACATTTTCATTTGCAGCCCCCCCTTAGATGGGGTTGCGGTACCCACATTCTCAATAAAAGAGCTATTTCCTATGTCTCTGGGTCACCTGGCCCGCAAATGCCATTCTCACGGCACTTTGCCCCCAGATTTCAACAATCCTGGCTTCCTGGACACGGACCACCCGTTTTCAGCCCCACAACTGTCCCCCGGCTGGCCGGTTCCGACGAGTCTAAAGGACGCCTACCCAGGACCTCCTCCTCAGTCGCAAACCCGCCCCCTGCTGGGTGTGCGGATCAAGGTAAGTGCTTTGAGTCTTTTCTCAGCACCTCAGCTGCGGGTCGCCCCGTCGCCGCCCAACGCTGCCCTACCTGCTCCGCCCCATTCCGAAGCCCCGCCGGGTACGTCCTAATTGATCGTCCCTTTGGTGCCCCTAGCGCAGAGGTTGGACGCGTGGCTTTCACTTCCCAACCTGTCTCGCTGGCTGGCCCGGACCCTCCGACTTGGTTACGCAATTCAGTTTGCCAGGCCCCCGTTCCCCTTCATGGGCGTCCGCTTTTCTGCAGTACATGGCGAACATGCCCAGTCCCTGCGTACGGAAATCGCGACTCTTCTGGCCAAAGACGCGATAGAGCCTGTCCCTCCAACCGAGATGAAGAAGGGTTTCTACAGCCCGTACTTCATCATGCCCAAGAAAGGCGGTGGATTACGACCAATCTTGGACCTGCGAGTTCTCAACCAAGCGTTGCACAAACTCCCATTCAAAATGCTCACGCAGAAGCACATCTTAACCTGCGTCCGGCATCTAGATTGGTTCGCAGCAGTAGACCTGAATGACACGTACTTCCACGTCTCCATCCTGCCTCGTCACTGCCCCTTCCTGCGGTTTGCGTTCGATGGTCAGATGTATCAGTACAAAGTCCTCCCCTTCGGCCTGTCTCTGTGCCCTCGTGTCTTCACGAAAGTCGCAGAGGCAGCTCTTGCCCCGCTCCGAGAAGCCGGTATCCGCATACTCAACTGCCTCGACGACTGGCTCATTCTGGCCCACCCGCGAGAGTTACTATGTGCCCACAAAGACCAGGTGCTCAGGCACCTCAGCCGTTTGGGGCTTCAGGTCAACTGGGAAAAGAGCAAGCTTACTCCAGTTCAGAGCATCTCTTTTCTCAGGATGGAGTTAGACTCGGTCTCAATGTCGGCACATCTCACCAATGAGTGTGCCCAGTCAGTGTTGAACTGCCTCGCCGCCTTCAGGCCGGGCACAGCGGTCCCCTTAAAACTTTTCCAGAGGCTCCTGGGGCACATGGCGTCCTCCGCGGCGGTCGCGCCGCTGGGGTTGATGCATATGAGACCGCTCCAACACTGGCTTCAGACCCGAGTCCCGAGACGAGCATGGCGCCATGGCACGCACCGGGTAACAATCACCCCCGCCTGCCCCCAATCATTCAACCCCTGGACAGACCTCTGTTTCTTACGGGCTGGAGTGTCCCTACAGCAGGTGTCCAGACACGTCCTGGTCACGGCCGACACCTCCAGATTGGGTTGGGGTGCCGTTTGCAATGGGCACGCAGCCTCAGGCCGTTGGAAAGGGGCCCAGCTGCGTTGGCACATCAACTGCCTCGAGTTGTTGACCGTCCTTTTGGCCCTGCAGAAGTTTCTCCCGTTAATTCGGGATGAACATATCCTAGTCAGGTCGGACAGCACCACTGCGGTCGCGTACATAAATCGCCAAGGCGGTGTACGCTCCCGCCACATGTCACAACTCGCCCGTCGTCTCCTCCTTTGGAGCCAGCACCGACTCAAGTCGCTGCGTGCCACTCACATCCCCGGCAACCTCAATGTGATAGCAGACGCGCTGTCACAACAACTCTTGCCTGGCAGAGAGTGGAGGCTTCACCCCCACTCGGTTCAGCTGATTTGGGAACGGTTCGGCAAGGCCCAGGTAGACCTGTTTGCCTCCCGAGAGACCTCCCACTGCCCGCTCTGGTACGCCCATTCAGAGGCTCCCTTCGGGGCAGATGCACTAGCACACAGTTGGCCGGTGGGGCTGCGCAAGTACGCATTCCCCCCAGTGAGCCTTCTTGCACAGGTGCTGTCAAGGTCAGGGAGGATGAGGAGCAAGTCACTCTCGTGGCTCCATACTGGCCCACCCGGGCCTGGTTCTCGGAACTCGTACTCCTCGCGACAGACCCTCCCTGGCGAATTCCCCTGAGGAAGGACCTTCTTTCTCAGGGATGGGGCACACTCTGGCATCCGCACCCAGACCTCTGGAACCTCCACGTCTGGCCCCTGGATGGGACGCGGAAGATCTAGCTGGTCTACCACCTATGGTCATAGCCACGATCAACCAAGCCAGAGCCCCTTCTACCAGGCAACTCTACGCCCTGAAATGGCATCTGTTCGTCAATTGGTGTTCTTCCTGGGCAGAAGACCCACAGAGGTGCGCAGTTAGGTCGGTGCTCCTGTTCCTACAGGAGAGGTTGGAGGGGAGGCTGTCCCCGTCCACCTTGGCAAGTCTCTGGGTAAGCACGACATAATCATCAGGTTCCTAAGAGGTGCCTGGAGGTTAAACCCCTCCCGGCCAAACCTGTTCCCCTCCTGGGATCTCTCGGTGGTCCTCGCCGGTCTTCAGAGATCCCCTTTCGAGCCGCTAGAATCAGTTGGACTCATGGCTCTCTCTCTAAAGACGGCCCTGCTGATCGCGCTCGCCTCCATCAAGAGGGTCGGGGACCTGCAAGCGTTGTCTACTAACGACACTTGCCTGGAGTTTGGTCCGGCAGACACTCATGTGATCCTAAGACCTCGACCGGGCTATGTGCCCAAGGTTCCTACCATGCCCCATCAAACTTTCAGCCCATGGACAGACCTATGCTTCCTACGGGCCGGAGTTCCCTTGCAGCAGGTGTCCAGATGTGTCGTGGTAACCACAGACGCCTCTCGACTGGGTTGGGGCGCCGTGTGCAATGGGCACGCTGCCGCTGGCACCTGGAAAGGTCCCCGGCAGCATTGGCACATCAATTGCCTATAGTTGATGGCTGTTATTCTTGCTCTACAGAGGTTTATCCCACTAATCCAAGTAGCGTACATAAATCGCCAGGGTGGCGTGTGCTCTCGTCATATGTCACAACTCGCCCGCCATCTCCTCCTCTGGTGTCAGCCGCGACTCAGGTCGCTGCTCACCAGTCATATCCCTGGCAACCGCAACACGACGGCGGACGCGCTGTCGCGACAGGTTTTCGCCCAGCGGAGAGTGGAGGCTCCACCCCCAGGTGGTCCAGCTGGACCTTCTTTCTCAGGGACGGGGCACCCTCTGGCATCCACGCCCAGACCTCTGGAATCTCCATGTCTGGCCCCTGGACGGGACGTGGAAGATCTAGTAAATCTACCACCTGCTGTCGTAGATACGATCAATCAAGCTAAAGTGGCGTTTGTTCGCGAATTGGTGTTCTTCCTGAGCCGAAGACCCACAGAGATGCGCAGTTCGGTCAGTGCTTCTATTCCTGCAGGAGAGATTGGAGGGGAGGCTGTCCCCCTCCACCTTGAAGGTGTATGTAGCTGCTATCGCAGCCCACCACGACGCAGCAGATGGCAAGTCCCTTGGTAAGCACGACTTGATTATCAAGTTCCTGAAAGGCGCCTGGAGACTACATCCTCCCCGGCCTAACCTGTTTCCCTCTTGGGATCTCTTAGTGGTCCTCTCGGGCCTTCAGAGAGCCCCATTTGAGCCACTCGATTCAGTCAAGCTCAAGGCCCTCTCCTTGAAGGCAGCCCTCCTGATCGTGTTAGCCTCAATCAAGAGGGTAGGAGACCTGCAAGCGTTCTCTGTCAGCGACTCTTGCCTGGAGTTCGGTCCGGCACTTTTTCAAATTATCCTGAGACCCCGACCGGGCTACGTGCCCAAGGTTCCCACGACCCCTTTCAGGGACCAGGTCGTGAACCTGCAAGCACTGCCTCGGGAGGAGGCAGACCCAGCCCTTTCGTTGCTGTGTCCGGTGCGTGCTTTGCGTACCTATGTGGACCACACGCAGAGCTTTAGATACTCTGAGCAGCTCTTTGTCTGCTTTGGCAGATGGCAGAAAGGGAACGCCGTCTCCAAACAGAGGCTAGCCTACTGGGTCGTTGATGCTATTGCCTTAGCCTATCATGCCCAGGGCGTGCCCGCCCCCCTGCAGGTCCGAGCACACTCCACTAGAAGTGTGGCGTCCTCGTGGCACTAAGCCACGGCACCTCCCTAGCAGACATCTGCAGAGCAGCAGGCTGGGCAACACCCAATACCTTTGCCAGATTTTACAATCTAAGGGTTGAGTCGGTCTCGTCCCGTGTTTTGTCAGGTCCGAGCCGGTAGAACTCGGTAACGCGGCACAACCGACCGGGTGTTCCGCTTGCATCTTGCGCCCTTCACCAATGTGATCCAGTGCGCCTTCTGTCCCAGGTCAGCCACTGAGTGTCGCTGCCTGGATGCTTTTTCCTCCCTAGCCTTCTGGCCTGCGAATTCAGCAGAGCAACTCGCGGCCAGACCCAGTACGAGTCTTAGGGCTCTGTACTGGGGTCGGGCTCCACGGGCATAGTTCCCTCTGCAGGCTAACTCCCTGTGATGTATTCTCCGCGGTATGGTCCTCCTCTCGGCAGACCCGTGTTTCCCTCAGGCAGCCCCGCTGCCTCGGCCCCATGTCTGTAGAGTCCCCCCTTCATTAGGCTGGACCTACCACTGTGCCGTCTCCCACGTCCGGCTTCACAACCCTCGTGGTGTATTTTCCATACATTACCTCCCCCTGACTAGGCAGGGTATGGCCTCTGCAGGGTCTTCCCCTCCTGAAAGAATAGGAAATCTGCAGGCCGGACAGCTACCTTGCCTCCGGTCCTGCTTCAGCACCCAACACCGGCGGCAACTAGTTTTGAAGACGCCTCCTTAGGCCTCTTCCTCAGTCTCTAAGCCGCCCCCTGCCGGGTGCGTGGAGCAGGGTTAATGCTTCGAGTCTTCTCTCAGCACTGCCCAGGCTCTCCTTCTCCCCCACCGGGGAATGACCGCCTTCCCCGACATAGGTTGGGCACCAGCCGCTCTACATCCTATGTGAGAGACATAGTGAGAGAGAAGGCTGCGTCTGTTGGGCTTGCTCCCATGCTAGCATGTAATACCTTTTTCCCCCAGGGGTGCGGGAAAACCTAAGGTGGATATGCTAAAACTCTTTGAGGGGGCATTGGGGAGGGCGACGTGCATTCGGTTCAGGTGCCTCTAACACGCAATAGCCTGCTTTGCCCCTGCTCCGACAGTCACGTCACACGGTCAGTGCGTGGCGTTTTTATATGGACCCCTTGTGTCACTTCCTTCGACACTACGTCGAGAGAGTGACAGAAGGGGAACGTCTCGGTTACTGTTGTAACCTCCATTCCCCAAGGGAGGGAACGAGACATAGTGTCCCTCCTGCCACGGCACTAGACCTAGCACTGTAAATGGCCGTGCTTCATCCTTTGGCTCCTCAGTGAAAAATCCTGACTGGCATTCGCTGCCCCACTTCCCCTTATACCCGTATGTCCGGGGCGGGGCATGCAAATTCTGTCTGCCAACTTGACATTGGCCTTTTCTCAGGTTCAGAGGTACTCCTTCGACACTACGTCTCGTTCCCTCCCTCGGGGAACGGAGGTTACAACAGTAACCGAGACGTTTTGATATCTTACCTCAACTGAGAGAGCACTTCCTGGACCTGTATATAGCCTACTGTATTATAATGGCTGTTTAACATTAACCCTTGCTAGGGGTGCTGCATAGTTAATCACTAAAACAACAGTGATTTTGAGGAACAAATAACATGCAAGATATACACGCCAGTTGGATAGTGACACCCTCTGGGGTTGACAGACGCGCCGGCGCATCCTGCTGGATATTTTCGTCATTACAGCGGAAACAACTTAAAATACTCCGTCATTTTTGGGTATACAGATAAGTGTAAGACATCATTAGAGACTAGAAAGGGTCTACTTTTATTTGTGTACACTCACAATAACAACAAATCCTTGTGATTTGTAAAATAAAGAAAATAAAAAGGGTGAGCTATCAGACGTCTCTGTCTGCACGAGCATATTTCTGAAACATGTCTAAAAAATGAACTGAAACTCCGCAAATACTTATTACACAAACATGAAACATATGTCTAAAGAAAGCTTAAAATGTCTACTTTTAAATAAAACTATTCAAATTTAAAACAAATATTCTCCTGCAATGTAATATGCATGAAACAAAGCGATGTACAGTTTTTATTGGATTAGCTCATAGGTAATGTGATCCCACCCACCAGCAGAGCGCGCCATTCAGACGCTAATGTGCTGAAGCGATCAAGGCAAATGTAAACGCCCCGATGGTGAGGTTTAATGTAAACAAAATTCATTCATTTTTCTGCGTGTTTGTAATGATACACAGGCAGGAAACTCCTGGATATTAAGGAAGAGTTAACATTTTCCTCAGAAGAAGAGCGGGACTCCGATGAACGTTTGTATTTTGAAGAGAGCCTTGATCCAGTCGAGGATACAATTTCGAGTAAGTCATTTAGTTTTCATTAGTTGACATGCTATTTTATATAAACATGCCACTTGCTGGCAAGGATTCAGAGTATTGAAATTTGAAATATGTCCTAATAATCAAGTTTTAGTTACATGTAAATGTTGTTTTGGCTAAAGCAGGTATTTAAATTGCATGCTGTATGATATAAATATGATATGTAATATGAGATAAAATTATATGAATGTTTAGAATATATTTCATCCAGTGTTTATGCTTCCTCATTATCACTGTAATAGAATGATGATTAGTTATGTCTGTGTGTATGACGTAACGGATGACGTGGATAAAGGAGGGTTTGAAGGAAGTGAAATGTGTGTATGAGACGGCTGCTGAATAGTTGTTAACGAGTTCACCAAGAGATTCAGTAAAAGTTCAAAGAACAGAATCAAGACTGGACATTGTATTCTTTTTGCAAAATACAAGGGTTTATTACAATCACCAACAAAGCTTGTGCTTGCAAATATGTGTTCAGGTTAAGTAAAATGCACTTTAAATATGCCCATATTAGTAAATCAGCATATTATTATGATTTCTGAAGGATCATGTGACACTGTAGACTGCAGTAATGATGCTGAAAATTCAGCTTTGATCACAAATTGCATTTTACAATATATTCAAATAGAAAACTGTTCTTTTAAATTGTAAAAAGAGTTCACAATATCACTGTTTTTACTGTATTTTGATCAAACAAATGCATTCTTGGTGAGCAGAAGAGACTTCTTCTAAAACTTTTATATGGTAGTGTAGGTATAAAATTAAGTAAAGTCTTTATGCAAAGAAAATGTGTAGGCAGATTACTTCTTTTAACTTAAAACTTGATTTTGATCGTTAAGTCTCCTCACATTCATTCTCTTTCTGTCACATTCCTCACTGATAGGCCCAGGAGAGGGGTCTACTTTTGTCTTCTCAGGTGTGAATTACCTCCATATTCATGATAGTTCACGCCTCCTCGCATATGACATTTCAACACTAAAATTGTCTTACAAAAGTTAAATTACTATATTGTTTAGTATGAATGAGTGATCAGGCTGATTTTCACATCATTTTGTAGCAAAAACTCTAGGCTACAAGATCCAGTTTTCAAAAGGCTTGTGGACAAATGTGTATGTGTATGTGACAAATGTGGCTTGTGTAACAGTGTTATCAGACTTTAGCCATTAATATGTTTTAAATTTTTTTATTTATTTTTTTAGTTTGTGTTATATGGCCTTATTTCAATGACTTAAAATTTTAGTTTTTTCAAAAACTGCACATAAATGTTATTTTCTGAAAAATACAAACATGTTGCTCACATATTATTGTAGCCCAGTTTGTGCTGAATACAGTGTTATCAGACTTTAGCCATTAATATGTTTTTAAGCAACTGAAAAAAGCACAAATGTCAAGGCATGTCAACTTCTCCAGAGCTCAAAACACCCTCAGACCCCAGAGGGTTAAGTGTTGCGACGAAGAAAAAATGTGATGCCATATAAGCTATTCTCTATGAACCCCCCCCCCCCCCCCCCCCAAAATAATAGATGTTCTGTGATAGTAAACTGACATTGATACAAAATAATGTAATTTATATCTTTTATCATATCATATTTCAACTTCATCCCTTTTCCAAAACTCAGTGCATTGTCTTTAAAAAGGTTATGACTGCTGCGTTACTCTTAAATCAATACTGGTCTGCACTTCGCTAGTAATCGCTACAGTGTAGTACAGCAATTCATTCTTACAGTACAGCAATTCATTCTAGAAGTGTAATAGAAATGGCAAAATTATAGGACAGACTGGTCACATTCTTTTCTGGAAAAAAATGTGACCATCATCGGCGAGCATCTTCTTTTATATAACATTTTTTGGGCAGTTTTAATGAAACTTGCTAAATAAACGTTAGCTAGTAATACTATGTACATTTTTAACTAAATATTAACTTTATGATCTTTTCCCTTTTTTTCAGAGAGAGAGATAAGGGCTCTCATCTGGCATTCATGTTCAGGCTCCCATTAGCAGCAGGCAGAGTTTTCAGTATTAGTATGCTGGATACTCTCCTTTTGCCAGGTGGGTTTATAGATCAGTTACTAGTTCTGAAAATTACCTACCAAGATATGAAGAAAAGTTTTGTGCCTCCTTAAGGCACTTTAAATATATATTTATAAATACTATATATGCATGTATATATTTATACAGTACATACATATGAAGAAATTTGTGGGTCACTGTGACAGGGTGGATGGTGGGGCCGGGGCATGAGTTTACACACCCGGTCCCTTATCAGGCTAATTTAGCCTCTGAGAGTGATAAAGGCATACTGCGGATGGTGGTGCGAGAGAGAATGTTTATGGGCAGCTGACCGTCATGTGTGTGCTTTGTGTCTTTTTGATGAGGTTTTTCACTAAAATATTATTTATATTGTCAAGCCGGTTCTCGCCGCCTCCCTTTACACTGGTGCCGAAGACCCGGGAAGGAGGAGGGATACGTAGTGGAGTTCTCGCCGCTTCCATCCACCCCAACGGAGCAGCTGCGGCCGGCTTCCAAGGGAAGTTTGTCCACCTGGAAACAGAGGAATTGGTTGCAGACCGCGAGGGCAGAAGGGGCTCCTAGCCAGGGCCGCAGCCAGGGGAGGAGGAGACCCCTACCAGCCGCTGAAACACGGCTGGGTTTGAGACCGCCGACTGCGAATGGGGAGGGGCTCACTGCCGACTGCCTGGAGCAGGAGAAATGCTGCCAGGAGCGGGGAGACCCCTTCTGTTCCTGAGAACGTGGTGGGTCGTTCCATCCGCCAGGGGCTGGAGGACTGCCTCCAATCCGCCTGGGGAGGCGCTGCTGTCGACCACTAGAGGGTGGAGGAGTGGCCGAGGACCAAGCTACGGAGTATCAGAGAACCGGCGAGTAAGTGTTTTTTTTCCCTCTCTCTCTCCCACTGATGCTCTGTGTTTGCCTTTTCCCTCCCTTTTAAATTTTACAGTGTTTGTTTTTTTGGAAGGGGGAGTTACTACACTGTTACAGGAAGCACCCACCCCGCCACCCCCCCTCCATATTTTAATTATTTTATTTTCCTCCCCTTGTCCCTTCCCAGATTCAGGAAGGCGGCGATGACTTGCCGGCAGACGGGGCTTAGGGCACGTCCTCCCCAGCCAGAGAGAACAAGGGAGGAATGTGACAGGGCGAAGGGTGGGGCCAGGTCATGATTTTACACACCCGGTCCCTTATCAGGCTAATTAAGCCTCTGAGAGGGATAAAGGCTGACTGCGGGTGATGGTGCGGGAGAGAGAGAGAATGTTTACGGGCAGCTGACCGTCATGTGTGTTTTTGTGTCTTTTCTTCAAGTTTTTAATCGAAATATTATTTATATTGTCAAGCCGGTTCTGGCCTCCTCCTTTCCATTTAATCCCTTTACAGTAACATTTCACCTCAACTTCAAAAGAATAATTTTTTTATAAATTGTATTTTTCTTGCATAAATAATATAAAGTTGAAATTTGAAATCTAAAGATATGTACTGTACTGAAGTGTGTAATTATTATACGTGAAGTTATTAACTGAGAGACTTTGTACTAATATTTGTGCTATTAATAAATAATTTGGGGGGGACTTCCGGTGGGCGCGAAATGGAGTAGACGCATTTTCTGAAGCTCTATTTGACTTGCCTTAAATTTCTCACCTAGACCATTTTATTTGTTAATAACTGTAACAATCCAGTAGTGAATAGTTCACAAGATAATGACAAAGCCAAATAAAGTTGAAGAATGCTAGCATGAACTCCCCAGCCCCATCGGCCAGTAATGATGATCTCATGGCTGCTATTAATGCACTCAGAGGCAATATGGACAATAGGTTTAACAAACTTTCAGCCTCACTTTCCACAGTGAAATGTGCATTGGATGAAACTGTCATGCGGGTGGAGGAAATTGAAAAAGCTGCGAATGCACATGAACAACGAATCGAGGCTTTAGAGCAGCTGTGTTCAAAGTTATATACGGAGTCGTCGCAAATGTATGCAAAACTTGACGACTTGGAGTCTCGATCTCGTCGCCAGAATATCCGGATTATAGGTATAAATGAAAAAGAGGAACAAGGTCAACCCTACCCGTTTCGTCGAGAAACTGCTTCCAAAGTTCTTGGGTGAGGAGCATTTTCAAAAGCCAATACAGGTTGTTCGGGCACACCTTAGTTTAAAGCCGGCTTCTAATGGCAGACCGAGAGCAATCATTGCCGGGCTTCATCATTATCAGACCAAGGAGCTCGTCCTACGCCTAGCCAGGCAGAACCAACCGCTGTTCTACATGGGAACACGGGTGGCGATTTACCCAGATTTGACCACAGATACCTTGAAAAAGCGACAAGTGTTCAACAACATTAGAGAGAAATGTAGAGCTAGGAAGATACGGTGTGGCTTTCGCTTCACGGCAAGATTCATTGTAACGGTGGACGCCATCACGGCGACGTTTGAGACCCCGGAGGCGGCGAACGAATTCCTGATTGACAAAGTAGTTGACTGGTCAGTTGCCCGTCAAACACCATGAAGATCTGAATCATCGTGCCGAGTAATTGAAATGGACTATATTGCAAATGAGAAACAGATTGTACTCTTTTACAGTATATGACTGATTTGTTCCAGATTTATGGTGAGACTTTCTTATTCGATTGGAACATTCTAATAGTTCAGAGGTAAGATTGATTTTATTTTGCAAGGTGTAACAAATGGTAACCTATGTTAATGATACTGTGATGTTAGGTTTAAGTGAAGTATGGAAAGATTGTTTTACTGGGGGTATGGGAAAGTGTTCTCTATGAGGGACTATGCAACAGTTATTATGTCAGCGTTCCTAATTTATGTTACATCAAATTTGTTTCTTTTTAACCTTTTAACCAGCGCCCCTATTTTTGAGAATTTTCTGAAAACGACATACCCAAATACAAATCTCTGTAGCTCTTGAACCCTATGGTCCACATTCATATCTCTGATATTTTTTTAAACTAGACACTTGAAACTTTGTTACCCAAGAGTCATTATAACTCAAAGTAGCATAGGAACAGAGTAAAACAAGGTAAAATATACATGAAATTGACTCACGATTTCTTTGAATAAACTTCATTTAGGGAAAAATGTATCAGAATTTTATGTTAAGGGCCTGAAAACACCATAAAGATAAAACTGAATGTCTGACCAAGTTTTGATTCAAATTTGAGGATGATACTCCCAAAAATGTAGTTCCTGTAAGCTTTTATTCAAGAAAAGTATAGGCGTCCTTTCCAAAATGCCACTTGGAGACTCCAAATGGACACCTGGTTACCAAATGACATAAGGAGTAAACACTACATACTACATACATGTTTATCCATTCAGAACTATTCTGCCCATCAAACTACACAAGAAAAAATGATTTCAGCACAACATTTTAACATTTTAACAAAATAAATTATATTTATATTCAATGCACCATTCATTCATATAAACGTATAACTGTAATCTCATATCTTGCTAGTCATCTCCACTGTTATTTTATAATCAACTCATCTTCACCTGACTTCTTATAATCCTTTCCTTCCATTATTGTTATATTCAATACACCATTCATTCATATAAACAGATCACTGTAATCTCATATCTTGCTAGTCATCTCCACTGTTATTTTATAATCAACACATCTTCTCCTGACTTATTATAATCCTTTCCTTCCATTATTGTTATATTCAATACATCATAAATATAGAAGGGGGATGACTCATTTCATCCGGAAGAGTCTAAACTACAGGGGTGAGATAGCTTTTGAGTGTTGGAATATGGATTAGAATCGATATTTCTTTGAAAATGAACATGATGCGAACTCTATCTCGAAAACGCTCATGCAAACCAAAGGAGGATATTTCATTTTTTTCCCTATTTTTCGTTGTTTTGGATTAAAAAGTGGGATCCATTTTGAAGAGTGGACCCTTACATTGAAATGTATGCTGTTGTTTCTTGGATTCGTCCGAACTGATCTGAACCATACGAGATGAAAGATGAGTATAGCGGTTCATTTTGCTCATTTTCAAATGAGAAGTCCTTTTGCATTTAATTTAACCCTTTCCTCTCTGGTGTATTGATTGCAAAAACAAGTTTAGAACATGATTCTTGAGTGTTTTACCTTTCAAATGATGCATATTTTATGATAGTTGAATATTTGTTATAAAACAAAGCTTAAAAAGGTAATAAAAGTATAGCCACTCCCTCGAGGGTGCGGGATAAGGGGTTAAGGGCACTTTATTAAGAACAGCTATTAGATTATTATGTCTCAGAGTACCCAAAGCAAAGGGTTAGTTAGGTTTGTAAGCTGGAATGTACAGGGTCTGAATAGCCCATTAAAAAGGGGGAAAGTATTTGCACAACTAAAAACATTTAAAGCAGATATTTATTTTCTCCAGGAGACACATTTGATACGAACAGCACAGAGATGCCTTCGGCCTGGTTGGGCCTCTTATGTATATCAGTCAAACTTTTCAGGAAAAGCTAGAGGAGTTGCTATACTTATAAGGAAGAATTTCCCTTTCATACATAAGCAAACTATTGCAGATCAAAACGGTAGATACCTTGTGGTTTGTGGGATGATCAATCAGACTCCAGTTACGTTAGTCAATATATATGGACCAAATTTCGACGATCTGGCATTTTTTACTAAAGTAATTGAAACTCTTCCTAACCTGCAAGACTCAAATGTTATCATCGGGGGAGACTTTAATTGTGTCTTAGATCCAGCTCTGGACAAACAACCAAGTCAGTTAACTGCATCAAAGTCTTGTAAAACTATTAATAATTATATTAAAAATCTCAGTATAGTAGATATCTGGAGAGTACTTCACCCCTCTGATAGAGATTATTGCTTTTTATCTTCTGTGCATAAATCTTACTCAAGAATTGATTCTTTTTTAATTGATTCCAAATTAATATCTATGGCAACTGCCTCAAAATATCATAATGTGTTAATATCAGACCATTCCCCACTTTCATTGTATTTTAATTTAGGCGTAGTTAAAGGAGAATATACATGGCGAATGAATAACAGTCTATTAAAGGACAAGTGGTTTAGTGATTATCTCAGGGAGAAAATAGAATTCTTCATATCTACAAATGATAAAGGAGACGTTCACGATTCAATTCTTTGGGAATCTATGGCTGCAGAAAGAAAACAGGAAAAAGAAAAATTTAAAGAAATTGAGGACATGCTAATGCAGTTGGAGACAGAATATAGAGCCACTCAGATAGCTGAAACGTTGAATAAAATTATTAAATTAAAATATGAATATAATGTATCCATGTCTAAAAATGTATTCAAAATACTCAACCAAGTTAAGCAGCAACACTTTGAACTAGGAGATAAACCGCAAAAACTACTTGCTCGTCAATTTAGACACGCCCAAGCAACTTGAGCTATACTCTCAATTAAATCGGATAGTGGCAAACTCTTAAATAATCCTATTGATATAAATAGATGTTTTGCTAAATTTTATGAAGATGTATATCGGTAATGTACAGGAAAATACAACTTAAAACACAGCAACTAATTAGAGAGCATCCTGACTGGCTGCATCACCGCCTGGTACGGCAATAGCACTGCCCACAACCGCAAAGACCTGCAAAGGGTGGTGCGAACTGCCAGAAACATCATCGGAGGTGAGCTTCCCTCCCTCCAGGATATATATAACAGACGGTGTTTGAAAAAAGCTCGGAGGATCATCAGAGACTCCAGCCACCCGAGTTATGGGCTGCTCTCACTGCTTCCATCAGGCAGGCGGTATCGCAGCATCAGGACCCGCACCACCCGACTACATGACAGCTTCTTCCCACAAGCAATAAGACTTTTGAACACATTATCTCTCACGATCAACAATCAGCACTGCACTTTATTAATCTTCATTCTGTCAAATATATTCTCGCTCCCAATTCAATTAGTGTATATACGTATATATATTTATACCCTTATCTAGTGTATGTGTATTCTACATTGTGTGTATTGTGTACATTTGATATGTAAATTGTTGTGTAAGTATGTGTACATTTATTATGTAAATTGTGTTGTGTAAATATGTTGTTTATTGTAAAGTGGTTTATGTCTCGTCACTGTCATTACTGCAATGTTGCTCGGAACTGCACACAAGACTTTCACCTACTGTTGCACTTGTGTACACAGTAGTGTGACAATAAAGTGATTTGATTTGATTTGATAATTTCCTAGCCTTGAATCTTCCCAAATTAAATGAAGATGCAGTAAAATATTTAGATGCAGATATAAGCCTTAAAGAGATTAATAAAGCTATTTTTTCTTTTCCAAATAATAAATCCCCTGGACCAGATGGGTTTACCATTGAATTTTTCAAGAAATTTAGTGATATAATTTCCCCCTTAGTTGTGCGTATGTATAAACATATTGCCAATGCCTCTGAGCTGCCTCCTACTTTATATAGAGCTAATATAACTCTGATTCCCAAACCAGGATGTGATCCCTTATTGGTCTCATCTTTTCGTCCTATTTCGCTGATCCCAATAGAAACAAAACTTATTTGGAAAATACTGGCAAATCGAGAAGCCACATTTGCACTGTCATTCATCCTGACCAAACTGGCTTTATGCCTGGAAGACAAATGTTTTTTTTAATTTGCGTCGTCTTTTTAATATTTTATATGCCAAACATTATACAGACACAGCTATCATTTCTCTTGATGTGCAACACGCCTTTGACCAGGTAGAATGGTCATACATGAGATCTGCAATAGAAGCATTCGATTTGGGCCTGTCTTTAAGGGCTGGATTGAAACTATCTATGCTCACCCTGTTGCGTCTGTAATCACAAACCAGAATGTGTCTCCTCCCTTTAAGATATACAGAGGAACGCGACAGGGCTGCCCCCTCGCACCTTTTTTGTTTGCGATTCTTATTGAGCCGTGAGTATAAGGTAGCATCAAGATATTAGTCCTATAAATATTAAAGGTCTCCCCCACCATCTCTCATTATATGCAGATGACATTTTATTATATATCTCTGACCCTCAGAGGTCTGTCCCTTCAGTTTTGTCTTTGATCAAAACATTTGGAACCTTTTCTGGCTTTACAATTAACTGGGAGAAGAGCGAATTAATGCCCATCACAAGAATCGACCCACAATTCTTGAATTCCACCCCTTTTAAAAAAGCACACAATTCTTTTGTGTATCTCGGGGTTACAGTTACTAAAGAGATTAAAGATCTACTTAGAGTAAACTGGCAGCAACTATTAGATCAGTTAAAGCGAAATATAGAATTTTGGAGGATGTTGCCCATGTCAATGGCTGGTAGGATTAACTCGATCAAGATGGTGGTACTCCCACGATTTTTGTACATTTTTCAGGAAATTCCCTGTTTTATCCCACAAAGTTTTTTTAAACCGTTAGATGCTATAATTGTGCCTTATTTGTGGAATTATAAGAGTGTGCGAATGTCTAAGAAGCATCTATGTAAAGCTAAGAAAGATGGAGGGTTTAGCCTACCACAGTTCAAATATTATTACTGGGCAGCTAATTTAAGCTTTTTTTCCTGGTGGAAAAAACAGCCCATTAATGTACATGGAGATCCTTCCTGGCTTAGGATGGCGCAAGCATTTTGCAATAAGACATCTCTTGCTGCTCTTCTCAATAGTCCTACAAAAATTGATAAAGCCTTATATGATACTCTCTTTGTTATAAATAATGCTCTAAAAATATGGAAGCAAATGAAAACTTATATAAAAGCTCCTGACATGTATCTAGATAGCCCTATATGTCATAACCATGCTTTTCCTCCTGGCTGGCTTGAGGTTTTACACAATGGGAGAAGGACGGCATTCAAATCAGAAAGGATCTGTAAAAAGATGGGAAATTTGCCTCATTCGAGCAATTAAGAAGGGCCTTAAATATCAATAACTCTAGTTTATTTAGAAACTTACAAGTTAGAGATTGTGTGAAGAAACAGCTTTCAAATTTTTGTGTGATAAATCAGCATGACACACTTGAAGAAATTAATAAGTTCAGTCCTTTACATCGGGGAGCAGTGTCATTTTTTTACAGGATTATGTTAAAGCAAGATGTCACAAATACGACTGTATCTAAACAGGCCTGGGAAACAGAACTGGGTTTAGAGATCAATTCAGATAAATGGGAAGAATGCCTTGGGAACATACACACTTGTTCAATTAATGTAAGGCATAATTTGATTCAGTTCAAAACTTTACACAGAATATATTTATCTAAAGTGAAGCTACATAGTTTATTCCCAAAGGTTTCTCCACTCTACAACAGATGTAAAGTAGCAAAGGGATCTCTGACTCACACACTATGGCTGTGCCCTAAATTACAGGAATATTGGGAGAGTGTATTTGACTGTTTTTCTAAAGCATTTAAAATGTATATTGATCCTTCTCCACTTACAGCTATTCTTGGTATATCTAGTATTCTAAAGATGATAGACATACAGGAAAGACAAGCTATATTATTTGGAATGATAGTTGCTAAGAGGTTGATTTCGCAAATGTGGAAATCTGATTTAGCGCCTAAATTTGAAATGTGGGCTAAAGATCTTGTAAATATGCTCGCATTGGAAAGGTTGAGATACATTTAATAATGACAGACTTAAAGAATTTGACAAAATGTGGGGACAGGTTTTGGATCATCTTAAGATAACTAAAGCAATGCTTTCTTAGCCTACTGACCCCTTTTACTGCCCAACTTATTAGTAATTGATGACCGTAATCACTGATAATATAATTAACACTGTGCCTAAAGTATTAGATGGCTAACAGCATTCAGGATAATGCGCTTGGTTATTAATATTTATTTATTATTACTGTTTTGTTTTTATGAATGAATGATCCAAACATTTACAAGCTTGCATTTTGTAGCATTATCTGTCCAATGATAATTTGTCTATGTATGCATTTGTCCCTCAGTTGTTCTGTATTTTTTGTTGTAGTAGTTCTTAGTTTTGTGTTTGTCTGTTCTGTTAAAAAGCAAAAATACCAAAATAAATATGGAAAAAATAAATAAAATAAATTATAATAATTTATAAAATTCTGACAGAACTGATACAGAGGGTGTAAAGATATTTAAAGGCCCCCATTAAAACACATGTTTTTTCTCATCCTCTTGAGTCTGAAGCAGGATTGACCAGGAGCAGGATATTACACTGCCTGCTTATCTTTCATCCTGTGGTTGTTTTCCTTGTTGTTCTGACCCTGATCTTCATCAAACTCATCATCAAAATTAACCTTCTTGTCTGCTTAGAGGGGGCTCTGGTTCAATGTCCTCTACTGAAAAAAAATGAATCTGATTTCTAAGACTGGAAAACAAATGGAAACATGGCTGTCAATGATCTTTGACTAAAATTTAAACACCTGCACTAAAAGAAGTCACATAATTTCTTAGGTAGCGTGCTTCAGGCTGTGCGGTTAACGTCTCAGTTACGTATGAAACCTACGTTCCCTGATGGAGGGAACGAGACGTCGTGTCGAAGAAGCGACACTAGGGGTCTCTCTTGAGCGCTGAAAGATGCCTCTGATCTATGAAAAAAGGCCAATCAGAGTTGGCGAACAGTATTTGCATACCCCGCCTCCGGATACGGATATAAAGGCGAGGGAAATACGTTCGTTCATTCAGGATTTTTCTGAGGAGCCGGGAGTGTTCCGGGCACCTCAGCGGCTCGGCTCAGCAACGTGGCCGGGAAGACATGACGTCTCGTTCCCTCCATCAGGGAACGGAGGTTACATACGTAACCGAGACGTTCCCCGTCTGTCGCTCACTTCGACGTCGTGTCGAAGAAGCGACACTAGGGGTCCACTTCAAAACTCGCCATGCGCTGAGCCGTGTACGTGTACTGCTGACACAGAAGCGGGCAGGTATTTCTACGTGCACAAGCGACCAACTGTGTTCAGGCTGCACGTACTCTTCCCCAATGCCCCGAAAAAGCGTCAGTATCCTTTTGGTTACCCTAGGGGGGAACAAGGTGACGCTCCCAACTAGGGAACGGGCCAAGCCTGGCTGGGCCTCTTTTCTCTCTATGTTTTCTCGGCATAGAGCAGGAGCAGCCGGGGCCCTTACCGCATCAAGGGAAGGGCGTCTTATCCCGAATTCCTATTCTTTTAGGGGAAAAAGACCCTGCGGAGGCCACACCCACCTGAAAGGGGAGGTAGAGGTGGCAAAATACATCATATGGCCTCTTGGTTCACATGTGGGAAGAATAGCGCGGTGGTAGATCCAACCTCGAGGAGGGGGGAGTTGCTACAACACGGCGACCGGAGGGCAGCCAAAGACTGCCTAAGGGAGACGCGGGTCAGCTCGTAAGGTGACCGTACCGCGGAAGTACACACAGGAGGAGTCCCGTAGGAGGCCTGATCTGTGGAGCACCTATCCCAGTAGGGGTAGCCTGGGGTACCCGTAGTGGACTGGACCAGCAAGTTCCTCCACTGAACTGCTGCGGGCCCGAAGGGCTAGGGAGGAATCAACCAGGGACCTAGGTCCTCTGGGAAAGAAGGCACACTGTTTTACCTCAACCGAGGGAAACGGCGCTGGAACAAGCGATTCACCCGATCAGATCGTCGACGTGTACTGAGTTCTACAGGCTCGGACCTGAGAAAACACGGGACGGGACTGACTCAACCCTGAGATTGTAAGATCTCCAAGGGTGTTAGGTGTTGCCCAGCCCGCAGCTCTGCAAATGTCTGCTTGGGAGGTGCCCCTAGCCAGTGCCCAGAGGACGCCACACTCCTAGTGGAGTGGGCTCGGACCCGCTTTTAGGGGGGGGCACGGCCTGGGTGTGATAGGCCAACTGAATGGCGTCCACTACCCAGTGGGACAGCCTCTGCTGGAGACAGCATTCCCTTTCTACTGTTGCCCAAAGCAGGCAAAAGACTTAAAAAAAGGCTCAGAGCATCTGAAGCTCTGGGTACATTCCAGGTAGGCACGCAAAGCATGTACCGGACACAGCAGTGAGGGGGCTGGGTCTGCCTCCTCCCAGGGCAGCGCTTGCAGGTTCACTACCTGATCTTCTGAAGGGCGTGGTAGGAACCTTGGGCACATAGTCCGGTCGAGGTCTTAGGATCACATGTGTGTCTGCCGGACCGAACTCCAGGCAAGTGTCGTTAGTAGAGAACGCTTGCAGGTCCCCGACCCTCTTGATGGAAGCGAGCGCAATCAGCAGGGCCGTCTTTTGAAGAGAGGGCCCTGAGCCAACTGATTCTAACGGCTTGGAGGGGGATCTCTGAAGACCGGTGAGGGCCACCGACAGATCCCAGGAGGGGAACAGGTTTGGCCGGGAGGGATTTAGCCTCCGGGCACCTCTCAGGAACCTGACGATTAAGTTGTGCTTACCCAGGGACTTGCCGTCTACTGGGTCGTGGTGAGCTGCGCAAGCGGCGACATGCACCTTCAAGGTGGATGGGGACAGCCTCCCCTCCAACCCTTCCTGTAGGAACAGGAGCACTGACCTAACTGCGCACCTCTGTGGGTCTTCTGCCCAGGAAGAACACCAATTCACGAACAGACACCATTTCAGGGCATAGAGTTACCTGGTAGAAGGGGCTCTGGCTTGTTTGATCGTGGCTACGACCGTGGGTGGTAGACCAGCTAGATCTTCCACGTCCCGTTCAGGGGCCAGACGTGGAGGTTCCAAAGGTCTGGGTGCGGATGCCAGAGCATGCCCCGTCCCTGGGAAAGAAGGTCCTTCATCAGGGGAATTCGCCAGGGAGAGGCTGTCGCGAGGAGTACAAGGTCCGAGAACCAGGCCCGGGTGGGCCAGTAAGGAGCCACGAGATTGACTTGCTCCTCGTCCTCCCTGACCTTGCACAGCACCTGTGCAAGAAGGCTCACTGGGGGCATGCGTACTTGCGCAGCCCCACCAGCCAGCTGTGTGCCAGTGCATCTGCCCTGAGGGGAGCCTCTGTGCGGGCGTACCAGAGCGGGCAGTGGGAGGTCTCTCGGGAGGCAGAGGGGTCTACCTGGGCCTTGCTGAACCATTCCCAAATCAGCTGAACCGAGTGGGGGTGAAGCCTCCACTCTCCACCAGGCAAGCATTGTCGTAACGGCGCGTCCGCTATCACATTGAGGTTGCCGGGGATATGAGTGGCACACAGCGAATTGAGTCGGTGCTGGCTCCAAAGGAGGAGACGACGGGCGAGTTGTGACATGTGGTGGGAGCGTACGCCGCCATGGCGATTTATGTACGCGACTGCAGTGGTGCTGTCCGACCTGACTAGGATATGTTCGTCCCAAATTAATGGGAGAAACTTCTGCAGGGCCAAAAGGACGGTCAACAACTCGAGGCAGTTGATGTGCCAACGCAGCTGGGCCCTTTTCCAACGGCCTGAGGCTGCGTGCCCGTTGCAAACGGCACCCCAACCCAATCTGGAGGAATCGGTCGTGACCAGGACGCGTCTGGTCACCTGCTGTAGGGGTACTCCAGCCCGTAAGAAACAGAGGTCTGTCCAGGGGTTGAATGTTTGACAGCAGGCGGGGGTGATTTTTACCCGGTGCGTGCCGTGGCGCCATGCTCGTCTCGGGACTCGGGTCTGAAGCCAGTGTTGGAGTGGTCTTATATGCATCAACCCCAGCGGCGCGACCACCGCGGAGGACGCCATATGCCCCAGGAGCCTCTGGAAAAGTTTTAAGGGGACCGCTGTGCCTGGCCTGAAGGTGGCGAGGCAGTTCAACACTGACTGGGCACGCTCGTTGGTGAGACGTGTCTTCACAAGTCTAACTCCATCCTGAGAAAAGAGATGCTCTGAACTGGAGTAAGCTTGCTCTTTTCCCAGTTGAGCTGAAGCCCCAGACGGCTGAGGTGCCTGAGCACCTGGTCTCTGTGGGCGCATAGTAACTCTCGCGAGGGGGCCAGAATGAGCCAGTCGTCGAGGTAGTTGAGTATGCGGATGCCGGCTTCTCGGAGCAGGGCAAGAGCTGCCTCTGTGACATTCGTGAAGACGCAATGGGACAGAGACAGGCCAAAGGGGAGGACTTTGTACTGATACGCCTGGCCCTCGAATGCAAACCGCAGGTAGGGGCGGTGTCGGGGCAGGATGGAGACGTGGAAGTACGCGTCCTTCAGGTCCATCTCTGCGAACCAATCTAGATGTCAGACGCAGTTTAAGATGTGCTTCTGCGTGAGCATTTTGAACGGGAGTTTGTGCAACGCTCGGTTGAGAACTCGCAGGTCCAAGATTGGTCGTAAGCCGCCGCCTTTCTTGGGTACGATGAAGTAGGGGCTGTAGAAACCCTTCTTCATCTCGGTTGGAGGGACAGGCTCTATCGCGTCTTTGGCCAGAAGAGTCGCGATTTCCGCGCGCAGGGACTGGGCATGTTCGCCGTGTACTGCGGAAAAGCGGACGCCCATGAAGGAGGGCGGGGGCCTGGCAAACTGAATTGCGGAACCGAGTCGGATGGTCCGGGCCAGCCAGCGCGACGGGTTGGAAGTGAAAGCCACGCGTCCAACCTCTGCGCTAGGGGCACCAAGGGGACGATTAATTTTGACGTACCCGGCAGGGCTTCGCAGCGGGGCGGAGCAGGTAGGGCAGCGTTGGGCGGCGATAGGGCGACCCGCAGCTGGGGTGCTGAGAAAAGACTCAAAGCACTTACCTTGCTCCGCACACCCGGCAGGGGGCGGGTTAGCGACTGAGGAGGAGGTCCCGGGTAGGCGTCCTCTAGACTCGTCGGAACCGGCCGGCCGGGGGGCAGTCGTGGGGCTGGAGATGGGTGGTCCGTGTCCAGGAAGCCGGGACTGCTGAGATCTGGTGGCAGAGTGCCATGAGAACGGCATTTGCGGGCCAGGTGACCCAGAGACAAAAGGAAATAGCTCGTTACAGAGAATATGAGAATGTGAAAACTAATTAGACAAAAAATTCTCATCCCGGCCCTCCACCGGGGACGGAGCGGTCTTACCACCTCCAGAGCTAACATCTTGGTCCCTGGGTTGAGCGTCTACAGACAGCCTGGGAGCCTTCCGGGTCCTCGAGGGGGTCCGTGAGACGGGGGCGTCTGCTTCCTGCGGAGTGCTCGAAGCTGAGGAAGTGCTTCACCGCTGAGGACTGCTGGGCAGAGTCGTCAACGGTGGCGCCGAATGGACGGAGCTGGGAGACGGGGGTTTGGGAGAAGGTGTGCCTTGTCTACCTCCCGCATTTCGACCAGGTCCAGTCCACAGATACGTTTCTGGACCACAAAGGGTGGCCATCGCCTGTTCGAGTGCCGGCGCTTCTGACCTCCGTGGCCCGGGGGCGCGGTTGGTCATCCAGCGCAGTTCCTGCAGCACATCAAGAACAGGACTACCCAAGGTGCAAGTTTTGAAGTGCCTTGGCCTGGCGTTGGTTGCAGGAAGGGCTGTGGCATGCAGAGTGGAAGCGGTCTGGGGCCGTTCCACCACGAGGGTAGTGAGAGCGGAGGAGCGAAGAAGCCTTGGCTTTGCTCAACTCGTCATGCACGTCCGAGAAGAAAGGAACCGGGGGGGGGGGGGGGGGGGGGGGCGTGGCTGTGAGCGGCGCACCTGCCCGCGGGACCGATCAAGTAGCCCGGGAAAACATAGCGGATCTCCGTGCGTCAGGCTCAGGCTGGGCGGCAGACCCGAAGGTGGCGGCCCAGGCAAGTGATCAGTATCTGATGCCGCTGTAACGCTCTCCGATGCAGCGGTGATGTCATCCAATTCTGAAGCAAGCAAGCATGCCGGGGAGGTGGGCGGTTCGAGGGGGTTTACCCGGCGAACAGAGCCCGTCATAGTCCCCAAACCGCCTTCATCGCCCGCGCGCCTGCGCCGATCCCGTAGGAACAAGGCGGAGCGCGGGGGGCAGCTGAAGTGGCTTTCTCTCATTACAAAAGAAAGCCGTGCGACCGCAATGCTATAATGGCCATGTTCTCACACTGAGAAGATGAACCATTGGAGAGAATGCTCATCCCGTGCTCAGACGGAAGCAAACAAGCATGCCGGGGAGGCTGGAGGTTCGAGGGGGTTTACCCGGCGAACAGAGCCCGTCATTGTCCCCAAATCGTGTTCATCACGTCAATCCCGTAGGAAGGAGGCGAGGCGCGGGGGGCGGCTGAAGTGGCTTTCTCTCATTACAAAAGAAAGCCACACGACCGCAATGTTGCCATGGCTATGTTCTCTCACTGAGAACATGAACCATTCATAAAACGCTGCCTGTGTTTGATCGCAGCCCAGGCATGCAAGACAGCTTTTTATGACCGAGAGAGGTGGGGAGAAATCACCGCATCCAGAAACTACACAGGGGCGGAAATGACATCTTTATAAAGACGCGTCCTGAAAAGGACGTTCAACGCCGCTGTATAATGCTCTTTCATAGAAATAAACTCTTTACAGAGAAAATCACTCTTTCAACTCTTTTAACTCTGCGCTATCGAAGCGCCCAGGGGCAAACTGCACGCCGGCAGTGAAGAGAAAAGCCGCTGAAGTGCGCCGTAAATCCAACAGCAAGCAGAGCGTCAGAGGATCAGAAGCAGGATCAGTTGTGTCATTCACAGCTGACTGCATACACACGACCATCGGCTCCGAAGAAAATTACTGAATGAACGAGCGTATTTCCCTCGCCTTTATATCCGTATCCGGAGGCGGGGTATGCAAATACTGTTCGCCAACTCTCATTGGCCTTTTTTCATAGATCAGAGGCATCTTTCGGCGCTCAAGAGAGACCCCTAGTGTCGCTTCTTCGACACAACGTCGAAGTGAGCGACAGACGGGGAACTTCCAATATGATGTTGCGAGAAATTGACTTTTTCATGCTGTTTTTTTACTCCGGATGTAGTTGCTTGTCCTAAACTGTCTGTCATATTCCAACTACCAAGGAGCTTGGATGGAGGTGACCCCCCAATTAATTTTAAAAATTTTTGGGTTGCTCATTTACATGGGGTTTTCAATTCTCTCTGATTCCCATCATCTTTGGGGAACCAAGTCACTTCAGGGCTCGTGGGTGAGGGGAATTATGTTGCGTGACCGCTACAAGGCTCTTTTAGCAGCTCTACATTTTGTAGACCCTACCACAGAGGATAATCAGGATCACCTTAGGAAGTTGTGTTATCTTATGGACCACCTCAAACAAAAATGCCAGCAGCTCTTTCAGCCTAACCAAAATCTTGCAATAGATGAACGTTTGGACAAGTCTAAAACTTGTCAAGATTTAAACAATACATGAAGGGCAAGCCTACTCGATGTGGTTTTAAATTATGGGTAAATGCAACATCAGACTCTGGTTATACTCTCGACTTTAATGTTTACACAGGTAGTCATGATGGGCGTGTCACTGACTTGGCCACCAAAGTTGTTGAATCTTTACTGCAGCCAATCAAAGACCAGGGCCACAATTTTTGGTTTGACAACTTTTACACATCCCCAGCTCTGAAGTTCAAGTTGTTAGAAATGGGAACTATTGCCCATGGGACATGCAGGGTGAATTGTAAACTGTTTCCGGCAGAATTTAAAGACATCAAAAGATGGGAATGCAAGACCGCTTGTGGGGATATGAGGTGGTATAGGATTGAGGGGAATATACTTCCACTGAATATATAATTCAGTGGAAGGACACGTGTGCAGTTATATGCCTCTCCAATTTCCACAATGCGAAAGGCTCAACTGAAATTACAAGGTTGGTAAAAATGATGGCGACTGGACAAAATAAGTAGCCCTCCAGCCCACTGCCATCAGCGATTATAACAAAAACATGGGCGGTGTTGATGGGTCAGACCAAATGATAAAATCTTACAACATCAAACAAAAAAACTCAGTGGTGGAAGACTTTTTTTTTTTTTCCTTCTCACCACATAGACATTTGTCATCATCTATAGTTTCATATTGTTTAAGAAATGGCAACACATTCACGTGGCCCCAGGGGATGAGCGTAGACTGGTGAACTTAAACCAGTAGATTTCAGAGAAAACCTGGCACGTTTCAAGTTTCCCTTTGCATACACTAAAGCCTGTAGTTCCTCCATCATCACTCCACGCAACCCATGTCCCTAAATTTGAAGAGGCCTCTAAAAGATGTTAGATATGCTGTTGGAATAGCAGGACTGAAAATAAAACGAAATTAGCTTGTTGCGCGCAGGAATGTAATGGCAAAATACTTTGCTTCGCGACAGGACCAGTTTCACGAAGAGGCCTAGGTTGGGCTGTGTTTACTGGTGTTGTGTTCTCCCCCTCTTCTCTCCACAGGTATTGCAGTTGAGTATTTATTAATTTATATATATTTTGTTCCTGCACTCTTTATTATAATGTATTTACTGTAGATAGTTCGAAAGTTTGATTTTGTATGTTTTGCTGTGTAATTCATGTGCAATTCTAATCTTTAAATTAAATAAAGTGTGTTTAGTTGAACACGTAAAATGTATATTTCAGTGTTTGTGTCCTTCAATTTCAGATGCAATCTCAATTTTTTATTACAGGTGCTCAAAAGGAGTATTTGAGGAGTGGTCATGTGAAATGTATCTTAACATTCTAAATGTTTGTTTTATTCTGTTTTCACACTAATCACTATAATGATCATAACGTTTAAACAATAGATCTGTCTGCTATTCTACATTTTCCACAAAATTACATTTATTCCATATACTCTTGAGTTTCCCTCTAGCTTGTAATTAAATTGTTTAAAAATTTAGTTTTCTGATAAAGTATGTCGGCAGGAGAATATTTTTGTGAAAATTGCTGTGTGCAATTTATTGATAAAGGATGATTAGCCTTCATACATATATATTTATATAATTTGAAAGCCCTAGTTCTTCTCTTCAATATGGTATTTACAGTTCAGGTGTGTGATGTTATAATAAGTATTTGAATATGAATATCATATTCTGGCACAGAATTGAATTTTCATAATTTTGGGCTCAGGCAGGAAAGGGTTAACTGGCAATTGTAGTTGCCAATAATCCTGTAAATATACAACATGTTACTGTAATGTGGTATTACAATTGTATTGTAATTACAGCAAATGTTTTGTAATTATGCAGTATGGTATCACTATAAATAAAAAAATAAGGATAATATAATACTTTATGTAATTGTAATGTAAATAAAATTAGAAACCAGTCTGAAATAGTTATTTTTTTGCTTATTTAAATATTGAACTTACAGGGGAAGTCCACCCACAACAATTTTTTTTTTAAACTTAATCAAGCTGACAAAAAAATCATATTATGCCATAAATTTATATCAATCCTAATTAAACATACTAATCATTGATGTCAATGTTATGTCTATATGACCTCAATTTGATGTCTAAAATCACACATTGATTTGATGTAAATTGAACATCAAACATATTGGCCTACATATACATTAAACACATTTCAGTGTGAGATTAACTTCCTATTTTCACCCAGTTACCACTGGAAGAAATTGCCATCCAAACTGAATTTAAAATACAGCATCTTGATCAAGTCTTGACTAATTTTTGACATCAAATTGATATCAAGGTGCCCTCTGGGGTACCCGCATTCTAATTTAAGCAGGTGCAATCAGCATTGGAATAGCGCTGCCTCTTGAGTACTTTAATCAAGTCATTTTCATTCCTTTTTACGCCAACATGCCTCCTTTCTATTGTTAATTCACAAAACTCTGCTATTTGCTTGGTGCAGTTAACATTGTGCTATTACAGACAGCATGCATTTAACACATTTTTAGTTAAAAGTGTTGTTTGGTACATTTTTCTTTATCAATCATTGCAGCATTTATTCATCATATAATGATCAAATGATGGAGAAGAGTGTAATTACCTGGCATATATCCAGATGTACTTCTAATCAAGCAAACTTTTGGTAAAAATTATTGACACCTAAATTATACTGTAGCTATTGAGTGATGCTGTTAAGTCCCATTCGAGTGAGCCTGCTGCATCCTCTGCAATAGAGTGCTCGGAATCGTATGTGCAGCACTTTTACCAGGTGCAATTCATTGTTTGTAAATTCACTTGATCTTGTGGTTTCAAGACCACATAAACGTGGCTTTGTTCTGGGTCTCTTTACACAGTGTCTTGGTCTGACTTTGAAACTTAGGTTGCATTCACTCTTGGTTGGTTGGTTTGCTATGAACCTAAGTTTGAGTGCAAAATAGCAGAGGATTCATCAGACCACTGTTTGACAGGACTGAAATTCATCATTCCACTACTATGATCAAGACACCTGAATCATCTCTTTAATATGCTGAAAATGCACTTGATTACACGGTACATCTAAATAGTCCTATATGTTAGGTCTTAACACTCTCCATGGATCGAACATGATGAAGTACTGAAAATATGACATATAATATTTACATAAACATCTTTTTGCATCAGGCAATTTTTATAAATTAAGCACAATTTATAATAAGCCTGATATATATACTGTTGAAAGGTGGCGTGTTTGTGTGGATAGGAGTTATACAATGGCTTGATTTAGAAACTCAAGATGCTATAAGTAGATTGAACAAAATTTTTACATTAAATGATTTGAAAATTCTGTTGTGATATTGATCATCTTAAATTGTAGATTGAGGAGAATTAGAATTGAGATACTTAAAATTAAAATCTGACTTAAAATTCATTCTCTCCAGTCTATGGGAAAATTGCCTGTGTTTGTTGTTGATATAAACACAGTTGATAACATCTCTAGATTTATTCTTTCTGGCAGAATCTGTGACTGACATAGATTATTTGTCATGTACTGTATGCAGTTTTGTGGGATTACATTCCCCAGGGCATGGGTTGAGACACATACTCAGAGCACAAACTCTAAAATGTTCTTAAAATATAGAGTTAACTCATGTATAAAAAAGCATAAATCATCAAGAAAAGCACTCATTTCTTATTTATAATCTGATGCAAGTGGTTCCATAAATAAAGGGCTTTCACAGGGCTCTTTGCTGACTGTTTTTGTTGACACTTGCATTAAGTAAGGTATAAAGTACAGTCAGACGGTTGTTATTGCAAAATAAACTCCAACATGGTGATCAGGACCTTGACGTGAAGCTGAGGTCCCTTTATCAGCCTGAAGGGGTTTATTTTGTGATCACAACCATTTGACTGTACATTATCCTGCTTATTACAAGGGTACTAACCAAATAAATAAATACTTGAACATAAAATATTGATATGCATTGAAATTATGCAATTATGTGAAAAGAAATAAATTGCTGAACAGCTGAAATTTACCTCCGGCTTGCTTCAGTGTTCTGTTGGTGTTTGTGTAATAATTAATTACTGTCTGACTACTCATTATAAAACATCCGCCCTAGTGTACTTTATCTGATTCACACTTTTGCATTTTCAAATGTGTAACATCAAATGCATCGCTCCATGTTTGACGTCATTTATACCGAACACCACTGGTTCTTGCATGACTCTTTGTATTGATGCTATACTGTGATATTGTATGTTGAAGATGGTAACACTTCACATTAATATTAAATTTGTTAAAGGTTCATAAAGGGGTTCATTAATGTCTAATAAGCCATTTACAAATGCATTTTACATAACTGATGTGTGGTTAAAACAATAAAAGTGAAGACTTTCATGCAATATTTGCCAAATAGTAAGGCATTTTACCTCACATTTTATACATGCTTAATAAAACTGATTCATCATTAGTGTCCTATAAAAAGGCACTTTAATGTAATGTGTACTCATAAAGAATTTATTCAGGAGTTGTCAACATGAAACATTTTTGTAAATAACGTTCAGTATAGTTTAATTGTCATCAGGCTTTATTTTATGATATATGATTTATATGTTCATAAAGACCTAAAAAGTGTTTTTACAGATGACTTTAGGTAACCAGGACCATTCTTATCACCATTCTTTTGAAATCAACATTACTAGGAAAGTGACAACACAAGTGAGTGAAGACATTACACAGTAATTAACAAACACAAAGCATACGGAAGCAAAATGATATGTAAAATTAACAATTCCTCTTTTTTTTATCTCACTTTAATTAATTAAATCTATTTTTGTTGCATTGTGACATAAATCATAAGGATTAATAAGTGTATGTTCTAAGAATTTAAACATGTAAGTTATAATACTTTATAATGAAATATTAGTCATTAATGAGCCCCTTCATAAAACCTTTACAAATGGAACATAAATGTGAACTCTTACCTTTAATTCTAGTGGTATATCTGTTTGGTGTGTGTGTGTTTATCTGTGTGTTTGTGTGTTATTTGTGTTGTGTTTACCATGTGCACTCTTTCACCTCGCATTTGGCATGCAGAACTGTTTTTGTGCTGCAGTGTCAGCACGCCTGTCTGTGTTTGTGGATATTTATGGATTGATAATGAAGGTTTGGAGGGGGCGGGAGGAAAGAGGCTGATTTATTTTAGCAGTTATTAGTTGCTGAGTTCACTCTTTCCATATTTCTCAGCATTTCGCCCACTCCCTTACAGACTGTCACATCCTAGTGCATAAAAACTCCCATGAAAAACTATACATGAAAACTCCTTTCTAAGCTTAAATGTGTTTATAATCTATATACATGTGCAGTGGGATAGACAGCTGTCTTACATTATCATTTCTTTCGTGTATATTGTGTTATATTGGTGACTATCACTTTACCTACTCTATTCTAACTCAAATGAGACCTATATTTATTCAGGAACAGTGACATTTATTATACCACATCCCTTTAGTAGTAGGTGGGTTTTGGTAGCCTCTCATAATGCACTTGTTGGGTACTGTATATTAGAAATGTGTCACTGTCTGATTACCATCCCTTTCTGGTATTGGATGCTTCTGCTGTAAAGCGGTTGTTCTTCTGAGGTTCGTATCGCACTTTGTTGGCTGCTGCCTTCCTCCAGTCTGTGTGTGTATTCATGGTTGTATTCATGGCTGTAGCTCCAACATTTGTGGTGAAATAATCTGCACCATTGAATGTGTCCATCTGCATTTAGATTTACATGTATTAATTTGGCAGGTGCTTTTATCCAAAGCGACTTAAAAAAGAGGAAAAATACAACATAAGGGATTTATCTTAAGGAGATATTAGTAAGAAAAGTGTTGCATTACAATCTAATATATATATATATACGTATATATATATATATATATATATATATATATGTGGCACGGCGGAGGGCGGGGCCGGGTCGTGACTCGACACACCTGGTCCCGTATCAGGTTAATCAAGCCACCGAGAGGGATAAAGGAAGATAGTAGAGGGCGGTGCGGGAGAGAGAGATCCTTACGGACATGTCCGTTGTCCTGTGTGTTTGTCTTTTGAGTTTTTCATTAAAACTATTATTTGTATGTCGAGCCGGTTCCTCGCCTCTTCCTTGCCCGTGAGCGTGAACTGTTTTACATTGGTGCCGAAACCCAGGAAGGAAGAGGAATACGTTACCTCATTCTTTCAGGCTGGGGAGCCCCCGGCCTGACGTACACCCCCCCTCTCTTTCCCTAGGGGGTGCCTTCCGCGCGGTCTGCCGGCAGGTCATCCCCATCAACCTGGACGAGGGAGGGGACAAGGAGGGAAACAACAAAAAATTAACAATTAAACAACAAACAATTAATGGATTGACGGGTGTCCCCCCCCCATCAATCCATTCAATTTTTTAAAACATGAAAAAAAAACACTAAAATTTAAAAAAGTGAAAAGGGAAAAGGCCAACGCAGAGATAAAAAAAAAAACCTTACTCGCCGGTTCTCCGATATGCCGTAGCTTGTTCCTCAGCCACTACTCCACCCTCTACTTAACGACAGCCGCGCCGACGGATCATAGGTAGCTTTCCAGCCCCTGGTGGATGGAACGCCCTGCCGCGTTTTCCTCACTCCAGGCGGTCGGACTCAGAGCCCCTCCCCGCTCGCGGTCGGCGGTCTCTTACCCAGCCGCGTTTCAGCGCCCAGAAGGGGTCTCCTCCGCCCCTGGCAGCGGCATTCCTCGCTCCAGGCGTTCGGCCAAGAACCCCTTCTCCCCTCACGGTCGATGGCCGTTCCTCTGCTTCCAGGCGGCTGGGCTCCTCGTCCCCGGGCAAATGGCCACAGCTGCTTCGTTGGGGTAGTGGCGAGAACTCGCTACGGCGTATCCCTCTTCCTTCCTGGGTTTCGGCACCAATGTAAAGAAGTTTGCCTTCATGGGCAAGAAAGAGGCGAGGAACCGGCTTGACATATAAATGATAGTTTTAATGAAAAACTCAAAAGACAAACACACAGGACGACGGACATGTCCGTAAGGATCTCTCTCTCCCGCACCGGCCTCTGCTATGGGCCTTTATCCCTCTTGGTGGCTTGATTAGCCTGATACGGGACCAGGTGTGTCAAGTCACGACCCGGCCCCGCCCTCCGCCGTGCCACAATATATATATATATATATATATATATATATATATATATATATATATATATATAGTATTTTTCTGATGCAGTTGAAAGGAAAGAGCCAAATGAGCAGCAGTTTTGTGGATGAAAACGCTTTGTTGATGACAGAGGTCAACGGAGAATGGCTAGACTGGTTTGAGCTAACCCCTCCATACAATTGTAGTGAGCTGAATAGCATCTCAGAATGCACTTGTCGAACCTTGAGGTAGATGGGCTACAAATTCCCAGCTGACATGCTTTACATGAGGGCTGCTGCTTCTGCGAAAAATGTCCACATCAAATGTATATGCTGCTGTTTCATTGTTAAGTGAAAAAAGCTGCACACACTTTACTATTTAACACAGCAAAGCCAGTGCACGGCATTAAGGCTGCAGGGCTGAATTCCTGACGCTGCTGTTTTCTTCAGTTTTGTTTTGCTTCGTTTGTTTCTGTTTTGTTTTGGTTCTTTTCTGATTTCCATTAAAGCCCTGTTACTGGCTCTGAAAATGTTGTTTTGTGACTTGCTAAGAGAATCATGATCATTCTCTATGAGTATGTATGTTTGGAACTGGTGACATAATCTTGGGTTGGGAAACCATGCTATTTGTTCCTTTTGGGACTATTTTCTTTTTCATTTTAAGTGTCAAAATGATCATAGCAGAGTGATTTGAGTTATTAAAATCTAACCCTTTAAATTTGTTATGTTGTTGTAACACAATGTGTTCAGGTTGATTTATTGATGTTAAATAATATTTACAGTATGACTGGAATAAAACCATTTCAGTACACTAAAAAAGGGAAGCAGCTCTATTGAAAATACTAAACCAATGCAGTTAAATCAATATAATACGGTTATGTTTGAGATGAGTATTTAATTATATTGCGTAAAGTCCATGGGAAATCAAAAAGTGATATGATTACATTTCTATAAATTATTCAAATGGATTCAGACTTCTAAGGGATGGTGTTCACACAACATGATTTTTACAGCTTGCTCAATTAACTCAACTTAATTAACTCAACTTACTTGAATTGTGTACAATCTATCTGTGTTTTTAAAATTCAATTGTGTTGGTACTGTGTGAATAATATTTGTTATATCAATGTATTACTGAAACCGAGGAGGGGATTTAAATTTCTCTGCATGCTTTGGATGGGGCCAAATTAGGAGAGTAAATTATGGAACTAAGTGTCATTGTATTATAGTTTCTGTCATGTTGGATATTTTTGGAAGGTTACCATTGTGGAAAAGAGTAGAGCTAATGGTTAGAGAGAGGATGAAAATAACCACTTAATTAACAGTGTGTACTGATTTTCTCACAAAGCAAAAATTAAAGGATAATCCCAATTCAGTCATAATACTGACTGATTTGGGATTCTGTAAACCCTCAGCAGTACCATACATGTGATACAATATAAAAATATAAAATATGCAAAAGTCTTTATTGCTAGCTAGCAACAATTTACTAGGTTCAATTGAGTTATTTGAACAGATCGCATTTTAGTTAGGTACTTTTTTTTTTCAGTACAAGATGTTACCTCATGAAGCAAAGTTACCTTTTTTTTCAGTGTAGGACCAGGACTGGGAAACATTGATTTAATTGATGTTTTCTCTGTGCATGAATGCAAGAAAGGAGTTATAATATACCTTGAGGTAGTTGTCCATTAGCATCCCCTATAAGGCAGTTGCTCAGCTGGCATTGTACCCTTTATTCTTTCCTTGAAAGACATAAAGGCCCTTCCAGAAAATGTAGAGTACCACAAACTTGCCACAAATTTCCCACTCATTATTTTCACATCCACATTAGCTTGTTATTCAGTGCAAATATTTTCCAGATGTTTGCTGGTCTTAACCGGTAGTGGTGAACCTGAAGCTAACCTTTGGCGACAATGTTTTCTGCAAATCTCATTTGTATGTGAAAATAATGAGTAGTGAATTTGAGCAAATTAATTAATTGAATTTGGGTGAATTTGTTTGTGGTAACACTAGATTTTTTTGTAAGGGGAGTCATGAAACACTAACACTACATTTCCTTGATCATAACTAATATCTGCACTGGACAGTATGTATTGCATATGATAGAAGACAATAGGTGCTTTCACATAGCCTTTTCTGGAAAATTAATGCCATTTTGAATTTTTTTAGAGGTCATGTGTAAACAGGACCCTTGGAAAATACCGGTAAATTAGCTCTGTTGGATGTACTGATGTACAAAATCAACTTTGGCTGATTAGAATATCAGAACTTTGTAAATAGACCAATCATGTGGCAGCAGTGCATAAAATCATGCAGATATGGGTCAGGAGCTTCAGTTAATGTTCACATCAACCATTTGGGAATGTGGGAAAATATGATCTCGTTGATTTGGACAGTGGCATGATTGTTGGTGCCAGAAGGGCTGGTTTGAGTATTTCTGTAAATGCTGATCTCCTGGTATTTTCACACACAACAGTCTCTATAATTTACTCCGAATGGTGCCAAAAACAAAAAACATAAATTAAGGGGCATTTCTGTAGAAGGAAATTACTTGTTGATGAGAGAGGTCAACAGAGAACGGCCAGACTAGTTTGAATTGACAAAGTCTACGGGCCCTTATGTTTTGAAGAGCTTCAACTAATTTAACTCACAACCCGACCGGTTGTTTATGCTGCAAGTCACAGTCTGTTTCCTCCCATCTCTGAGCAATATTGCTGTAGGATCTACGGCGCATATCAGCGACACCAGTGCAGCTTGCCCCTGGGTGCTTCGAAAGCACAGTTAAAAGAGTTTATTTCTCTAAACGAGTTATTTTCTCTAAAAGAGCAATACACAGCGGCGTTGAACGTCCTTTTCAGGACGCATCTTTATAAGGATGCCTTTCCTCCCCTGTGTAGTTCCTGGATGCGGTAGAGTGCTCTCCGCTCCTGACAGTCACAGGCGCTGCCTTGTGTGTCTGGGCAGCGATCACACCGAGGCAGCATTTGTGGATGGCTCATGTTGTCACTGCGAGAACATGACCATGGCAACGTTGCGGTCACGGCTTTCCTTCCTAAGAATTAACGCCACTCCATCCATCCCCCGCGTCTCCCCTTCTTCCCATGGGATTGAGGACGACCCAGCTGCCGATGGAGGCGATTTGGGGATGGCAGCGGGCTCGGTTTCGCCGGGTATGTCCCCGCGAACCACCCGCCCCCCTGGCACGCTCGTTGACTTTCGTACGGGCTCGAGGCAACAGCAAATCGCCTCACGGCCAGCCTGCCTATCCTCTTGAGCCCCTCGAGCCAGATGAGCTCACTGCTGCATTGGAGAGTGGTCCGGCGTCTGATGCAGATGACTCGACTGGGCTGCCGCCATTCTGAGGCTGACGCCCAGATGTCCGACATGCTTGCCTGGGCCACCCTCAGCATGTCTGTCCTCCCCACAGCCTTCGTGGCTGGATGACTGGTTCCTCGGGAATGCATGCCACTCACAGCCGCCCCCCACCCCCCTCTCCCCTCCCGGTTCCTTTCTTCCCGGAAGTGCATGATGAGCAGACGAATTCGTGGAGGACACCCTTCTCCACCCATAACCGTGCCTCTTGCTCATCCACTCTCACTACCCTTGACGGCGGAGCGTTACATGGTGGTCAGAGGTGGACAGAGCTGTTGCGATCCACCTGTGTCCCAAGAACGGAGCCACCTGGTGAGGTCGCCCTGTGTTCCCCTCCAAGGCCTGTAGGATGACGTCTTAACTGACCTCCAAAGCCTACAGCGCCACTGGACATTCCCTGCATGCCATGGCCCTCCAAGGCACTTAAAGATCTGCACTTGGGTAGTCCTGATCCTGACGTGCTGCAGGAACTGCGCTCAGCGACCGACCTCGCCCTCAGGGACACGAAGGTCACAGAGCGGTCACTTGGGCAGGCGATGACCATTCTCGTGGTTCGGGAACGTCATCTGTGGCTGAACATGGTCGAGATACATGAAGTGGACAAGACACGCTTCCTCAACGAACCTGTCTACCAGTTCGGCCTGTTCAGCTACACCGCCGAGGACTTCGCCCAGCAGTTTTCATTGCTGAAAAATCAGACGGAGGCCATATCTCACATCATGCCCCGTCGCACCTCCAGCGCGGGCTGCAAATTTACTTTGCCGCACCCCCTTCATGCAGTACCCACATTCTCATTAAAAGAGCAATTCCCTTTGTCTCTGTGTCACCTGGCCCGCAAATGCCGTTCTCACAGCACTCTGCCGCCACACCTCAACAGTCCCGGCACATTGGATGCAGACCTCTCGCCTCCAGCCCCACGACTATTGTCCCCCGGCCGGCCGGTCCAGACGAGTCTTGAGGATGCCTCCACGGGACCTCCTCCTCAGTCACTGACACGCCCCCTGCCGGGTGTGCGGATGGTGACACCGTATTACCTGCTCCGCCCAGCTCCGAAGCCCCGCCGGGTACGTCAAAAGTAATCGTCCCATTAGTGCCCTTAGCTCTGAGCTTGGACACGTGGCTTTCACTTCCCAATCCGTCACGCTGTCTGGCCAGGACTATCCGACTCGGTTATGCAATTCAGTTCGTCAGGCCTCCTCCCCCCTTCGGGGGCGTCCGCTTTACCGCAGTACACGGCGAAGATGCCAAATTCCTGTGTGCGGAAATCGCGACTCTCTTACTGAAAGACGCGATAGAGCCTGTCCCTCCAACTGAGATGAAGAAGGGTTTCTACAGCCCTTACGTCATCGTACCCAAAAAAGGCGGCGGCTTACGACCGATCTTGTATCTTTCAAAATGCTTACGCAAAAGACACATTGTATCTTGCATCTGGCATCTAGATTGGTTCACAGCGGTAGACCTGAAGGACGCGTACTTCCACGTCTCAATTTTGCCTCGACATCGACCCTTTCTATGGTTCGCGTTCGGCCTGTCACAGAGGCAGCCCTTGCCCTGTTCCGGGAAGCAGGTGTCCGCATTCTCAACTACCTTGAAGACTGACTAATCCTGGCCCACTCCCAAGACTTACTGTGCGCCCACAGGGACCAGGTGCTCAGGCACCTCAGCCATTTAAGGCTTCAGGTCAACTGGGAAAAGAACAAGCTCACCCCGGTTCAGAGCATCTCTTTTCTCGGCATGGAGTCTCAATGTTTGCGCGCCTCACCAACGCGTGCGCGCAGTCAGTGCTGAAATGCCACATTCAGGCCAGTCATGGCCCTTAAAACATTTCTAGAGGCTCCTGGGGCATATGGCATATGGTCGCGCCACTGGGGTTGATGCATATGAGACTGCTTCAGCACTGGCTCCAGACTCGAGTCCCGAGATGAGCATGGCGCTGCGGCATGCAACGTGTGTTCATCACCCCCACCTGCTGCCAAACTTTCAAACCCTGGACAGACCTCAGCTTTCTACGGACAGGAGTCCCCTTGCAGCAGGTGTCCCGTCATGTCCTGGTCACCACAGACGCCTCCAAATTGGGTTGGGGTGGCGTGTGCAATGGACATGCAGCCGCGGGCCGTTGGAAGGGGGCCCTGCTGCACTGGCACATCAACTGCCTAGAGTTGTTGGCTGTACTTGCGGAGGTTTCTCTCACTAATTCAGGGCAAACACGTCTTGATTCGATCAGACTGATCGGCAATTCCGCATTTCCCCCAGTGAGCCTTCTTGCACAGGTACTGTGCAAGGTCAGGGAGGACGAGGAACAAGTCACTCTGGTGGCCCCTTATTGGCCCTCCCGGACTTGGTTCTCAGATCTCGTGCTCCTCGCGACAGCTCCCTCTACCAGGCAACTTTACGCCCTGAAGTGGCGCTTGTTCGCGAATTGGTGTTCTTCCTGCACTGAAGACCCACAGAGGTGCACAGTCTGGTCAGTGCTTCCATTCCTGCAGGAGAGGATAGAGGGGAGGCTGTACCCCTCCACCTTGAAGGCGTAGTTAGCCGCTATTGCGGCCCACCACGACGCAATAGATGGAAAGTCTTTGGGTAAGCACGACTTAGTTATCAGGTTCCTAAGCGGCGCCCGGAGATTGAATCCCTCCCAGCCAAGCCTGTTTCCCTCCTGGGATCACTCAGTGGTCCTTTCGGGCCTTCAGAGATCCCCCTTCAAGCCGCTGGAATCAGTCGAACTCAAGGCCCTCTCCCTGAAGACGGCCCTCCTGATCACGCTTGCCTCCATCAAGAGGGTCGGGGACCTGCAAGCATTCTCTGTCAGCGACACCAGCCTGGAGTTTGGTCCAGCAGACACTCACGTGATCCTTAGACCGCGACCGGGCTACGTGCCCAAGGTTTCTACGACTCCTTTCAGAGACCAGGTAGTAAACCTGCAAGCACTGCCCCGGGTGGAGGCAGACCCAGCCCCTTCGTTGCTGTGTCTGGTACGTGCTTTGCTTATCTATTTGGACCGCACTCAGAGCTTTAGACGTTCTGAGCAGCTCTCTATCTGCTTTGGTGGACAGCGGAAAGGGAACACTGTCAGAAAAATGATCACCTTTCAAATGTAATGTTTTATTCACATGAAACAAATATTATGTTGACATGCTCTGGACACTGCAATGTAAAAAAAACATAGTCATGTTCACAGCCTGTCAATAATTACATTTATCTTGATAATAATACGATCATTATAAAAGTTATATAAACACACGCTTGACATATTTGAGAATCTAATAGCACATTTTTTAATTTAAATAAGATGTTTTGTATAAAAACTAAGAATCTGAAATGAAGGGTTGACATCAGTAATGCTTCATAGTTTTCTTTTTTTTATGCTTCGTTGTCTTCCCTTTCCCCCAGTGACAAGTGTCACAGCATGTCACTTTTACCTCACATTCACATTGATGCTCACAGATTTTACACAAATTCTTTCACTAATAGCATTTACAGTTTTATTTACATAATTGTCACAGAAAAAGAGGTCTGCTTTTAAAAGAAAACAATTAACAGATCAGAGAAATATATATTTTTTTATTTCTGAAGATGTCTCAGCCACTGCTTCATCGCCTGCACACACCACACCAAAGAAGGTGGAGGAGGTAAGCTCTTCCTGCTGGAGGGTTACCAGCAATTTTACCTCTCCTGGACCTCAAAGTGAGACCCCTCCTGCATCTCCCACAGAGGTCTAATGCTGAGGAGATCAGGAAACAAACCACTATTCCGCAGAACTGCTGGCTAAAACACCACCTGGAGTGAAAGGAAAGCTGGCAAAGTGGGTTCTGACTAATATACTGTAAATGAGATTAATGTAATTGAGCTTATATTGTAGTTTTGTGTGATGTACTCACTGGTTACACAGGATCCACCACTGACATCCACCACTACAAGGGACTTGGGATCTCTGGGTCTGTCATCATGTCCTTACTGGCCCCTTACTATTGATAGGGCACTCCACTGATTCCCTGCAATTCAGGATCAGCCTGATGAGAGGGTTGCTTGAGGAGCAGAGTTCAGGGGCCGTCCTCCCTCAAAACAGGCAGGCATTTCCCCTCTGAAGTTCCTCAAACCACTTCCCAGGGTAGCAGGATCAGGCAGTCCGTCTCTAGCACACGGAAGACAAAGAAAAGGCACTTTAAAAAAATACATAATGTGTGCCGTGCAACACTCCCTTGTGTGTTACTCCATGCTCTGAGGAGTACCACACAGACATTATTGAACCTATAAAAGTTTGTTTAAAATGTTCTTTATAGTTAATATGTAATGTTATTTCATACTGCTTAGCAAATATTCTATGTATATTGTTTTTTTTTGTTTGTTTTTTTTATTTGTTTTTGTTTTTATTAATCAAATTTGTAAGTAGTTCTTAAAATTACTATGGTGTATGACATTTGTATCATTAGTTTAACCATAACTGTATTAAAACTAACATTTCATCATTATTCAATATGTCATTTATTATGCCTCTTGATGAAGCAGCATAGCCAAGTACTATAGTACTTCACATCGTGCAGACTCAGGACATTTACAACTTACAAGTGAATAACACTCCTTTCAGAATGTTTTTGTTCCTCTCCATGGATGAATCAGTGACGAAGTGGAAGGGCAGGCTGGCATTTCATCAGTTTACACCTGCAAAAAGAAACCAATTTCACATAATTTTGTATTTGTAAGACATGATTATTTATATCAGATCCACCTAAGACATTCACCATTATGAGGGGCTTGGGATCTCTATTTCTGATGTAATGATCTTACCACTGTCTTATGTGAGGAAGGATACTGGTATACCAGTCCCATATTCTCCCAGCAATGTTACAGGGCCTGTGGTACAGGGGGGCAAATAGGATGAGAATGACCATGATCACCTGAAAAATGACCAAAGAGAAAGCAGAGTAGTAAAGTAGTAAGGTACTCACCGAGTACATGAGAGCTGTGTAACACTTCCTTTTGTTTTGAGTACCACACACTGAAGCATTTCTGAGAACTATGAAATAAAATAAGCATTAGTTATGGTTATTTTTTTCATTGATATGTATTGTAAATTGTGTATTTTGTCCTTGTAATTGGTTTATAATCTATAAAATGTGTGCATTGTGGGCTTTTGTTTACCACAAATACAATGTAATTGAATGTTATGAATGCTATTTAGTAGCCGTTATGGTTATGTTGCTCTTTTTTGTTAAAATATTGATATTGTTACTCATTAAATTGAAATTTATAAAAAAAAAGTTTATCTCTAAACAAATGCATATAAAAAGCATAGATCAATAGAAACAATTAAATAAAATCACATTTTAAGAATAATGGTAATACGGAAATTATCTTTTATTTTTTACATCATGTGGCTATTTCTCTATATTCCCTATATACTCTAGTAACACATTTTAGCATCTAATGGTGATGGAAAGAAACGGTGTGACTATACTGCATTGCAAAAGTCAAAAATAGTAACTATGCCAACACGGAAACAAAAATGGCTTCAAACTTTCTTTTAATTGTCCAGCCAATTGTCATACTCTGTTTGTTGGAATATGAGCGTTGTTGAGCCAAACCCATCTGACACAAGACCAAGATTATGGATCATAATCCAAGAGACCCGATTTCAGTTATAACACAATTTTGTAAAATGTGTATTTTGCCTTTGAGTATATCATGCTCATTTCAATTGCAACCCATTCCTAATATTAGCATTTGAATATAGGCTATACCTCACACAATAGCATTTGATCAAAGTGAACACGATAAAACATTAGATATATGCAATATGTCCACAACATTACACAAGCAGTGAACAGCATGAGCATTACATAAACTACAAAAAATACATAAAAAATATCAAAGTATGATAAATACAGATCATAAACATTCATGCATTTATCATGGTCTAGACATGTCTGCAAACAATTTTCAACAATTCTCAATCGAAAAAGACAGAAAAGTTGCATGTGGGAGCAAAGTCAAAGGCCATGAAAATAAAATAAATAAATGTCAATATAACCATTGGTTAAAACATTTATTATAGTTTATACACGTTTTAAACCAATGAGGAATGTTTGAAAGTGAAGAAATAAGCTAAACATGACTTGTAATGCTTACCTTCCATATGTCCTCCAGCTCCAAGCGAGACGAGTCAGTTGTGAACCATCATGTGACTGCCCAGAGTGTCACGTGATACGCTTGGTGTGTTAAAATTTGATACATTGTAAAATAACTGCCGAAAAAAAAGATCACGCTGGGGTGATCAGTTAAATCATTTCGAATTTACATGCGAAAGGGTTAAGAGCTTGGATGTCAACATCAGAGGCTTAATCTGCAGCCATGAGGGTGTAGTCGATGCCAAGGTAGACTGCACTGGAAAGTGCAGAGGAGAGGACATTTTAGCCATTGCAAAGGTCAATGGTTTGTGGTCTACAAACACAATGAACGGGCAAGCTTCCAGGAGAAAACTTAAATGCTGGACTGCCAGGTAAACGGCAAGGAGTTTGTGGTTGAAAGTGCTGTTCCACTCACTGGGGTGAAGTTGGAGGTTTAAAAATGCAAGTTGCTGCCAAATATAATCAACAAACTGCTAAAGAAATGCACCAACAGCAAAAGCTGTGGTGCCTGTCCTCAAAGCTATTGGTGCATCAGACAAAGGGTGAGCCAGTAGAGTTGCATTAGCAAGGGCTGAATGCCTTTGACATGTCCTCAGTCCAAGAAGATTTGCCCTTGAGGGCTCCACACATGGGTTTCATCAGGAGAGCAGCCGTGGGTACAAAACGATGATAGAAATTAACCATCCCCAGAAACTCCTGCAGTGCCTTCACGGTGAGGGGTCATGGGAAATGCAACACAGCCTCTACCTTGGATGGCAGTGGGACTGCCCTTGTGTCAGTGATGCGATGACCAAGGAAATCATAGATTGTAGGCTGAATTAACATTTAGCAGTGAAAATAATTAGGTCATACTGCTTCAAGCGACAGAAGAGAAGGCGGAGGTGTTCCAAATGTTCCTGTTTCGATGTGCTGGCAACTAAATTGTCATCCAATTAGATAAACAGGAATGGCGGGTCATGCAGCACTGTTTTCATTAACCGCTGGAAAGTCTGAGAAGCATTTCAATCCAAAAGGCATACACAAGAATGCACTGTCAGAACAGCTATTTTGCGAATGTCACGGGGCTGTACAGGCAGCTGATGGTAGCCTCGGACTAAGACTACTTTTGAAAAGATTTTCTTGCCAGCAAAATGGACGAAAAATCGTGCACATGTGGAATGGGGTATTGTGGCAGCGGGGGCGTGGTCAAGCGCCCGTCCGGAAATGGAAAGCGGTAAGGGCGCTTGCACCTGAGCTAAATTATGTCTAAAACCTGTCTCTAATTTCAGTGAGCACGGGGAGAGCGGCATAAAAGAGCCACAGCACCGCCAGTCAAGCAGAGAATGCCAGTCCAGTGTTGGCTATGAGAGAGAGCCTTGACAAGATTGCTTGTATAGAAGAGTTTGTGTTCACCTTTTCCCCAAATATTAATTAAAGGTTTACCTTTTGAGTTACGCCCCTGCCTCTGTGTCCTCCCTCCTCGTCAGTCATCCGAACCCCATTATAGGTATCTATCAGGGACAGTGACCTCATTTAAGCACCTGCAGTCACTGCAAGGCTGACAACCACCCTTCGACTTGGGCACCAGGTGGAGGGGTGAAGCCCAAGAGCTGCTTGGATGGGGAATGATGCCAAGACGCTCCATAGAGTCAAATTCAGCCTTTGCAATGGCCAGTTTGTGGGTGTCAAGGCACCAGGCTCTGGTGTCCACAGGTTGGCCAGTAATGGAGATGCAATGTCCACACCATGTTTCACCATGGATGCAGAAGAAATGGTGGGCATTGTAAGGTCAGAGAATACCAGGAGGAAACAGAAAAAATCATCAGTTGCCTTGAGGACACTTGACAGTTTATTTGTGGCCGTGTCACACTGCTCACGCGAAAGGGAAGAGAATGTCTCTGCACTAACCAGTTAACGATTTCCTATGTCCACTAGAAGGCTGTTGGGATACAGAAAATCCACACCAAGGAGGGGCATAGAGACTTTTGACAAAAAACAATGCGTCTTCACAAAGTAGGAATGGGAGTACCATTGGCAGCCTCATGGGTGGTTGTTCTTCCCACACGAATGTCAGTAGGTGACCTAGCAGCACACTCACCTGAGCACCCATATCTCATAAGAAATGATGACCACAAAGGGAATCAGTTATAAACAACATGCCACTTGTATGGCTGTCACTCCTGGCTGCTAACGAGTGACGGTCATCCCGTTTCCCAACTCACTTAAGGTACAAGAAGGCTGCCATTTTTTGGCTCTGTTGCCAAACTTCCTGTGGTAAAAACACAGCCCCTTTGCATTGTGATGCTGAGCTGCAGCTGCTGCAAAGACAGAAAATGGCAGTGGACATGAATCAGTAGGGGCAACAGCCAGGGCAGCAGTTGATGTGGCTGCAGAACATTTTTACCAGAGAAAGCCTAATTTGTTCTGGGAGCTGTCACAGAAAAACTTCTTTGAATTAGAAACATGGACGTGATCACCAAGCAGAGAGAGAATGATCCATGAGTTCAGAAGGATTGTTGTCACCCAATCTGGTCAGAGAGAGAAGCTGGCAAGCTCGCTCTGACTCAGAAAGACCAAATGTCTCTTAAAGATGAGCTTTCAAAGCTGAGTATTTATTTCTCTCTGGAGGACGTTCGAACAAACTCACAACTCGTGATGACATTAAGCTGTTAAGAGTTCAGACCAAGTAATAGTATTTGGTGTCCTCCACAGTGATTTCACTGAGGGCAAATTGATCAACTGTGTTGTGGGGCACTGCTATGTTGCTTGGAACTGCACCCAATACTTTCACCCACTGTTGCACTTGTGTATATGGTTGAGTGAAAATAAAGGGATTTGCTTTGATTTTGATTTGACTTCCCTCCACTCCATTGCTGTCATACATATTTTCTGCATTTTTAAAAAGACTAGTGAGACCTGAACTGTGCTAAAATAGGGTTTCTTGACCATTTGAGACTTGACTCCAACTCTGCTACTGGGTAACTGATGGAGCTTTTTTTTTGCTGGCATTGGACCTAAAACACTTGGCTACATGTACAATTTCACAGCAGCAACAAAAGGCATCTTATATGTTGCTGAATGACAAATCTGCAAAGGGTAAGGACTTTGGAAATGGAGTTTGCCAAATATCTTATATGTGGCCTACAGCTACCCCTTAACATTTACAAGCATATAGTTGGACTACCAACAACTGAAATAATATCTAGATGTGCCATAGGCCAATAAAGGAATTACTCTATATCCTAATTAAAGGACAAAAGTGGGCACTGGTGTTAAAAAAATATAGTTAACACTTTATTTCTTCTTTTTACACATCAATATACATATAAATACTAATACTTTTACTCCAAACAGGATACATAAAACAATATATGAATGGAATACACATAGGCAAGGCAAATTGTAAACCCTATAAAATGTTAAAACCCAATACACGCAATACATCACTTATAAACAAGTTGTCAAACGAGAAAATAATCAATCACCTTAAATATGATAAACTGCAACCTACTGTGATAATCGTGGGAATTATTGCACACTGCCTAATGATATTGCACTAAAAAGAACCCCAAGAGTATTAGTCACAATTGTAAACAATCACAATCATAAAAAAATATGCAATTCAAAAATACACCAAAGGAAAATAAATACAATACAAGACAAAATAAAATAAAATACAAAACACAAAACACCGCTGGGGGCTTAGTCTAATCAACCAAAAACTAAACACAGGATCATTGATTTAGTATGGAGGCAAAAGAAAAACATTGGCTGACAAATTCCTCTACAAATGAATAAAAACAATCATGAGGTCAAATGACTTACAAACATTTACTATTTGCAAGAATATTCATACCTGAACTACAGATGAAGCTTTCAAAATTGTGTCCTTAAAAACACGATCTCACGCCACTTTATCGTTATACAGAAGCAACAACTCAAAATACAAAAATCACAATAATTTAAAACATACATCTCATGTCATGTCATGCCAGACTCTATATCTGCATCGATTCATTTAGAATCAAGAATCCCAGCAATGGCCAACTTCCAGGCTTAAATACTGGTCTCATCAAACAAGGCTGTTTCTGTAAACAATTAGCGTCTCCACAATATGTCAGTCTCAAGTACCAACAGCTTCAAACAATTGTGCTTCAAACAATGGTGCTTTTGCAAACGATTAATTAAAACACAGGCTTTAAAACACCACCCACAATCCCATGATCGAGGAAACGCTTTCAGCATAAAACATTCAAACTTAACACATTTTCATTCCCCTGCACTGTTGAAATGCTGTTCTAACTCGCTCAGTTGGCTTGCTGCCCTCTAAATTACGTCACACTATATAGACGGCTGACCTAAAGTCACATTTGCTGACACCGCCTACCTGATATTTATCACATTGCAGCAGCGGGTGCGTGGTCAAGCGCCCGTCCGGAAAGGGAAAGCGGTAAGGGCGCTTGCACCTGAGATAAATTATTTCTAACACCTGTCTCTAATTTCAGTGAGTACAGGGAGAGTGGCATAAAAGAGCACCAGTGCCTCCAGTCCAGAGAGAGAGAATCTCGCCAGTCCAGGGTTGGCCAGTCGAGAGAGAAATTTCACAGTTGAATGTTTATGTTCTCCCCACATCATTGTTTGAAATTAAAAAGCCTTACCTTTGTGTTCAACCCCGTTTCCGTGTCCTCCTTCCTCTTTGGAGAAGTTGAAGCTTGTTACACACATATATATGACATATCTTATAGGCAGATGTCAGCAGGTGTTCTTGAGTGTAAAGTCTATGGCTCATCTTTTCCAATAGTCAACTGCAAACACTGGAGTAAACGCACCTTCATGATTGTTGTTAGAAGGAATGTGTGGTTTAGTGCCCTACCTTTGGTGGATCTTACTTGATGCATAGGAGCAGTCTTTTAAAATTTGTCATGCCAAGAATCACCAAGTATCAGCTAGTCACACCAATGTTCCTTCAAATGTATTTATTTATTTATTTGTATTCATAATTGAGCAATTAAAGCATGTGTTTGAGTGCAAACGTTGGACTGCCAGCAACAAAAATATGACACATTTTGAGTAATAAAAAAAATCCAAATATAAACTACACTGCTGCAAGACGCTTATTATCCCATGACTGGCTCTTTGTCAGTCTGGAAACAACAGACCTAAAAACACACATCAATAACAACATTTAGACAGTTTTGCTATTTGATTCAAACAGCTTTGTTGTTATTGTTTTGTTGCGCTAATCACCTGATCTGTAAATGTCACAAAACACTCAAAATATCACAAAAATGATCACTCTATTTTATAATTCAGTGCCAAAAACAAGGAAAAAAACATATGTTTATGTCATGCTGCCATGTCAATTTAAAATCGGTTCAAAGCATGAGTTTTACAGACACCTAAAGCATTCATAATTGGGGAAGATGGGGGAAGATGCCTCCCCTTAAGAACAGTACAGTATGCATTTACAGCCAAATTGAAACATATGTAGAGATGCTTTTTGCATGGACAGGCTCATGATGCATCATTCAAAATATTATCAGAGGAAATAAATGGAAACATTTGCTTATTTAATTGTAAAAATAATGAAAAGGGGCCATCTTGCCCCACTACTGGGGAAAGATGACTCCCTACCTGGGGCAAGAAGCCCCCTGGGGCAAACATATCAAGCAGAATATATACAGATGTAATGACTATACAAGAAGAAGGACACGGGAACAGGGTTCAACACAAAGGAGAGGCTCTTTAATCACGGGGTGTAGACAGACAGGGGTAGTGCAAATACGTGCTATACATAAACGTTTCTAAACTAATCTAACAATTTGGCGTTGTCTCTCTGTTGCCAACACTGGACTGGCAGCTCTCTCTCTCGACTGGAGGCACTGGTGCTCTTTTATGCCGCTCTCCCCATACTCACTGAAATTAGAGACAGGTGTTAGACATAATTTAGCTCAGGTGCAAGCGCCCTTACCACTTTCTCCCTTCGGACGGGTGCTTGACCACGCCCCCGCTGCCACAACAGAATATATCAAATACATCTGATACAGTTTTCTATTTTTATAAAGTGTGTCAGTATATATATATATATATATATATATATATATATATATATATATATATATATATATATATATATTAGGGGTCTCCCTTGGGAGCTCCAAACACCTCTAATGTTTGAGAAAAGTCCAATGAAAATTGGAATTTACATGCCACTCCCCCAGATATACGGGTATAAAAGGAGCTGGTGTGCAACCACTCATTCAGGTTTATGCTGAGGAGCCGAGACAGGGTCCTGCCGATCACAGTGGGTAGTTCAGTGTTGTGGCAGGAGGGACACAACCTCTCGTTCCCTCCATCAGGGAACGGGGGTTAGAAAAGTAACCTAGACATTCCCTGTCTGTCACTCACTCGACGTTGTGTTGATGTAGTGACAGTAGGGGTCCCTATACAAAACGCCACAACCAGCTAAACTACGTGCCAAGTAACAAGTGCAAAGGCCCCATGGTATCTTTCCCAACACCCCGTGCACGTCGTATGGACCCTCCCTTTGTCACCTATAGGGCGAGGTCAGTTGCCAAGCGCAGCTCCAGCTTTACGCCAATATAAGGACAACCTTTCAATGCCTTGCCCTGGTGGACCTGCAGGAGGGCCATAGCATGCAGAGTGGAGGCGGCCCACCCCACGGCACTGTAAGCCTAGTCTTACTGGCCTTGGTTGGGTGTCTAGGACGGTTCCGTCAGATGGTGGCACTCTGTGGGACAAGTACACCACAATTGACTGCTCTACCTGGGGAACATCCATGTAGCCCCTGGCCACTCCATCGTTGAGGGTGGTGAGAGCAGCAGAACACGAAAGCCCGGTCTGGGCAGTGAAAGGTGCCTGCCACGATTTTGCGAGTTCTTCATGCACCTATGGGAAGAAAGGCACCGGGACGAAGTGCGGCCATTAGCGGCACTCCAATCCAAGGGACCAATCATCAAGCAGCGAGGGTTCAGGACAGGGTGAAGGGTTCCACTCTAGCCCAACGCTCGCGGTGGCACGGGCTAAGACTGGGCGAACCCTAGTGTCACTACATCAACACAAAGTCGGGTGAGTGAAAGATAGGGAACAGAATGTATTACCATCCTGTCTGGTTTAACCTCTTCAACCCATTGTAACCCTATTATAACTGCCACTAATTCTGCTGTATACACTGATAAATAATCAGAAAGTCTTTTAGCTATGAACATTTTAATCTCAGGAATGTATACACCGATTCCGACACTCCCTTGCTTATTCTTTGACCCATCTGTATACATTTTTAAGTAGTTGAAATACTTATACTGTAAACTTGCTTTATTACCCACTTCATTTGTTTGCCATTCTCTTTTCTTCTCTAATGTATTAATATCTACTTCTGTTGCTGGATGAATGCATATCCCATGATAAAAAGGATATGCATGATAAAAAAGGATGCATATCGCTCTGTCCCTAGAGCAGCTTTAGGACTCTCTGATCACTGTCTGGTTCATCTTCTTCCAAACTTCAGTCAGAAATTAAAATCAACCAAGCCAGTAGTAAGCACTGAACAGGAATGGACCAACAAAGCAGAGCAGGAACTACAAGCCTGCTTTGATTTCACGGATTGGAGTGTTTTTGTGGCTGCGGCCACAGACCTAAATGAGCTCACAGATAGTGTTACATCATATATCAGTTTATGTAAGGATATGTGCATTCCTACTATTATCATTCAATAACGATAAACCATGGTTTACAGGAAAACTCAGACAGCTTCGTCATGCCAAAGAGGATGCTTACAGGGGTGGGGACAAAGTCTTGTATAATCAGGCCAGAAACACACTGAATAGGGAAATCAGATTGGCTAAAAGAAGTTACTCTGAGAATCTGGAAAAAAAGTTGTCAGCTAACAACCCTGCATCAGTGTGGAGTGGCATGAAACAACTCACAAATTACAGGACTCCTACCCCCAACCCTGTGGTGGACCAACAACTGGCTGACGACAACATACTAGTGCAGATTTGAAAGGACCAATCCCACACCCAACACCCACTCTGACCTTCACTTCACACAAACACCAACACTTCCTGCAACCCCCTTCCTGCTACTCAACCTGCACTAGATCTGTGAAGATGATGTGTGCCAGGTTTTTCAGAAACAAAAGACGAGGAAGGCGTCAGGCCCAGATGGCGTCTCACCAGCATGTCTGAGCCCCCATCTTCACACAGATCTTCAATAGATCACTGGAGCACTGTGAAGTCCCATGCTGCCTCAAATGCTCAATCATTATCCCTGTCCCAAAGAAACCAAAAATCACAGGACTTAATGAGTACAGACCTGTCACTCTGACGTCTGTGGTCATGAAGTAATTTGAGAGATTGGTGTTGGCCCACCTGAAGAACATCACTGGACCCTTTCTAGATTCCCTTCAATTTGCTTTGACAGACAGGCAGCAGCTTGTGAGACAGGGGAAATTCAGAAGACTAAAAAGGATAGTTCGGACTGCTGAGAGGATTATTGATTATTACTCTAGACCCCACTCACCCAGCCTGTTGCCTTTTAGCCGATGCTTCAGAGCTCTGAGCACCAGAACCGTCAGGAACAGTTTTTTTTCCCTCAGGCTATCCATCTCATGAACAGTATAAATTGCCTCATTGAGCAACAATTATGTGCAATACACTGTTTAGTCTTTTTTATATTTATCCAACACATCTACCTCTTCTGCCATTTCTGCCATTTCATTCCTCAGGAAAGAAAAAAAAATTGCACTGTACATAACAGATTTGTATTTTGCACGGTACATAACAGATAACATATTTGTATTTTGTGAATTGCACTATGTATGTGTATCTCTATGTATGTCTTTCTCTGTGTGTATGTATGTATGTACTTGTATAATTATTTTTTATTATTATCTATGTCTTGCTGCTGTTTTTGTATTCTTTTTGTATTGCTGTGAACTGTAAGCTCCAGTCACCGAGATAAATTCCTTGTATGTGTAAGCATACTTGGCAATAAAGCTGATTCTGATTATGATAAAGCCATGGTGGAATATTAATAATTGGGGAAGTCCTAGTGAACTTTATAGACTCCAAGACATATTCCCTAGCTCTTCCTTTCGAGGTCAATCAAAATCCACTTCTCTTAAATTTGTCATATTCCCAGCAGTTCTGAATTGTTATTGTTGCAGGGTTTTCCTCTACACATCCTTTTAACATAATCCAATACGTAAGTGATATTTTTTTTCTTCTGAGCTTCAATGGTATTTCACCTGCTTCTATTAGAACAGCATTAATGGGGTTGAATTTATGGCTCCAATACACAGCCGTAGAGGTCTATACTGTAATCTGTCTATATTTAGTAGTATTGTCTAAGCTGCTGCTCCATAGATTATACATCCATAAACAATTGTTGATCTCATAATAGCTCTGTATATATCAATTAGTGACTGCTTATCAGCCCCCAATCATATCCAGCCACTGCTCTTAGTAAATATTACTTTTTGTTTTTTTATATGTTTAATATGCAATTACATGTGTATTTATCATCTAGCCATAGTCCTAAGTAATTAAACTCAGGCACCATCTACATTGGCTTCTCATATAGTGTCAGCTTCTCAACATCAATCTTTTGCTTATTTGTAAATCATATAGCAGGAATTACTCATTGACAGCTTAAACCCACATTTATATGACTAATTTTCCACTTTCTTTGTTGCTTCTCTTAATTTTCCTATTACAAAAATTTTAATTTCTTCCCCTTATCCATATAGCCCCATCATCTGCATATCATGCAGATTTGATACATCCTTCAAGATTACACTACCCTGTGGGATACCATTATTAATTTCAATGTCCTTAGACACTTCCTCCTCAACCTTGACTTTAATTTTCCTGTCTGATAAAAAGTTTAGTATCCAATTATATAATCTCCCTCCCATACCCATATTACTTAAAATAATGAGCAACCGTTCCCTCCACCTGGAATCGTATGCCTTTTCAATGTCAAAATAGACTATTGCCATTAACTCTTTAATTTTCATAGCCTTTTCCACTTCATTACTTACTAGAACAAGAGTGTCAGTTATTAATTGTACTTTTCTAAATCCAAATGGATACTTACATAATAATCATCTCTGTTCCAGAACATGTTAATCTCCTTACTATTATTTTTTTTCCATCCATTTACTTAAGTGTGAGGTCAAAGCAATGGGCCTATAATTTCCCGGATCGGCAGGATCTTTCCCTGGTTTGTTGAATGGTAATATTATCACCTCTTTCCACATGTTCTGTTTAAATCCTTCCTTCCATATTTTATTAAAGAGTCTCTGTATAATCTTCAAAGATTTCACAGGCATCTGTCTAAAAATGTCATAACCTACCTGATCTTGTCCTGGGGCTGAATACTCAGTGCCTTGCAAGGCTATTTCAGGCGTGACTGACGGTGAGGGAGAGCCCAGTGGGTTCCAGACAGAAACACCCTTAATTTAATTAAAATGTCTGGTCTGTCACTGGCTGTGTCTCATTTGGAAGGCTGCATGTTAGGTAGGATGTGTCCTTTGAAGGCTACAGTATGTGTCCTCCTTAAAACAAGCCTCGTTTAAATGAACGGCCTTCGTAGGACAAACGGAAACGGAACATATCATGGTTGCTATGACAGCACGCCACTTTTAACAAGCACAAGTGCTTTGAGTGAGAATGGAACAAAGTCCCTTTAGAAGGGAATGTATGAGGTACATTTTAGGAGAGTTATAATGATGTAAAGAGAAAAGAAAATAGATTTTACAGTTGTACTTTTAGTCTAATACTTTATTTTAATTATATATTAATGTAATTATACATATTATATACTCTGCACCCATCTACTGAGGTACTTCAACTTGGGAATTAACATTCCTTGCGTTGGAACATCATATTTACAGGCAAATTGGCATAATTGTTTTTAGACATTTCCGTCAAAGCAAAGTATTGTGGGTTATGAGTGCCCACGAAGGATACACCTCATGCATCCTCTGAATTCCCATGAAAGAAGGTTGCATTCGAAGTGTCCTACTCACTTTTCTGAAACAAGACAGCCTCAATGAAGTATGCGGCCGACAAATGCAACCTCCGGAGGCTGCATCCTTCCAAATGAGACACAGCTACAGTGTTAACTGGCAAACATATCAGAATCATAATCAGCTTTATTGCCAAGTATGCTTACATATACAAGAAATGTGTCTTGGTGACAGGAGCTTACAGTGCACAACAATACATAAACAGCAGCAAGGCATAGATAATAAAAAAAATTTTAAAAAAGTATCATTATACATATACACTCACCTAAAGGATTATTTGGAACACCTGTTCAATTTCTCATTAATGCAATTATCTAATCAACCAATCACATGGCAGTTGCTTCAATGCATTTAGGGGTGTGGTCCTGGTCAAGACAATCTCCTGAACTCCAAACTGAATGTCAGAATGGGAAAGAAAGGTGATTTAAGCAATTTTGAGCATGGCATGGTTGTTGGTGCCAGAGGGGCCGTCTGAGTATTTCACAATCTGTTCAGTTACTGGGATTTTCACGCACAACCATTTCTAGGGTTTACAAAGAATGGTGTGAAAAGGGAAAAACATCCAGTATGCGGCAGTCCTGTGGGCGAAAATGCCTTGTTGATGCTAGAGGTCAGAGGAGAATGGGCCGACTGATTCAAGCTGATAGAAGAGCAACTTTGACTGAAATAACCACTCGTTACAACCGAGGTATGCAGCAAAGCATTTGTGAAGCCACAACACGCACAACCTTGAGGCGGATGGGCTACAACAGTAGAAGACCCCACCGGGTACCACTCATCTCTACTACAAATAGGAAAAAGAGGCTACAATTTGCAAGACCTCACCAAAATTGGACAGTTGAAGACTGGAAAAATGTTGCCTGGTCTGATGAGTCTCGATTTCTGTTGAGACATTCAGATGGTAGAGTCAGAATTTGGTGTAAACAGAATGAGAACATGGATCCATCATGCCTTGTTACCACAGTGCAGGCTGGTGGTGGTGGTGTAATGGTGTGGGGGATATTTTCTTGGCACACTTTAGGTTCCTTAGTGCCAATTGGGCATCGTTTAAATGCCACGGCCTACCTGAGCATTGTTTCTGACCATGGCCATCCCTTTATGGCCACCATGTACCCATCCTCTGATGGCTACTTCCAGCAGGATAATGCACCATGTCACAAAGCTCGAATCATTTCAAATTGGTTTCTTGAACATAATAATGAGTTCACTGTACTAAAATGGCCCCCACAGTCACCAGATCTCAACCCAATAGAGCATCTTTGGGATGTGGTGGAACGGGAGCTTCGTGCCCTGGATGTGAATCCCACAAATCTCCATCAACTGCAAGATGCTATCCTATCAATATGGGCCAACATTTCTAAAGAATGCTTTCAGCACCTTGTTGAATCAATGCCACGTAGAATTAAGGCAGTTCTGAAGGCGAAAGGGGGTCAAACACAGTATTAGTATGGTGTTCCTAATAATCCTTTAGGTGAGTGTACGTACATACACACAGCCACACACCTTCATACATACACACACATACGTAGTGCAATTCTACGTATGTGCGTATCTACGTATTCTGAAACATATAGACATATATTAAACAATACTGCATTGTATTCCAATTTATTGAATTGTCTCATATATGTCCGAAAACTTTGTAAAGTGTCCTTGTGAAATATATATATATATATATATATATATATATATATATATATATATATATATATATATATATATATTTTTTTTTTTTTTTTAAGAACCCCCTCTTTTTTTAACCATTTTCATTTCTAATTGCCCTGTTTTTTGTTTACACATCTGTTACATAAGTTCCAAATCAGACTCTTAGTGTAAAAGTAAAATAAAACATAATTTGTTTGCAGATTCCACTTGCTTTGATATTTTGTATCTGATGCAAGGTGATCCATACATTTTACAAGTAGCCTAACTGCAGGGTACAAATCCTTTTTGGGGGCCACTGTATATCATATTTTTGTTTTTTATAAATCAAAGCAAGTCAGCTTCATCACAATTTGAATTTGAAGATTTGATATGCAAATAAATGTATTTTGTGGCTTACCACAAAAAACACTTTTGATTTTCCTATGGCAGATTGCAAATTACAAGCCTGTTTTTTCTCTTTAAAACAATTACTGAGAGCGAGGGAAAGACACCGTGTAACCTCCATCGCTGTTCAAGTAATAGCCAATCCCAGAGCACTGCCCTGAAGGGCTTTTGTGTTGATGTGTGACTCATTGCATTGAAAGCCTCCATGTTCACACACACAAACAAACATGCACAACCTCTTAGATTCTCTGAATTGCGCAAAAGTTGACCAAAATTGTGGGATGGCTGTCTGCCTGTGCCTATAATCTCAGTTCAGATGAATGCTTTAGATGAAGTTGTGACATTTTAAGAGAGAGGAACATTTCAGCATGACGAATATCAACTTTTTCCTGTTTCTGCTTGCAGTAAGTTGCTTTTTTCTGTGAATCAACATGGTGTTTGTCTAGATGTAATTCTTAAATAACAATTGTGATTAATTGAGTTAATCTAATGTTTCATCTAATCAAATCCTTTTGGAAAATGGCACAGTTATTAATAATTAGGTGAGCTTTGTGAAATTTCACCTTATTTCAATCTCAAGAAACAAAACAATCTTAATGTGTTATAAGAATATAAATGAAGCTAAAAAGATGGTAAAAAGATAATACTATTTATACTACTAAAAACTATATATTTAGACTCCTTGTTTGGCAGTTTTGATAATTAGAAGAACAAATTATGTATTCATAAGTCAGTCAGTCAATCAGTTGAATTATCAGCGTACATCCACAACCCCCAAAAACTGTCCATCTCAGATAATTTAGAAACACTTTCCAAATTAAGTGGGATTAGATTTTGCAACCAATTGCCTTGAGGATAATCTAATGAATCGTTATTGTGTAATGAATTAATGCTATTAATATATCTTATCTATAAAAAGAAGACATAAATAAATACTACATTATGCAGCATGTTATACCCGATTTAAAGTTGTTCGCGCTTTAAATCATATAAATGTTATAAACTTAGAATGTTTGTTACATTTTCAGGAAATAAAATAGCCATGATCACAATTACAGTAAAGTATGTTGCAGTTTAGTATGCAGCACAATGTGTCTCAACAAGCTTGCTCTTGACTCAAAGGGTCATATGCATGTTAGGCGAAACTACTTGCAGACATGGAAAAATTATAGACTACAGATTCTGAAAGACAAATTATGTCTTTTGACAGACAATTCAACAGACAAATTTTATACAGCATTACAGAGGATTTACAAGTTAATTAATAGATTAATAGGACATAGTTTCAGACTCCATAGTGGAAAGAATAAACTTCATTGGCAGCAACTGTATTATAATGATTTGGTAACACTTTACAATAAGGTTTTATGTATTAATATTTGTTAATGAGTTAGAAATCAGCAACTTAATTTACAATAATCTCTATTTTCAGCATGTATACAGTAAATCTTGATTATTTCTTGATAACCCGCTGTTAGGTTATGTTAGTTTAAAATGCATAACAACATTAGAGAAATGGGAACACTTTACAATAAGGTTCCATTTGTTAGTATTAAAGCATTTTGTACCATTATGAACAATATATTTTTTACAGCATTTATTAATCTTTGTTAATGTTAGTTTGCAATTGTTCATGTTAGTTCATAATGCTTTATCTAATGTTAATGCATAATATTTTTTTTTTAAATGTATTAGTGTGCGTATATATTAGTGGAGAATCGTGGCAGCAAGGGCGGTATTGCACTCGCTTTATCGCACCGTTGTCACGAAAAGAGAGCTGAGCGGAAGGCAAAGCTCTCGATCTACCGGTCAATTTTTGTTTTTTACCCTCACCTATGGTCATGAAGGCTGGGTCATGACCGAAAGAACTAGGTCGCGAGTACAAGCGGCCAAAATGGGCTTCCTCAGAAGGGTGGCGGGCTTCTCCCTTAGAGATCCGCGAGGAGCCGCTGCGCCTTTGTGTCGAAAGGAGTCAGTTAAGGTGGTTTGGGCATCTGGTAAGGATTCCCCCTGGGCACCTCCCTAGGGAGGTGTTTCAGGCACGTTCAGCTGGGAGGAGGCCTCGGGGAAGAGAGTTACATCTCCACACAAGCCTGGGAACGCCTCGATCTCCCTCAGTCAGAGCTGGTTAATGTGGCTTTCTTTCACAGCAGTGCCACAGCAACAGCTGTGCTCATGGGAAAGCAAAAGATGCTTGAGATCGCATCACATAAGCTTATCGATGGAACAGCTCAATGGAAATGCTGGAACGCTATCGGCAGCCCTCTTGAGCACAGAGGTGCGAAAAAATGCCCGTCAACTCGATACTCTGGATAGCGCCAACATAAGTGATGCCCTAAGAAATAGTAAACCTTCTTAAACCGCTTAAAAAAGCCACTACTGTCCTGTCTGATGAAAAGAGTGCCACCCTGTCACTCAGTGTGCCCTTGAAATCCATGATCGAACAGAACATAAACATGAACACTGGACGAGAAAGACTCTACAACTCTAGCTAACATGAAGACCATCCTGCAAAACCTATCAAGCAGATACACAGAGGAACAGGATTATCTGCAAGAGAGTACTGCCTTGGACTCCAGATTTTGATCATTGCCCCACTTACTCCCTGAACAACACGAAGAGGTTTTCCACCGTTTGAAGAACAAATCGAACCAGTTACAGCAGGTATGTCTCCATTACTAACTGTGTGAGAATCTGTGTATTTGCATTTGTGTGTGTGTGTCTGTCACTTAATTTGCATATTTGTGCAGACCTTTATGTGTGTGTGTAACTGTATACCTTCATTATTTTTTTTTAAGGCTGGCACTTTGGAGCAAACAGAAAAGAGGGAGGGAGGTGCCAGTGGTGCTGATCCCACTGATGCAGCATATTAGAGAGATACAGCACACAGAGTTGAGCAAGATTAGCCACCTAGCAAAAAGACAGCACTGGAAGATCTCCTTGGTGCAACTTTTGCTGAACCAGCAGTCACCCAGTCCATAAGTCTTATTGAAGTAGAGATTGACATGTACAAAAACTACACTTCTATTCCCCTCACTAGCAGTCCACTGAAATGGTGGAAAGAAATGCTCAAATGTTCCCAATTCTTTCCCCTCTTGCCAAGGCTTACCTCACAGTTCCAGCAACTTCTGTTCCCAGTGAACGTGTTTTTTCTACATCAGGGGATATTGTAAATGCACAAAGATCCCAGCATCTGCTGAAAATGTAGATATGCTAGGTTTTTTTTTGCAAAACAAACTGTAAGTAACCTAAACAAACCAAAGCTGATTGTGTTTAGTTGAACTTACTTGAACAGAACACTTTATTTTAATGTTTTGTTTTTTTATTTTTGCACTTTTACTGCTTTAAGAAGTTCTCTCTTAGGTTTTAGCTATCTTAATTCTAATTTCTTGTTAAAATTCAGTTTTGTTGTTCAGTGACACACCTAGTCAATTGTTAATTTACGTACAGAAGGTTAAATTAAATCTTGAAATATTGTAAATTCTTTAAGTTGTATGTACAACAAAGAAAGTTATTGAAAATGTTAATGTTTTGGAAATAAAACTGTTATTTGAATTTCAGTTTAATTTTTTAATTTTGTTCAAAATATCGTGATACTTATCGTATCGTGAACCCAGTATCGTGATACGTATCGAATCGTGAGCTGAGTGTATCGTTACACCCCTAATTAGTGTGTGTTAAAATTAGCATTAATGAAGAATTAGCTTAATCGATCAAGATTTAAAAGTATTGTTCACTGTTAGTTCATGTTAACTAATGTAGATAATGTCTCGGTTACTGTCGTAACCACCATTCCCAGATGGAGGGAATGAGACGTGTCGAAAAGTGACAGTAGGGGTCGCTCTTGGGAGCCCGGTTCACCTTCAGATCTTTGGGAATAGGGCAATGAGAAATTGGCGAGTTGAATTTGCATGCCACTCCCACAACATACGGGTATAAATGGGAGATTGGAATGCAGGTTCATTCAGGTTTTGCACTGAGGAGCCGAGACAAGGTCCTGGACATTTCATTCCATTTGTGGCAAGAGGGACACAACGTCTCATTCCCTGAGGTTACAATAGTAACCAAGACGTTCCTCTTCTGTCACTCACTTCGACGTTGTGTCGAATAGTGACACTAGGGGTCCCTATATGAAGCTCCACATAGGCTGAATGGTCATGTGAACTGCCAATGCAGGTGTAATCAAGCTCTTACGAGTGTAAGAACAGATGCATTCGGGCTGCATGGAACCTCCTCAGATGCCCCAAAACTTCGGGTGCTTCCCCATAACCCTGAGGTGGGGGAAGGAGATGTGTCCAGTATGGGGGCAGGCAGCGCTAGCCTTTTCTCTCTAAGTCGTTCTTTCCACTTAGGAATTAGATTCGGCTGGGGCCCTTAATGTTCATAAAATGCGCCGGGGAAGGCGTTCTTTTCCGTTCCTATCCTATTCACCTTCTTTTTCATTACTATCCTTCCTATCCTATTCACCCTGCCCTTCTTGGGTTGGTGTATGAAAGTGACGAATACGTCATATGGGCCCACAGGGGCCACACATGGAAGTGGTGCCCCTTCGTGGGGGAGGAGTTTTTCTACAAGCACAGCAACCGGTCAGAGGAGGCTCTGCCAAGGGAGACTGTATTGCAGAAAATACACACAGGAGGTTACTAGGGTAGCCAAGACCTGTGGAGCACTTACCTCAGTACAGGGCCTGTTAACACATGTAGTAGGTCTGACTACGGATTCCTCCGCTGAATTCGAGAGTCAGAGGGCTAGGAGGGAGAGCATCCAGGGTTCGCAAGTTGTGAACACGCATGGGAGAAAGAGCGCACGACTTCACCTACCTGGAGGGGAAAGGTGCTATGCACAAGTGGTACACCTGGCAGGCTGCCCTGTGTAACAATTTTACTTTCCTGTTCGTACCTGAAAGAACACGGGACGAAAACCGGCTCAACCGGGTGATTGAAAAAATCTTGTGAAGGTATTGGGTGCTGCCCAGCCTGCTGCTATGCAGATGCCTTCTAGAGAAGTGCCTTTGGCCAGTGCCCACAAGGATGCCACACTCCTTGTAGAGTGTGCTCGAACCCGCAAAGGGGCAGGCACGGACTGGGTCTGGTAGGCCAATGCGATGGCGTCCACCATCAAGTAGGCAAGCCTCTGTTTTTGAGACAGCGTTCCCTTTCCGCTGTCCACCAAAGCAGGCAAAGAGCTGCTCAGAACATCTAGAGCTTTGTGTCCGATCCAAATATATGCGGAATGTATGCACCGGACATAGCAACGAGAAGGCTGGGTCTGCCTCCTCCTGGGGCAGCTTCGCTTGCAGGCTCACCAGCTGGCCCCAAAAAGGGGTGTGGGAACCATGGGTATATAGTCTGGATGGGGTCTCAGGATCACAAGAGAGTCTTCCGGACCAAACTCCAGGCACGTTCGCTAACAGAGAACGCTTGCAGGTCCCCGACCCTCTCGATGGAAGTGAGTACAGTCTGGAGGGTGGTCTTCAGAGGGAAGGCCTTCAGCTTGACTGACTCAAGGGGCTCGAAGGGGGCTCTCCGTAGGCCCAAGAGGACCACGGAGAGGTCCCATGAGGGAAAGAGGTGCGGACTAGTGTGTGTGGGGTGGAGGGGGACAGATTCGCCTCCAATTATTTGCAGGGAGGAAAGCACTGACCCAACAGCACACCCTCTGAGGCTCTTCATTTATGGGAAGAACACCACTTAGCAAACATACGTCACTTCATGGACTACAGTTACCTTGTAAAAGGAGCCCTGGCCCGAGTGATCGTGTAACAGCATGCAGTAGATAACTTAGGTCTTTTGCATCCCATCCAAGGACCAGACATGGAAATTCCAGAGGTCTGGGTGTGGGTGCCGGATGGTGCCCCGTCCCCGAGAAAGAAGGTCCTTTCTCAGGGGAATCTGCCAGGGAGGTGCTGTCATGAGGAGCGTAAGGTCCGAGAACCAGGTCTGAGTGGGCCAGACCAGAGCCATAAGAAGACCTGCTCCTCATGCTCCCTGACTTTGCACAGAACCTGTGCAAGTAGGCTCACTGGGGGAACGCACACTTGTGTAGCCCTCGGGGTCTGCTGTGCGCCAGCGCATCTGTACTGAGGGGAGCTCCTGTCAGGGGATACCAGAGCGGGCAGAGGGAGGACTCCAGGGAGGTAAACAGGTCTACCTGTGCCTGGCCCAATTGGCTCCAAAATCAGCTGGACTGCTTTAGGGTAGAGTCTGCACTCTCCCCTGAGTGTTACTTGCCATGACAGAGCATCTGCTGTGACGTTGTGGTGGCCCGGGAGGTGAGTGGCACGCAAAGACCTGAGTCGCTGCTGACTCCAGAGGAGGAGGTAATGGGTGAGTCATGACATAACATGAGCGTAAACCTCATTTGTGTTTTCTATAGGTTAACGTCAACACGTGCTTGCCCTGAATCAACGGCAAAGAGCCTCCGCAGGGTGAGCTGTACTGCCAGTAACTCAAGGCAGTTGGTGTACCAAAGCAGATGAGGTCCTGTATAGGAGTGAGCAGCTGTGTGCCCGTTACACATGGCGCTCAACCTGTCTTGGAGGCGTCTGTCATAACCACAACACGCCTGGACAATTGCTGTATGGGGACTCTGGCCCGCAAGAATGCAAGGTTGGTCCAAGGGCTGAAAATGGCGACGAGTAGCGGGCTTGAGAGCCACACAATATGTGCCACAGGCATACCTTTGGACTCGGGTCTGGGGCCAGTGCTGTAGCGGTCTCATATGCATCAACCCAACCCTGTTGAGGATCCCATATTGCTCAGGAGCCTCTGAAAGTATTTCAAAGGACAGACATTTGCCACTGGGAAAAGTTCAGGCAGTTCAGCACCGACTTCACGTGCTCGTTCGTGAGGCGCGCTATCATTGACACAGAGTCTAACTACTATGCCAAGAAAAGAGATGCTCTGAACCAGAGAGAGCTTGCTCTTTTTTCAGTTGACCCGAAGAGCTGCTGAGATACATGAGCACCAGGTCCCTGTGTGCACACAATAACTTTCAAGAGCACGCTAGAATCAGTGGTCATCGAGATAATTGAGGATGCGTATGCCCACTTCCCTTAATGAGGCAATGGCTGCCTCTGTGAACTTCGTGAACGCATGAGGGGACAGGGACAAGCTGAAGTGGAGGGCCATGTACTGATACGCCCGGCTGTCGAATGCAAACCGTAGGAAGGGTCTGTGTTGAGGCAAGTTGAGACGTGGAATTACGCATCCTTCAGGTCTACCGGCGCGAACCAATCTTGATGCCGGATGCATGTCAACATTTTTCTTCTGCGTCAGCATCTAGAACAGGAGTCTGTGTGTGGCACCAGTGGCGTGGTCAAGCGCCCGTCCGGAGAGGGAAAGCGGTAAGGGCGCTTGCACCTGAGCTAAATTATGTCTAACACCTGTCTCTAATTTCAGTGAGTACGGGGAGAGCGGCATAAAAGAGCTTCAGTAACCTCAAGTTAGAGAGAGAGCCCCCAGTCCAGTGTTGGCAACGTAGAGAGACACTTTATCTGTTCTATGTGGAAGAGTTTATGTTTAGTAACGTCCACGTTAATGTTCTACCCCCTGTGTGTTGATTAAGCCTGGAATTAAAAAGCCTTACCTTCTGATTCGAACCCTGTTCCCGTGTCCTCCTTCTTGTCCTGTGAACCCAAACTGTTCACACTGTGCAAGGCCCGGTTCAGAACTCGCAGGACGCAACCCACTGGCCTTCTTGGGAATATCGGCTGGTGGGACAGGATCTGGGGGCGGTGAACAGAAAAGTAGGGAACAAGGTATTTACCTCCTGGCCCTCCACCGGGAGAGAACTCTTGAACCACGCCAGGGCAGGACGTGCTGGATTGCCTTTGTCTCTTGTCTCACGCCACACTGTGCCTGCTCTAATAGAGGAAACACACACTCTTTTAGAGAAAATGCTCTTTAAAGTGCTGTTGAAGCACCCAGGGGTGTAGTCTGCAGCGGAGTGCAGAGTGGAGAAAGAACCGCTGGAATGCGCTGTATATACAATAGCAATGCTTCGCAGAGAGGTGAATGGGCGGCAGTAGTATTCAGCTTGCTGTTAATACAACCACTCGGCTCTGAAGAAAATGTCTGAATGAACCTGCATTACGATCTCCCCTTTATACCTGTATGTCGGGGGGAGTGTCATGCAAATTCAACTCGCCAATTTCTCATAGGCCTTTTCACAAAGATCTGAAGGTGAATGGGGCTCCCAAGAGCGACCCCTAGTGTCACTATTTGACACAACGCCGAAGTGAGTGACAGAAGGGGAACTAATGTTAACAAATGGAACCTTACTGTACATGTATGTAGAAATTAACCAGTATTGATAAATGCTGTAAAGTATTGCTCATTGTTAGTTTTGTTAACTTTAAATGTTGTTAACATGCACATCTCTATTGTTATTGTTTTATTTATAATTATGTGATGGCAGAGGCAGAATGAATATATATCTGAGCTTCCCAGCCAAAAGTTGCAGATTTTACATCATGATCACACAGGAGGAAGAGCAGTCTGGGTTTAATACTGGGTAAAAGTGCCACGGGAACTGGAGAGTACATAAAGTTTTAAATTTTGGACAGCCAAGACAACAGAAAACATCTTAACCATTTGGTGTAATGTTTAGCCACCATATTTGGACCATGTATAAAATGCTATTAAATGCTGGGTGTGAATTAGTTTAACCAAAGCAGTTTTATAATTCCAATGAGGTTAGTAAAACATTTGGTATGATGTTGTTGTTTATTTTTTGTCATTACTCATGTTGATCTTTACTTGCATTGTCAAAACAAGTGAGACAAACATTGTACAAATGTAGTACAAATAATGTAAAAATGTGTATTTCAGACAAAAATGTAAATCCTTGTTACTGATGCAGATGTTACCTTTTCCACATAACTTGCCCTTCACCGTTTGTGCAATGCACATGAATGATACCTCAAGTACTGCTGCTTGTTGATGGCACGTGTGCTATTACTTAAGTGAACAGACTTATAATTTTGATTTTGATTAATTATAAGAATAATTATTAGCTTGAAAATGGAAATAAAAAAACATTGACTTACATTGGTGGAGGAATCCAAGCCATATCTAGAGATCAGAATATCTTGGGGACTTGGGAATCAGTAAGCAACACCTAGCAATGATCAAAAACAGCCTAGCAACCATATAATGTATCAACATGCTAAATAAACCACTTAGAATAGCCAAGCAAATGCAGAAGCAGAACTAGCAACCACCCCTAACACCATAAAATTGCAATCATCTTAATTTTATCAAAAGGCCTAAAAAAAACTTTATTTGGACTCTGAATGACCAAGTAAGGTATGCTCAGGTTTTGTCTATTATTATGTCATAATGACTGTAAAGTAAACCTGAAAATAAGATGCTGTGAATCTCATGTTAAAGGAATAGTTCACCCAAGAATAAACATTTTGCCACTATTTACGTTTTTCCAAACCTGTATGACTTTCTTTCTTATGTGGAACACAAAATGAGATGTCAGGCTCAGTCTTATTGTGCGTTAACAAACAATGCGAAGTGAGTGTTTCGCAAGGTGTGGTTACATACAAAGTCAATGCAAAGATGCGAATGAAGCGAATGGCGCAACTCAAACATGCAAAAACATTTCATTCACGTATCCACATGACGAGGTGTCGCGAAAGCCTATCAGCATTGAGATAGTCCGGATGTTACAGACGTACTGATGTAGTAGCAGAAGAAATTTTTAAAACTGAATGAAAAAATTGTTGTAGCGGTGTGTGGGCACCTGGAATTGTATGATACAGAATCATAAATGTACAGAGACCAGATGAAAAAATACATCACTAGGAGCAAAGTGAGCGAGGAAGTTGGACTACCTGGTAAGTTCTAAAAATATGCGCAACTACTTGATTCCACCTATTGGTTGTACTTTACTATGAACCAAGTCGTAGAAGCCCCTCCTCCTATCATTTTCCAGAAGAGAAGGGGGAATACTCGTGGGTTCTCCCTCAAATGCGAGTTTAAACACACTTTTAGAATCCAGCAGTCAAACTCACGCAAGCAATGCAAGGTGAAAATTTTCTTCTTGCTGAATGTGAAAGCACCGTTATGTTCCATATTGTCTTTTGTTTATGTACTTTTATTTTTAAGTTTCTGCCACCTGTTACACTCCATATTGTCTTTTGTTTATGTACTTTTATTTTGAAATGATTGTTAAGTTCCTGTTTCCTGGTCTTTGTCTCATGTCCTGTTTTCCCTCCATGTCTATGTGTCTGATTTTCATTGGTTCATTGTTTAATTACCTCATTATCAGTTTTAGTTTGTTTCAGTTTTCCATTGGCTTACGTTTTCCCTTGTTTTAGTATTTAAGTCCTCTTGTTTCCCTTGTACCTTGTTGAGTATTGTTGTGATCCTGACCTCTGCTTGATGTTACCCTGATGTTTGCCTGCCTATAGTTTAATGTTAGTTAATTAGTGTTATCTGAGCCATAGTCTGTTCCCGTTCCTGTTCCTGTCCTGAGTTCCTAGTCCTAGTTCCTTGTCTAGTTATCATTTCCTGTTCCTGTATCACCACCGTTTTGTTAATAAATCTGCACTTGGGTCCTACACTTCGCCTTCATCCTTGCCTTGACTGCTACCCATCGTGACAGAATACTCGACCAACAATGGACCCAGCAGCCCTGACAGCCCAGCAGGCGAATTTCCAGCTTCTCGGCCTCAGACAGGAGGACCGCCCAATAGAGGCCCACGTCTGTGCGTTTCTGGAGCTGGCAAATTTATCAGACTTCCCAGAGTTTTTCCTGATCGTTTTCTTCAGGAGCAACCTTAACAGTTTGCTAAGGGAGTGGTTGCCTCCAGCGACCACGCGCTGGACGCTCCACGACTTCTTGGAGGAGACCCTGAGGATCTGCGGCTCTCCATTCACTGTGGGTGTTGTGGAAGAGGGCTTTACATCGCCTCCCACAGTGGACACCCCTCAGCCTTCCATAACTCATTCCTGTACGCCCGCCATGGCCAACGAACTGCAAGTTCCGTCCACCTCAGAGCCAGTGTCACCAGCCTCTTCTGCCCGGAGGAGGAGGAGAAGAGGAAAGGCTTCTGCTCTCCAGTCTCCGCCTGCCACGGCCAACGAGCCAACGCCCACGCCTGCCACGGCCAACGAGCCAACGCCCACGCCTGCCACTGCCAAAGAGCCAACGCCCACGCCTGCCACGTCCAACACCCATGCCTGCCACAGCCAACGAGCCAACGCCTGCCACGGCCAACGCGTTGCCAGCCTCGTCCGTCCCAGAGCCGGCGTTGCCAGCCTCGTCCGTCCCAGAGCCAGCGTGGTCAGCCTCGTCCTTCCCAGAGCCAGCGTTGTCAGCCTCGTCCGCCCGGAGGAGGAGGAGGAGGAGGAGAAGAGGAAAGGCTTCCGCTCTCCAGTCTCCACCTTACATGGCTCCGTCCTCAGAGCCAGAGCCAGAGCCAGCGCCCGTAGCCTCGACCATCTCAGAGCCAGAGCCAGCGCCTGTAGCCTCGACCGTCTCCTGTGGCTCCGCCTCCTATGGCACCACCTCATATGGCTCCGCCTTCCACGGCTCTGCCCCAGAGTTCCTTCATGGTTCCGCCTTCTATGGCTCTGCCCCTGAAGTCCTCCATGTCTCCGCCTTCCACGGCTCTGCCTGCGCCTGCTCCGCCTTCCACGGCTCTGCCTGCACCTGCTCCGCCTTCCACGGCTCTGCCTGCTCCACCTTCCATGGCTCTGCCTGCTCCGCCTTCTACAGCTCTGCCCCAGAGGTCCTTCATGGTTCCGCCTTCCATGGCTCTGCCTGCGCCTGCTCTGCCTTCCACGGCTCTGCCTGCGCCTGCTCCGCCTTCCACGGCTCTGCCTGCTCCGCCTCCAGAGCCTTCCAAGCCTCCAGAGCCTTCCAAGCCTCCACCCCCAGAGCCTACCTGGTCTCCGCCTTCCATGGCTCAGCCCCCAGAGTCCTCCTGGTCTCCGCCTTCCGTGGCTCTGCCCCTAGAGTCCTCCTCAGCTCCGCCTTCCACGGCTCCGCCCCCTGTACCTGCCTTGGCCCCACCTACAGACCCTTGCACGGCTCCGCCCATAGAATCCTCCTCGGCTCTGCCTTTCACAGCTCCGCCCCCTGTACCTGCCTTGGCCCCACCTACAGAGTCTTCCGCGGCTCCGCCCGTTTCCCCTGAGACTCCTCCCAGGCCTTCTGGCCCTGCCCTGTGGCCTCCTCCCAGGCCTTCTGACCCTGTCCTGTGGCCTCCTCCCAGGCCTTCTGACCCTGTCCTGTGGCCTCCTCCCAGGCCTCCTGTCCCTGCCCCGTGGCCTTCTCCCAGGCCTCCTGACCCTGTCCCAGCCCCGTGGCCTTCTCCCAGGCCCCCTGACCCTGTCCCTGCCCCGTGGCCTTCTCCCTGGCCCCCTGACCCTGTCCCTGCCCTGTGGCCTTCTCCCCGGCCTCCTGACTCTGTCCCCATCCTGTGGCCTTCTCCCCGGCCTCCTGACTCTGTCCCCATCCTGTGGCCTTCTCCCCGGCCTCCTGACCCGGTCCCTGCCCTGTGGCTGCCTCCATGGCCTCCTGACCCAGTCCCTGCCCTATGGCTGCCTCCCTGGCCTCCTGACCCAGTCCCTGTCCTAAGACCACCAACCAGGCCCCCTGACCCGGTCCCCACCTTGAAGTCATCCCCTGGGCATCTGCCTGGCCTCCTTGGTCTCCTGGCCGCCCTCCTGATCTGTTATGGTCTCCCTGTCCTTGTCTTGTTTCTCTGTGCCCCTGGTGCCCCCTTGAACTGCCTGTTCACCCCTGCTCTCCGTGGACAATTTGCCTTTCCTTTTTTTTGTTTGGAGCATCTGGAATCCGCTCCTTAAAGGGGGGGCTTCTGTTACATTCCATATTGTCTTTTGTTTATGTACTTTTATTTTTAAGTTTCTGGCACCTGTTACACTCCATATTGTATTTTATGTACTTTTATTTTGAAATTATTGTTAAGTTCCTGTTTCCTGGTCTTTGTCTCATGTCCTGTTTTCCCTCCATGTCTATGTGTCTGATTTTCATTGGTTCATTGTTTAATTACCTCGTTATCAGTTTTAGTTTGTCATTGGTTTCAGTTTATTGCCTTATCTTGTTTTGAGTTTCAGTTTTCCATTGGCTTACATTTTCCCTTGTTTTAATATTTAAGTCCTCTTGTTTCCCTTGTACCTTGTTGAGTATTGTTTTGATCCTGACCTCTGCTTGATGTTACCCCGATGTTTGCCTGCCTATAGTTTAATGTTAGTTAATTAGTGTTATCTGAGCCATAGTCTGTTCCAGTTCCTGTCCCGAGTTCCTAGTCCTAGTTCCTTGTCTAGTTATCATTTCCTGTTCCTGTATCACCACCGTTTTGTTAATAAATCTGCACTTGGGTCCTACACTTCACCTTCATCCTTGCCTTGACTGCTACCCATCGTGACAGCACCATTAGCCTCAGTCAACATTCAATCTGAGACTTGCTGAGGTTAAAAAAATGGTAATGGAAAAAAAAAAGTAAAAAAAACATCTCCTGTTAAACATGATGCTGAGCAAACAGTGATAGAAATGTAATTTTTGGGTGAACTATCCCTTTAACCAGTACCAGCCGGAGCGTTCAAATTTGGGAACAATTATTCCAATGTTTCCTGTCTCAATATCTTACAATCACTGATTTTATTTCTGAAAACTGCCAGATACTCATGACAATATAAGCTAAAAGCACATTTGGTTGGCTAAGGGGTTACTGGGCCTGAATAATAAATGCATCATCGTCATCCTCTATTTGCCTGGGTGGAGCCAGAGAGGATATCCCAGGAGATTACCTCCAGTGTTGGATTTATGCTTCAAGTTGAAAACTGAGGCGATCTTTCGAGGTAAGACCAGTTATTTAACATGTGTTGTCAATATTGTCTATTGAAAGTCAAAACGTTTTAGTTACGAAGCATTTATTTTTAGGAGTAATGCTAGTTATTTCTGGAAAAAATGACATGACCGTTCATCAGACAGGCAGCTAGCTTCTATTTTTAAGCAAATTACTGTGAAACATTAGCTAGCAATACTATGTAAATTTTTAGCTAAATATCAATAACTTTTTTGGCCAATTGTGTTGCTTGTGGAAGATAGGCAAACCTTTTTAGTTACGAAGCATAAGTATTTGTAGGAGTAGCACTAGCTATTTATTTTTTTAAAACGTGATCATCATTGGAGAGCCTCTTCTTTTATATAAAAGGTTTTTGGGGGCCATTTCTGTCAAACTTGCTAAATAAACATTAGCTAGCAATACTATGTACATTTTTTACTAAATTATCAATAACTTTTTTGCCAATTTTGTCACTTGTGAAAAATCCGCCCGAAGTAATATTACCGTGCATTCAGACCAGAGGAGGCGAGAGCGTCAAAATTTGCTCTGAGTGCCATGCCAAAAATGCTATAGAAGATTCTTGGACGCTCTGACGTAGTTGAAATAGGCAGCAACGTTCGTTCAGAATGCTTGGTTTTGAGAACTATATTTAAAGGGGCCGCAAAACTTCCAGACATTTCAACATGTCATATCTTTTTGCCGACCTATCACAAGTAGCGAATATCCTCATGAAATCTTTTAAATGTGAAAGTAAGAAATCGATCGATGACAGAAAGTAATTACAATTATGGTAATTGTATACATATGGATGGATACATATATCCCAGTAAGCAAACAGGGACCGATAGTTAATTACGGGAAAACACAAAATTAATGACTTCCGGTCAATTTGACGCTCTCGACGCCTCTGGTCTGAACGCACCATTAGGCAGAGGGCAGATGCTGGTCAGACCTTTTTTTTTATGCTGTTCAGACCTGCCTGGAAACTGGCCTGCTAGTTAGATATCCAGCTTGTTGTTTTCCCATGTTATAAATACATTTGAGATATTTTTCTGTAATTTAGCAGATAGCCTTATCCATCCATCACTCAGACATGATTTTAGATTGCGTGTAGCTTCCTGTTCACAAGGAAAGTGTGAGAGGGCTGTCTGCAGTTGGACATTCTGGTTAGTCTGCAAGCCTTTGGTGACTATTCAATGTATATATTTGTGAAGAACACACTGCTGGCTATCAATTGTGTAATTTTTCTGTTGTAGAGATACTGTAAGGGATCTCCTCTTTGGGGTGCTGTTCCCCTCCAGACCAGCAGAGGGCGCTCGCCTTGGACCTCCCGTGCCATGCTCCTCTCCACTCCTGCAGATGGCACCAATGCCCCTAACCCGGTTCAACCCTCTGCTCACCAACCCTCATTCCCTTCACCTGTGCATAGGCCTATATAAGTCTGTTGGTTTCTCTCTCATGTGTTCAGTCTTGAGCCTATGTACCTCCAGTGACCAGCACTTGAGTTAAGGCTTATCCTTTAGGGGTGTAAATATTAATTGATTTGTATCGATGCATCGATTATACAGCCGACGATTCAATGCATCGATACGTCCGCAAGTGTATCGATTAATGTGTTTATTTTGCCGCCTGTCTGTTCGCTCGGAGTTTACCACTCCGTCTCCGACATATGCGTACAACCTACTCCTAAGCTGCGGGTGGCACTAACCTCATTATTATCTTCTACTTCACACGCGTTACTTACGTATGTTCACACACACATTGTTGAGTCTGAAAGAGCGATGGAACCGTCAGAGCGAGCTGGCAATGAAAGTCAAATGTTACATACACCAGTCGGCGTCAAGTCATGGGTGTGGAAGTATTTTGGCTTCAGGAAAACAGATGGAGCAGTGGTTAAAGATGTTGCCGTTTGTAAAGAGAAAGACTGTCAGTGTGAGATAAGATACGGCGGCAATACGTCAAATCTATCTGCACACCTGAAAAGGCGCCATGGTATTGATGGCGACTCCAAGTGTAAAGAAGGAACACAGGCTTCCACGCCCGCCAAATCACTGACAACATTTTTTCCTTCCAAGTTGTCGAGCACTTCAAAACGAGCAAAAAACATCACCAAAGGCATTGCGTTTTTTATGTGCAAAGACATGAGGCCCTATTGCGTCGTAGAGAACGAAGGCTTTAGATACCTGCTCGAAGTTCTTGAGCCGAGGTACAACATCCCCTCACGTCAACATTTCAGCGAGTCCTATATTCCGAACTTCTACACCAAAGTACGTGATTAAGTTATTCAGGGTCTTATGAGTGCAGAGCGAGTACTTTTGATTCTTACTGCATTTAAACTGTTTTGTTGAGTAACTGTTCTATTTACAAGGCCCCTGCTATAGCTCAAGCCACGAGCCATGCTTCTAAATACCTCATTCTTCTAAAATGCAAATGCATTTTTGTTATTTTGTAGTGAATGGGCTGTAGGCTTATGTCCTAGACTTTTGTTACTTTTTGTTATTATTGCACTTTAACTGATTTTGTGTAGTAACTGTTCTATTTGCAGTTCATCTACTGCAGAGGATGTGTGACCATTACCTCTTAATAAGATGCAAATTATATTTTCAAAATGTAACCAATTTTGTATAAAAGAAACGTGCAGGATTGCACTTTATTGTAACTGTAGATGCAGTAACTTATATTTGCTGTTCTATTTGCAGTGCATTGAGCACAACTGCTATAGTGTAAAATAACATACACATTGTGAATACAATACTGTTTCTGTATTCTCAATAAAAGGCAAATAATTCATTTTTTGTTGATTTATTTGAAAACTTAATAGATATCATGTAAAAATATCTAGTATTGAATCGTATCGAATTGAATCGTATCGCAGGGAATTCTGAAGTATCGAAAATAATCGAATCGTTGGCTTAAGAAATCGATATCGTATCGAATCGTCATGAAGGCTCCGATTTACACCCCTATTATCCTTGTTGTACTTTCTTGACCCTTTTGTTTCTCATTTTTGTGGATGCCCGGCTTTCCCAGTTTATTTGTACTTTGCTAATTTCAATTTTTGGAAGAAACTCAGCTATCCAGACTCTCTGCTCTTCTGCTCTTGGGTTCAACTATCAGGGAGTTGGCTCAGTGGTAGAACACCAAACACTCATCAGCACCCTCATGAGGTGGTGGCAGCTGGTTGCTGATGAGCTTAGGTTCATAGCAGAGGAGGATGTGGCATGAGCACACAGGAGGAAGATCTGCTGGACCAGGAACTACTGCAGGAAGACCCGGACCAAGAGGAGATGGAGGATGAGAGGGAACCTAATCCCCAGCCAAAACCATCAATTGGGTATATGAATGTGTATGCATTGTTTTTCTATTTCTCATATGAATGATACACACAGTAACATTAACAGTGTTACTCTTATTATTTTGGGTATGGCTAGCCATTCTTGCACCGGTCCCAAGTCAGCTAGAAAGCGTAAATGCTTCCCTTACTCTGTTTCTTATCCCTTGTACTCTGACATCGATTCACAGGCACCAAAACCTCTCCCATTTAAGCCTAGCCTTCCATTCGGTATTGCCTTAAGTAGCATGTGTCAAGCTGTGAGGTCAACCTCCTATATTATGTTGTGAGAAACTGACTTTTTCATGCTGTTTTTATCTCAGGCTTTAGTTGCTGAGATATGCAGCTTTACAAACCATCATGAGTGGGAGCTCATCCTAAACTGTCCCTCAAAATCCAGCTACCAAGGAGCTTGGATGGAGGTGACCCCTAATGAATTGAGAGAATTTTTGGGTTGCTCATTTACATGGGGTTCACAATTCTCCCTGATTAACATCATCACTGGGGAACTTCAGTCACTTCAGGGCTCGTGGGTGAGGGGATTTATGTAGGTAGTCATGATGGGCGTGTCAGTGACTTGACCACCAAGTTGTCGACTAGCCATTCAAAGACCAGGGCCACAATGTTTGGTTTGACAACTTTTACAGATCCCCAGCTCTTATGTTTAAGTTTTTGAAATGGGAACTAATGCCTGTGAGACATGCAGGGTGAATCGTAATCTGTTTCCTGCAGAATTTAAAGGCATCAAGAAATGGGAATGCAAGACAGCTTGTAATGTAATTCAGTTGAAGGACACATGCAGTTACCTGCCTCTCAAATTTCCACAATGCGAATGGCTCAACCGAAATTACTAGGTTTGTAAAAATGATGGTGACTGGACAAAAGTAGCCCTCCAGCCCACTGTCATCAGCTATTATAACAAAAACATGGGAGGTGTTGGTAGGTCAGACCAAATGATAAAAACTTTCGACATCCTACAAAAAACTTAAGTTTTTTTTTTTGTTTTTTTTTCGACTTCATAGACGTTGCCGTTGTCAATAGTTTCATAATGTTTAAGGAATGGCAACACATTCATGCAACACCAGGGGATGAGCATAGGCTAGTGAACTTAAAGCAGATAGATTTCAGAGAAAACCTGGCTCGTCAGCTGGGAGGTATCGATATTCATGCAAGTTTTCCTTTACATAAACTTAAAGCCTGTAGTCCCTCCTTCGTCATCACTCCACACAGCCCATGTCCCTAAATTTGAAGAGGCCTCTAAGAGATGTTGGCTATGCTATTGGAATTGTAGGACTGAAAATAAAACTAAAGTAAATGAAGTAAATTAGCTTGTTGCACGCAGGAATGTAATGGCTAAAGACTTTTCTTGGTTAGCGATAGGAACTGTATTCAGTCTTGGCATTCAGCTGAGTGTGGCCAGTTTTGTGAAGAGGCCTATGTTGGGCGGTGTTTACTGGTGTTGTCGTCCTCCCCTCTTTTCTCCCTCTTCTCTCAACAGGTATTGCAGTTGTTGAGAATTTATGATTTTTTTATTTTTATATATATATATATATATATATATATATATATATATATATATATATATATATATATATATATATATATATCTGTTCCTGCACTCTTTATTACAAATTTATTTGCTGTGTATATATTTAGAAAGTTTGATTTTGTATGTTTTGCTGTGTAATTTGTTGTGTAATTCTAATGTTCAAATTAAATAAAGCGTGTTTTATTGAACATAAAATTATATTTTAGTGTTTTGTGTCCTTCAATTTCAGACGCAATCTCAATTTTTATTATTACCGGTGCTCAAAAGGAGTATTGGAGGAGTGGTCATGTGAAATGTATCTTAACATTCTAAATGTTTGTTTTATTCTATTTTCCCACTAATCACTAGGCTGGTCATGATGTTTAAACAATAGATCTGTCTGCTATTCTACATTGTCCACAAAATTACATTTATTTTATATACTCCAAGTTTCCCTCTAGCTTGTAATTAAATTGGTTGAAAATGCAGTTGTCTGAAGTATGCTGGCCAGAGAAGATTTTTGTAAAAAATTGCTGTGTGAAATCTTATTGATGAAGGATGATTAGCCTTAAATAATCATACATGTATCATTCTTCTCTTCATTATGGTATATACAGTTCAGGTGTGTGATATAATATGAATTTGGATATGAATATCATATTCTGGCACTGAATGGAATTTTTGGGCTCAGGCTTTAAGAGTGTATATGTCTACTCATTAGTATTTACTTTTTTTTTTTTTTTTTGGTCCTATGATCCAGTTGATTCATCAGCTTGAGGTGACTGCTTCCAACAGACAAGTTGCTCGCAACCAAGAAAAGAGGGTACGTAATCTGAGAACACCTCACAAGGTGTACTGGGTGTTTGGATTAGTGAGAGAATTCATCCCTTAATCATAAGAGATCACTCACTATATCTATTATTTACCCAAAAGGATACTTTTCTTATCCGTTCAAAGAGAAGATGGGTTCTGTCCACCATTGATATCGAAGAGAACATGTCTGGACCTTTTCCTGTTAAAGTAACACAGGTAACTTCACCCTATCACTGAATGAAACATGATGTGTGAGCTGAAAGAGCTGATGTGTTTAACTTTTTTATATATTAAAATTCACAAATGTTCTGCCCTAAATGTTTTATCATTGAATATACAATTAACTTCAAATTAGGTCAGATTATGTAAAATATTGTTTACTTTAATAGTATTTACCTGTATTATGCACAGGTACTTTCATGTATTAAGATTATTTTAAATTAGCTTAATCTTCATTATGGGTTGGTTTACATATGTGTATCTTGGGGCGTTTTCACAACTGGTTTGTTTGGTGCATTTTTCTGGAACCTGGTGTATTTTCTCCTTATTTTGGATAGTTAAGGCATATGTGAATGCACCAAAACAATCGTCTGAGACCACCTGGAGGAGGTACGCTCAGTCTGATTTCTAACAAACTCCAAATCGGCTCACTTGTGGTGAGAATGCAATCCGACACAACAGCTCAACCAATATCCCTACAATAACCATGAGCATACCTGATGGATCTACGGAGAACAAATCTCCGTCAACAAGTCATGCAAATTCATTATCTAAAGTGAGATTTAGCATTCTGTTAAGAAAAGTGGAATCATTTTTTGGTGACTACATTAGATATTATTGCACATGATAGCTATTTAGTCATTCATGCTGTAATTTTAGCATGATTGCTTCTCTGTTGAATAGTGGCAGAACAGACACAATGCCCTCAAAATTAAAGCTGAAAGTCTGCATTTAAAGCACATCTTGTTCGTTTCATTTCAACTCCATTGTGGTGGTGTATAGAGCCAAAAAGATTAGAATTGTGTTGATGTCCCAATATTTATGGACCTGACGAGTTACTGTGTTTATCCCCCCCCCCCACCATTAAAAGCTGCATTTAGATCCTCTCTCCTCGTCTGCCTTGTTACAAGTGCATCGATATATCAAAATGACAATTGTGATGGACTACTGAATACTGAACTGTCAACATATTTGTTTCTCTTTGTTTTGGTCTATGTTCGCCTCCCTATGGATGTGCGCATGATCACGAGCAACAGGCAGCTGGAAGCAGTTCACTTAATGGCCACAGTGGTCATTAATAACAAGGGTTTTTGGAATATTACATACTGCACCTTTAAGCAAACCGAACCAAGAAAATGCAACATTGTTGCTATTTTAGCTTTGTTTAATTAAACAAGAGGGTTCATTACAATTTAATCTCAATCAATAGTATCTGTGGCAAAATGTTGATTACCACAAAAAAAAAACTAAAAAAATGACTTTCCCCTCCTTTTCTTTAAAAAAAAAAAAAAAGCAAAAATCTGGGTTACAGTGAGGCACTTACAATGGAAGTGATGGGGCCAATTTTTTTAATGTTAAAATTCTTACTTTTTCAAAAGTATAGCCACAAGACATAAACAAAATGTGTGTAAATATGATTGTGCTTTGATAAAATCACTTGCTAACCTTTTCTGTGTAAAGTTATAGCCAATTTTTCAACTTCATTGCCATGACGATGTAATGTCAACAAACCATAAAATTATTAAAAATGTACAGCTTAAATAATACACAAGTTAACATAATAATTAATGTAAGTGCTTTTATTAAATCATCTTCAAATATATACCTTTTTATACCCTCCAAAAATTGTAAGTGCCTCACTGTAACAAACTTTTTTTTTAAGAAAATGAGGGACGACTCAATTTATTTTTGTGGTAATCAACATTATTTCACAAATGCTGTCTATTGAACTTGTATTGAACCTGGAATATTGCTTTATGAATTTTCATCCCTGAAAATGAATAATCAAACAAATGCATTATTGATTTTTATTTTATTTTGCTGTTTTTTTTTCTATTGACACCAGCTGTTCAATGACAAAGAGGTAGATTTTACCATCAAGTTTCGAATCAAAGGAGAAGGAGTGACAACAGAACCTTTGGGTTTGTTTAGCATTGATGAAAACACTGGATATGTGTTCGTACATCGGCCCATCGACAGAGAAGTGAACCCCATTTTCCACGTAAGCATGCATTCTACACCAGTGGCAAAACAAGATTACAAGGCGTGATTTGTAATGACATTAATGCTACATCTTGCACAAAAATTCATAGAATATTCATAAACTGATTACTGTATGTCTCTGCAATTCATAGTGACATTTATTCCATAAAGTTTACATTAAAGGAATAGTTCACCAAAAAAAAATTTATTGTCAATTTACTTGCGTAATTATTTTCCATGGAACCCAAAGGAGAATGTTGAATGAATGTTGTATGGCAAAAGCTGCCTACAGATATTTCAAAATATAAAATTTTGTGTTCTGCATAAATGCATCATACGGCTTTGAAATGACATGAGAGTGAGTACAGTAAATGATGAGATTTTTTTGTTGAATTATTCTGCTATTCAGTATACTTCATTTTGGTTCATTTGTAGGTGGACTTTGATGTTCTGAACAGGAAAACTGGTGAAGAGGTAGACAAAACGCTGTCATTTAATGTGGAAATAAAGGACAAGAATGACAATAGACCTGAGTTCAGTCCAGTAACCATCCATGCATCCATTCCTGAGAACACACTTCAAGGTTCAGAGCACACATCACTGCATGCTTAAAATCTTGAACACTGTCATTAATGCTGTTACAGCAACTTGAACAAACCTCCAACTTTAAGCTTTGGCATGTAATGGACATGAATGATGAATGGACCTCAAATCATGCAGCCTGTTGAGGAGAGGTCCGCTATTACATTTCTAAGCAATCAGACTCATAATGTTGGCATTGTAGATGATAAAACTTCTCTCTTCTGAAGAAGAGGTCTTAAGCATTAGCTGGACTTGTAGCCTTGTCAGGCTGGCCTATTGAGATCAGCTCTGTTTGGCCAGGCTTGAAGACCATCTAGGACCAGCAAACCAGCTTAAGTTGGTCTAGGACATCAACTGGACTGTAGTTGTATTATTCATTCAAGTTATGAACCAAGAATGCCTCTGAGCAGTCTCAGAACTTTGTTTTTAAGCTATTGAGTTAGTAGCATTAATATATAGGCTTATAAACTTTTAAAAGGGAAGAGCAAATGTTTTCCATATTTTTTTTATTGTTGACCTTCAAGATTAGCCATCCATCTCTGCAGTGTTTTGGTACAAATTCATCTGTCACTTGGCAGATCCGAATCAAATAAGGCAAAAGCGAACATAGACTGATTGTGCGACTACCTTATTCTCCAAAACCACTAAAAAAAGCTATGCAAAGTAAGACTTCATTAAACATTGGGTGATTTGCAGCCAGGATTTTTTCTATTATATATGTTAATTGTTTCCCTTACGACTCAGTCCACTTGACATTGCATTGTAACACATATGAGGAGTCTTTCATACACAACCTATTTGAAAACTCTCTATAATAACGTTAATATTTTAATTTTGGCTATGGTGTTTGAGCCCTGCCTGTTTTTGCGTGGAACTACTATAAACAGGTGCACAGACACCATTTCCTTAGAATTTCTTCGATCATCTCTTGTCTTGAAGCCCTCTACCCTTTGCCGTTGATACACACGAGTCAGCGGACGGAATCTTCATGGCGGCGAGAAGAGACTCTGCTCCCCTGCAGTGCTCAGGTGAACATCTCTCCGCCTCACCGTTTGACGCTTCGCTGGTGAATGGACCTCAGCATCCTGATTCTCCGCAGGTGTAGAGTATCCTTTAAAAAGCAATTGTATTTGTATGATATATATTTTTTTTAGAATATCTAAAAGTCACTTACGTGCTCGTGTCTTTCAAGATATTGTTCCGTAAGTGTTCCTTCTGTGAGACACATCCTGCCGTCAGGCAAGCATGAAATCTCATGGAGACAGACTGTGTCCTCACTGTGAGCACATAAGTCTCAAGTCGCTTCACTCATGAATCACCCTCATTCTGAGGGATGATTCAGCCTCGCGCGCCCTCCCACCTACCACTTCTGTGATACCCGAGGGTTCGCACGATGAGGCACTGCGGTGCAGAATGAATTTGAGGTGGATTTCGTCCCGGCACACACCCCACGTGCCACTCAATCTCCACAAAGCACATGTTTCCCAGTATGCTATGAGCGAGACGAGCTCTGGCCCTCTGAAGGAGCATACGGCATCGTCTCATTTGGCAGATCTGACGCTTTGGATTATGATGATAATGATGTCATGTCTCTCGCCGCATCAGGCAAATGGTCAGTGGATGATGCTGCCACCCCTCCCCCCAGCAAGGGTGAGGAACATGCACACGCCACTGACAGGGAGATGTTCCGTGTCCTTACAAGGGCAGTTGAAGAGCTTCACCCTGACTGGTCTCCCCCAGTGGAACCTGAGCAGTCTAGCCTTGATGAATGGTTACAGCAGTCCGGACACTGTCAAGTGGCAGCATCCCACACAATCCTTCCCCAAAGTTCATAACAAACTATTCAAGTCCTGGTGCGCAACCTTATACGGCACTTGTGCAGTGACACCATCCACTTTAATGTGGATCACGGGAAAGAAAAGGGTTATGCCCAATTACCTGTGGAGGAGGCAGTAATGGCACATCTCTTCCCAGTGAGAAACATGTACATCCTTCCAAACTGTGTTGACAAATGTCCGCAGAAAGCATTGAGATTTGTGCTGGCAGCATCCGCCGTCATTCCATTAGGTCTCTTCACAAATGGCAGGTGAAACACAAATATGCATTTCCTCCAGTATGCCTGATCCACTGTCATATGCAAAGTCCGAGAAGACAAAGAAATGGTTCTATTAGTTGCACCGAAATGGCCAACCAGTCATAGTTTCTAGAAATGGAGATGCTGTACAGTTCACCATGGGAAATGCCACTGAGGAGGAATCTCCTCTCAGGCGCAAGGCACAATCTGGAACCTGCATGTGTGGCCCCTGAACGGAGCGCACTACACGCACCAGAACTGACGCGTTCAGTCATGAACAGTATTTTACAAGCCAGCACACCATCCACAAGATGCCTCTGCACTAAAATGGGTGTTCGCTGATTGGTGTCTCTCACACAGCAAGGACCCAGTAAAATGCCCCATACATGAAATTCTAATATTTTTTTCAAGAACGATTAGATGCAGGACTCCCCCCGTCAATGTTCAAAGTGTATATGGCAACTATATCTGCGTATCACGCACATGAAACCGGTGAGACTATAGGCAAGCATGATTTAATCAAAGTTCCTTAAAGGAGAAAGATGATTAAACCCACCTCGGCCGGCTACAGTCCCGATTTGGGACTTATCTTTAATCCTAAAAGCTCTCGCAGGGCCCCCATTCGAGCCTTTTGACTCTGGATTTGTGCATGCTCTCCATTAAGACTGCACTACTGCTGGCTCTATGCTCAGTAAAACGGGTAGGTGACATGCATGCATTATCAGTCGACCCGGTCTTTCAAGAGCCACTGTGAAACCCAGGAAAAGTGCAGGTGGTTCACCTTCTGACCTTCTTCCCTCAATTTAATTCAGATGAGGAACAATCATTGTATTGGTTATGCCCTGTGTGGGTGCTACACGCATACATTGAGTTCACCCGCCAGTTTGGTCTCTCTGATCAGCTCTTTATGGAGGATGCACAAAAGGAATGTCCGTCTCCAAGCAAGGACTTGTTGATTCAATTACCCTGGCTTATTAGTCGCAGGGTCAGACTTTCCCAATTGGTGTTAAAGCACACTCAACTAGAGTCATGGCCTCCTCATGGGCATGGACAAAGCATGTTTTGCAGCAGGATGGTCCTCTCCAAACACATTTGCAAGGTTTTACAACTTAGATGTAATGTCTCTTTCTTCACAAGTCCTCTCTGTTTAGAGCCCTTGCTATTCATTGGCCATTTTAATATATACTTATGCCCTTCGCTTTAAGTACGGGCTCTCCATAATTACACAACTGCCTGCAATTCAGGCTGTTATTATTACCATAAAGTCACAAGCACATTCATTATAAATAAACTCCCTTCCCGACTGGGTTCATAAGGAGTTAATTATTCTATATGACTATAGTTCATATTCATTATGAGCCCTCTCCTCCTGGCCATCACGAGGATCACTCATTGCGGCATGCTCATGTTAGTTGTCATCCCATAAGACAGCGCCGCCATGTTTCCTCTCTGGGAAGTTATGTTGTGTAGTGCGGCGTGATGGGATTCCGTTCCCCATATGCATTGGTAAACGCAATGTGAAGTGGACTGAGTTGTAAGGGAACGTCTTGGTTACGTACATAACCTCGGTTCCCTGAGACGAAGGGAACGAGACAATGCGAACGCTATTCGCACTACAAGACTCAGAGTTCTTGAGGCACGAGTGATGCGCTCCTTGTTTTCTGTCAGAATTTCTGAGGAAATGGTGTCTGTGCACCTGTTTTAATAGCGGTCAGATTCACGCCAAAACAGGTGGGGCTCAAACACCAAAGCCAATATTAGAATATTATTAGGAATTATAATGGAGAGGTTTCAAATAGGTTGTGTATGAAGGCACTCTCCATATGCGTTACTATGCAATGTTTCATTCCCTTCGTCTCACTCATCTAGAGTGGTGGTGGTGTAATGGGCTAAAGCACATAACTGTTAATCAGAGGGTCGCTGGTTGCATCCCCAAGGCCACCACCATTGTATCCTTGAGCAAGGCACTTAACTCCAGGTTGCTCTGGGGGGATTGTCCCTGTAATAAGTGCACTAAGTTGCTTTGGATAAAAGCACCTGCCAAATGCATAAATGTAAACGTCTCGGGGAAACGAGGTTACATACGTAACTGAGACAATATTGTTGGGCTTATACATTTCTGGGAAGGCAAGTGCAACTTTACAATATAATTATATTGTTTTCTTTTTAGATTGCATTTAATAATGTTAACATAACACTTTATTTTAGGGATCAGAAATTAGACAGTTATTAATGACTTATAATTGGACTTGTAAGTAATTTGTTTGGAAATATAATGTTGTTGCAAGATCCTGAGTTCCTTGGAATGAGGAAGCGGGAGACAGCGATTCCAAAACATGAAAAGTCTCTTTTATTCAGTGCACACATGTTTGCTTCAATGTGCAACGGTACAGCTCACACTCAAAATAACAAGGTCTTTTTTTATATAAATAAAAATAATGGCAGCAGCCATTACATACAAAGCTTGTCAGCTGGGCGCTCTCTCCCCCAGCTTCACTCTCCACAGCACGGCGCTCAGCCACTCCTCCACCTCCACATACCCCTACCGCCCGACTCAGGCCAGGGAGCCATCAGGCCCGCCACTTTTCCACTCCCATGACATCCCAGAGGACATAGTTAGGTGCTCAGGCTCTTTGTGGATTACCATCCCCTCAGTCAAGAGATGGAAGCAGTGCAGGGACAGGAAGCAAAAGCGAGGCTACAGGGCCGGTGTGCTGGTGAGGCTCCAGAGGCGGACACAAGCCGCCGCTTCCTAGTATATTTCTCACAATTACAAGATCCCTTGCAAACAAGATAGACCAATTGAAGCTACAGGTTGTAATGAACAAGGATATTAAGGACAGTTACATTATGTTAATCACAGAGACCTGGCTTCATCCACTCATTCCGGATTCAGCTATTGAGCTAGCAGGCTACATAGTACAGCAGCATGACAGGACCAGAGACTCCGGTAAGAGTAAAGGAAGGGGGTTATGCTTGTTTGTCAACAGCAGTTGGTGTATTAACACCTAAGACTGTAGACAGTCACTGCTCCCCAGTGTGCCCTAATGCAGGCCCATATATCTTCCCCGGGAGTTTACTGTGGTCATGATAACTGCTGTGTATATTTCACCGAATGCGAATGCTAACTCAGCTCTTGGACATTTATATAACACCATCAGCAGGCAACAGGGCATGTATCCTGAGGCTTCACATTATAGCGGGGGACCATGCTGATCTAAAAGTAGTGCTCCCTAAATTCCATCAGCACGTAAGGTGTGCTACTAGAGGAGCAAATACACTGGACAAGGTTTACTCCAACATCAAACAGGGACTCGGGGCTAAAACGCTACCAAACCTGGGCCAGTCTGACCATATGTCCCTGCTTTTAATCCCAGCATACACCACCCTCAGGAAAAGTGCTCTTTATTACATCTAAGACTGTTGAAATGTGGCCCGAAGTTGCCTCTCATCAGCTGCAGGACTGTTTTGAGAGAACAAACTGGGACATTTTTGAGCATCAGGACCTGGAGGAATACACAACAACTGTCTTGTGCTATATTAAGCACTGCACGGACATGAAAAGAGGCATCAGAAAGGCCAATGTTGTGTATAAAAGGAAGGTTGAGGACCATTTCAACAACACAAGGCAGGTGTGGCAGGGGGTCCAGCCCATCACCAGTTACAAATCCGAAAACATTTCAGTTGTGGTCGATGGTGCTTCACTGGCAGAGGAGTTGAACAACTACTTTGCCCGCTTCGAGGTGGAGCAAACGGCGGCAACCACATCACATTCAACAGCCCACAGCAGCCACATCCTCACTGTGGAGGAGCATGAGGTGAGACTCATACTGAGGGCGGTGAACCCGAGGAAAGCTGCGAGACCCAATGCCGTTTCCGGACGGGTGATGATGGATTGAGCAGACCAGCTAGCAGGGCTATTTTTTTCAAGATCTTAAACTGGTCCCTATCCCAGTCCACCATCCCACCCTGCCTGAAGTCCTCTATCATAGTTCCACTGCCAAAAAAGACCAACATCAGCTCCCTGAATGATTACCGTCCAGTGGCACTTACCCCCATTATTATGAAGTGCTTTGAAAAATTGGTCCAGACTTACATAATCTCAAACTTCCCACCCACGCTTGAGCGGTGAGTCAGCTTATCGGGACGAGGTGAAGCTGCTGTCTGTGTGGTACACAGATAACAACCTGGTCCACAATGCCACCAAAACCAAGGAGCTGATAATAGACTACAGGAAAAAATAAAAAGGATATTCAGCCCCTTTTGATCAGTGGGGAATGTGTGGAGAGTCCTGAATTTCAGGTTCATGTGCGTGCACAAAGAGGAGGACCTAACCTGGAGCACTAACACCACAGTACTGTAGAGTACTGTGGTGTTAGAGAGCATACTGACTTATTGTATCTGTGTGTGGTTTGCCAGCTGCACAGAAACAGAGGAGAAAGTGCTCCAGAGGGTCGTCACCACTGCTCAGAAGATTATTAGCTGCCCTATCCCCTCCCTGGAAGATCTTTACAGTTCCCGCTGCCTCAAAAAAAACCAGAACATACTTCATACAAGATCCATCTCACCCCGGACACTCCCTGTTTGAACTCCTGCCCTTGGGCAGACGTTTCAGGACAATGAAAACACGATCAAATAGATTAAAAAAGTTTTTTCCAAAAGCAATAGCAGCACTAAACACTATTTGAATGCATTATTAAGGAGATGTATCATTTTCATTTGCTTTTTAGAATTCTTTTTTCTTTTATGCATTTTTTAGAGTTACTTTTAGAGAGACTTATATATTTAGATATATTTATATACCTGTTGCACTTTATTGATGTTGCACTGATTCGAAACGAAATTCAACGAAATTGGATGCAATGACAAAGATTTCAAATAGTATTATTATGACATTGTTACAACCTACTTATAATTATAATATAACCAATATAATTTCTGGATCCTGAAGCAAAGCCAGTTGAGAACTTCTGATTTATTACCTCTATCACTATTATAATGAAGACTGGGAGAATGCTATTTGTTTCCATGCCCCTTTCTTCTTATAACAAGCTTCCTTGTTTTATTAGGAACACTCCCAGCAACATTACAGGCTCATGACAACGATCAGAAGGATAATCCTAACTCTCAGTTCAACATGAGTGTGATTTCACAAGAACCTGCCTTACCAAAATTATCCCTGAAGCTCATGGCTGGGAACCCTAAAATCCAACAACTTACCCTTACAGGATGCTTTGATTATGATGTAAGTAACTTCTGCCAATTCAAATGATTAGCCCTGCTCAGTCTCCCAGACTAAACATCTTACAAGATTAAAACAGCCCAAAACCCCTCTTTAACCAGCCAACAGACATAATCAGGCAGGTAGACCAGCTAAGATAAGCAAATCAGCTTACCCTGCTGAAAAAAACTGCAATAACCATCTAAAACCAGCTGGTTAGCTGGTCTTAGTTGGTCTCCCAGCCTTGTCAGGCTTGTCTATTTGCTAATTTTATAGAGGTTTTTATATGTATTTTTTCAAAACACATTTCCAAATATTTGTTCATTGTTCATTTCTATCTTATTATAGAAAGAAAAACAATATAAAGTACTAGTTAAAGCAATGGATCAAGGAACACCTGTTATGTCTTCAACTGCAACTGTTTTTCTTGACATCACAGACTCCAACACCCATGCACCACAATTCAATTCTTCCAGGGTAAGCATTTACAGGGTAGCCAGGCTGTGAGTTGGAAGCATTAAAGGGGAAGTGTGTAATTCCTTGTTAAAATACTTTCGCCCATTCCAGTGTAATGTGCAGAGACAAATGTCAAATTTGTCCAAGTTCACTCACTTCAAATTTGGTGCATAACTTGTTACTCACGATCTATGTTATTGACATGAAATATACCTTGAATCATGTGCACTGTTGGGGAGAGGTTTGCTGTTACTTTAAGTTATCAGACTTTCAGAATTTCTGCAAGGCAGATGATAAAACTGCTGAGAAAATATCATAGACTTGCATTACATTGAAGGAGAGACCTGAGCCATTACTAGAGATCAGAATAGCTCATAGGGTATTTACATTTGGTCATATGTGTTTACACTGATCAGACAGCATAAAAAGTGTAAATTAAGTGTGTGACTGTAAATGTGTAAATACTCCTATTGAGATTGAGTTATTTTGACTTGGACTAGTAAGCAATCACCTTGAACAACTGCAAAGCAACTCCCTAAAACAGTAAGATGACCTATTCAACATCAGAACAGTGCTTCGTAAACCACCCTTAACACACTTGCAACACGTTTTAAAAGACAAGCACCACACATTTTCTTCAGAAAATGCCAATATAAATTTTTCCATTGCCACTAAAGGCACATCAATTACACACTTCATCTCTAATAAATACAATAGAAGTCTTATTGAGTAATTTGGTCTCAAAGATTTTAATGATGTGCAACAATGCTTTCAAATATGTTCATTGATTTATGTGTGGAACAGTACAGTGCTGAGGTGATGGAAATGGTATTAAAGGAGATCTTAAGAATTGGCGTGACAGACAAGGACACTCCTAACACGCCTGCTTCAAAAGCAAAGTTCACTATCGTGAAGGGCAATGAAGAGGAGAATTACAAGATTGAGACAGACCCCAAAACCAATGAGGGTGTGCTTTCTGTTATCAAGGTAAACTAAACTTGCTCGCTTTTCATATCACAATATTTAGCTAAAGACATCAAATGATACCTCCAAATTTTGTGGATATGTGATTCTTGCCTGATGGATGAATCAAATGTGAAGAAAAAAATATCCCGTAGACTAACATAGGAGGCACCAGAGCCATAGCTAGAGATCAGGATATCATAGAGACTTGAGGGTGGACTCCCCAAGCAACCACCCAGAACAAGCTAGCAAATGCCCTAGCAACCACCAAGAAAACCCTAGAAAACGAATAATAATGCCTAACAATAGAAGAATTTTGCAAGATCATAGCAAATGCCCTGTCAACCACCCCAAAATGATCATATGCAAAATCATCATGTAGGTTCAACCCAATTTTGCCAAATTACTCACATAAGTCACATATGACCCTACTTATAGTGTTTTGCAACCTCCGAGACTAGGTTCTTATCCCATGGAAACAAAGAAGCGTTCATATTAACAATGGTGAGTATGATTTAGGGGTTAAAATTTTGCTCTATAATTCTCCTGTTTTCTCCACTAATGGTTAGATTTAGCGTTTGGGTAAGGGAGTAGAGTTAATAATATATACATTCCTTTTAACTGTATAACATCATTTACAACAAAACATACAACTCACTTTTGGCTCCACTCTGTGGACACATGTGCCCATATGCTCAACAACACTACCAGTTTCGGCCACTATGGGCCGTGATTTGAATTTCGCTAAACACAAAATGATTTCAGCAGCAGAAGTCTTGTTTATACTGTAAAGTTTTTTTGCACACATGTCTCCATCAGATATCGACATGTATGTTAGTTAGAGTGATGCTATGTGTCGTGAGCCCTGGAAAATCTATTAAATGTGTTTCCGGCAGCTTGTGGTTAATACAATTGGCTCCAAATATTATTTTATTTTCGCAGGGGAAGAACTATGTGAAGTCTGAAATCATTGAACTTGAGATTGCCGTTGAAAACGAGGAGAAATTGTTTCAGTGTGTTGATGGAAAACCAGTAACGAGCCCAAACCCAAAACCAAACACTGTCAAAGTGTATGTGAAAGTCCTTGATTTGAATGATGCTCCTGTATTTAAGAAGAATATTGAAATAGTTTACCGAAATGAAAACATGGATGCAGGAGATGTGTTGTTCATACCTGAGGTCAAAGATGAGGACTCAGATGTGAACAAAATCAGGTATATTTGAACTGTAAAAAATAACATTCCTCATTATTTAATTTTTCTTTAAATTGTTGTGGAATTTTTTTAGCCACACTTTATTACACAATCACTGAAGGATGGACAAACTGCATTAAAGAAGCTGTATGCTTTATTCGACAATCTATTTGTATATCAGTTATAATCTGTACATGTAAACCAATTTGTGATTGTGTGGGCTGCAAAATTCTGAAATGTGCTTTCAATTTTAATTTACAAGAGGTGACGTTCAGTGTCACAAATTTTCTAGAAATATTGCAGAACATTTCATCTTTCGTGTCAAACTTTCTTTGAATACAATTCAAAATCCTAATACATTCTGCACATTTCCATGTTTTGTTTCCATTTCCCATGAGGAGAAAAAAAATCTTTTTGGACATGTATATGCAGCATATAATTTGAAACCATAAAATTCCTTTGTACAGTAACATTTTTATTACTTACACTCAGCTTAAATTTATACAAGCTGAGTTGTAGAGAAATAGATTAAATTTTTGGACAACATTCAAGGTGACAAAAATAATATATATATATATATATAATTTTTTTTTTTTTTTTTTTTTTTTTGTATGTGTGTGTGCTGCATAAAGGTATAAGTTAGTAGAAGACCCAGCCAAATGGGTCACCATTGATCCACAGACTGGAAAAATCACCACAGTTGTGAAAATGGATCGGGAGTCTCCATATCTCATAAATGGCTCCTACCATCTTGAGATCCATGCAATAGATGATGGTAAGCAAAATGAGTTCTCAGCACTACATTTAAACTCAAAACCTTAACACTATTCCAACAGGTAACTAATGAAAACAAGATTCAGATTATGAAATCTAAAATCAAGGAACATGTATTATAAGGAATATATCAAAGACACCCCAATGTACATTTAATGAAAAAGTAGGCTATATTTTGGTATTCATATTGACCAAGTCAAAAGAGCCCAACATCAACTCTCATCAGGCCTGTTTACACTTAGTCACTTTAACCAACTTTACATTAATGATGGGATTTCTATCTGATTGTGTATGTACTGGAAAATGCATATAAGTTCACTTCCATTATCATGACGTTAATGGCCAGTGGGATTTTGCTAGTTCTCCCCAAAAAAAGGTAACAGCATTTATACAATTTAACTATACTTTTTAAATAAAATGTATAATATCTGTGCCACTGGCATCACAGTCAACATTTTTAAACAGAATTTCCCATTTTTCATTGGTTGGACGAAACCACATGATTGTCCTGCCTCAAAATTATACCATTGCTTGAGCCAATGTTGCTGTAGGGTTATTCAGGATTCTCAATGTTTACACTTTTTGGTGAGAACAACTTACCAATGGCTTAATTATAGTTTATTCTGCATAATAAGCTGGAATATGAGAAAATATAAAAAAAATTACACCTCACCATTAAAATATTATCACAACTCTCAGAACTTAAGCATGACTGACCTTATTCTACATGTTGTTTTCAGGACACCCCCCAGCTACAGGGACATGCACCATAGTGATATATCTGGGTGATGTGAATGATAATGCTCCCTCTCTCATGTCCGATCAAATAGTCATGTGTGGGAACAAAGTGGACCGTATCAAGGTAATGGCATCAGACCGTGACGCGCCTCCATTTGGGAGTCCGTTCTCCTTCTATCTGGGAGGGGAGGAGGATTTGAAGAACATCTGGAAACTGGAACCCACCACAGGTTAGTGAGGTGGAGTTCACATGCATTTAAGTGCGTCAATTAAAAAAAGTTACACATAGGTTCATAAAGGACAAAAATGTCCATGTCAAAAAAGTGTCATAAAAATATTATAGATTAATATTTTTTTCCACTTTCACTGACTTAGATTTTTTTACTAGCATCAGTTCAAATCATAATTACCAAAAAGTCATTTTGTTTTCAAGAATTTTAACCCTTTAAATGCCAGTTTCTTTACATAATGCCACTGTTGATATTTATAAAAATTATAATAATATTAATAATTTTCTATATACTAAATTCTAAGCAGAATTTTTTTTCTTTAAATATTACAGCCTTGGATATGTCAATGATTAACAACAATATTAATTTTGATGCAATCATATTTTTTTATGCAGTATCAGATAAAAAAAAAAATACCACTCAGGTCCTTAAAGGACAAAAATGTCCTTGTCAAAAAAGCATTATTAGATTAATATTTTTTTCCACTTTCACTGACTTAGATTTTTTTACTAGCATCAGTTCTAATCATAATTACCAAACAGTCATTTATTTTCAAGAATTTTAACCCTTTAAATGCCAGTTTCTTTACATAATGCCACTGTTGATGTTATACAAGTTATAATAATAATAATAATTTTATATATACTAAATTCTAAGCAGAATTTTTTTTCTTTAAATATTACAGCCTTGGATATGTCAATGATTAACAACAATATTAATTTTGAATCAATCATATTTTTTTATGCAGTATCAGATAAAAAAAACAAAAATACCACTCAGGCCCATAAAGGACAAAAATGTCCATGTCAAAAAAGTGTCATAAAAATATTATAGATTAATATTTTTTCCACTTTCACTGACTTAGATTTTTTACTAGCATCAGTTCTAATAATAATTACCAAACATTCATTTATTTTCAGAATTTTAACCCTTTAAATGCTGTGACTCTGCCAAGGGTATCTCATTTACATGTACAGTATAATACATGATTACAGTACAGTATAATTTCTTTCTTTCACTGTTCACACACACACACACCTAAAATTTTCAGTACACACATACTAACCACACTCTGACATCCATACCAACACACCCACACAATTATTTATCTAATTGGCTCTATAATATGCATAAGCCGAAAACAGAAGTAAACAACAATAAAGTGATAATTTGCTTTATATGCCAAACCTGAAAAAATGGCACCATCTGATAAAAAATAGTAAAAATGTAAATTTTGAAGCCTTGCCAACATAATGAAAGCCTGTTAAGAAAGATTGCATCATTTTATAGTTGAATGGCACTGGGATTAAAAATCGCAGTTTTAATGGGTTTCAATGGGGACATTTTTGTCCAAAAGACCCTAAGTGGGAGTATTTTTTGTACCTAGTGCAAAATAAAATTTTTAAAGTAAATGAAGGTGAAATATTAAATTTCCAATAAAAATGCACACCTGTGGAAAATTTTATGCAGTTAACTTTGCCTGTGTTAATGCTATCAAAAATACAAAACTGAAAAGGACAAAAATGTCCATAAGGTCGCACGAGGGTTAATTTAGCTGACAGTTTATTCCCACATTGTATTGTGTAGTTGCATGCAATACAGAAAAATTCTACAAAACACAAAAATTACATTTCTTCTTCATGGACCACTTAACCAAGATTCATCCATCTATCCATCCATCACTGCAAGCTTCCATCCAGCCACCATCCATCCTTCCAAGCTTCCTTCCATCTTTTAACTGCCTAGCAGCTCATAGCAAACAGCACCCCTTAGAAACCACTTGGCAACACCTTTTCAACTGTCTAGCAACCATTCAGTACATATTGTCAACTGACTAGCAACCAGTGGTGAATTCTTAGTGCCATTAAAGCCTTCTCTGCTGGCCTAGCATGTCTAATAAATAAATATTTTTTCTTCCTTTCATTCTCCTTCACCTTTTTGCCTATTTATTTTCAATTGGTTTCCATTCCTAATTCATCTAAAAATGCATATCTAACAACAAATAGTTTAACCAATCAGAATTTTTTCTTGATGTTTACAAGCGAAGCGTGCCAACGTTTCACAAATCGCATGCCTAAAGCCGAGCGCTTCCTAAGCAGTATGTGAGTCTGAGCTCTACCACGATAAGCCTTAAGAATTTCTACAGAATCCTCCAACATTGCAAGTGAATAGGCATCGAAAGTCATCAGCCAATCAGATTGATTTATTTGTTCTTGGTGGGTGTGGTCTTTAGGATATGTCCCAGTTGAAGACTTCTAGCTGGCCTTGAGTGATGCAATCATGCTTTAAGTGATATAAATAATTTGAAAGCGAAGAGCGCGAGATCTAGCTGACAAGTCTGCTGTCATCACTGCTGTTATTGCCGTTGAGAGAGATCTTTATGGATTTAAAAACCTGAGATGTAAACAGGAAAGGAGGGCTAAATTGGTAAGTGCTTTTTGCATTATAGCAACATCAGGGGTTTTCTAAGTGTAAATTAGGCTGGCTGGAGCATTCAGAGTCAGTTTAATTTTTGAAAAGTAACCGTGCACCCTTCCGAAACAAATTATTGAAAGCAACATTTAGATGCTTTTCCTGGTATTAGACCTTGTTGGTTTTGGCTTTCGTGCTTGGAAAATTTAAATTGGTATTATTATTTGGCTGCAATATAATGTATGATGTCCATAGGCATAGGGTGTCTTATTAATTTGTATAATATTGTTTTCTTAATGGCATGAATCGCACTGAAGGCCAAGACTTTAAAATGCACAGGCTGCCACTGAGAGCAACCATTCAGAACACCTTTTCAACTGCCTAGCAACAACCTAGAAACCAATCAGATCACCATTGCAAGGCATTTGCATCTGTTCTCAAACTACACAATATAGGCTTATATTGCCAAACTTCAAATACAGTATCTCTTTAAACTGCAAAAGTATTTAAGTTCATACAACTTTTTTAAACTTTAGAATTCAAACTAACCTTCAATCTGTTCCAGACATATTTGTTAAACCAACATTCAGTGTCTGTCTTGACAAACTCTTCTTTTCTAGTTGTAAATTGTAATTATATATGCTTTCCAGTAAAATACCTTTCTACTTGCTGTTCTCTGCACTGTTGACCTTTTGCAAACTCTGTAAAAATTGTATATCAGTCTATTTATTATTTAACAACTAACTTGTTAAACTAATAACCATGCACCAGACCAAACTATGCTCACTGCTTTGAGAAGCTGTAACCTTATTCTATTGCATATGATAAATTCGCACACTATCATTAAAGCTTTGTTTGGTTTACACCATAGGAGACAACACCTTTCTGATAAGTTTGAAGAGTCTGCCATATGGAAACTACTCCGTTCCCTTGAAGATACAGGATCAACAGGGGTTGGGTGCAGAAACAGGTCTTCAGGTGTTTGTATGCGACTGTGCAGGAGGAAATGTGTGTCGTGGACGCCTCCCTTACTTCACCAGACTGGGTCCTGCTGGCATCGGTCTCCTGTTAGCAGGACTTCTCCTGCTGGCCCGTGAGTTTCAATCTGAATCACAAATTTCACAATGAATCGTCTCTAGACAAACAAATCAAATGTAGTGTACTCACAGTTCGGGTCCACTAATCTGACATGATGCAAGGCTAAATTTCGTCTGAGCCTTGAGTCATCCAATTATTGTAAAGTGTATCCTTAAGCAACACCAAATCCTAAAGCAATTTCAAATCCTTTGAGCAGAAATTTAAAAGTTAGAATTTTTGAAAATTATATTCTCCTATTTTCTTCCTGACACAAATCCAAATTGGTTTATTCGCGTGAGGGGAGTTATAATACAATGACTGTAACCGTAGGGCAGTGTTTTGCACTGATTCACCATGCAAAAACTACAATGAGCGCTTAAGCCCTTCATAATACTGTATGTTGTTTTGCAGTTCTACTTCTCTTTTGTTTCCTGTGTGAATGTGGAATCAAGTCCTCACAACACATCCCACTAGACATGCAGGATGAGGGTAAACAAACCCTCATCAAATACAATGAAGAGGGAGGAGGCTCAATCAATAAGGTATGTGCCTAACTTGACAACCTGTGAATACATGTTAGAAACTCTCAATCTTGTTGAAAAGTTATGAAATGAGTCATCTTTTGGAAAGTCTTCAGAAAAAAATGGAAAAAGGAGTGATTGTGTTCAACTGAGCTTCATTGCTTCATCAGAGGTATATTTTCCCATTTCCCTTCTTCATGTGGGATATGTGTTATGCATGTACATAAACGTTTGGGTTGCCAACTGTCTCTTATTAACTGGTTCCTCCCAGTCAAATGATAAAACATCCTGTATTAAAGAAAATGTTCAAGGGGGACCCACACTGGTCTGAAGGTGAAACGCTTATGGGGAACTCAACCCCCACGTCCCGTATTGAAGCGTTCAGAATGTTTGTGTATTGTGTTCTGCAACCCTAATTAAAATTAGAGTCTGTTAATTAGTATATGTGACAAAAATGTTTCACTGTTTACATACAGTTTTTCATCAGTCTGAACATGTCAGTTTTCATTACAATATTTCTGCCAAGTGAAGATAATTGGTGTTTTTGCCTGTAAACATACAGAGAAAAAGCCAAAAGATGGTGTCTATTGCATATAAACATATTAGCTTCATGCCCATTTGCATTGAAAAATCCATATTGGTTGACAACTATGTAATGGATTACTTAGGCTTCGTGTAAACTCGGCTAGTGTCAGGAATCAAGACTTTCAAAAGTGTCAGCAGGGAATTTGCATACAGTGGTGGGAACATGTTCACCTAAAATTCTCTGCATTTTTATGTTGCGCAACAACAAATATCTCAACACTAGGAAAACACTTGTAATTTAAAAGCAGAGCAGGTGATGCATAATATTTAATTGCTTATTATTTTTTCTTTTTATTTCTCTATGTCTCTACCTCTCTTCTCCTCAGCCCGAGCCAATACCCACTTCAAGCTCTGTTGGTTTGAAGGAAAGTTCAAAAGCAATAGCTTCTGCACTGGTACATAGATTTATTTAGCTATTTCCCCACATTGCTTTTCTCATTGGCTTAATGCCTATATGGCACAAAGCAAATGTTTTAGTGTTATCTGCTGTTCTTCGGTTTCATACATTATGCAAAACCCAAGAAAAGTTACATGCAAATAAGAAGGAACAAGTTCCTACATCTTGCATGCAATTCAGACACATGAAAACAGGTTGTTGGCCCAAATGATCAAAGGTAAAATTGTATTACACTTGGGTTATCAACCTGTATTTGCGGTTTCTGCCTGACAAATTTAGTGTTACTCAAATGGTGATACATTTCAGTCTAATACAGTAGATCAACATTGCCATGTCTTGCCATTTGAGGGAATGAAGATATGACTTTTGTGTAATAGTTTTCTGTTCTATTGTCTTAAAGGAATAGTTTACCCAAAATGAAAATCATAATTTCCTCCCACTAATGTTGTTTGAAACCCATATGTCTGACTTTTCTTCTGTGGTTTACATAAATAATGGTGAGCATGATTCAGAGGCTGTATTTTTTACTATAATAAGTTATAATAATAATAATACGCTACTAACAACCTGCATATTGCCATTTTGCCAGCCTGAATACTTCTTTACCAATGGATACAGGAAGGGTGAAAACGGTACTCTGAGAGGCCCTGAAGGGGTGAGTGTTAAATCAACTGTATGTTTGTGTTTAGTGCCAAGAAATAACCATAGCTCATACTGTTCTCATGTATGGAAAAACTAACTATAAGTCAAGGTTTATCGTCCAAAAAATTATAATACTGTGGTACATGGTAGCCCATTTAAAATTTAGAAGAAGGTTGATACAGTATGTTGGAAAAAGTTTGTTTATTTTCCGAGCTTAAGCAGCTGAATTCTGGATTTCATTACAGATTTTTATATTATTAAGAGATTAATCATGGTTTTATCATAATTGGGGACACAAACCAAAACCTCTTTTAATATACATGAAGTTATTTTGTTAGTTGTATTCATTATCTTGCAAATTAATTAATAATAAACCCCTTTTTCAGGACACTGTATTTTAAAGATAATTTTGTAAAAATCCAAATAACTTTACAGAGCTTTATTGTAAGGGGTTTAAACAATGTTTCCCATGCTTGTTTAGTGAACCATAAACAATAAATGAACATGCACCTGTGGAACGGTCATTAAGACACTAACAGCTTGCAGATGGTAGGCAATTAAGATCACTGTTATAAAAACTTAGGACACTAAAGAGACCTTTCTACTTACTCTGAAAAACACCAAAAGAAAGATGCCCAGGGTCCTGCTCATCTGCGTGAACATGTCTTAGGCATGCTGCATGGAGGCATGAGAACTGCAGATGTTGCCAGGGCAATAAATTGCAATGTCCATACTGTGAGATGCATAAGACAGTGCTGCAGGGAGACAGGATGGACAGCTGATAGTCCTCGCAGTGGCAGACCATGTGTAACAACACCTGCACAGGATCAGTACATCTGAATATCACACCTGCTGGACAGGTACAGGATGGAAACAACAACAACTGCCTGAGTTACACCAGGAATGCACAATCCCTCCATCAGTCCTCAGACTGTAAGCAATAGGCTGAGGGAGACTGGACTGAGGGCTTGTAGGCCTGTTGTAAGGCAGGTCCTTACCAGACATCACCAGCAACAATGTCAACTATGGGCACATACCCACCTTCGCTAGACCAGACAGGACTGGTAAAAGTGCTCTTCACTGACGAGTTGCAGTTTTTTTTCTCACCAAGGTGGATGGTCAGACTCACGTTTACCATTGAAGGAATGAGCGTTACGCCGAGGCCTGTACTCTGGAGCGGGATCGATTTGGAGGTGGAGGGTCCGTCATGGTCTTGGGCGGTGTGTCACAGCATCATCGGACTGAGCTTGCTGAAATTGCAGGCAATCTCAATGCTGTGCGTTACAGGGAAGACATCCTCCTCCCTCATGTGGTACCCTTCCTGCAGGCTCATCCTGATATGACCCTCCAGCATGACAATGCCACCAACCATACTGCTCGTTCTGTGCATGATTTCCTGCAAGACAGGAATATCAGTGTTCTGCCATGGCCACCGAAGAGCCGGATCTCAATCCCATTGAGCACGTCTGGGTCCTGTTAGATCGGATTGTGAGGGCAAGGGCCATTTCCCTAGAAATGTCCGGGAACTTGCAAGTGCTTTGGAGGAAGAGTGGGGTAACATCTCGCAGCAAGAACTGGCGAAACTGGTGCAGTTCATAAAGAGATGCACTGCAGTGCTTAATGCAGCTGGTGGCCACACCAGATACTGACCCAGCCTTTGTTCAGGGACTCATTATTCCATTTCTGTTAATCAGTCTGTGAAACTTGTTCAGTTCATGTCTTAGTTGTTGAATCTTTTTATGTTCCTACAAATATTTACACATGTTAAGTTTGCTGAAAATAAAAGCAGTTCAATGTGAGAGGACATTTCTTTTTCAGGTGTGTGTGTGTGTGTGTGTGTGTGTGTGTGTGTGTGTGTGTGTATAAAATACACACACACTCAGTGGCCACTTTATTAGGTACACCAGTACATCTATTTATTCTTGCGACTATCTAATCAGCCAATCATGTGGCAGCAGTGTAATGTATAAAGTCATGCAGATACAGGTCAGGAGCTCAGTTAATGTCCAGTTATTTTGACCGTGGCATGATTGTTGGTGCCAGACGACTAGCGACTGATATGTGTGATAAAACCAGCCCATAGTGCAGAAACAATTATGCCACAGTATATACTGTGTATATATAAACTGCATTTGTATTCCTCTTTAATATACAGTACATATTCCTCCGCAATGTTCAATCCATAACAGGGTGGATATTTCAAAACTAAACTAGAGGTAGATTTTATTTAATTTGAGAGAGAGAGAGAGCGCTAAAGCACATTAAATGCATTTGTGGGCATGTTATAACATTTAGATTTTTGACAATAGAGTTTGAATTAGCGAGCATTCCGTTGGCCTGTTTGAACATTCCTTCAATGTAATGCTGAATCAGAGATTAATTAGCTGAGATGGCCACTTCTCTTAAAATGAATGAATGAAATTTGAACCCTCAAGGAAGTCTCACCTTAAAGTTAAAAGAGCCAATCACCTTTTAGATACAGACATCATCAGTTAATCAACTTTAGAATGTGCATGCGCATTAGCTAAACAAGCAGTGAAAATTTAGTCTTTTAGTGTAATCTGAGGTAAAGGAGCACCATTTATGATTTTATTGCTGATTTGAAATTCTTTGATCGTAATCTTGACCAACCGTTTTTGAAATTTCTGTCTTTCTCCAATCAAGTAGATATGATTTGCACTGTCATGTGTGACGAAGCAGGCAAAGAGCGAGGATCTAAGTGCAGCTTTATTAAAAAGAACTGTGGCAGCTCTGTGGTTTGACAGGGGAAGTGTAAACTGAAACTCAGATTTACCCCACTAAAATGCTCGACTACGCCACCCCAGAGGCAACATTACCAGGGAATCGCCTTTCAAAATGATTTAAAGCACACAAGTTCGGTTACGGCTGAGTCAGGGTCACAAACAGAGGTGTAGTACAAAAATAATTTTATTGACAACCATTAAACAGCATGTACCAATAGTCAAGTATAAAAAGGATATCACACACACAGTGCTACATCTGCTCCAGGGCTGGGAACCACTCGCCTATTCTCAAGAAACCACGGCAACCACACGTGCACTCACACTGCAACCCCAAATGTGAAGAGGAGACCGCCACCAAACGGAGAGAAAGGCTCGTCCACACACACACACACACACGGATCTGGGTCCCCGACCCCCTGGAGAGAGAGAGCGGAAATACCAGTTAAACATACACACGCATTCTCCTAAAACTTGGTACTAAAAAGAAAGAAACATGCAATCATAAACGTACATAAAACCTTAATGAAAAGAAAATAATAAATTCACAACTGAATGAATTCACAAACTGGGTCAAAGAGAAGTTACTTAATGACTGATTGAATTTACTGGTTAAACAATTAATCTGATCACAAAGAAAACTCAGCTAACCCACAAGAAAATAATAATAAAAAAAAGATAAATACACAAACGTGTTGACAAAAGAAAATATGAAAAGAAAATACACATTCAAAGCCAAGCCAACAGAAATCAGAATGTTAAATAAACAGATTCACAGAAACTTGGCTAGCACGAATAAAGAAAATAGGTTCACAAGAATGAATCGTCAACCATTTGAAATGTACCATAACTCATTCACAAATATCAAAAAGAAACAAAAGGAAATAAACCAATTAAAAAGAAACATTAAAACACAAAATAACTTTCCATCTCGACAATGGCTATTGAATGGTCAAACTGTTTCGTGGATTTATGGAGGAAGAGAGAGAGGTACGATGCCGAATCTGCGACACACCAGGCGGCCACTCCAGCAGATGTTTAAAGTGTCCAGCTTCGGAACTCGCACATAATAATCGACAAAGGCCACACAACAGCACGTGAGCACTGATCACAGGCAATGCGCAATCGATCTGATGGTCTGCAGCCCCCTGTTGAGAGATTCAGCATGCTTCAAGCGTCGTCATACGAGGATTCATCCGCTCAAATCCAGACGATAAGAACAGCAAACAAAGAAAGCAGCACTAGCGACAGAGAGCAGCAAACAGAAAGCCCACTGCAACGTCTCGGACTCTCGGTTTGAACTTGCGGTACACAGGTGATTCAAACTCAGAACACTAAAACATCCTATTGCAACGCACGTTGCTATAATGTGTCACCGGAGTCCTCAGTCCACGCAGACAAACACTTCCGTGATGCACCGGAAATGGATAACGTCACTCATGACGATGGGACGCACATCCCAAAGACGCTACCGCGCTGCTTTTATGGTCCAAGTAAATCATGTGAACTAGACAAGCAAAACATGCAAGAACTGACAAATAAACTGGGGAAAACCTTAAATACACAGGGGAAACAAGGAACACCTGGGGAAACGATTAGGAAATGAGAACCAATCAGGGGAAAACCAATCATAAAATGAAACTATAAAGGACTACAAAAAACCTAACAGGAAACAGGAACTAAACTTCAACATAAAAGAACAAAAGACAACAAGGAATGTGACAGAGCCCCCGCTCTAAGGAGTGGATTCCAGATGCTCCAAAAAACTAAAAAAAAATCGCCCACGGAGTGAAATGGATAACATGAGGCTCGGGGGTGCACAAGGGGCAAGGAGAGTAGTGAAACATGGCAAGGTTAGGGAGCAGATCAGGCGAATGGACTGGAGACCAGAGCTGACCTGGCGGATGGGCAGTATCAAGAGGCGTGGGAGGTGGACAGAGAGAGGATCAGGAGGCCTTGGAGGCAGCCATAGGACAGGGACTGGCTCAGGGGGCCTGGGAGGACGCCACAGGACAGGGACTGGGTCAGGAGGCCTGGGAGGCGTCCACAGGATGGGGACTGGGTCGGGGCCTGGGAGGCGGCCACAGGACGGGGACTGGGTCAGTAGGCCTGGGAGGAGGCCACAGGAGAGGGTCAGGAACAGACTGTGGTTCGGCTGAGCCATGAAATGAAGCAGATTGAGGCTCGGCTGTGACGTGGCATGGAGCAGACTCTGGCTGTGGAGCCATGGAAAGTGGAGTCATGGAGGAGACTGGGGGCGGGGCCATGGAATGTGGAGCCATGGAGGACTCTGGGGGTGGGGCCATGGAAGGCGGAGACATGGAGGACTCTGGGGGTGGAGTCATGGAAGGCTCAGAGGAGACGTGGAAGGCTCTGGAGACAGAGCCTTGGAAGGCTCGGGAGGCAGAGCCGTGGGAAACTCGGGAGGCGGAGACTGAGAAACAGAAGCCTTTATTCTTCTCCTCCTCCGGACGGACGAGGCTGGCAACGCTGGCGACCGTGGCAGGCGTGGGCGTTGGCCGTAGCAGGCGTGGGCTCTTTGGCTGTAGCAGGTGTGGAAGGATGAGGCATTGAAGGCTGGGGGGCGACCACTGTGGGAGGAGATTTAAAGCCCACTTCCTCTACACCCGCAGTGAAAGGAGAGCCGCTAACTCGCAGAGCCTCCTCCCCGAATTCGGCGAGCGTCCAGTGAGGATCCGCTGGAGGTAATGGCTCCTTTAGTGCACTACTGAGACCCGCCTTGAAGAAAACCACCAAAGAGTAGTCTGGGTAGTGCACCAAATTCGCCAGCTCTAAAAACTCACGGACGTGATCCTCAACTGGACGGTCCCCTTGCTCATGGAAGAGAATTCTGACAGCCACTAGATCCATCTTAGGTCAGTTCTTCTGTGACGATGCAGGCAAAGAGTGAGGAGCTAAGTGCAGCTTTATTAAAAAGAACCAAAAATTCGGAATTAAGAAATAACAGGAAACCCAGCACAGAGCATATCAAAACATGCAAGAACTGACAAATAATCTGGGGAAAACAAAGGCTTAAATACACAAGGGAAACAAGGAACACCTGGGGAAAAAATTAGTGAATCAGGGGAAAACCAATCATAAAATGAAACTAAAAAGGACTACAAAAAACCTAACAGGAATCAGGAACTAAACTAAACTTCAACATAAAAGCACAAAAACAAAAGACAACAGGGGATGTGACACATGACTGGAAATAGCCTCCCAAGAGCATTCCAAAGATGGCTGAGAGTGGACTGACTTGCTAGAAAGACTTTGGCTAAATCCACATTAATCCGGATACATTTGAAAACTGTGTTTTTGTTTTCGAAATGCTCAACGTCCACACTACCGTTTTCAAACATTTTCCATAAATTGCTTGCTCGTCCACACTGAAATGTATGAAAATTGAACGCTTCAGTCTCCTTACTATGCATGCAAAAACTTGCCGTTCCATGTGCAATGTGAAACTTAATTGTCCCCATTGTCTTTCCATCACCATTCGATGGAAGGTCAAAATGTAGAGAAAAAGATGTGTTTTCAAACGAAAACGTATTAATGTGGACATGGCATTAGTCTATGGGATTTTTCAGATTTTTTTTATCACCTGCTGTGTGAAAACTGTTTAACTGATCAGTTAAAAAAGACATGGCACACTATTCCAGAACATTCTGAAGGTCTGCGCCAAGTTTAGTGGATGTAGTTGAAAGCCTGTAAAGAAGTTCATGCTCACGGCAAGGAAGAGGCGAGAAACTGGCTTGACATACAAATAAAGGTTTAATGGTAAACTCAAAAGACAAACACAAACACATAAGACGACGGACATGTCCGTAAGGATCTCTCTCTCTCGCACCGCCCTCTGCAGTCGGCCTTTATCCCTCTCGGTGGCTTGATTAGCCTAATACGGGACCGGGCGTGTTGAGTCACGACCCGGCCCCACCCTCCACCATGCCACAAAGCCCTAGAAGGATTTTGGTCTGGGTAAAGGGATTAAAAAAAAAAAAAAAAAAACTAAACAAAGTTTGTAGATTGTCAAGCCAACATATTAAGATATATACACTCACCTAAAGGATTATTAGGAACACCATACTAATACTGTGTTTGACCCCCTTTCGCCTTCAGAACTGCCTTAATTCTACGTGGCATTGATTCAACAAGGTGCTGAAAGCATTCTTTAGAAATGTTGGCCCATATTGATAGGATAGCATCTTGCAGTTGATGGAGATTTGTGGGATGCACATCCAGGGCACGAAGCTCCCGTTCCACCACATCCCAAAGATGCTCTATTGCAGGGGTTCTCAACTGGTCCCACCCTGGGACCCACATTTTCCCATGGTCATTAAGTCGCGACCCACTTTTTTAGAATTCAACCAACAAAATTTATTTTTCAAAAATAACTGTTAAACACTCATATATCATCTTTTTAAAAACATAACCCTACATACATGCATATATTATCCCGTGCAACGTGCATTTCAGAGCATATTAATAAGTAACTGGACCCTGACAACCGCATGTACAAAAGTTAATTAAATAAATAAGGCCACATAACAAGATATTTTTACTCTATTCAGAGCAAATTAATAAGAAACTAAGGAGGACCATGACAACTGCATGTACAAAAGTGAATAAAATCAATGTCAAAATCACTCAAAATAAAGTTTTCACCTAACCAGGTCATTTGTGGGAGTTAATGAGACAATTGGGGATGTGCTTTACTCTTGATAAGAGTTTCAAAGTCTGGGGTGACAGTAGACAGAGCTCAGTTCATGCTCAGTGTCCAACCTGTTTCTCTGCTTTGACTTGAGCTGGACCAAGGTAGAGAAGCCACTTTCACACAAATAGGTTGTGCTGAATGGTAAGATCGTTTTGACTGCTAAAGTGGCGAGGGATGGATACTCAGTCATCACACCGCTGCACCAGAAGTGGGAAAGGCTTACCTCACCAAATCTCTTTTTCAGTGTCAGGTCACATGACAGGTCCACCAGCTGATGCTCTTCGTTGCTTGGCAACGTGATGTTATCCACATTGATACCGAAGGGGTCGCGTATCCAGTCCATGGTTGTTTGTTTCTCTGGGAAGTAGTCGTCAAACCGAGCTTGAAGTTTAGTGAGACGCGCCCTTAAAGTTTGTTTCAAGTTATTTTTGCCCGCACTGTGATGCAATGCGGTGAGCTACTAGGTAAGATGCCCGAAGAGCTTGTTCTTGTTTGGAGCAAGACGCTGTCAGACACTTTTGTGATGCCCTCAGCTCCTGGAGACGTCTTTGAAAAAACTCCACCGGCTTGTCTTTCGATGCGGGATGTTTGGTTTCTAAATGGCGCTTCAGTTTGGACGGTTTCATGCTCTCATTGGCAAGCACTTCACTACAAAGCACACACTGGGGTTTCTGTCCCTTTTTATCCTCAATGTACGAAAATCCATTTTTTAAATAGTCTGGATCATATTTGCGCTTCGCCATCTCGAATCTGAATGTCAAAACAACGTAAAGACAGGATGGTTACCATGGCGATGGTTAGTAAACTACCGCACGTCTCTGACAAATGCCTGTCAAAATAAACCTTTAAAAACCAAAATAAAAGACCAATCAAACATGAGACGCACATTAAATTTTTTTTTTTTTTTTTGACCAGCTTACCGAGACCCACCCAAAACAGGTCTGCGACCTTGGTGTTTTGGGTCGCGACCCACCAGTTGAGAACCCCTGCTCTATTGGGTTGAGATCTGGTGACTGTGGGGGCCATTTTAGTACAGTGAACTCATTGTCATGTTCAAGAAACCAATTTGAAATGATTCGAGCTTTGTGACATGGTGCATTATCCTGCTGGAAGTAGCCATCAGAGGATGGGTACATGGTGGCCATAAAGGGATGGACATGGTCAGAAACAATGCTCAGGTAGGCCGTGGCATTTAAACGATGCCCAGTTGGCACTAAGGGGCCTAAAGTGTGCCAAGAAAACATCCCCCACACCATTACACCACCACCACCAGCCTGCACAGTGGTAACAAGGCATGATGGATCCATGTTCTCATTCTGTTTACGCCAAATTCTGACTCTACCATCTGAATGTCTCAACAGAAATCGAGACTCATCAGACCAGGCAACATTTTTCCAGTCTTCAACTGTCCAATCTTGGTGAGCTCTTGCAAATTGTAGCCTCGTTTTCCTATTTGTAGTGGAGATGAGTGGTACCCGGTGGGGTCTTCTGCTGTTGTAGCCCATCCTCCTCAAGGTTGTGCGTGTTGTGGCTTCACAAATGCTTTGCTGCATACCTCGGTTGTAATGAGTGGTTATTTCAGTCAAAGTTGCTCTTCTATCAGCTTGAATCAGTCGGCCCATTCTCCTCTGACCTCTAGCATCAAGGCATTTTCGCCCACAGGACTGCCGCATACTGGATGTTTTTCCCTTTTCACACCATTCTTTGTAAACCCTAGAAATGGTTGTGCGTGAAAATCCCAGTAACTGAGCAGATTGTGAAATACTCAGACCGGCCCGTCTGGCACCAACAACCATGCCACGCTCAAAATTGCTTAAATCACCTTTCTTTCCCATTCTGACATTCTGTTTGGAGTTCAGGAGATTGTCTTGACCAGGACCACACCCCTAAATGCATTGAAGCAACTGCCATGTGATTGGTTGATTAGATAATTGCATTAATGAGAAATTGAACAGGTGTTCCTAATAATCCTTTAGGGGTGGGTGTGTGTGTGTGTGTGTGTGTGTGTGTGTGTGTGTATTTTTTATATATATATATATATATATATATATATATATATATATATATATATATATATATATATATATATATATGCATGCATGCATGCTAGGGTCAGTGCATTGAACCTTTCAGTCCAATATTTATTTGTTACATATTGTAGAGTTTTGAAGCCTAATAGATTTCACACAAAGTAGGTGGAATGTATGTGAGAAGTACTATCAAGATATGATAAAACATCAAATAGGTAACATATCAAAAGGAGTGTTCCGATTTTCTTACAGTGTTTTAGTACTCAAGAACGGTCTTGGTCTTGAGACCACTTTTTAAAGGTCTCGGTCTCGTCTTGGAACCGATCACATTTTTATTCAGTCTTGTCTCTGTCTCAGACAAAGAGGAATTGGTATTTTATTTCAAGACCTTTCAAGACCACAACTGTGGGGATATCACTAAATTGCCTGTGCATTGTCTGATTTATTTGTTAACATAATTTCTGTGATTGGATGTAAAACTTCCTGCTTCAAATGCAAGCAATAACTTGACATTTCTAATTTTAAAATGTTGTTACTGTAAATGGCTGTCAACCCTCCCCATCCCCCTTCATGCACTACAAGAAAGTGAATATATTCTACTTTTAAGTTTCCAATTCTGCCAGATGTTCTGTTTATGTTTTAGCCTGTGTGATCCCACCCACTGCCCACTCATCAATAGTATTTTGACACCGCCGGGTTGCCAGATATGAACAAGTTTGCAGGCAAACAATGCGTGCTGCAGCCATGGAAGCCAGCAAATGATCTGGATCAGAGATAACCGATTCCACCCAACCTAAAAAGCCTTGCCATCCACCTAAAAAACCCCTATGACCAGAGGCATAGTAAAACAAAGATAACTACTGCCTTTGGAAGATGGAGACAGCTTAAAGCCCAGAAATCCTTTAAAACGGATACTGAGTTGGCTAATTTGCATGTCAACATTCTGGCAACCCGCATAAGCTTTGAGTCTGGGGCGGGGAAGACAACTCTCCAATATTTTGAATTTGGACTGCAGCACCCATTTCAAACGCTTGTTGTCAATCTTATAGCACCTTTTAAACAAGTCTAAAAACATGTAACACAGTAATATGATGTGTAGATTCTCTGTAATCTTCACGGAACACATTTGACATCTGAACCAGTGAATGGAGGCCAGATGGCTGCTCTCAGTTCCAAGTGCCTGACGGATCCAACCTCTTGTCAGTTCGACTTTTGTGAGGATTTTTCTCTATCAACAACGCGATTTTGACCCAGTGTGACCTACAGGTGTGACTTTATTTCCAGAAAATACAGTAAATATATAAATAAAAAATGTATATGCTGTGCCATTGCAAGAATTATTTTGCAAGAACAAATGGTAACGCTTTAGATTATAGCCCGCAATTTACAGAGTACCTTTTTGTAGTAATAGTGTACCTATTAATTACTTATGTGTAGGTATAAGGGAAAAATATGCAAAGTTTGGGAAATAAAGGGGTAACAACCTGGAAAATTACAAATAATTTATACTGTAAGTATTTTATAACTAAGGGGTAACTATTCTAATATTATGTGATATGTTTGACCTACTATGCTAAACAACAATCTCACGTTTGCAAGCAATTTAGCAAGAACATACACTGCGTACCTTATTGTAATAATACATATAATATTATATTATAATACCTAGGCCTGCCTATCTATCCATCTATCTATCTAATAAATCAGATCGATTAGATAGATAGGCAGGCAGGCCTAGGTATTCACATTTTTTTTTTTAACCACAGGGTACATATTGTATTATTACGGAGTACACGATGGAGATTACTGAACAACAAAATTTGAAATCTAGTGAAATGAGTGTTGTGGCAAAAAAAAATATTAACCCACCATTATCACTGCGTAAGAGACACTCTGAATCAAACAGTCTTTTAAAAGAATTGATTCTTGCAAGAAGGACCCAGTCATTACACACATAACCTGTGCCATGAGTGAGACAAAGAAAGGGAGGGCTGAATTGTTTTTATACGTCTTTTCCTCAAGGTCTCCGACAAAAGCAGATCTTTCCCCTCTGCATTCATTAGACACAGGGCATTCCTTTGTAATGACTATTACTGATCACTGAGTATTTAAAATTTCTACAACATGAGTTAATGAGTTTCTGCTATGATTTTATTTAGAATTTTCAATGTAGGCTACTTACCGAATGAAAGTGTATTGCAAACAGTTCATCTCAGCTGCGAGTAATTTTTTAATGGCAAAATATTAAAGGATTTAGTTGGGTCTTCAAGCAAAATTAAAACTAGACAAGCAAAATTAGAACTATTGCAAAACATTTCTCTGTAGTTACTGTGTAAATATAATATTGTTTAACAACTGTGTTGTTACAGTTTAAGTCCAACTTGTTACCCCCTTTTCCATGTAGTTATAGGTTAAGTGCAACATTTGTGAGCTGTAAATTGAAGTGGTGCTTGTTAACCCTTTATTTCCCAAACTTTGCATATCGTTCCCTTATACCTACAAGTACGTACTGTGTAGTTACACTATTAATACAAAAATGTTACAATGTGGGCTATAATCTAAAGCATTACTGAACAAATCTACAGATTGGAAAAGACACAAATTTGTTCCCCGTCTGTCGCTCACTTTCTTGAAGGCCTCGGTTACCTCTGAACTTCAGAAAAGGCCAATGAGAAATATGCAGACAGAATTTGCATGTCCCTCCCCCAGACATAAGGGTATAAAAGGAGGGAATCGTGCATCTGTCCATTCAGATTGTTTCTTCGGAAAAAGAGCATTACTGTTGGATCCTACGGTGCAGTACCAGCGCTTTCTCCCTTCTCTGCACGCCAGTGTAGTCCACGAGCGCTTCGACAGTGTTTCCTTAAAGAGCAAATAGACCTGAAAAAAGGGTATACACATTGGCATTGAACGTCTTTTTAAAGATGTCTTTTCACCTTTGTAGTTCCTGGATACGGCAGATATTTCTCCACTTCTGACGGTCATAAGAGCTGCCTCGCGTTTCTGGGCTGCGATCACAGGCAGGCAGCATTTTATGAATGGTTCATGTTCTCATTGCGAGAACATAACCATGGCAACATTGCGGTCGAGGCTTTCTTTCCTCGGAGAGAAAGCTACTTCAGCCGCCCCCCTGCACCGGGCCTCCTTCCTACGGGATTGGGGTCGGCGCGGCTGGCACTGAAGGTGATTTGGGGAGTGCAGCGGGCTCGGTTTCACCGGGTAAATCCGCACGAACCACCCGCCCCCCCCAGCACACTCGTTTGCTTCTGTCCTCCCTGGCAGATTCCCCTGAGAATGGACCTTCTTTCTCAGGGATGGGGTACCCTCTGGCATCCGCGCCAAGACCTCTGGAACCTCCATGTCTGGCCCTTGGACGGGCTGCAGAAGATCCAAGTAGCCTACCACCTGCTGTCAAAGACACAATCAACCAAGACAGAGCTCCCTCTACCAGGCAGCTTTACACACCGAAGTGGCGCTTATTCGCAAATTGGTGTTCTTCCCGATCTGAAGGCCCGCAGAGATGCACAGTCGGGTCAGTGCTCATGTCTGCAGGAGAGGCTGGAGGGGAGGCTGTCCCCCTCCACCTTGAACGTCTATGTATCCACCATGTCGGCTCACCACAATGCAGTGGATGGAAGGTCCTTAGGGAAGCACGACCTGTTCATACCTGTTCCCCTCATGGGATCTCTACGTGATGCTTTCGGGCCTTCAGAGACCCCCCTTCGACCCACTAGAGCCAGTCATGCTTATAGGCCTCTCCTCGAAGACGGCCCTCCTGATTGCGCTCGCTTCCATCTAGAGGGTTAGGGACCGGCGAGCGTTCTCTGTCAGCAACACTTGCCTGGAGTCTGGTCCAGCAGATGCTCATGTCATTCTAAGACCTTGACCGGGCTACATGCCCAAGGTTCCTATGACTCCCTCAGAGGTAGTGAACCTGCAAGCAAAGCTGCCCCAGGAGGAGGCAGACTCAGCCTTATCATTGCTGTGTCCAGTGTGGGCTTTGCGTACCTATGTGGACCGCACGCAAAAATTTAGATGTTCTGAGCAGCTCTTTGTTTGCTGTGGCAGACAGCGGAAAGGGGCGCTCTGCCCCCCGGTCGCTGTGTTTGTAGCAACTCCTTCCTCGCTAGGTAGGATCTACCACCGCGCCACTTCCACATGTGGCCTGAAAACTCATGTGACATATTCGCCACATTTAACCTCCCCCCTGCCTGGACAGGATGTTGTCTCCTCGGGGTCTTTTTCCCTTGAAAGAATAGGAGTTGAACACCTTCCCCAATGCGTGTTAGTGTTAAATGGCTCCAGCCACTTTAACTCTATGTGAGAAACATAGAGAGAAAGGCATGGCTGGCGGGGCCTGCTCCCATGCTTGGCACATGCTTGTTTTTTATGGGGCGTTGTGGAAGGGTATGTGCAGTCTGACGCAGCCTGCTGCTTTGGCACGCAACTGCCAGCCCACACCTGCATCAGCAGTTGACGTACACGGTTCGCATGGCGTGATTGAATAGGGACCCCTAGTGTTGCTTCATTCGACACAATGTCGAGTGAGCGACAGACAGGGAAAGTCTAGGTTTCTATTGTAACCCTCATTCCCTGATGGAGGGAACGAGACGTTGTGTCCCCCCTGCCACGATGCTGTACCGAGCCACTGTAACGGCCGAACCTCATTCTCGGCTCCTCAGTGCAAAACCTGAATTGACAGATGCACGATTCCCTCCTTTTATACCCGTATGTCTGGGGGAGGGACATGCAAATTCTGTCTGCCAATTTCTCATTGGCCTTTTTTCAAGTTCAGAGGTAACCGAGGCTTTCAAGAAAGACCCCTAGTGACGCTTCATTCGGCACAACGTCACGTTCCCTCCATCAGGGAACAGGGGTTACAATAGTAACCTAGACGTTAGTTGTTCATTATCCAACTAGTGCTCTTGGCATCTGTGACCTCATTATACAGCTTACCTCTGTTACTTGTGTTTTTTGCATTGCCAAATTTCAAACATTACGAGTTCACGTTACTAAGACAGTCAGAAAACATGGACAAGTTCTTGAAAAGGAAAACTATCGATGATGGTTATGTGTGATAATCGCAATGAGTTCATCTGTAAAAGTGTCCAAAAGAAAACACACAGCAGTATGTAAATTCTGCACTGCAATGCTTACCAAGACGGCTGAGATCATGTCAAATGTTTTTCAGCACTTAGAAATGAAGCATAAAGAAAGATAAGCTGAAAAATAAGTCTAAGTGATGCGAGCAAAGCTAGCTATCTAACATTAGCAATCTGCCTCTTGCTGCATTCCATTCAACTCAAAGTCTGATTTTCCAACTTCCTACTGGGAAAAGTGCAATAGAATGCCACTTCAAGTCATGCAGAAATTTATTTATTTTTTAAAGATTTTGCCATGATGCAGGTGTGTGACATCACGCAGTCTTGTCAGCACCAAGGAAGATGTACAAAATAAGTGATAAACCTAGTTAAATAATAATATAAATGAGTCTTTTTAATTTTGTCTTATTAAAGCTTGTTTAATAAACATTAGCAGAGTAGCAGGTGCTCAACATGGTAAATTATACTCTCTTTTGATAATCGTACACCTGTAGTACAAATGCTAGTGTTGCAGATTGTTTTTGAATTGGGTTGTTAGGAGATATCTCTGGTGCAGTTTTGTTACCTTTTAACGTCATCTTCCGAGCATCTGGCATTGGAATGCCTTTAGTCAGAGATCGGATATATCAAGTGGAATATCCCACATCCGATTTGAATGGAATGCAGCATCTGTACCTAAAGTCATCTTCACCTCACCAAAAGATATTTAATGAGTATAAGCTATACATATTAGCTACCAGGGCTTGACTGGTAATCTGGCATACCGGGCATTTCCTGATGGGCCAACGCACTTTGGAGCCGATCGGGGCAGACTGCCCATCAGTAGAACCGAGCGGGCCGGTGGGTCGGCCGCAAAAAGTGCCGAATGGGACGCGATAGGTTAATGCAGAACGGACCACAAAACGGATCTGTGATATGCAGAAAAGGACAGCAAACTTTTTGTTTGTATCTGTGACTCAAAAAGTCCCATATGCTGGATACAATTTAATTGCATTTTGTTACAATGTGATGTGTAACATCTATTCACTTGACTATATAATATATGATCATTATTGTTGTTGTATAACAACATTTTGTTATTCCATGGAGGTGATATTATATTTTATTAAGGGATTCACTAAAATAACAACGTTTATATGAAAATATGTGTCCTTAGTATTTTATTACGTACAATGTAGAAATGTTTTGTAAGGTAATCTAAAAGTGCTTAATGTGGTAAAATCAAAAATTACTGTTTTTATGGAAGTAAGAAATAGGATTTCATATGAGTGAATTAAATCCAACTAAAGTAATTTTCACAGATCAGGAAGTAGGTAATTAACATAACAACTGTGCATTCTGTATTCACTTATTACATTGTAGTTCCTGTTTTATAAAAGCAATTATAACTTTGTGCTGCATTGTGAATACACAAACTAGCATGAACTAAACCTTCAATATACAGTACTGTAGCACAGGATCTTGTGATTATGTATTCTTTTAATGTTATCTCTGACAGTACGGCACTCAGTACTCATCGGGGATGTTCCAGGAAATGTCTAATGGTGGAGGTGTGATGAGCATGGTGAGTGACAGTGTCCATCAAACTAAGACATGAGTGTAGAGAGACACGTGTGGGCAGGACAGACTAATGAGTAATAAATTAAAAACAAACACATGGGTTTAACCCAAGGTGTGTTTTCATAAAAAATTTGTGTACTGAGTCAAACAGCTTCACACGTGTCTCTTGTTTCAGGATATATATATATATATATATATATATATATATATATATATATATATATATATATATATATATATATATATATACACACACACATACATACATACATACATATACACACACACATACATACATATACACACACACATACATAAATACAGAGCCCGCATCTCAAAATCATTCAGTCTGTCTGGGAGTACATGAAGAGACCAGTGTACCTATAAGAATTGGTTCCGTTTTGAAGGTGGAGGTTGTCACAACAAACATTGATTTAGCTTTTTTATGTTTACTGAACTTTGTATGACATTAACTGATAAATGAAAACTATTTATGGTCTTATTTCTGAAGACATCCTCACTGCAACATTATTCACAAGTGCCTAAAGTACATTTATGAGATACTGTGTGTGTGTGTGTGTGTGTGTGTGTGTGTGTGTGTGTGTGTGTGTGTGTGTGTGTATTTATATATTTATTTATTTATTGGTGGCCAAAAGTTTGTGTATATATACTTTTAGATTTTGTAAGTATTAGCCTTTATTTAATGTTGATGGACATTTAATAATATATTTTTGTTTGCTAAAGCCATTTCAGAGCCGGTCAATTGCCCGAACAAACACAGTCAGGGTAAGCTATTCATATTATTTAAAATAATAATAAGGAAATAAACTCATATTTAGTGATAATATGTATTAGGTTTATGATAAAATGTTAGAAAACATTTCATATATTACAAATTAAAAAGGGAATTTATTAAAGGGCATTATTCTTTGCCCTATATTTTGAGGCATTTTTGTTACTTTCATTGCCATCTTTTCCTCAAGCACTAATTATTTTTGTCCCAATGGTTCCACTGACACCTAGCTGCATAGATGCAGCATCACACAACAGTAAATGTTCTCAGTTACTGATGCAATTGTAAAAATGTGCTATTCATGGTCAGCATGGTGGCATTCATAAATGTGCACCAGCACCATGTGTAGAATAAAGCAGCTTTTTCTCTAAGACTTAATCTGTGCTGAGTCTTCATCTCATGTGAGTTAATATAAAATTGTTAAAAAAAAGTTTAGCCATTAGCAAAAAAATCACTTAATGCATCTTTAATTAACTATTAAAGACAATACAATGCCAAGTTGGCTAGCTCAGTGTTTTGTCTCTTGATTTTCAGAGTGGAGTGGGTCCGATGTCCCGCACATGCAGCATGGCTCAATCAGATTGGAACCTGGCTGAGCACATTGACAGGGTGAGATCCCAGATGTAATCACTTACATAATTTAATTGCTATCCAAATTACTGTTTACACTTGCACATGGTATGCAATTATTTTCACATTATATTTGCAGGCCAAGCAAACAAAACGTGTCGGTTACGTATGGAGGGAACGAGACTTTGTATCGAAGAAGCGCCAAATATGCCTCTGGTCTATGAAAAAAGGCCAATGAGAAGTTGGCAGACAGTATTTGCATACCCCGCCCCGGACATACGGGTATAAAAGCGGGGAAATACGTCGAGTCCATTCAGGATTTTTCTGAGGAGCCGGAAATGGTCCGGCCACTGAAGTAGCTCAGCGACGTGGCCGGGAGGACACGACGTCTCATTCCCTCCATCAGGGAATGGAGGTTACATACGTAACAGAGATGTTCCCCGTCTGTCGCTCACTTCGAAGCGACACAAGGGGTCCACTTTAAATCACGCCATGCGCTGAGCCGTGTACTGTTGACACAGGAGCGGGCAGGTATTTCACGTGCATAAGCAACCAACTGTGTTTCAGACTGCACGTACCCTTCCCCAATGCCCCAAAAAAGTCATCAGAATCCTTCTGGTTACCCTGAGGGGAACAAGGCGACGTTTGCCAAGCTGGGAACAGACCAAGCCTGGCTGGGCCTCTTTTCTCTCTATGTTTCTCGGCATAGAGCAAGAACAGCCGCGGCCCTTACACGCATCAAGGGAAGGGGGTCTTACCCAGTTTCCTATTCTTTCAGTGGGGAAAGACCCTGCGGAGGCCACACCGGCGAATACATCACATGGGATCCCACCTCCTGGAGGGGGGAGTTGCTACAGCATAGCGACTGGAGGGCAGCGAAAACTGCCTAAGGGAGACGTGGGTCAGCTCGTAAGGTGACCGTACCGTGGAAATACACACAGGAGGAGTCTGCGTATGAGGCCTGATCTGTGGAGCACCTATTCCAGTACAGGGTAGGCTAGGGTACCCGTAGTGGACTGGGTCGGCAAGTTCCTCCGCTGAACTGTGGACCCAAAAGGGGCTAGGGAGGAATCTACCAGGGACCCGGGCGGGTGGAATCTCCTGGGAGAGAAGGCGCACAGTTTTACCTTGGCCGAGGGAAAGGGTGCCAGGCACAAGTGATTCACCCAAGTCAGCGTGTTACCGAGTTCTACCAGCTCAGACCTGAGAAAACACAGGACGAGTGTGACTCAACCCTGAGATTGTAAAATCTCACAAAGGTATTAGGTGTTGCCCAACCCACTGCTCTACACATGTAGGGAGGTGCCTTTAGCCAGTGCCCACGAGGATGCAATACTCCTTGTTGAGTGCGCTCGGACCCGGGGCAGCGCTTGCAGGTTCACTACCTGGTCTCTGATGGGAGGGGTGGGGACCTTGGGCATGTAGCCCGGTCGTGTTCTTATGATCATATATGTGTCTGCCGGACCGAACGCCAGGCAAGTGTTGCTAACAGAGAATACTTGCAGGTCCCCGACCCTCTTGATGGAAGCGAGCGTGACCAGCAGGTCCGTCTTTAGAGAGAGGGCCCTGAGTCCAGCTGATTCTAGCGGCTCAAAGGGGGATCTCTGAAGACCGGCGAGGACCACCGAGAGATCCCAGGAGGGGAACAGGCTTGGCCGGGAGGGTTTAACCTCTTAAATCCTCTTAGGAACCTGATAATTAAGTCATGCTTACCCAGAGACTTGCCATCTACTGGGTCGTTGTGAGCCGTGATAGCGGCTCTTAAGGTGGAAAGGGGAAAGCCTCCCTTCCAACTTCTCCTGTAGGAATAAGAGCACCGACCTAACTGCGCACCTCTGTGGGTCTTCAGCACGGGAAGAAAACCAATTCTTGAACAAGCACCATTTCAGGGCGTAAAGTTGCATGGTAGAGGGGGCTCTGGCTTGGTTGATCGTGGCTACGATGGTAGGTGGTAGACCAGCTAGATCTTCCGCGTCCCGCCCAGGGGCCAGACGTGGAGGTTCCAAAGGTCTGTGTGCGGATGCCAGAGCGTGCCCCATCCCTGAGAAAGAAGGTAGGGGCTGTCACAAGGAGTACGAGGTCCGAGAACCAGGCCCGGGTGGGCCAATAAGGAGCCACAAGGGTGACTTGTTCCTCATCCTCCCTGACTTTGCACAGTACCTGTGCAAGAAGGCTCACTGGGGGAAATCCATACTTGCGCAGCCCCGCAGGCCAGCTGTGTGCCAGTGCGTCTGCCCTGAGGGGAGCCTCTGAGCGGGCATACCAGAGCGGGCAGTGGGAGGTCTCTTGGGAGGTAAACAGGTCTACCTGGGCCTTGCCGAACCGTTCCCAAATCAGCTGGCCCGACTTGGGGTGAAGCCTCCACTCTCCACCGCTCGGGCGAGGACAGTCGCTGAGCGCAGTTCCTGCAACACATCGGGATCATTCGACGACCAGTAAGGCCTGGTGGACTTACAGGATGGCCATGGCGTGCAGGGCGGAAGTGGCCTGTCCAGCGGCGCTGTAGGCTTTAGCAGTAAGCGAGGATGTCGTCCTGCAGGAGTTGTATTGACTGCGCGTCCGCTATCACATTGAGGTTGCTGGAGATGTGAGTGGTGCGCAGCGACTTGAGTTGTACGCCACCTTGGCGATTTATGTACGCTACCGCAGTGATGCTGTCTGACCTGATCAGGACATGTTTGTCTCAAACGAGGGAGGAATGTGGCAGGGCGGAGGGTGGGGACGGGTCGTGATGATACACACCTGGTCCCGTGTCAGGCAAATCAAGCCTCTGAGAGGGATAAAGGCCGATGGCAGACGGTGGTGCGACGAGAGAGAGATCATTTACGGACATGTCCGTCATGTGTGTTTGTCCTTTGTTTTAAGTTTATTATTAAAACATTATTTATGTTGACAAGCCGGTTCTCACCGCCTCCTTGCCTGTATAAATCCTTTACACCTATATAGTGAATGGCAGTTAGTGCACTATAACTCAGCAGTAAGTGAACAAAATTAATGAATTCGGATGTGAGTGTTGGAGGTCTGGGGCTGTCGCAGAAACAACGTCACATATTAAATATTTAAATACTTGGGCCTTGTTATAGTAAGTAATTATTAAGGCCCAATTATAAATAATATAGTAATACAATACATTTTCATTCTGTTTGTCATTTTTAATATATACTGCGTGTTAATATAAAGAGTAAACATTTTAAATAAATTTTAAAATGTATCAGTATGTTGTTGCTATGTTATGTTAATTTAATCAAGTTTAATCATGATTTGGCAAAGTAATTTACTACATTCAGCAAGAAATAAAACATTGCAGGAGTGAAGTAAGCAGTAAACTCCCAGCTCAACATCTTCTCTGTGGTGGATTGTGGGAAATTAACCATTGTCGAGTGTACATCAAATGTACACTTTTAATTAGTGCATTGTGGGTAAGAATGAGTTGTTAAAAGTAGGGAACGAGTGTGTCACTCAGAATTCAGACACTCCTACAAAATATTCGGACACTCAAAACTATATATCGCACTTTATGACCGTGACCAGAGTTGGTGCCCTACATAGGTTGCATACTCTGCATTTAGAGAGTGGCGGTACTGCTGTACAGAACTATTGATCTAAATACTTACAACACTGAAAACTGTAAATACACTGAAATAAGAATCCACACAGGACTTTAAAAGCTATGAAATGCCGAAATAAGGCCTTAATAAAGCATGATCTTACTTTGGTTTATATTTCAGCATTATATATAATGTACTTGTGGGACATTTTCACATTTTCATTATAATAATTACTTGAAATGTTTCCAAACCTCACTTCTTATTGACAAATTCATCCAGATCTGACAATAGCCCTTAAAGGGATGGTTCACCCAAATATTACAATTCTCATTATTTACTCACCCTCATGCCACCACAGATGTGTATGACTTTCTTTCATCTGCTGAACTCAAATTAAGATTTTTAGAAGAATTTCTCAGCTCTTTTGGTCCATCCATATAGCAAAAGAATGACAAATATCGATCTGTTTCTCACCCACACATATCACATCACTTATGAATATATGGATTTAACCACAGAAGTCTTATGGATTACTTTTATACTGCTTTTATGTGCTTTGTGGAGCATCAAAATTTTGGCCTACAGAAATTGTAGTATTTTTTAAAATACTTTTAAAAATCTGAATTTGTGTTCTGCAGATGAAAGGAAGTAATACACATCTGGGATGGCATGAGGGTGAGTAAATGATGAGAGAATGTACATTTTTGGGTGAATTATCCCTTTAAGGGCTCTTGTCTGATCTGGATGAAATCTCTTTAAAATGATAGCTTAGCAATAAGTGAATATTCTGTCACATTTATCTACCCTCGTGTTGTTCCAAACCAGTGTGACACTTTCTATTATGTGGAAAACAAAATATGTTAGGGACTAACAGTCTCGCTCACAATTCACTTTCAAAATATGGAGAAAAAAAAACATTTACTGAAGTAAATAGTAACTCACTACATTCTGTCATTCTGAGGCAAACATTTTGTCTAATATCTCCTTATTGTGTGCATGGAAGAAAGAAAGTCATACAGGTTTGGAACAGCATGATGGTGAATGATGACAGAATTTCCATTAATAATAATAATAATTCTTTAGTACATGTTCAATGTGTATTAGTAATGGAATATAGGGGAGTAAACGTCTATTAGGTCATTTGTGAAAGTTAAGAGTTACTCACTACTTGAGTACTCTTTTAATTGGATACTTTCTTACCCATACACAAGTAATTATTTATGTTAGTACTTTTACTTCTACTTGAGTAATAATTTTTTTTAATTAATTGTACTTTTACTTGAGTAAAAAAAATGAGTTTTTGGCTACTCTACCCACCTCTGTTCATTTGGTAATTGTCTTTATACATAACAAGAGTTCCCAGCAGACTATTCTGCTTTTTGTAATTGAAACTCGGTTCTTAATTCTCTTTATTATCCTAAAAATAAGAGAAGTGACAGATGACTTTTGAGAGATTTTGTAGTGATTTCACTGAAGATATACACTACCAACAGTTTATTTTCTCATGATCTTGAAATCCTTTTGTTCTAAAAGCTTATTATAAAAAGCTTGAAGTTATTCCTGTAGATACATTTTTTGCCCACTGTGCAAAGGAAATTCTATACCATATTTTTTTTTTTTTTTTTTTATGTTTTCTTTTTCTCTAATGGTTGAGGTAGAACAAATAGTTACGGTGGCCAAGAGATGCACAACACAATGAAATTTGCTAAGCAAATAAAAGTTCACAACACATAGGTATTAAGCCACAACACAACAAAATTAAGCTACAACACAAATAAATTAAGCCACAACACAAATAAATTAAGCTACAACACAAAGATTAATAAAGGCCTCAACAAATCGAGTCAAAATTTTGTCATGTTGCCTGGAATACTCAGCTTCACAATACACAAATATCTTAAATGTATTTAAAATGAGGTAACTTAAAATAATAACATAATCATAACATAAATCTGCTTTATTCAAATTGTGAATGTCTTATCACATCTTATACTCATGTAAGCATGTAATACTGCCAACAAAGTTTTAAAAATCTAAACATTATTATTATTATTATTATTATTATTATCATCATCATTGTGTTGTGGATGAATTTGTTTGTGTTGTGGCTTAATATATTTGTGTTGTGAATTAATTTTATTTGTGTTCTGGCTTTATTCGTGTTTTGGCTCAATTTATTTGCGTTGTGAACTTTTGTTTTCTTTGTCATTTTAGTTTACTCTGGGCCACCGTAGATAGTGAATGAAAAATGTCAACAAGTGTCCAGTACACTTACCATATTTTCAATGCAGTTTAGAAAGCATTTCAGGATGCACCTCATGAAGTTGTTTGACAGAATGAAAAAAAAGAAAAAAAGATTTGATTAATATTTTGAGGTTATTGCATAATTTGCAATACTTTAATTTGTGAAATTTTAGAGTTTTGTTGACTTTGCTATTACTCTAAAATTTGTTGACTTTGCTAAATATGGATTAATGATGTATTAATAAAGAATGCACAGGTGTCCAAAAATGTTAATGTAGTGGATAACCTGTAGTATTATAAGCAGATCTAGAAGACATCACAAGGAGGCATCATCAACAGGGATTGTTTGAAGAGAGAGAGAAAACATTCCACACATCAAAATATATTACATTGTATGTAACACTGATTTTGATATTTTTCTTTCCATTATGTTAATATATAGAAAATCTATGGGCTTCCAGAAGAACAAAAAGACTATCCAGAGTATTCCCCACATCAATATTATTATGAAGGAAGAGGCAGTGATTGCGAGTCATTGGATAAGCTGTCCACCAGCAACCTTGGAGATAACCTGGACTTCCTGCAGAACCTTGGGCCAAAGTTCAATGCTCTGGGGGGAATTTGTCAACAGACAATAGAGCGCAGAAATGTGCAAATGTGAAGAGGGATATTCTTTTGAGACTTGTGGAATTCTGCTTTAAATTACTCTATTTTTTATGACTTCTATTACAAGCTTTTCCTCTTGCAAATTACTTTTTCACATATCTTTACGGATAATCCTGTCAAGAATGTAGTTGTTAATTTTTGACTCAATATGAATGAAAAAAAGCATAGGTGTTAAATAAAAAGAGTAACTATTTTAGGGAGAAATGACAGGTCAAATTGATGGGTAAAAGATCAGTTGGGTCATACGTGTTAGGCAGTACCACTGCATGGGAACACTTAACTTTTAAAATATTGAATATGCTATGATTATTTCAATAAAAGGTTACAGCAGACTTTCTGAGAACAATGTTTTGCTCAAGTTCAAGCATTTAAACTTTGTGTAAATAAACAAGTTATAAATAATAATGACAAAAATGGATGCCTGAAAACTAAAGCAATTGCTCAGGGAGGACTTAAATGAGGGTGTACTTAATTTTGAGATTTGTATAATTTATGTACTTATCTTTTGAATGTTTGGTTATTTTACTATATACAGATTGGTTATTATAACAGGTTGGGATGAAACAAATCAAATAAGATATAATATGAAAAGATATTGAAGACAAAGGAAAAAGGAATAAATTGATTACTAATTTAAGCCCAAGACATTTAAAATGTATTATTTTTTAAATATTTCAAATTATTATTTTTATTATTATTTAATAAATCTGCAGTTTTAGAAGTTGACATGGAAGTACAAGACATGGGATTATAAAATATAAGAATATCTTTAAAAGAAGTCATGGGGAAAATGGCAGCCTCCATTTAAAAAAATTAACATGTTCTTTTAAATGTGACATCACAATAAAAGAAAATGAATAGGATCTTTGTGACAAAATAAGGTTTTATGATGAGTTTGACATTATTTAAAATTTATTCAGACACATACAACAGGCACATGAAAATTGACTGCATAACAGGAATGACCCAGTTCATCACTTCGTATGATGACAAAAACAAAAAACGAACACTACACATGAACAAAATAAGACAGTCTAACATTTGGCAGTAATACAGCGTCAATACATTTAGCTCCAATTGTTGTGTACACCTTTTTTTCCCATATTGCTACTTTTTGTAAAGACTGTTCCCCGGCCGGCCGGTTCCGTCGAGTCTAGAGGACGCCTACCCTGGACCACCTCCTCAGTTGCTAACCCGCCCCCTGCCGGGTGTGCGGAGCAAGGTAAGTGCTTTGAGTCTTTTCTCAGCACCAGAAGTCCCGCCGGGTATGTCAAAAATAATCATCCCCTTGGTGCCCCTTGCGAGGAGTTTGGATGCGTGGCTTTCACTTCCCAACCCGTCTCGCTGGCTGGCCCGGACCATCAGACTCGGTTACGCAATTCAGTTTGCCAGGCCCCTCCCCCTTCATGGGCGTCCACTTTTCCGCAGTACACGGCAAACATGCCAAGTCCCTGCGTGTGGAAATTGCCACTCTTTTACTCAAAGACGAGATAGAGCCTGTCCCTCCAACCGAGATGAAGAAGGGTTTCTACAGCCCTTACTTACCAAGAAAGGCGGTGGCTTACGACCAATCTTGGACTTGCAAGTTCTCAACCAAGCGTTGCACAAACTCCTGTTCAAAATGCTCACGCAGAAACACATCTTAACCTGCGTTCGATATCTAGATTGGTTCGCAGCGGTAGACCTGAAGGACACGTACTTCCACGTCTCAATTTTGCCTCGACACCGCCCCTTTTTGCGGTTTGCATTCGCCGGCCAGGCATATAAGTACAAAGTCCTCCCCTTCGGCATGTCTCTATCCCCTCGCGTCTTCACGAAAGTCGCAGAGACAGCTCTTGCCCTGCTCCGAGAAGACGGCATCCGCATACTCAATTACCTCGACAACTGGCTCATTCTGGCCCACTCGCAAGAGTTACTATGCACTCACAGAGACCAGGTGCTCAGGCACCTCAGCCGTTTGGGGCTTCAAGTCAACTGGGAAAAGAGCAAACTCACTCCGGTTCAGAGCATCTCTTTTCTCTGCATGGAGTTAGACTCAGTCTCAATGTCAGCACGTCTCACCAACGAGCGTGCACAGTCAGTGTTGAGGTGCCTCGCCGCTTTCAGGCCAGGCACAACGATCCCCTTCAAACTTTTCCAGAGGCTCCTGGGGCATATGGCATCCTCCGCGGCGGTCGCACCGCTGGGGTTGATGCGTATGAGACCGCTTCAGCACTAGCTTCAGACTCGAGTCACGAGACGTGCATGGTACATAAATCGCCAAGGCAGCATACGCTCCTGCCACATGTCACGACTCGCCCGTCGTCTTCTCCTTTGGAGCCAGCAGTGACTCAAGTCGCTGCGCACCATTCACATCCCCGGCAACCTCAATGTGATACCGGATGCGCTGTCACGACAACGCTTGCCTGGAGGAGAGTGGAGACTTCACCCCCAGTCAGTCCAGCTGATTTGGGAACGGTTCGTCAAGGCCCAGGTAGACCTGTTTGCCTCCCTAGAGACCTCCCACTGCCCGCTCTGGTATGCCCGTTCAGAGGCTCCCCTCGGGGCAGACACACTAGCACACAGCTGGCCGGTGGGGCTGCACAAGTACACATTTCCCCCAGTGAGCTTTCTTGCACAGGTGCTGTGCAAGGTCAGGGAGGACGAGGAACAATTCACTCTTGTGGCTCCTTATTGGCCCACCTGGGCCTGGTTCTCGGACCTCGTACTCCTCGAATTCCCCCTAGGAAGGACCTTCTTTCTCAGGGACGGGGCATGCTCTGGCATCCGCACCCAGACCTTTGGCACCTCCACGTCTGGCCCCTGGACGGGACACGGAAGATCTAGCTGGTCTACCACCCACAGTCGTAGCCACGATCAACCAAGCCAGAGCCCCTTCTACCAGGCAACTTTACACCCTGAAATGGCGTCTGTTCGCGAATTGGTGTTCTTCCCAGCTGAAGACCCACAGAGATGTGCAGTTAGGTCAGTGCTCTTGTTCCTACAGGAGAAGTTGGAAGGGAGGCTGTCCCCTTCCACCTTGAAGGTGTATGTTGCCACTATCACAGCTCACCACGACCCAGAAGACGGCAAGTCTCTGGGTAAGCATGACTTAATTATCAGGTTCCTAAGAGGCGCCCGGAGGTTAAATCCCTCCCGGCCAAGCCTGTTCCTCTCCTGGGATCTCTCGGTGGTCCTCGCCGGTCTTCAGAGATCCCCCTTCGAGCTGCTAGAATCAGCTGGACTCAGGGCCCTCTCCCTAAAGACGGCCCTGCTGATCGCTCTCACCTCCATCAAGAGGATTGGGGACCTGCAAGCGTTCTCTGCTACACTTGCCTGGAGTTCGGTCCGGCAGACACATATGTGATCCTAAGACCCTGACCGGGCTATGTGCCCAAGGTTCCTACCACGACCTTCAGAGACCAGGTATTGAACCTGCAAGCGCAGCCCCGGGAGGAGGCAGACCAAGCCCCTTCATTGCTGTGTCCAGTACATGCCTTGCGTGCCTACCTGGACCGCACTCAGAGCTTTAGGTGCTCTGAGCAGCTCTTTGTCTGCTTTGGGGGACAGCGGAAAGGGAACGCTGTCTCCAAACAGAGGCTTTCCTACTGGGTGGTAGATGCCATCCTACTGGCCTATCGCACCCAGGCTGTGCCACCCCCCCGCGGGTTTGAGCGCACTCTACAAGGAGTGTTGCATCCTCGTGGGCACTAGCTAGGGGCACCTCCCTAGCAGACATTTGTAGGGCAGCAGGTTGGGAAACACCTAATACCTTTGCGAGATTTTACAATCTCAGGGTTGAGTCAGTCTTGTCTAGTATTTTCTCAGGTCCGAGCCGGTAGAACTCGGTACACCCTGACGGTCTGACCGGGTGAATCACTTGCGTTCAGCACCCTTTTTCCCTTGGCTGAGGTAAAACAGTGTGCCTTCTTTCCCAGGAGATCCCACCCAGGTCCCTGGTTGATTCCTCCCTAGCCCTTTTGGGTCCGCAGTTCAGTGGAGGAACTTGCCGACCTAGTCCACTATGGGTACCTTAGGCTACCCTGTACTGGAATAGGTGCTCCACAGGTCAGGCCTCCTACGAGGACTCCTCCCGTGTGTATTTACGTGGTACGTCACCTTGCGAGCTGACCCGCGTCTCCCTTAAGACAGTTTTTCGCTGCCCTCCAGTCGCCGTGTTGTAGCAACTCACCCCTCTTTGAGGCTGGATCTACCACCGCACCATTTTTTCCCACATGTGACCAAGGAGGCCATGTGATGTATTTCGCCACCTTTACCTCCCCTTTTGGGCAGGTGTGGCCTCTGCAGGGTCTTTTCCCCCTGAAAGTATAGGAGACTGGGTAAGACCCCCTTCCCACGATGCCGAGAAACATAGAGAGAAAAGAGGCCCAGCCAGGCTTGGCCCGTTGCCAAGTTGGCAAGCGTCGACTTGTTCCCCTCTAAGGGTAACCAGAAGGATTCCGACGACTCTTTTTGGGGCATTGGGGAAGGGTACATGCAGTCTGAAACACAGTTGGTCGCTTGTGCACGTGAAATACGTGCCCTCTCCTGTGTCAGCAGTACACGTACACGGCTCAGCGCATGGCGTGATTTAAACTGAACCCCTAGTGTCGCTTCTTCGGCCACGTCGCTGAGCCGAGCCACGGCAGTGGCCGGACCATTTCCGGCTCCTCAGAAAAATTTTGAATGAACTTGACGTTTTTCTCCGCTTTTATACCCGTATGTCCGGGGCGGGGTATGCAAATACTGTCTGCCAACTTCTCATTGCCCTTTTTTCATAGGCCAGAGGCATATTCAGCGCTCAAGAGAGACCCCTAGTGTCGCTTCTTCGACACGACGTCTCGCTCCCTCCATCAGGGTACGGAGGTTACATACGTAACCAAGATGTTTTTTATTGCCACTTCAAGGGATAGTATAGTTCACACAGAATGTTTAATTCTGTCCTCATTTTCTCACCTCATGTTGTTCCATAGCTGTATGACTTTCTTTCTTTTATGGAACAAAAAAGGAGATCTAAGACACAATGTTCAGTCTCAGTCATTTCATTGTATGGAAAAAGATGCAATGAACATGAATGGTGACTGATATATTATTACTAATATTTTGCCTAACATCTCATTTTGTGTTCCATGGAAGAAAGAAAATAATAGTGGTTTGGAACAACAAAAGGATGAGAAAAAGTGATGACAAAATGTTTATTTTTGGGCTATGCCTTAAAGATTGCATTTAATCCAAAATTGGATTCATCCAATGATTGGGGAGTTATTTTCAAATAAATTGTCTTGATGGTTTTGGTGTACAGGGTTCTGAGGGCTTGTGGTGTTGTCTGCAATGATTTGTTTTCATTAAAAATAAAAAAAAGAAAGAGTGAAGACCATTTATAGTGGGGTGAAAAATCTTTTGGATCCTGCAATCTTTGGTGGAGATCCACTCGTGTGACACATGCACAAAACTATGATGAACACAAAAGCATGAAAGAGCAAAAATCTTAATTTGGTCCATTGTGTTTTAAGGTATGCCATAAAATCTTTTAATATGACAAAATTTGCATGCTGCCAGGACACAAAGCAAGAGATCCAAATGCAGAGGAACATTTCACAGAATTTAATAAAGTCAATAACTCCGAAGCACAGCAAGGTTGGCAAGCAGAGAGGAACCCAGCACCAACTGCAGTGTAGAGATGATTGGTGAATTCATAGTTGTGTGTGCGTCATGGTAGTATGAAGAGCAGATCTGTGAAGAATCCTCAGGTTAAGAGTCAGTGGGGACAATGGCAAGTGAAGATGCAGGCGTGAGGTGAGTTACTCAAACACACAACAATAATCTTGCACTGAACATGGAACAAAGAGGAGTTTAAATAAGGAGGCAATTAACAAGGGACAGGTGCCTTCAGCATGGAAATGCTGATCACATATACCAGTGGCACATGACATACATGAGGGAAAGATGACCTAAACAAACCGGTGAACTCACCAAGACTATGACAGTACCCCCCCCCCCCCCCTTCTTCAAAAGGGTTTCCATGACAGAGGTGGAACTGATCAATGAGGGCACACTCTATCCCAGGCCGGGACCCAGCATTCTCTCCTCAGGTCCGTAAACATCCCAGTCTACCAGGTAATGGAACCCTCTGCTCCTCCATCTGTCGGTGTAAGCCAGAGTGCCCTCAACTAGGGATGCAGATTAGAATGAAAAAAACGGTTTAATTTTGGACACGTGAAATATGGGATGGATGCGTTTGAGGTAGGGGGCAATTTGAGATGGATCACCACAGGACTAATGAGCATAGAGTTGGGAAAAGGCCTCATAAACTTGGGTCCCAGCTTACGAGAGGGGTGTAAGAGCAGAATTTCCTGGGAAGACAACTAGACCTTCTGACCGCACATGAAAGCTGGAGGCTTAGGCCAGTCTCTTAATATGGGCTCCAGTCCGGAGGAGGACTTCTCTGGCTGCTTTCTAGGTGCAGCGGCCCTTCTGCATGAACACATGTGCGGACGGGACCCGAACATCGGGTTCTTGGGTGGGGAACATAGGAGGTTGGTACATGAGGCTACACTGGAAGGGTGATAACCCTGTTGACAATGAAGGCAAGGAATTGTGGGCATACTCGACCCAGCCTAAATAAGAGATCCAAGAAGACGGATAACTATGGGATATTTTTATTTAATAATTCAGTTAATCTATTTTTGATAATTGAATATGTATGCAATATGCCAAAATGACAATGTGAAATCAATGTACTATGAATAACAGCATTATGAATGTTATTCAACATGTTATAGATATTTAATCAATCATTGATTGATTTAATTATAATTTACACAGTTTAATAATCAAAGTGCAAATCAATGGAAATATGCAACTTAATTCTCAGGAGATTTGCAGTCTCTCTCTCTCTGTATCTCTCTATATGGCTCTTTATGTGAATGATCTTTGTGTGTGTGTGTTGATAATAAAAGGATGATTTAATGTTTTAATAAGAGCAGAGCTGATGTCAAAAAAGGAAGAGGATATATGTGTGTTAATTAGTGCTAGAAATTAGATGAAACACATGTATGTGGGTGGACATATATGTCTCCATCTTACAGTAATGTTTTGTGAAGCCAATGACTGTAATAAGGGAAATCATTTAATATACTAATCAAATTAATGCAGCAAGTAATGATAGTTAGTCAATATGAAACATGTAACCATATGAAGTGATTACAGTGTGTTTTATGCACATAAAATGAAATAGTTATGCTTTTGCCAACATTGAAGCAAAGCTGGGTCGGGATGACCTGCTAGAAGGGAAACGGTGATGACAAAACTAGGGAGGCATAAGATGATTTTATTGGATGAAGTGACCATTGCTCAAAGAGATTAGGAGAACAGAAACTGTAAAAAAAAAAAAGCATGATTCTGAAGTGTAATTTTAGATGCTCCATGGACCATCTCGGCTTTTTTACTCTGAAATAAAAGTCTATTTTTGGAATCACAACTGTGCCTCTGGATACCGCTCTGCTATATTAGCAAGAGGTCTGCACGGGTAGGCATGAAAAGAAAGTCCTACGGATGCCGCTCTGCTACATTAGCAAGAGGGCAGCACAGGTAGGCAAAAATCCTACTAATACTGCTTTTCGTCATGTCGAGGAAGTGAATCGCCGTGAAGGGCTGCTTGGTAGGTCACCTAAGAGATGTGGTAGAATAGTTGCGTTTTAGGATTTTATGTTTTGAGAACTCTGTGTTTATAAAGGCCTTGTGCTTATAAAAAGTTTCAAAGTTTCTGTGTTTGTGAGAGTGTTTGTATCTGTGCCAGAAAGTGTGAAGTGACTGTGAAGTGTGATTGATTGTAAAAGTGTGAATGAGTTCATGAGTCCAGTAGAGTGACTGGAATGTATGATGAGTCTTTAATAAGAAACACAGTGTATGTTTCATGAGCCCTATCAATAAATTGACAGATGTGAATGGAATGTTTCATGAGCCCTATTAATAAAGGGACAGATGTGAATTGACTGATTTATGAGCCTAATATAAAGAGAAACAAATGTTGACTAATAAAGAAAGTTTGTCTTTGTGGAGATACTTAAAGGAGGACACTGGGAATCAGGTTCCTTCACTCATATGAGTAGGCTTTTATTACAATGCATGGCTTGATTGGTTGCCACAATATCCCCACCGCCCGACTCTGGACGGGGAGTCATCCGGACTGCCTACCACTCCCCCCAATTTCTGAAAAGGAAATCAGCAGCAGCCATCTGCATTCCCGGTCTGTGGACCACCTTGATCTTAAACAGCTGAAGAGCGAGATACCATCTGGTAATCTGCGCGTTGGTGTCTTTCATGCGGTGGAGCCATTGGAGTGGGGCATGATCCGAGCAGAGGGTGAAGGCCCACCCCAGCAGGTAGAATCGGAGAGTGAGGACCGCACAATTGATGGCAGGCGCTCCTCCACCTCCACCACCTGTGAAAGAACGGCCCCCAGCCCTCTTTCTGAAGCGTCCATCTGTAAAACAATAGGGAGAGACAAATCGTGTCAATGCAAAAGGCATAAACGCCTGCTGACAGTGCTCCGTCCACTGGACCGGGTCTGGAGCTCCCTTTTTAGTGAGATCAATCAGCGGGCTGGTGACATCCGAATAATTGGGAACAAATCTTCTATATTAGCCAGCCAGCCCCAGGAACTGTCTCACCCCCTTTTTGGTCTTGGGTCTCGGGCAGGTGGTAATCGCCGCAGTCTTGTCAATTTGGGGACGCCCGTGACCTAAGTGGAACCCCAGATACCATACCTCCACCCACCCAATCGCGCACTTCTTTGGGGTTGCTGTGGGTCCTGCTCGTCGCAGCAATCTCAGAACCGCCCTCAAATGCTGCATGTGCCGCTGCCAATCATTGCTGTAAATGATGATGTCATCTAAAAAGGCAAAAGCATAAGCTGTATGCGGTCTGAGGATCCAGTCCATGAGACGCTGAAATGTAGCCGGGGCCCCCAAACAAACGGAAGTGTCACAAATTGGTCTAATCCAAACGGTGTAGAGAAGGCCGTTTTATCATGGGAAATTGGTGACAAGGGGATCTGCCAATAACCCTTCGTCAAATCCAATGTCGAATGAAACCGAGCAGTGCCCAACCGATCGAGCACCGCGAGGCATTGGGTACACGTCAAATTTAGACACCGCGTTGACATTCCTATAATCCACACAGAACCGTACCGACCTGTCACTTTTAGGCACTAGAACAACTCCACTGGACCAGTCACTGTGGGATTCCTCTATTACCCCCATATCGAGCATTGCATCCAACCCTGCTTTAGCTCCAGCAAGACCAAGAGCGCCATTTTTATGAGATACTACAGGCTCAAGCAGAGGACCGTCTTGTGATCAGGAGCCTCCTCAGCCAGGATACCAGCCCCCCTTTGCCCCCGCCCACGTTACAGAAGATGGGGGCAGCGGACGATCCAGAAGCCTTCTTGGATTTGTTTGAGCATTCTGCTGAGATCTTGGGCTGGCCATGTACCCAATGGGTGGCACGTCTCATCCTGTTATTGTCCGGGAAAGTCCAGCTCATGGCTTAACAACTGCCGGCAACAAGCCTCCTAGCATATGCAGACTTAAAGAAGGCTGCAACAGGTTGGTCGGAGTCTGGAAGGTAACCGCCAACTCTTCCGGAGCCTGACGTTGGAAAGATCCGACCGACCTGTGATTAAATTCCGGGAAAATAAGCAAAGAGTGGAGGCCACGGTTAGTTCCTGCCTCCCCCATCCGCTTTGAGAGAATTGGCATGGACCTCGTCGGCCCATTAAAGAGGACAGCACGCGGACAGGTGAGTAGGCTTTTATTACAATGCTTGGCTTGATTGGGCGCCACAATACACCTGCCTCTCAAAACTTCAGCTTCACAGTAAATTAACAATAAACTTTGGATTCTCAATGGACTTCAAATTCTCAATAGACTTCAGCTTCACAGTAACTATTTAGATTAATAATTAACATCAGATTCAGAATCTCTCTCTCTCGTCTGCTGGCGGTGTGGCTCTTTTATGCCACTCTCACTGTGCTCACTGATAATTTAGCTCAGGTGCAAGCGCTCTTACCACTCTAGCTCTCCAGATGGACACTTGACTACACCCCCACTGTCACATTCTTGTATATGTTGAATGAATGTTGGGAATGAAAATGAAAACTCTTGTGAAAATTTGGGAATTAATTTTCTTTGTAAACATAGAAAACATCTAGGTTACTGTTGTAACCCCTGTTCCCTGATGGAGGGAACGAGACGTTGTGTCATGGAAGTGACACTAGGGGTCTCTCTTGAGAGCCTCCGTTGCCTCTGTGCTTTGAGAAAAGGCCAATGAGAATTGGCAAACAGAATTTGCATGTCCCTCCCCTAGATATACGGGTATAAACTGAGGGAACTGTGCATCTGTTTAGTCAGGTTTTGCACCGAGGAGCCAAAAATAAGGTTCACATGTGGAAAATACATCACATGGAAGCCATTATGAGCCACACATGGAAGTGGCGCAGTGGTAGGTCCTACCTGGTGAGGGATGAGCTCTACAAACACAGTGACCGGGGCAGAGGGAGCTGCCCAAGGGAGACACGGGTCTGATGACAGGGGGACTGTACTGAGGAAAATACAACACAGGGGGTAATCTTGATGACCAATACCTGTGGAGCACCTATTCCAGTACAGAGTAATTAATACCCGTAGTGGGTCTGGTCGGGAATTCCTCCGCCAAATTCATGAGCCAGAGGGCTATGGAGGAAAAACATCCAGGGAGCACAAGCTTTTGTGGACTCACCTGAGGATAAAAGCGCACAGGTTTGCCTCAGAAGCGGGAAAAATGCACTATGCGCAACCAGTTCACCCGGTCAGCTGTTCCATGTTTCCGAGGTCTACATGCTCGGACCTGAAGAAACGCAGGCCAGGGCCAACTCAACCGTCAGAGGTTATTGATCTCACAAAGGTATTGAGTGTTGCCCAGCCCGCTGCTCTACCCATGTCTGCTAGAGAGGCACCCATGCCCACGAGAATACAATGCTCCTCATAGAGCGTGCTTGAACCAACAAATGGTCGGGCACGGCCTGGGTCAAGAAGGCCAGTGCAAGGGCGTTGATGACCTTGTGGACAAACCTCTGTTGGGAACATCATCCCTTTCTGCTCCACCACAGCAAAGAGCTTCTTGGTATCGTCTAGAGCTCCGTGTGCAGTCCAAAATTGGTGCACAAAGTATGCACCAGACACGGCAACGAAAAGGCTGGGTCTGCCTCCTCCTGTGGCAGTCTCTTGCAGGTTCTCTGTCTGTCCCTGAAGGGGGGGCCGTAGGAACCTTGGGCATGTAGACCGGGCTCCAGGCAAGTGTCGCTGGCAGAGGGCGCTTGCAGGTCCCCGACCCTCTTTAAGGAAGCGAGCGGAATCAGGAGGGGCATCTTCAGAGGAGGGCCCACAGCTCGACTGAGTCTAGTGGCTCGAAGGGGGTTCTCCTGAAAGTCCACAGGGGGTGTAGAGAGATCCCGTGAGGGGAACAGGCATGACCTCTTAAGGGACTTGATGACCAGGTCGTGCTCCCGCAGGGGCTTAATGTCCACTGCATCACGGTGGGCCTCCCCTCCAACCTCCTATGACGAAACGAGAGCACTGGCTTGACTGCGCATCTCTGCGGGTCTTCTCATCGGGAAGAGCACTAGCTGCGAACAAACCCCATTTTAGGGAGTGGAGATGCCTGGTAGAGGGAGCTCTGGCTTGTTTGATCATGCAGGAGGGCAATGGCATGCAGGGCTGAAACGGCCTGTCCAGTGGCACCATAGGCTTTTGCCGTCAGGGACGATGTCGTTCTGTAGGCCTTGGAGGGGAGTGTTGGACGATCCCGCCAGGTGGCCGCATTCTGTGGGGACAGGTGCATCACAACCACTTTGTCCACCTGGGGGACCTCCGTGAGTAGGTCGGATTCGGGCAGTAAAAAGTGCCCTCCACGACTTCGTCAGCTCCTCGTGCACTTCCGGGAAGAAGGGTACCTGGGGGAGTGTGGCTGTGAGTGGTGCCATGACCTGAGGAACCAATCATCTAGCCGCGAGGTGCATGACGCGAGGGTTTCAGTCAAGCCCCACGCTCATGGAGGCCCGGGCAAGCATCTCGGCCATCTGCACATCCGCCTCAAACTGGGCGACCGCCCCAAAGGTGGCAGTCCAGTCGAGTCCTCCGCGTCAGATGCTGCAACGTACTCTGATGCAGCAGCAACGTCATCATCCAGCCCGGAGGGTCCAAAGGAGATATCAGACTGACCGTGGGGAAAGCCAGTCTCATTTCGGACCCGGACGGAAGCAAACGAGCGTGCTGGGGGGGCAGGTGGTTCGTAGGGTTTTACCCGGCAAAGCCCCGCCCGCTGAACTCCCCAAATCACCGCCATCATCAGCCGGGTCGAGCTCCATCCCGTGGGAGGAAGGCACGATGCAGGGGCCGGCTGGAGTGGCGTTTCCTTTCAGAAAGGAAAGCCACGACTGCAACGTTGCCATGGTCAAGTTCTTGCAGTGAGAACAAGAACCATCCACAAACACTGCCTCTGTATGAACGCGACCCAGAAACACGAGGCAGCGCCTATGACTGTCAGAAACGGAGAGATATCTGCCGTATCTACAAACTACACACAGGCAGAAAAGATTTTCAAAAAGATGTGTCTTTAAAAAGACGTTCAATGCCAAATGTGTTACTCTTTTAGAGAAAATTATACTCTTTTAGAGGATTTATGCTCTTTTAGAAGTGCTGTTGAAGTGCCCAGGGGCGTAGACTTCACAGCCTTGCAGAGAAGAGACAGCTGCTGGTAACGCACCATAAGGTCTAACAGCAAAAGCTCTTTAAAAGGTGAGTGGAGCAGTCGAGAACACCAGCTCACTGGACACACAACAGCTCGGCTCCGAAGAAAAAATCTGACTAAACAGATGCACGATTCCCTCCTTTTGTACCCATATGTAAAGGGGAGGGACATGCAAATTCTGTTCGTCAATTCTCATTAGCCTTTCTCAAAGCTCTGAGGCAACTGAGGCTCTCAAGAGATACCCCTAGTGTCACTTCACCGACATAGAAGGGGAACTAAAAACATTCAGAGATATGGCACTTCAAAGATATCCTGGTTGTATGGAGTTAGTACCAATGATAAAGAATATGGAAGGGTAAATGTAATACATTATAAATTGACAATAGGAAAAATAATAATAACAGAGACAAGGCTGTATCCCATAAAACTAAATGTGCAGGAAAGCTAAAGTTAACTCTTAGCTTCCTGGACAAAATTTAGCCTTGGGCTGTTTGTTTCATGCCATGAAAGAAGTGGTATAAGTAAAAGATTAACTAAACAGAGAGAGCAGCTGTTGTTAATGTTGGATATGTGCCAGATCTTAACTCTTAAACTAGACGAGGGAATTTGTACATTCAAGTGGTATAACTGTGCTTAAAGTTCAGTTAAAGAGTTAAAGTTATAAAGAACTTTAAAGTGATTGAATTCCATATGGGAAATCACATTATCTGGACAACAATAAAGCTGTGAGTCCAGTTTATTAAACAAAAGTCAACTAAGTAATTGGATTTTAAACAAAGGTTGTATTGAAGATAAGTTTGTGTTTTATAAAAGATTTGAAGGTTCTACAGTTTTTGATGTATGTTGTTTGAATGGAAAAAAAGAAAGTAGGGGATGATAGAAGTAGGTTGAAAGTTCTGGAAGAAGCCTTTGGAGATGCTTTGTGAGAAAAGCAGTTAATATAATTAATTATTATAATTATCACATTTTCACTGTTGAAGAATAACTTAAATATAAAATTGTGAGATTCTAAAATGAAAAGAAGGAAAAAAGAAATGTTTGTATGATGAATAATTAAGATTTTATTGAACTCGGAAAAAAAAGAAATGGAAAAAAAGAAAACATGGTGGTGACAGATTAAGAATGCTTGTCTTGATTGATCATGCTTTTGCCAACATTGATGCAAAGTTGGGCATGGATTACCTGCTAGCATGGAGACGGTGATGACGAAACTAGCGAGGCATAAGATGATTCTATTGGATGAAGAGACCATCGCTCAAAGAGATAAGAAGAGAAACTGTATAAAAAAATGCATGATTCTGAAGTGTAATTTTAAATGCTCCATGGACCATCTCTGCTTTTTTACTCTGTAATAAAAGTCTATTTTTGGAATCATAACTTTACGCCTCCGAGAAATATTTGACTCGACAATGCTTCGATTGCGGTTATGGAGAATCTGCCACTGCATAAAAAGAAGCCACAAGGTGCAGGGTCTTTTCAAGCTCTTGATTTGCCCGCTCCGCTAGCCCATTAGTCCGGGTATGGAACCCAGAGGATAAATTCAATGTAGCCCCCAGCTGTCGACAGAATTCTGCACAAAACTGTGACACAAATTGGGGTACCCTGTCCAAAACCACATCAACCAGGAGGCCATGAATACGTATGATGTTGTTAATGACAGCAATCGCCATCTGCCTCACTGTGGGTAATTTGAAATGAGCTGTCTTTGAGAACCTGTCCACTACAGTCATAATGACTGTGTTGTCATGCAATGGTAACAAAACCGTAACAAAATCCATGGCTATGTGGGACCAGGGTCCTGAAGGGACTGACAGATGTTGGAGGAGCCTGGTTAGGGGCTGACTGGAGCTTTTATTATCCACGCAAATGGGGCAAGCAGCAACAAACTGGCATACATCCAGTGCTAGCGATGGGCACCAGAATCTCTGTTTAATGACCACTTAAGTGCGAGCCACCCCTGGATGACAGGCTATATTAGAAGAGTGGCCCCACTCAAGGACGTGCATCCGGACCGATCACGCAATGAAAAACAGACTTTCTGGAGTTAGGCGATGAGAAAAGCGTTCGGATGCATCTTTCCATCCGAGGAAGAGCGGTGCGACAGAACCACCCTGACACCGACCTCTGATGCATCCATCTCCACCACAAACTGATGTGAAGGGTTGAAAGTTTTAAGGATGGGAGCGATGGTAAACCTTTAATTTAGAAAACGTGGCTTCGGCTCCTGGGGACCAACAAAACTCAATACAGGTACAGGTGGAGTTGAGATCTGTCAGAGGTGCAGCGAGCTGTCTGTAATTCAGAATAAAATATAGATAAAAGTTGGCAAACCCCAGAAACCTCTGCAAAGCATTGCAGGAATCTGGAGTTGGCCAATCAGAGATGGATATGACATTGACAAGGTACGAGCACATTCTCTCGAATGAAATGATGAACCCCATGAATGAAACCAACTGCACATGAAAAGGAGATAAGCATTGTGTTGGTCCAAAAGATGGAAGCTCCCTGCAAGATTTCGAATCAACTTCCCCATTCTGCTTTGGAATTTTGCCAGAAAAGGTGCAAATTTTAAACTGACTATAGTGTGAGGGTGCAGATTAACTGCAGATAACATGCTGCAAAACCACTCTCTGTATCTGAGGAGGGATGATAATGTTCTCATCAACATGCCCAGGGCTTGGTGGCACGTGCAAGGGGGAAACATTTTAAATTACAGTTTGAGCTCTGATTGACTCAGCATGGTCAGGTTCAGCATTAACTCGTCTTGCATTCTCAAGGCTGGGGCTGTAAACAGTGGAATGGGGACCTGCATCAGCATTATGTGAGTGGTTCAAACCAAGTTGAATGCTCTGAAACTCATCCTGAAGAGCAAGTAGGAATCCTACCCTGCCACTTCCAGCAATAGCATTTAGTTCATCCAAGTATCTCAGTGCCTGCTCTCTGCCAAATTGCTCTTGGCATACATCACAAATTGTTCTTACATGCCATGTTACTGCAGGGTCTTTAGGGCTTGGCAGGCCACCTAAATGATCAGGTCTAATCCTCAAAATAGGTCTTTCAGATGAATACTGAATGAGGACTCTATCTGCTGTTTGATTTGGTTCATCAGGGACCCTGACTACTTTTTCAATTTCCCCAGTTTCTTCAAAAAACTCTGTGATATCTGCGTCAGTACAGGTCTACTCCAGTAACATACAAACATCTCTGCCCATGTACATCAAAATGGTTAAATTCTTAACTCTTGGGATGTTTGTTAATTACTTCCATTTGTGTCTTTTTCTATTGTTTGTTTTTCCTTTGGGGGGGGGGGGGGGGGGGGGGGTAATAAAGGAAAATATCAAACAAAATAAATATGCATAAGCTAGGGCGATTGGCAGTGTAGGAAATCCCAACCCAATCTCCTAGCTGGCTTGCCACTTATTTGGTGTAATCCTGCTCTCCACATGTTCACAGGGATGTATGATCGAAAGTATCAAGAGGCTAAGTGTGGCAGGGCGGAGGGTGAGGCCGGGTCGTGATGATACACACCCCGTCCCGTATCAGGCTAATCAAGCCTCCAAGAGGGATAAAGGCCAATGGCAGATGGTGGTGCGACGAGAGAGAGAGATCATTTATGGACATGTCCGTCATGTGTGTGTTTGTGTCTTTTGTTTTAAGTTTATAATTAAAATTTTATATCATCCAGCCGGTTCTTGCCTCCTCCTTTCCATTGAAACCTTTTACACTAGGTTAATTTGTTCAAGAATATTTGGTATTGTTTTTTACTGTTTCCAAAACTAGTTGCTTATAGTAAGCATACACTGCAGTCTAGGGGAAAAAATAAATAAATACAAATAAGAATACACCACACACAATTGCATTGGCTGAAAGGAATATATGTATATTGTGGTAGGAATTTCCTTGTATCCCCCCCCCCCATTTTTTCATACACTTAAATCTTAACTTCAGTGTTAAGGGGTTGAATCTCACAACAATCTGACAAAAGTGAACAAAACAACTTTCAAAATGTGTTGAGTCCTATGATGCATGTGTGTGCATATGTATTGGTTGTCTCTGTCCTACCAATCCCTTGGGAATGATGATATTCAGTCCAGTAGCGATGAAATGATGAAGAAGAGATGAAAGGATGATGAAAAAAGAAGGGGATGGAATAATCTAATGAAATGCAATGACCTCACTCCAAGGAATCCACTTGAAGCAATTCAATCCAGATAATTCACTGAAGAAGACAGTCAACAACAAAGGATAGTCTGCACAAATTCCAAGGTTAATCCCAACATTGATAAAAATCGAACCTCAATATTTGTTAGCAGAACTATTAAAATGCCTAACTTGACATTTGTTAATCCTCAAATCATCTACATAGAGAGTGTTCAGCCCTGCATGAGTGAACTTGAGATCTCTCCCTTTCCCACTGCCTGCTATTGCAGCTTTCTCCACACACAAGCTACTATGTTCTTAAAGGGGCAGAGCTCATTTTAAAGGAAAAATGCTTACTTGCCAAAATAAAAGCCTTACAAAAAACAAATTTTTAGACCAGACTTAACTTGACTTCACTTGACTTGAAAAATACTAAGACTTTACACAAAAAATACCTGACAATGGCAAACATGAGGGTTTAAATATACAGACATGTGGTAACAAGATTACAAGACAACCAATTACAAAACTGAACTAACATAAGAACCAATAACAGAACTGAACTGATAATAAGATAACAAGACAAATGAAACATGAACAAATACAGTAGCAAGACAAGACTAATAAACCTAGGAACCAATAAAAACAAAACACATGAAATATGGCGATAACAGGAAATGTAAACATAAGTGTAATGACCTCAAAGAATTGTTATTTAATTTGTTTTGTTTCATGTCTTTACGTTTTTTTTGTAAATAATTTGCACTAATATGTTAAGAGGATAATATACCGTAAACCTAAGAAAATATATACTGTTGAAGGCGCTGTAAGAAGTAGAGACTAGAGAGTAAATATATATAGAATAAGTTAAATTAAAGCCTGTTGTGAGTGTTGAAGTTTTCCGCCGCGAATCTGTTGCAGAAAACAAAAGAGAAAACAACTGGGGCAAATAAATCTAAAGAAAATTAAAAGCTTTTCATGGTCATTGTCAGAGGGGGCAACATAAAATTGGTTTTTCTACCCAGTTGTGAAGGATTTTGGGAGGAAAAAAAGCAGCAAGTGTGGGCAACAGAGCGAGCCTCGAGTCACGGAGAGAGAGAGAGAACTGTGAAATGGCGAAGAAAAAAATAACTACAAACGTGAATTACATGAGTTTGTTCAGTGAGTGATCATAATGTTGCCTGTGTGGGAAGCTACATTGGATGAAATTGAGAGTAAATTACTCAAGTTATCTGCTTCACAACTGAGAAGTCTCGGTGAATCACTCAAGCTAAATGTGAGAGAGGGGGGGTGCGCATATGCCTCGCGCGTTAAGGAGACGCATTCTGCAGCATTTAGAGTGAGATGATGTTGTTTTACTTGATGATGAAGGACTATCTCTATTGTTAGATACAAAGGAGAAAATTGACAGTTTGAGAAATTATGACGAAGAGGAAACTCATAGATCATCCATTGGAGAGCGTGAAACAAGTGACGAGGGACAGAGAAAACTTTAGTTGGCGCACCATCCTGTTGGCGGTAAGGGAATTGCACCAGAAAAATCTGTGAAAATTAATGCAACAGAGTCACAATGTGCCAAAACAAACAGAAAAATGCAAAATCCATCTGTTTCAGGAGAAAATGTTCCACTAATGTGTTCAGTGTATAAAAAAAGAACTCAAAATCATTGGACAAATTGGGGAACCTGGTCAGAAGGATCAATTAAACTTTACCAGCCTGGACAGAAAGATTCACAGAGCAGAGAAAAGAGGTTACGATGTGGGAGAAATTGTTGAGGCAGTTATCAAAGCCATCATTCCAAGTGTCATTCTAAGAAGCTACCTGGAGAGTAGAACAGACTTAACATTGCCTGACTTAAAACAAATTCTCAGAGCACATTTTATTGAAAAGGATACTACAGAATTGGATCACTCACACACACGTGCAATTCAAGAACCCAAAGAAATGCATATTCAGTTCTTAGTCCGAGCTATGGATCTTAGACAGAGGATTTTGGTGGCATCTGAAAACGTAAAGACAGGATTAAGATATAATCATGAACTAATTCAAAACCAGTTTTTGCAGACAGTTCTTACTGGTCTTCAGGATGATAGCATACGCACAGATTTAAAACCTTACCTGGAAAACCCACTGGTGGAAGATGAAGTGCTGTTAGAAAAAAATAACATGTCATATAGCCTAGAACTTGAAAGAAAATCCAAATTCTCAACCACTCGACCTTAGATCGCCAAGGTAGCCACAGTTAATGAGAAGGAACAGGCACATGCTGAACAAGATAAAGGTGGCAGTATGAAGAAAGGGAAAGCTCCAAAGCCTAACAACCTGATGGAAAAGCTGGATGCGTGAGACAAAGTGATCTGTGAAGCAATTCAGAGTCTTCTCAAGTGGTGAGTCTTGCTCAAAATATCACGACCTCAGACAGTCAGAAACAGTAACCAGAGATTCACTCGTAAACAATTTCCACCTGCTCGATCAAACACCAGACGTTGTACCCAGTGTGAGCAGTCCATCCCAGAGGGAAGATGTGAACACTGTTATAAGTGCGGCAGCAGTGAACACTGGGCAGCGGGCTGTTGGAAACGAACTGTGACCAATGTGACATCAAACATGATTGAGATGACTTCAGACATCATGGAAAGCTTACCAAGAGCTCACTTACCTGAAGGGCCAGGGTCGACCAAACAAGAGAAAACAGCTCGTTTGGTGGGACGCAGGTGCCTGGTGCAGTGTTCTCTAAGAGGTGTTAAAACATCGGTGCTCTGGAACACGGGGTCACAAGTTTCAATTGTGGGCTCAGAGTGGAAGAAAAGACATCTACCTGACGCAGTGGTGAGACCAGTGGGAGAACTGCTTGAGGAGGGAGAACTCAACTTGACAGCAGCGAATGGAACAAACATCCCATATGAAGGCTGGATGGAAGCAGAGTTTTGTCTGTCTGGAAACACTGAGACTGAAGGATGGGGCAGACAACTGCTAGCACCAATTCTCATTGCATCCAGTGAATTGAAGAAACCAATAATCGGCTTTAATGTGATTGAGGAATTGGTTCAAGCTAATTCAGCCCAGCAGTTTCCTTGTGAACACACTGAGTTCATCTCTGGAAGTTAGCTCTAGAAAAGAAAAAGCCGTTCTATCACTCCTGAAGAAGTGCAAAAACACTGACAGTCATATTGTAAGACTGGGACGAAAATCTATCATTCTTCCAAGGCGTGCAAGAGTGAATGTCAGTTGTGGAACACAGGTGATGCTGGAGCCTAATCCAGAAATACCCTGGCCTGCGGGGATAAAGGTAAACAAACAGCTCATTGAGATGCCTCTGAAGGATAATGACAACATCAGAGTGATGGTGGAAAATACCAAAGATGAAGAGGTGACTCTTACTGCACGGACAGTCCTTGGGTGGTTGTATGCAGTGGATACCATCCATCAGCTAGAAGTAAAACCACCACCTCCGAATGGATCCCAACCTCAACCATCTCAATGCGACAATGACTTACCACCAGAGACTCTGACCAGGGTTCAGCAGAGTGAAGAATGGGAACCTCCAAATGGACCTCAGTCACTTACCTGAGGAACAACAGGAACGTGTGAGACAGCTATTGAGAAAGAATAGTAGAGTGTTTGCTAAGGATGACTGGATACTGGATGTATTCAAGACCTTAGAATGGACTTTCATTTGAAAAATGACATCCCTGTCCAAAAGACGTACAATGTAATACCGCAACCTCTGTATCAAGAGGTAAAGACCCACATACAGAACTTGCTGAGTCAGGGGTGGATCCAAAAGTCAAAATCCTCCTATTCCTTGCCAGTTGTGTGTGTGAGAAAGAAGGATTGGAGCTTACGTCTATGTGAGGCCTACCGGCTGCTCAACGAGAAGACACACCCTGACCGGCATCCCATCCCACGAATTCAGGAGATCCTAGAAAATCTAGGTGGGAATTCCTGGTTCACGGTGCTAGACCAGGGTAAAGCCTACCATCAGGGCTTCATGAGTGAAGACAGTAGAGCATACACAGCATTCAAAACACCCTGGGGGCTTTATGAGTGGGTACGGATTCCTTTTGGCCTCACGAATGCACCCGCTGCTTTTCAGAGGTACATGGAAGAATGTCTAGGAGAGTTGAGGGATTATATTTGTGTTCCTTATCTTGTCGACATGTTAATCTTCAGCAAAGTCTTTGACCAGCACCTGGAGGACTTGAGGAGAGTGCTACAGCGACAGAAACAGTGTAGTATCAAGCTAAGACTGAGGAAACGCGACTTTTCCAAGCGGGAAGTCTGCTATGTGGGCCGCATTATTTCCGAAAATAAGTACAGCATGATCCCCAAAGAAATAGAGGTAGTGCAAGCACTAAAGTGGGAAACACTCAGCACTGTTTGCGAGGTAAGGAAGCTCATGGGTTTCCTTGGTTACTACAGATCATACATTGCGGACTTTGCCAGAAGAGCCAAGCCTCTGTATGAGCTGTTAACAAAATCCGGTACGTGTAAGACAAAAGGCTCAGGAAATAGAGGAAATCCTTCCTCGCAAGCACTTCCATCACAGCAAGTAGAGTGGACAGGGAGACATCAGGTAGTGCTGGAGAAGCTGATCGCAGAATTGTCAAGCCCACCAATAATGGCCTACCCAGATTTTGAAAAGCCATTTGTTCTTCATGTGGATGCATCAGAAGAAGGGCTAGGATCCGTATTATACCAACGACAGGGAGGCAAACTCAGAGTACTGGGTTATGGATTTCGGACATGGACCGCGGCTGAAAGAAATTACAGACTGCACTCTGGGAAGTTGGAGTTCCTGGGTCTCAAATGGGCGATCACAGAGCGGTTCCGAGATTACCTGTTTCATGCACCGCATTTCACTGTATACAGTGATAATAACCCACTGACATATGTCATGAAGACTGCAAAGCTCAATGCAGCGGGGCAGCGGTGGGTTTCAGAGCTTGCAGACTACCGGTTCACGTTGAAATATAGACCAGGATTGACAAATCGAGATGCAGATTTCTTGTCAGGGAGACCAGTGCCCATTGAAGTCACAGTTAGAGAGTGTACTCAGGAGTGTGAGCCAGAAGTCCTGGGATCAATTGGAGAAGTTCTGAAAGCACAACAAAGGGGAGAAATGGACTGGATATCTGCAATCACCTGAAACATAGATGTCTTACCAGAGGAGCTTCAGTGTGGGTCAGAGATCAGCCAACGGCTTACATCTCAGGATATCAGAAACACCCAACTGAGTGATCCAGTCATTAGCCGAGTACTCGAGCTGAAACAGAAACAAAACTACCTCAAACACAAAAGAAAACTGAAGAAACCAGAAGCTGTAAGACGATTCCTACGAGAATGGCATAACCTGCAAATTGATGAAGGAGGAATCTGGAAAAGGAATATAATGACAAGAACTCAATTAGTTGTCCCAAAAAGCTTGAAAAATATGATATACAAGTATTTACATGTTGACATGGCTCACTTAGGTGCTGATCGTATGGTGGCAGCAGCTCGTATGCATTTTTTCTGGACAAGAATGAGAGAAGCACTACGTCACAAGAGTGTAAATGCTTAAGACAAAAAAAAATCGGATCACCAGAACACCAATCCCGAGCATTGAGACCACAGCTCCGTTGGAGATGATCTCGATTGATTTCTTATACCTGGAAAAAAGCAAAGGGGGAGCGGAGTATATCCTCGTGGTCATAGACCATTTTTAAAAAGTTGTATGTGCTACACAACTTACATCTTACTATAATGTATTATTACTGTAGTTCATATCACTGTAATCACAATGCATCCATAACAACAAAAAATTATAGAGATAAAAACCAGCAATAATGGTGCCAAGCATGACCTACATTGTGAGGTGACCAGAAAATTAAGCCCATTCAAGGTCAAATTTAAAAACACCTTGTGGGTATTATCCCACAGCTTTAACCAGTGTGTCCAAAAACACCTACAGTTATCCCTAATGCCAAAGACACATATAAGGTTGAGAGTAAGCACACCAAATAATTTCTGAGAAAATGCTATTGCTGCTCCTACTCCATGTTTTAAATGAAAGAAACAATGGTATGAGGTTGTTTTGTTCATAGACTGTCTATATTCAATGGGCTCCAAACTTTTCAAGCTCCAAAAAGGACATGATGGCAGGATAAACATAATCCATATGACTCGAAGTTTGAAACCATGACTTCTAAAGCTATACAATCAATTTGGGCGAGAAACAAAAAAAACAAAACAAAAAAAAATCAGTCCTTTTTTTTATCAAATCTTCACTTTCACTCAGATTTACTATGCACATTCAGGAGAGAAGCTCCATCAGCGTCCTCATGCTTGACGCATATGAGTTTCCATGTCCTTGTGAGAAAGGGAAGCAAAAGCACAGTTCTAGCAGGAAGATCTTGGGATTCATACTATCAGTCATCTCATCCAATCACAATACTGCCTCCGCTTTATATGCCTGCACAGCTATTTCTCATCATTCACATACCTTTGTTGTTTTCTCCCACAAGCATTTTAGTGAAATACACAATCATATAACATGCCCTGCATTGCTTTTCAAGCAACAGTCGCTTCTTATTGGATAATACATTATGGTCGACTCAAAGATTCATGCTCCTCAGCACAGCTGGTCTCCATCAGGAAAATATGTATCCAAGTTCTCCATACATTTTTCTTTGGGGGAACAATCGTGAATGCAAATAGCTGGTGGTTGAAGGGATTCTAGGCTTTCTGCTATCAATGTTCTACATTCTCTGTTTATCACATCCCTTATACTGCATCAGTATGTTGCTTTTCAAGCAACAGTTTAATTTTACTAGAGTACTTGGTTCTCACTGATCATGTTACGTGATTGTGTGTTCCACAAGCCCTGGTGGCTGTGTCACAAGGGTAAACGAGTTCTTGTTCCCTCTGCTCATCTGTTTACCACAGTGTTTGCATGGCTGAATGTTCTCCTCATTAGGGAATAAGGATCCAATATTCATGCACATCATTATGTATAAGTACTTAAGTGTACAAATTCTGGTTACATCCATTAAATTAAGATTATACTAGATGATACTCTCATTCTGTTGGATGCTCCAATCACACATTAAATCAAAAAGTGTTTCTTGACTTCATTTGTGTACATCCACTGTTATATCTTAAAGGGGAACTATCATCTTTTGCTGTGTGCCCTCTGACACATAGTGGTAGGATTGCACATTACATTTTCATATTCATTATACAAGAAATAATCATGGGGGTACTAATTCCTATATCACAGCTATGTTACATTTTTCATTATATTAGATTTATTCTGCCATCACTACAGTGTAGAGCAGGGGTGACCAACCCAGCTCCTGTAGAGATACCTTCCTCCAGAGTTTAGTTCCAACCCAAATCAAACACACCTGAACCAGCTTATCAAGGTCTTTAGGATTACTTGAAAATGACAGGCAGGTGTGTTGGAGCTAAACTATGCAGGAAGGTTCACATAGATGCAATTGTCCTTAATTGGCTGATGAAGGCTTTTGTTGGCAATTGTTAGTCTATGCATTCCATTTCAAGATCGTAGTCCATCAATAGACCGAGATGATGCAGGCAGAGATCAGTGATGTGAAACGCAGTTCAACCTGGCCGGTAATTTCAGTGAAGTACGGTGTGGTCCATCCTAAATCCAAGGTTCAGACAATAGCATATGAAGTATCCCATGTCTTATGGTTGGAGTTGGCATCAGTTCATCCTTATGAAGTCCAACTTAACAGACTGAATTGATGTTTGGCTGGCACCGGCTGCATTTAGCCATCATCATTCAGCAACACGTAGAAGTGGAGTCCAACACGAAGCAGGAATGGTGCTGGATCCAGCTGGTTCTGGAGACCTCAGGATAGGTGTCCCGAGGTTGAGACAGGGAAACAAATAAAGTATTAAAGCTGCAAGCAGCGATGACGGCCCAAGCCGGTGGCACCGCAACCCTGGTGCCTTTAGTTACCGGGCTCATTTCCACTTGGTGGCTTTCGGAAAACAAAGGATGATGGACACAGCAACAACTCAAAAATATAGCTGCAAGCAGCAATGCGATTCCTCCTCAAAATGGCAAATCATTTAAAATTGATCAATAGAGGGTTGGGGTTAAACCCTCCCAATGAAAAAATCCAAAAAACATGTCTTTCTGTCTGAATCCTAAACTAAACATTTTCAGTGTACAGGAAAATCCATCATGCCGGACCTTATGGATCCTGTAGGGTTTTTTGTTTACAATGAGAAATGAGGTATGTTCACCAGGTTTCAGAAAAACTAAATAAATGGGGTGGAAATACAATCACTTTGAAAAATTGACATTTGGGCATGGCCTGTACCGCCCCCTAAGGGCGAATGTGAGCCATTCTTGGTTTGTAGGTTCCTGTTGGCCTGTAGTATTAATGTACCAAATTAGAAAGTATTTGACAAAAAAATGTGCAATTTGGGAATGTCCTTTAGCACCCCCTAAGGGCAAATGTGAGACATTCTTGGTTTGTGGATTTCTGTTGGCCTGTAGTGTCAATATACCAAATTAGAAAATTTTTGACCATAAAATGGGAATTTTGGGCATAGCCTGTAGCGCCCCCTAATGGCGAATATGGGCAATTCTTTGTTTGTGGGTTCCTGTTGGCCTGTAGTATCAATGTACCAAATTAGAACATTTTTGACCAGCAAATGGGAATTTAGGGCGTGGCCTGTAGCGCCCCATAAGGGCGAATGTGGGCCACTCTTGGTTTGTGAATTCCTGTTGGCCTGTAGTATCAATATACAACATTAGAACATTTTTGACCAGAAAATGGGAATTTTGGGCATGGCCTGTAGTGCCCCCTAAGGGCGAATGTGGGATATTCTTTACGCAGTACTTCAGAGTGATGTCATCTTGAAGTATATATATATAGGTCTATTTCTAACCCACACCTATAATATCACTTCTGAAGGCATGGATTTAACCACTGGAGTGGTATGGATTACTTTTATGCTGCATTTATTTGATTTTTGCAGCTTCTGAGTTCTGATCACCATTCAAGTCATTGAAAGGTCCAACAGGGTTGAGATAATCTTCTAAAAAGCTTAATTTGTGTTCACTAGAAGAAAGAAAACAATACACATCTGGGATGCAATGAGGGTGAGTATACGATGAGAGAAATTTATTTTTGGGGTGAAAACCATTTGTAGGCCTACTTTTTATTTACTTGGAAAATTGTTACTGTCTCTTTAAGAGGATTTTAAACGCATTTCATTCAAGGCACAGTCTGTGCGGCTTGTTTTAGTGAGTTTAATCTTTTGAGAACTGTGAAGTCTCATTATTTTCGTGCTGTTACATCTGTATTCATTTCAGAGATTACTTGATTGAGATTGTGAAACTACATACAACCGACAAACCTCCATGAAGATGCGAGTAAAAATGAGATGCCTCGCGCTGTCAGACACAACGCTGATAATCATTCTCGGAAGTGTTGATACTAGATTTCGATTCGCGATTTCTTCATCAACTGTTTATGTTCACTTGGGACAAAACAGACAATATATCATGTAATTTGACATTTTGTAGTATGAAATTGTCCGTTCAAACGCAAGAAGAAGCGAATGCGATCTCTCATCGGGGCTCGTGCGTTAGACGCGACGCATCTCGCGGTTTCACACAAAACTGCTCACAAACATTTATTTGAGTTGTTTTGTCATTTTTTTCCAGAAATAACTAGCAATACTCCTACAAATAAATGCTTCGTCACTAAAACGTTTTGACTTTCTATAGAAAATATAGACAACACACGTTCTTACCTTGCAAAAATCGCCTCAGTATTTAATTTGAAGCAGTAAATCCAACACTGGAGTAAATCTCTCGTGATATCACCTTTCCATTGAAATGAAGGAAGACGGTGATGACGATACAGTTATTATTCTTGCCCAGTAACCCCTTAACCAATCACATGTGCCTTTAGCTTGTATTGTCATGAGTATCTGGGCAGACTTCAGAAATAAAATCGGTGATCGGACGACGATGACACTGAGACAGGAACCATGGGAATAATTGTTCCCAAATTTGAACGCTCTGGCTGTAAATGGTTAAAGGTTGTTAAAAATTGTATCCTCCACTCAGTTGATGTATATATTGAGTGGGGACACATTGTTTGCCTTTTTTCTGGGATTCGACTGCAAAAGAGCTCAAGCAACTGTTGAACTCAGTCCCTGCCCATTCTGGACTCAGACCTGTTGTAAATCATTGAACAATGAGGCTTGGATGCCATCTATTGGACATTTCTTGTAATTGCCACTCAGAGAATGAACAGACAGTGGATTAAACTTTAGTTTTTTAGGCTTTAGTTCTTTGTTGTATTCACCTGCTACGGCGTGTGTAACATTTTTCTGTCAACTCTGCATACAGGTGAAACTCGAAAAATTAGAATATCGTGCAAAAGTTAATGTAACCCATACTATGTTGAACACAAGAGGGCAGTATAGCCCTATGTATTACTTCACAAGACCCCCTCCCTTCCTACTCCTCACACACAAAGTCTTAGAGAGTGACTTGCAAAATTCTGACATTTTCTCCACATTCAAACCAAAATATCTGACTTTCTGTTGGTCGGAGCTAATGACTGTAAATTAGAAAGTTGTCCGGCTTGAGGAGAACTATATCAATACCAATTTTTGTACCTGTAGATGAAACTAACCCCCCACTTTTTTGTCAAAAGGTGGCGCTACTGAGCCCCTCACCACACCCATTTCTGAAACTTTGCACATGTCTACTGGCTAATAAATGTGACGTCTCTGTCGAGTTTCATGCAATTTCAAGTATGTTAAGAGTCTCAAAAGCATCAATAAAGAAAAGTAAAGTTTGAAGTGTTGCCACGGCAACAGTATCTAAGATATCAATAATCCTTTCACAGGTCTAAATCTGCCGTGTGTTTACATTATACATGTAAAGTTTGAAGCAAATCGGGTAAAAACAAGAGGGTGATTTCAAAGCATTTTGAAAGTGACACACTTCCTGCTGCCAGTTGGTGGCACTATAACTTTGACTCACAATAGTCACATCCATGTGATCGGCCTCTTACAACGAACACACTGCTGAAGTTTCATCAAGATCTGTTAATTTATGCAGAAGTTATAACACACTTCCTGTCTCACTTTTCTCGCCATAAATTTGTTTCCTCGCCACAGCCAAACCGTTCGAGATATCAAAAATCCGCTGGCAATTTTTCATCCTCAATGTCTTGACTTCATGCTGACTGAGATTCGTGGCGATTAAATGATTTCTCTAGGAGGAGTATTTCAAATTCCATTGTATACGTTTTCCAAACAACCCTAAATAGCCGACTTCCTGTTGGGCTGAGGTAAAAAGTAAGAGCATGAAGTATATATGAAACGATGAGATCTATATGTGTACCGACTTTCATATTATTACATGCAAGTGTGTTTGATTTATGGACCATGGTTTCGGACCCCGTTCCAGGGGGCGCTGCTGAAACCCCCTGCCACGCCCGGGTACCATCTTCAGCCCAGCCCTGATGGCCGCAGGTTCTGACCCGTGTGCAAAGTTTCAAGAGTTTTAGAGCATGTTAAGGCCCCCAAAAGTGCCCGAATAGTCGATAAAATAATAATAATAATAATAATAATAATAATAATAATAATTAAAGCTGCAAGCAGCGATGAAGGGCCCAAGCCGGTGGCACCGCAACCCTGGTGCCTTTAGTTACCGGGCTCATTTCCACTTGGTGGCTTTCGGAAAACAAAGGATGATGGACACAGCAACAACTCAAAAATATAGCTGCAAGCAGCAATGCGATTCCTCCTCAAAATGGCAAATCATTTAAAATTGATCAATAGAGGGTTGGGGTTAAACCCTCCCAATGAAAAAATCCAAAAAACATGTCTTTCTGTCAGAATCCTAAACTAAACATTTTCAGTGTACAGGAAAATCCATCATGTCGGACCTTATGGATCCTGTAGGGTTTTTTGTTTACAATGAGAAATGAGGTTTGTTCACCAGGTTTCAGAAAAACTAAATAAATGTGTTGGAAATACAAACACTTTGAAAAAATGACATTTGGGCATGGCCTGTAGCTCCCCCTAAGAGTGAATGTGAGCCATTCTTGGTTTGTAGGTTCCTGTTGGCCTGTAGTATTAATTTACCAATTTAGAAAGTATTTGACAAAAAAATGTGCAATTTGGGAATGGCCTTTAGCGCCCCCTAAGGGCGAATGTGAGACATTCTTGGTTTGTGGATTTCTGTTGGCCTGTAGTGTCAATATACCAAATTAGAACATTTTTGACCAGCAAATGGGAATTTAGGGCATGGCCTGTAGCGCCCCCTAAGGGCGAATGTGGGCCATTCTTGGTTTGTGGATTCCTGTTGGCCTGTAGTATCAATCTACAAAATTAGAACATTTTTGACCAGAAAATGGGAATTTTGGGTATGGCCTGTAGCGCCCCCTAAGGGCGAATGTGGGCCATTCTTGGTTTGTGGATTCCTGTTGGCCTGTAGTATCAATATACAAAATTAGAACATTTTTGACCAGAAAATGGGAATTTTGGGCATGGCCTGTAGCGCCCCCTTAGGGCGAATGTGGGATATTCTTTACGCAGTACTTCAGAGTGATGTCATCTTTAAGTATATATATATATAGGTCTGTATCTAACCCACACCTATAATATCACTTCTGAAGGCATGGATTAAACCACAGGAGTGGTATGGATTACTTTTATGCTGCATTTATGTGATTTTTGTAGCTTCTGAGTTCTGATCACCATTCAAGTCATTGAAAGGTCCAACAGGGTTGAGATAATCTTCTAAAAAGCTTAATTTGTGTTCACTAGAAGAAAGAAAATAATACACATCTGGGATGGAATGAGGGTGAGTATACGATGAGAGAAATTTATTTTGGGGGTGAAAACCATTTGTAGGCTACTTTTTATTTACTTGGAAAATTGTTACTGTCTCTTTAAGAGGATTTTAAACGCATTTCATTCAAGCCGTCAAGCCGTCTTTGCGGCTTGTTTTATTGAGATATAATCTTTTGAGAACTGTGAATCTCATTATTTTCGTGCTGTTACATCTGTATTCATTTCAGAGATTAATTGATTGAGATTGTGAAACTACATACAACCGACAAACCTCCATGAAGATGCGAGTAAAAATGAGATTCCTCGCGCTGTCAGACACAAAGCTGATAATCATTCTCGGAAGTGTTGATACTAGATTTAGATTCGCGATTTCTTCATCAACTGTTTATGGTCACTTGAGACAAAACAGACAATATATCATGTATTTTGACATTTTGTTGTTATGAAATTGTCCGTTCAAATGCAAGAAGAAGCGAATGCGATCTCTCATCGGGGCTCGTGAGTTAGACGTGACGCTGCTCGCGGTTTCACACAAAACTGCTCACAAACATTTATTTGAGTTGTTTCGTCATTTTTTTTCCAGAAATAACTAGCAATACTCCTACAAATAAATGCTTCGTAACTAAAACGTTTTGACTTTCTATAGAAAATATAGACAACACGTTCTTACCTTGCAAAAATCGCCTCAGTATTTAATTTGAAGCAGTAAATCCAACACTGGAGTAAATCTCTCGTGATATCACCGTCCCATTGAAATGAAGGAAGACGGTGATGACGATACAGTTATTATTCTTGCCCAGTAACCCCTTAACCAATCACATGTGCCTTTAGCTTGTATTGTCATGAGTATCTGGGCAGATTTCAGAAATAAAATCGGTGATTGGACGACGATGACACTGAGACAGAAACTATGGGAATAATTGTTCCCAAATTTGAACGCTCTGGCTGTAAATGGTTAAAGGTTGTTAAAAATTGTATCCGCCACTCAGTTGATGTATATAGTGAGTGGGGACACAGTGTTTGCCTTTTTTCTGGGATTCGACGGCAAAAGAGCTCAAGCAACTGTTGAACTCAGTCCCTGCCCATTCTGGACTCAGCCTGTTGTAAATAATAGAACAATGAGGCTTGGATGCCATCTATTGGACATTTCTTGTAATTGCCACTCAGAGAATGAACAGACAGTGGATTAAATTTTAGTTTTTTAGGCTTTAGTTCTTTGTTGTATTCACCTGCTACGGCGTGTGTAACATTTTTCTGTCAACTCTGCATACAGGTGAAACTCGAAAAATTAGAATATCGTGCAAAAGTTAATGTAACCCATACTATGTTGAACACAAGAGGGCAGTATAGCCCTATGTATTACTTCACAAGACCCAACGTCCCCCCTCCCCTACAAACTCACAGAGTCTCAGAGAGTGACTTGCAAAATTCTGACATTTTCTCCACATTCAAACCAAAATATCTGACTTTCTGTTGGTCGGAGCTAATGACTGTAAATTAGAAAGTTGTCCGGCTTGAGGAGAACTATATCAATACCAATTTTTGTACCTGTAGATGAAACTAACCCCCCACTTTTTTGTCAAAAGGTGGCGCTACTGAGCCCCTCACCACACCCATTTCTGAAACTTTGCACATGTCTACTGGCTAATAAATGTGACGTCTCTGTCGAGTTTCATGCAATTTCAAGTATGTTAAGAGTCTCAAAAGCATCAATAAAGAAAAGTAAAGTTTGAAGCGTTGCCACGGCAACAGTATCTAAGATATCAATAATCCTTTCACAGGTCTAAATCTGCCGTGTGTTTACATTATACACGTAAAGTTTGAAGCAAATCGGGTAAAAACAAGAGGGTGATTTCAAAGCATTTTGAAAGTGACACACTTCCTGCTGCCAGTTGGTGGCGCTATAACTTTGACTCACAATAGTCACATCCATGTGATCGGCCTCTTACAACGAACACACTGCTGAAGTTTCATCAAGATCTGTTAATTTATGCAGAAGTTATAACACACTTCCTGTCTCACTTTTCTCGCCATAAATTTGTTTCCTCGCCACGGCCAAACCGTTCGAGATATCAAAAATCCGCTGGCAATTTTTCATCCTCAATGTCTTGACTTCATGCTGACTGAGATTCGTGGCGATTAAATGATTTCTCTAGGAGGAGTATTTCAAATTCCATTGTATACGTTTTCCAAACAACCCTAAATAGCCGACTTCCTGTTGGGCTGAGGTAAAAAGTAAGAGCATGAAGTATATATGAAACGATGAGATCTATATGTGTACCGACTTTCATATTATTACATGCAAGTGTGTTTGATTTATGGACCAAGGTTTCGGACCCCGTTCCAGGGGGCGCTGCTGAGCCCCCCTGCCACGCCCGGGTACCATCTTCAGCCCAGCCCTGATGGCCGCAGGTTCTGACCCGTGTGCAAAGTTTCAAGAGTTTTAGAGCATGTTAAGGCCCCCAAAAGTGCCCGAATAGTCGATAAAATAATAATAATAATAATAATAATAATAATAATAATAATCCTAAGGAAAACAATAGGGCCTTCGCCTTTTCAGGCTTGGGCCCTAATAATAACAATAATAATAATAATAATAATAATAATCCTAAGGAAAACAATAGGGCCTTCGCCTTTTCAGGCTTGGGCCCTAAATATAAGCACAGATGCCATTCAATTTATTGCAGAGATATAAATCATGATCAATGTTTCTGGTTCCGGCAGACTAAACTAAAGCAGCCTAATTGTGGGTTGGAATATAAATTAGGTGTATGCCTGGCTAAATAGATGTGTCTGTAGTCTAGACTTAAACTGAAGGAATGGGTCTGCATCTCGAACAGTGTTAGGGAGACTATTCCATAGTTTAGGAGCCAAAAATGAAAAGGATCTACCTCCTTTTGTGGATTTTAATATTCTAGGAACTATTAACAGGCAAGAATTTTGCTATCGTAATGAACGTGATGGATTATATCATTATATCATATATCATAAAATTAATATGGAATTTAACAGGTGGCGAATGTAACGATGATAAAATGGGGCTAATATGATCATATTTCTTAGTTCTCATTAGTACTCTGGCTGCTGCATTTTGAACCAATTGAAGTTTATTTATTGATCTTGCTGAACATCCACCCAGTAATGCAATACAATAATCTAGTCTTGAGGTCATGAATGCATGAACAGTTGAAGATGATGTAACAGTATATCCATCGAGAGTAAAATTATATTGTAGTCGCTTATTTTTAGAGTTTTTTTGGTCTGAATAATTAGTACCTTTGTTTTGTCTGAATTGAGTAGAAAGAAATTTCTGTCCATCCAATCTTTTGTTTCATTGATAAACTGCTAATTTCGAGAATTGTGAAATCTCATCAGGTTTTGAAGAAATATAAAGTTGTGTATCGTCGGCATAGCAGTGGAAACTTACTCCACGATTCCTGATAATATCTCCCAGGGGAAGCATATACAAGGAGAAAAGCAGAGGCTCTAAAACTGATCCCTGTGGAACTCCATATTTTACTTTTGTATGGTTTGACAATTCCACATTTACATAGACAAAGTGGTAGCGGTCAGCTAAATATGAAACCTAAACCATGCTAATGCAACTCCACAAATGCCAACATAATTCTCTAGCCTATTCAAGAGAATGTCTTGATCTATCGTGTCGAATACAGTACTAAGATCTAAAATCACTAGAAAAGAAATGCGATCAGATGATAAGAGCAAGTCATTTGTAACTCTGATAAGTACAGTCTCTGTATTGTAATGATGCCTAAATCCTGACTGAAATTCTTCGTATATTCTATTTCTTTGTAGAAATGGATATATTTGGGAGGATACTACATTTCTAGTATTTTTTACATAAACAGGAGATTTGAAATCTGTCTATAATTAGCCAGTTCTCCAGGATGAAGTTGTGGCTTCTTAATAAGTGGTTTGATAACTGCCAATTTAAAGTTTCTTGGGACATGTCCTAAGCATAGCGAGGAGTTAATAATATTAAGAAGAGGCTCTGAAATGACAGGAGATACCTCTTTTAAGAGCTGAGTTGTTATAGGATATAACAAACATGTTGTGGCTTTTGATGTTTCAATAAGTTTTGTTAGCTCTTCATGACCTATGACAGAGAAGGATTGAAGTTGCACTTGAGAAAAATTATTAGACACTCTTCTCTGAGGTGCTATGACAGATGATTGCATAATTCCAATTTTATTTCTGATTATTTAAATTTTATCTGTAACGAAATTCACGGAGCCATTACTCTTGTGCTGCGACATAATATTTGGTTCTGTTGAGGCTTTATTCCTAACCAATTTAGCCACAATACAGAATAAACATCTAGGAGTGTTGTGGATATATTCTATGAGTTTACTAAAATATGCTGACCTGGCAGCTTTTAGTGCCTGTCTGTAGCTACAGACACTATCCTTCCATGCACCACAAAATACATCTAATTTTGTATTTTTCCACATGCACTCCATTTTCCGAGCTGCTCTCTTTAGAGCATGAGTATGATCATTATACCATGGTGCAGGGCTTTTTTCTTTAATCGAAGTGGGGCAACAATATCAAGAATGATAGAGAAGACTGCATTTATATTTTTTGCTAATTCATCAAGTTATTCTGGGCTTTGGGGTTTATTGTGTGTATGAGATAGATCTGGAAGATTATTACTGAAGCTATCTTTAGTGGTCGAAAGAATAGTTCTACCTGAATGATAGCGTGGTGTAGATTGAGTAACATTAGCTGACTGCAGCTGTCACGATCCACTGTTGTCTGGCCTGTGTTCCTCCCCTGTCGTCTCTCCCTGACTACACTTCCCATAATTCCCTGCTCTCATCGCTGCCATCTGTCTTTCACTGTCCTCACCTTTGTTTAATTTTATGTCACGATCCACTGTTGTCTGGCCTGTGTTTCTCCCCTTTCATCCTCCCTGGCCTCCTCCCTGTCCTCCTGACCCTGTCCCCGTTCTGTGGCCGCCTCCCAGGCCTCCTGACCTAGTCCCAGTCCTGTGGCTGCCTCCCCAGGCCTCCTGACCCTGTCCCTGTCCTGTGGCCGCCTCCCAGGCCTCCCGACCCAGTCCCCGTCCTGTGGCCGCCTCCCAGGCCTCCTGACCTAGTCCTCGTCCTGTGGCCGCCTCCCAGGCCTCCCGACCCAGTCCCCGTCCTGTGGCCTCCTCCCTGGCCTCCTGACCCTGTCCCTGTCCTGTGGCCGCCTCCCAGGCCTCCTGACCTAGTCCCCGTCCTGTGGCCGCCTCCCAGGCCTCCCGACCCAGTCCCCGTCCTGTGGCCTCCTCCCTGGCCTCCTGACCCTTTCTCTGTCCTGTGGCCTCCTCCCTGTCCTCCTGATCCTGTCCCCATTCCGTGGCCACCTCCCAGGCCTCCTGACCTAGTCCCCGTCCTGTGGCCGCCTCCCAGGCCTCCCGACCCAGTCCCTGTCCTGTGGCCTCCTCCCTGTCCTCCTGACCCTGTCACCATTCCGTGGCCGCCTCCCAGGCCTCCTGACCTAGTCCCCGTCATGTGGCCGCCTCCCAGGCCTCCTAACCTAGTCCCTGTCCTGTGGCCGCCTCCCAGGCCTCCCGACCCAGTCCCCGTCCTGTGGCCTCCTCCCTGGCCTCCTGACCCTGTCTCTGTCCTGTGGCCTCCTCCCTGTCCTCCTGATCCTGTCCCCATTCCGTGGCCACCTCCCAGGCCTCCCGACCTAGTCCCCGTCCTGTGGCCGCCTCCCAGGCCTCCCGACCCAGTCCCTGTCCTGTGGCCTCCTCCCTGTCCTCCTGACCCTGTCACCATTCCGTGGCCGCCTCCCAGGCCTCCTGACCTAGTCCCCGTCATGTGGCCGCCTCCCAGGCCTCCTAACCTAGTCCCTGTCCTGTGGCCGCCTCCCAGGCCTCCTGACCCAGTCCCCGTCCTGTGGCCTCCTCCCTGGCCTCCTGACCCTGTCTCTGTCCTGTGGCCTCCTCCCTGTCCTCCTGATCCTGTCCCCATTCCGTGGCCGCCTCCCAGGCCTCCCGACCTAGTCCCCGTCCTGTGGCCGCCTCCCAGGCCTCCCGACCCAGTCCCTGTCCTGTGGCCTCCTCCCTGTCCTCCTGACCCTGTCACCATTCCGTGGCCGCCTCCCAGGCCTCCTGACCTAGTCCCCGTCATGTGGCCGCCTCCCAGGCCTCCTAACCTAGTCCCTGTCCTGTGGCCGCCTCCCAGGCCTCCTGACCCAGTCCCCGTCCTGTGGCCTCCTCCCAGGCCCCCTGACCCGGTCCCCATCCTATGGCCGCCTCTCAGGTCTCCTGATCCTCTCCCTGGTCACCTCCCATGCCTCTTGATCCTGGCCGTCCGCCTGATCTACTCTGGTACCCTTGGTCTCCTGGCCGCCCACCTGATCTGCTCCTGGACCTTGCCTTGTTCCACTACTCTCCTTGCCCCTTGTACCCTTTGGACTGTCTGTTTGCCCCTTGTGACCCCTTGGACTGTCTGTTTGCCCCTTGTCCCCCCCAAACCATATGTTTTCTCCTCCACTCCATGGACAATTTGTTTTTTGTTTCTATGTTTTTTTTGGAGCGTCTAGAATCCGCTCCTTAGAAGGGGGCTATGTCATGATCCACTGTTGTCTGGCCTGTGTTTCTCCCCTGTCATCACTACCGGACTACACTTCCCATAATTCCCTGCTCTCATCACTGCCATCTGTCTTTCATTGTCCTCACCTGTGTTTAATTTAATCATTATCCTTTGTGTATTTAAGCCCTGTTGTTTGATCATTCGTGGTCAGTTGTTCTATAACGAGGCAGACGAGGAATGGGGATCTAAATTCAGCTTTTAATGAAAAAACAAAAACACAGGAACAAATAAAACAACCATGATGGGAAACCATAAATGAGAACAGGAACAGGAACAGGATCAGGATCAGGGTCAGGGTCAAATCACGGGAGGTCTGTATGTATTCAGACCCAAGGAAAATGAAGAGATAGGGTCCATTAATTTATACCTATGATTTTAAAGGAATTGTTTTTTTTTTTTCAAATGTATTCATTTCACAGCATTTTTCCCAAACTGCTCAAGTAATCTCAGGTATAGCAGCAATGACACTGTAATTGCCTAATTTATTTCTGAGAAACTATAATGTTGCAAGAATATAGCCTCATTTCCGGTTCCATCATCTTTATTGCACAGCTATTTTGAAAAATGCCCCCTGACACTGAAAAAAATCAATTCGATAACTTTTGTGAGGTTTGTTATGAAGACCAGCAAGAGCCAACTTGGGTGATAATTGAACAAAATGAGTAGTTTCCAGTTGATTAATTTTAATAAAATTCTAAATGGTTTGATCTTGATAAATTGTGGACTATAACACACAATATGATGCAATTAATATTAAGAGATGAAAAACGGATATAAGAATAAGTATTGGAAAGTTATGAATGTATTTGTAAAATATAACAATAGGTTGGTGCTATCAGCAAACTTTGCAGGTTTGTATAATTCAGAGTTACAATGTAGGCTATCAATTTATATGGAAGCGTATTACATTAACCATAGAAAAAAGAAATGTAGACACCTTATCTCTTAATATTGAGAAAAGATCTCGTAATTTTGAGAAAAGATCTCATAATTATGAGATCATTTTAAACATCTGGAAGGCGGTATATCTAGCTAATTGTCAGTAGGCCGCGGTTCAGTGATCAACTGTACCACGAGAGGTAACATTAAATTCAGCTTTCGCACGTAAATTCTAAATGATTTAACTGATCCCCCAGCGTGAATTTTTTTTCGGCAGTTATTTTACAACGTAGCAAATTTTAAATTCCAGTGTGACGCACCAAGCTTGTCACGTGTCACATGACGGGTCACCGCTGTCTTGTCGCGCTTGGAGCTGGTGAACAGAGTATAGGTAAGCGTTTCACTTTTTTCCTTCACTTTAAACCCTTCCTCGTTGGTTTAAAACATGTATAATAAATGTTTTAACCAATGGTTTATATTGACATTTATTTATTTATTTTCTCGGGCACTCCCACGTACAACTTTTCTGACAACGCATTACAGGATTGCTACTGGTGAGTACATTTTTAGTCTTTTTCAATTGAGAATTGTTGAAAATTATTTGCAAACACGTGTAGACTATGATAAATTCATTAATAATATGTTTACGATATGTATTTATCGTAGTTTGATGTAATTTATGTAATAGCTCGTGCTTTTCACTGCTTGTGTAATGTTGTGGGCATATTGCACATATCTAATGTTTTATCGTGTTCAATTTGGTTAAAAGCTGTTGTGTGAGGTATAGTCTATAGTCTATTCTAATGCTAATATTAGGAATGGGTTGCAATTGAAAGTAGCATGATCTGTTATTCATCAGCAATATACTCTAATGCAAAGGCAAAAAACACACTTTACAAAATTTAGTTATGACTGAAAGTCTCTATGATTATGATCTGTCTGTGTATACAGTATAAAAATGTATCTTTGCTCTGTGAGAGTTAAAAAAATTGATTTTATTTAATTTTATTTATTGATATATGCTTTTATATATACTTGTTTATAGACAATACAACTTTTTTATTGATCTATGCTTTTATATATATATTTGTTTATAAACAATACAACTTTTTTATAGAAATATCAATATAATGATTAACACTATAAACATTTAAAAAAATACAAGCAACATAACCATGACAGCTACTATAAAGCATTCATAACATTCAATTAAATTTTATTTGTGGTAAACGAAAGCCCACAATGCACACATTTAATGGATTATAAACCAATTTCAAGGAAAAAAATACACCATTTACAAAACATAACAATGGAACTGTAACCATAACTAACATCTGCTTATTTTATTTCACAGTTCTCAGTAATGCTTCAATTCGTGGTACTCAAAACATGGGCTAACGCAAATGGGAGTGATGCACAGCTCTCATGTACTCTGTGAGTATCTTACTACTTTACTACTCTGCTTCCTCTTTGCTCATTTTGCAGTTGATCATGGTCATTCTCATCCTATTTGCCCCCCTGTACCACAGGCCCTGCAACGTTTCTAGGAGAATGTGGAACTGGTATACCTCCTCACATAAGGCGGCAGTAAGTAGGGCTGCACAATTAATCTAAATAAATTCAAAATCGCGATATGACATTGTGCGATTATTAAATTACAAAGGGCTGCGATTTAATTAAATGAATAGTCAACTCACTTCAAAGTTTATTTGCACTGCTCTGTCCATTCTAGATTAAGTTACTCCATTGTTACAGTGTTTTCAGAATGGTTCCGTGCTCCACAAATCCATCTCATGCTTATGGGGCTTTTCTCGAGACTGCTTGCTTTATGGGGGTTTTCCACTGTGGATAGTACCTGGTACTTTTTTAGTACCACCTTGGTCGAGGCTCCAAGCGAGCCGAGCCAATACTAAATGTGACGTCAAAATCCTGCAGGTTGGTCAGAGAGAATCATCAGTACCAGCGTCAAAGATTTCTTTTTTTAATTTATTGATCTATGATTTTATTATGCATTTGATTATAGATAATATTTTTTAAAGAAATATCAATATAATGATTAACAATATAAATATTTTAATAAATACAAGCAACAATAACAACTAATAAATATAGCTGCAAGCAGCAATGCGATTCCTCCTCAAAATGGCAAATCATTCATAATTGATCAGTAGAGGGTTGGGGTTAAACCCTCCCAATGGAGGAATACAAAAAACATGTCTTTCTGTCTGAATCCTAAACTAAAAATTTTCAGTGTACAGGAAAATAAATCATGCCGGAACTTATGGATCATTGAGGCTTTTTTGTTCCCAATGAGAAATGAGGTATGTACATTAAGTTTCAGAAGAATTGAATAAATGGGGTGGAAATGCCATCATTTTGAAAATAGGACATTTAGGCATGGCTTATAGTGCCCCCTAAGGGCGAATGTGGGCAATTCTTGGTGTGGGGATTCCTGTTGGCCTGGAGTATCAATTTACAAAATTAGAACATTTTTGACCCAAAAATGGGTCATTAGGGCATGGCCTGGAGTGCCCCTAAAGGCAAATGTGGGCCATTCTTTGCATAGTACTTCAGAGTGATGTCATCTTGAAAAATGTTAGGTTTGAAACACCATCGTTTAAAATTACATTTGATTTAATGACACATATATATTGAGGTGGGTCATATTGAAGAATGTTAGGTTTGAAAAACCATCTTTTAAAATGACATTTGATTTATTGACACATATATATTGAGGCAATGTAAACAGTTGTATAAATACACCCCTTTAAGACATTTTGTGTTTAATTCATTTTTGCTAATTAACTTAGTGAAAGACATCAGTTATATGCATGGGTATATCATTTCAAGTCAATTGGAGCTATGGTTTAGGAGAAGAAGATTTTTGTAGGTTTTTCCAAATTTTCACTGAACAGGAAAATCTATCATGGTGGAAATGATGGGTCATTGAGGCTTTTTGTTCCCCATGAGAAATGAGGCGTGTACACCAAGTTTCAGATGAATTGGACAAATGGGGTGGAAATGAAATCATTTTGAAAATGGGACTTTTGGGAGTGGCCTGTATCGCCTACTATGGGCGAATGTGAGCCATTCTATGCATAGTACTTCAGAACTAGAAAAAAAAGTTTGTCAAGACAAACTTTGATATTGGCTTGAGAAAGACCGAACCTTGAACCAAGACTGGAACTCGATGATAATAATAAAACAAGATCACAGCAAAAATATTAAATAAATGCAATAACTTGAAAATTATTTAAGCTCTCCATGTCATTATACCACATACGGCATTCACTAAGATTTTCATTTTGTCCTAAGACTTCATTGTATGCTTTGTAAAAATAAGTGAATGTTAAAGGGATATTTGATCATTTCCTCACCCTCATGCAGTCCCAGATGTGTATGACTTTCTTCTGCAGAAATTGAATGAAGATGTTTAGAAGAATATCTCAGCTCTATTGGTCGATTCAATGCAAGTAAATGAGAAGTGGTGAGAAACAGATTAAGTCATTTTTACTATAAATCTCTACTTTGACTTTCATAAGTGCTCTTCTTGCTTAAGAGTTCTTTTTCTGTTTTTTTTTTTTTTTTTTTTTTTTTTTTTGTGATTTACATAAGCACATCACCCCTACTGGGCAGGGAGGAGCATTTATAGTAAATAAATAAAAATACAAATTTTTTAAAAATAATACCATTTGTACTTTTTATTTACTTGTCAATGTTCAGGACGAAAGCTCAATTGTTACTGTCTCTTTAAGAGGATTTTATCGAAGAGAATTTTATACAAATTCAAATACATTCAAGCAAACACATACAACCGACAAACCTTCGTGAAGATGCAAGCAAAAATGATCTCGCATCGCGGATCGCGTGTTGTCAGAGACAACGCTGATAAAACATCATTCTCGGAAGTATTGATACTAGATTTAGATTCCCGATTTCTTCATCAACTGTTTATGTTCACTTGAGACAAAACAGACTCCCCAATATATCATGTATTTTGTTGTATGAAATTGTCCGTTAAAACGCAAGACGAAGCGAAAGAGATCTCTCATCGGGGTGCGTGCGTTAAGAAGCGACGCGGCTCGCTGTGTCACAAAAACTGCTCGCAAACATTTATTTGAGTTGTTTTGCCATTTGTTGAGTTGAATGTGTAAAATCGCTTGAATGTTCAAAACTGGAAAGCATTAAAACACACAAATGACAGACCTTCGTGCAGACGCAAGCAAAATTCGTCTGGCTTCTAAGTCTGGAGCTCCACCCACTAGTAGACAGAATTGCTTCATTAGAGAGATTGCTCCAGTAGAGTTGCATTTGGTAGACAGAGTTACTCCAGTAGAGGGACCCTCTTTGCTCAGCCAGTGTAAGAGAATGGGATTTTACTTTGTATACCATATTTATCCAGTAGAGGGGGCATTTTTGATCAGCCATTGTAAATCAAAGGGATTAATTTTAATTATTGATCGTCATTTATATAAAAAGCTTAAGTCGCATCAGGTAAAAAAGACATACCAGGAAACTTCAGAACAGTCCCCAGGTCTGTGGCAAGTTTGGTGCTTATAGCATTAAAGCTCTTGGAGGTAAGACTGTTGAAATTTTAGTCTCAGAAAAATACAAAAATAATATTATTAATAATAATAATAATAAATGTGTGTAACATAACAATATGTTAGCTTTCTCAAGCCAACATAGTTATGTCATCTTGAAGCATGTTAGGTTTGAAAAACCATCAGTCAAAATTACATTTGGTTTATTGACACATATATATTGAGGAAATGTGATCATTTACATAAACACGCGCCTTTCAGCCATTTTGTATTGTATTCATTTTTGCTAAGTAACAAATTGAAAGACATCAATTCTACACATGGGTACCAAATGTCAAGTCAATTGGATCTACGGTTCAAGAGAAGAAGAGTTTTGAATGTTTCCCCAAATTTTCACTGTACAGGACAAACCATCACGCAGAAACTTATATGTCCTTGAGGCTTTTTTGTTCCCAATGAGAAATGAGGCAAGTATACCAAGTTTTATAATAATTGGAATATTGGGGTGAAAATGACATAATTTTAAAAATCTGACATTTGGGCGTGGCCTGCAGTGAAATGCTAAGGGCGAATATGGGCAATTCTTTGCACAATACTTCAAAGGGATGTTATCTTGAAGCATGTTAGGTTTGAAAAACCAACAGTCAAAATTAAATTTGATTTATTGACATATATATATTGATTAAAATGTGGACATTTACATAAACACGCCCCTTTCAGCCATTTTTTATCGTACCATATGGGTCCTTGAGGCTTTTTTGTTCCCAATGAGAAATGAGGCAAGTATACCAAGTTTTAGAATATTTAGAAAATTGTGGTGAAAATGCCATCATTTTGAAAATGTGACATTTGGGCGTGGCCTGTAGCGAACCGCTAAGGGCGAATGTGGGCAATTCTTTGCACAGTACTTCAAAGGGATGTTATCTTGAAGAATGTTAGGTTTGAAAAACCCTCAGTCAAAATTACATTTGATATATTGACATATATATTGATTAAATGTGGACATTTACATAAACACGGCCCTTTCAGCCATTTTATATCGTACTCATTTTTGCTAAGTAACGTTTTCAAAGACATCAATTCTACACATGCGTACCAAATTTCAAGTCAATTGGAGCTACGGTTCAGGAGAAGAAGAGTTTTGTAGGTTTGGGGAAATTTTCACTGTACAGGAAAATCCATTATGGCAGAAGTTATGGGTCCTTGAGGCTTTTTTGTTCCCCATGAGAAATGAGGCATGTACACCAGGTTTGAGAATAATTGGACAAATGGCTTGGAAATGCCATGACTTTGAAAATATTTTTTTGGGGCATGGCCTGTAGCGCCACCTATGGGCGAATGTGGGCCATTCTTGGTTTGGGGGTACCCGTTGGCATGGAGTATCAATGTGCCAATTTAGAAAATTTTTGACCAGTGACTTTTTGAGATATTGGGGCTCAAGGAGAATAATAATAATAATAATAATAAATATAGCTGCAAGCAGCAATGCGATTCCTCCTCATAATGGCAAGTCATTTAAAATTGATCAGTTGAGGGTTGGGGTTAAACCCTCCCAATGAAGAAATCCAGAAAACATGTCTTTCTGTCTGAATCCTAAACTAAACATTTTCAGTGTACAGGAAAATCCATGATGCCGGACCTTATGGATCCTGGAGGCATTTTAGTTTACAATGAGAAATTAGGTATGTACATTAAGTTTCAGATGAACTGAAAAAATGGGGTGGAAATGCCATCACTTTGAATATGGGACATTAAAGCATAATCTGTAGTGCCCCCTAATGGCGAATATGAGCAATTCTTGGTTTGTGGGTTCCTGTTGGCCTGTAGTATCAATGTACCAAATTTGAAAATGTTTGACCAGAAAATAGGACATTAAGTCATAGCCTGTAGCACCCCCTAATGATGAATATGGGCAATTCTCTGTTTGTGGGTTCCTGTTGGCCTGTAGTATCAATGTACCAAATTAGAAAGTTTTTGACAAAAAAATGTTCAATTTGGGCATGACCTTTAGCGCCCCCTAAGGGCGAATGTGAGCCATTCTTGGTTTGTGGATTTCTGTTGGCCTGTAGTGTCAATATACCAAATTAGAACATTTTTGACCATAAAATGGGAATTTTGGGCATGGCCTGTAGCGCCCCCTAATGGCGAATATGAGCAATTCTTGGTTTGTGGGTTCCTATTGGCCTGTAGTATCAATGTGCCAATTTAGAAAATTTTTGACCAATGACTTTTTGAGATATTGGGGCTCAAGACACCTATAATACCACTTCAGAAGGCATGGATTAAACCACTGGAGTGGTATGGATTACTTTTATGCTGCATTTATGTGATTTTTGTAGCTTCTGAGTTCTGATCACCATTCAAGTGCATTTGAAAGGTCCAACAGAGTTGAGATATTCTTCTAAAAAGCTTAATTTGTGTTCACCAGAAGAAAGAAAATAATACACATCTGGGATGGAATGAGGGTAAGTAAATGATGAGAGAAATTTATTTTGGGGGTAAATACCATTTGTACTTTTTATTTACTTGGAATGTCAATGTTCAGGACGAAAGTTCAATTGTTACTGTCTCTTTAAGAGGGGGGTTAGAATGACATTACATTCAAGGCAGTTTGTTTTATTGGGTTTAATCTTTTGAGAACTGTGAAGTCTCATTATTTTCGTACTGTTACATCTGTATTAATTTCAGAGATTAATTGATTGAGATTGTGAGACTGCAGTCAGTATTAAACTTGTAAATATAGCTGCAAGCAGCAATGCGATTCCTCCTCATAATGGCAAGTCATTTAAAATTGATCAGTTGAGGGTTGGAGGTTAAACCCTCCCAATGAAGAAATCTAGAAAACATGTCTTTCTATCTGAATCCTAAACTAAACATTTTCAGTGTACAGGAGAATCCATGATGCCGGAACTTATGGATCCTGGAGGCATTTTAGTTTACAATGAGAAATTAGGTATGTACATTAAGTTTCAGATGAACTGAAAAAATGGGGTGGAAATGCCATCACTTTGAATATGGGACATTAAGGCATAATCTGTAGTGCCCCCTAATGGCGAATATGAGCAATTCTTGGTTTGTGGGTTCCTGTTGGCCTGTAGTATCAATGTACCAAATTAGAAAGTTTTTGACCAGAAAATGGGAATTTTGGACATGGCCCATAGCGCCCCCTAAGGGTGAATGTCGGCCAATCTTGGTTTGTGGATTCCTGTTGGCCTGTAGTATCAATGTACCAAATTTGAAAATGATTGACCAGAAAATAGAACATTAAGTCATAGCCTTTAGCGCCCCCTAAGGGCGAATATGGGCATTTCTTGGTTTGTGGGTTCCTGTTGGCCTGTAGTATCAATGTACCAAATTAGAACATTTTTGACCATAAAATGGGAATTTTGGGCATAGCCTGTAGCGCCCCCTAATAGCGAATATGGGCCATTCTTGGTTTGTGGATTCCTGTTGGCATGGAGTATCAATGTACCAAATTAGAACATTTTTGACCAGAAAATGGGAATTTTGGGCATGGCCTGTAGCGCCCCTAAGGGAGAATGTGGGATATTCTTTACGCAGTACTTCAAGTGATGTCATCTTGAAGTATATATGTATAGGTCTGTTTCTAACCCACACCTATAATATCACTTCAGAAGGCATGGATTAAACCACTGGAGTGGTATGGATTACTTTTATGCTGCATTTAAGTGATTTTTGTAGCTTCTGAGTTCTGATCACCATTCAACTCATTGAAAGGTCCAACAGGGTTGAGATAATCTTCTAAAAAGCTTAATTTGTGTTCAACAGAAGAAAGAAAATAATACACATCTGGGATGTAATGAGGGTGAGTATACGATGAGAGAAATTTATTTTTGGGGTAAAAACAATTTGTACTTTTTATTTACTTGGAAAATTGTTACTGTCTCTTTAAGAGGATTTTAAACGCATTTCATTCAAGGCACAGTCTGTGCGGCCTGTTTCATTGAGTTTAATCTTTTGAGAACTGTGAAGTCTCATTATTTTCGTGCTGTTACATCTGTATTCATTTCAGAGATTAATTGATTGAGATTGTGAAACTTGTAATCATGAAGAACCTGAAGGACTAATTCTGCTGTTAATAGTTCATCTGTTCTCGATGGATCTTCCGTGATCATTCCAACGCTGTCAAGTGAAGCTGAGCAACATCAGTTTCGTCTCTCACACCCTCATTTGTTTGGGTGTGAGATGATAAAATACAGACTGCGTGAATGGTGTAAAATCGCGTGAATGTTCAAATACATTCAAGCAAACACATACAACCGACAAACTTCCGTGAAGATGCGAGTAAAAATGAGATGCCTCGCGCTGTCAGACACAACGCTGATAATCATTCTCGGAAGTGTTGATACTAGATTTAGATTTGCGATTTCTTCATCAACTGTTTATGTTCACTTGAGACAAAACAGACAATATATCATGTATTTTGACATTTTGTTGTATGAAATTGTCCGTTCAAACGCAAGAAGCAGCGAATGCGATCTCTCATCGGGGCTCGTGAGTTAGTCGTGACGCTGCTCGCTGTTTCGCACAAATATTTGAGTTGTTTTGCCATTGGTTGAGTTGAATGGTGTAAAATCGCTTGAAAGTTCAAACAGGAAAGTGTTAAAAACACATACAACAGACAAAAAATTGCTCGCATTGAAGATGCGAGTAAAAATGAGATCGCCTCACTATCGCGTGCTGTCAGAGAACACGCAGATGAAACATCATTCTCGGAAGTATTGATACTTTAGGATCGATCCGTCCATCCCTTCTTTCTTTAGATATATGTTTCATGTTTGTGTGATAAGTGTTCGCGGAGTTTCACTTGATTTTTCTGACGTGTATCAGACAGATGATCACTAAGACAGATTCGGCGCACCCTGTTTATTTTCGTTATTTTACAAAAGTTCAAGGTTTTGTTGTTATTGTAAGTGTACACAAATAAAACTAGACCTTTTATAGTTTGTAATGATCTCTTCCATGTATCTGAATGGGCAAAAATGACACAGTATTTTGTTTAAGTTTTTTCCGCTGTTTAGAACAATGCATCTGAAAGGACGTCACAGCGCCATTGTTGACCCCCGTAATAATGCCAGAATTCAATAATGATTCCCGATTTCAAACTCCTTGCAAACATTTATTTGAGTTGTATGCCATTTGTTGAGTTGAATAGTGTAAAATCGCTTGAATATTCAAACTGGGAAGCAGTAAAACACACCTCACTGACCTTTGTGCAGTAACTCTCATCGGGACTCATGCGTTAGACGCGACGCTTATAGCTGTTTCACGTAAACTGCTCGAAAACATTTATTTGAGTTGTTTTACCATTTGTTGAGATGAATAGTATAAAATCGCGTGAATGTTCCAAATGTCAAGCATTAAACACACACAATTGACATACCTTTGTGCAAACGCAGGCAAAATTCTTCTGGCTTAGAAAGTCGGGAGCTCCACCCACTAGTAGACAGAATTGCTCCATTAGAGAGATTTCTCCAGTAAAAGTGCTTTTGGTAGACAGAGTTACACCAACAGAGGGAGCCTCTTTGCTCTGAAAATGTAAGTGAAAGGGATTTTACTTGTAGACCGTATTAATCCAGTAGAGGGGGCAATTTTGCTCAGCCATTGTAAATCAATGGGATTTTTTTTACATTTTTGATCGTCATTTATATAAAAAGCTTAAGTCGCATCAGGTAAAAAAAGACATTACAGCAAACTTCAGAACAGTCCCCAGGTCTGTGGCAAGTTGGGTACTTATAGCATTAAAGCTCTTGGAGGTAAGGTTGTTGAAATTTTAGTAAGTAAAATAGTATTAATAATAATAATATTAATAAATGTATGTAACATAACAATATGTTGGCTTTCTCAAGCACACATAGTTATGTCATCTTGAAGCATGTTAGGTTTGAAAAACCATCAATCAAAATTACATTTGGTTTAATGACACTAATATATTGAGGCAATGTGGTCATTTACATAAACACGCACCTTTCAGCCATTTTGTATTTTATTCATTTTTGCTAAGTAACAAATTGAAAGACATCAATTCTACACATGGGTACCAAATGTCAAGTCAATTGGATCTACGGTTCAACAGAAGAAGAGTTTTGAATGTTTCCCCAAATTTTCACAGTACAGGACAATCCATCAAGCAGAACCTTATGGGTCCTTGAGGCTTTTTTGTAGTCAAAATTTGATTTATTGACATATATATTGATTAAATGTGGACATTTACATAAACACGCCCCTTTCAGCCATTTTTAATCGTACCTTATGGGTCCTTGAGGCTTTTTTGTTCCCAATGAGAAATGAGGCAAGTATACCAAGTTTTAGAATATTTCGAAAATTGTGGTGAAAATGCCATCATTTTGAAAATGTGACATTTGGGCGTGGCCTGTAGCGAACCGCTAAGGGCGAATGTGGGCAATTCTTTGCACAGTACTTCAAAGGGATGTTATCTTGAAGAATGTTAGGTTTGAAAAACCCTCAGTCAAAATTACATTTGATATATTGACATATATATTGATTAAATATGGACATTTACATAAACACGCCCCTTTCAGCCATTTTATATCGTATTCGTTTTTGCTAAGTAATGTTTTCAAAGACATCAATTCTACACATGCGTACCAAATTTCAAGTCAATTGGAGCTACGGTTCAGGAGAAGAAGAGTTTTGTAGGTTTTGGCAAATTTTCACTGTACAGGAAAATCCATCATGGCGGAAGTTATGGGTCCTTGAGGCTTTTTTGTTCCCCATGAGAAATGAGGCATGTACACCAGGTTTGAGAATAACTGGACAATTGGCTTGGAAAGGCCATGACTTTGAAAATATTTTTTTGGGGCGTGGCCTGTAGCGCCACCTATGGGCGAATGTGGGCCATTCTTGGTTTGGGGGTACCCGTTCGCATGGAGTATCAATGTGCCAATTTAGAAAATTTTTGACCAGTGACTTTTTGAGATATTGGGGCTCAAGGAGAATAATAATAATAATAATAATAAATATAGCTGCAAGCAGCAATGCGATTCCTCCTCAAAATGGCAAATCATTTAAAATTGATCAGTAGAGGGTTGGGGTTAAACCCTCCCAATGAAAAAATCCAAAAAACATGTCTTTCTGTCTGAATCCTAAACTAAACATTTTCAGTGTACAGGAAAATCCATCATGCCGGACCTTATGGATCCTGGAGGGTTTTTTGTTTACAATGAGAAATGAGGTATGTTCACCAGGTTTCAAAAAAACTAAATAAATGGGGTGGAAATACAATCACTTTGAAAAAATGACATTTGGGCATGGCCTGTAGCGCCCCCTAAGGGCAAATGTGAGCCATTCTTGGTTTGTAGGTTCCTGTTGGCCTGTAGTATTAATGTACCAAATTAGAAAGTTTTTGACAAAAAAATGTGCAATTTGGGAATGGCCTTTAGCGCCCCCTAAGGGCGAATGTGAGACATTCTTGGTTTGTGGATTTCTGTTGGCCTGTAGTGTCAATATACCAAATTAGAACATTTTTGACCATAAAATGGGAATTTTGGGCATAGCCTGTAGCGCCCCTAATGGCGAATATGGGCCATTCTTGGTTTGTGGATTCCTGTTGGCCTGCAGTATCAATATACAAAATTAGAACATTTTTGACCAGAAAATGGGAATTTTGGGCATGGCCTGTAGCGCCCCCTAAGGGAGAATGTGGGATATTCTTTACGCAGTACTTCAGAGTGATGTCATCTTGAAGTATATATATATAGGTCTGTTTCTAACCCACACCTATAATATCACTTCTGAAGGCATGGATTAAACCACTGGAGTGGTATGGATTACTTTTATGCTGCATTTATGTGATTTTTGTAGCTTCTGAGTTCTGATCACCATTCAAGTCATTGAAAGGTCCAACAGGGTTGAGATAATCTTCTAAAAAGCTTCATTTGTGTTCACCAGAAGAAAGAAAATAATACACATCTGGGATGGAATGAGGGTGAGTATACGATGAGAGAAATTTATTTTGGGGGTAAAAACCATTTGTAGGCCTACTTTTTATTTACTTGGAAAATTGTTACTGTCTCTTTAAGAGGAATTTAAACGCATTTCATTCAAGGCACAGTCTGTGCGGCTTGTTTCATTGAGTTTAATCTTTTGAGAACTGTGAAGTCTCATTATTTTCGTGCTGTTACATCTGTATTCATTTCAGAGATTGATTGAGATTGTGAAACTACATACAACCGACAAACCTCCATGAAGATGCGAGTAAAAATGAGATGCCTCGCGCTGTCAGACACAACGCTGATAATCATTCTCGGAAGTGTTGATACTAGATTTAGATTCGCGATTTCTTCATCAACTGTTTATGTTCACTTGAGACAAAACAGACAATATATCGTGTATTTTGACATTTTCTTGTATGAAATTGTCCGTTCAAACGCAAGAAGAAGCGAATGCGATCTCTCATCGGGGCTCGTGAGTTAGACGTGACGCTGCTCGCTGTTTCACACAAATATTTATTTGAGTTGTTTTGCCATTTGTTTAGTTGAATGGTGTAAAATCGCTTGAAAGTTCAAACAGGAAAGTGTTAAAAACACATACAACAGACAAACATTGCTCGCATTGAAGATGTGTTCATTGAAGAAAAGTGTTCGCGGAGTTTCACTTGATTTTTCTGACGTGTATCAGACCGCTAAGACAGATTTGGCGCACCCGGTTTATTTTCGTTATTTTACAAAAGCTCAAGGTTTTGTTGTTATTGTAAGTGTACACAAATAAAAGTAGACCTTTTATAGTTTGTAATGATCTCTTCCATATATCTGAATTGGCAAAAATGACGCAGTATTTTGTTTAAGTTTTTTCCGCTGTTTAGAAAAATGCATCTAATTAAAGGGCATTACAGCGCCATTGTTGACCCCCGTAATAATGCCAGAATTCAATATTCCCGATTTCAAACTGCTCGAAAAGATTTATTCGAGTTGTTTTGTTATTTGTTGAGTTGAATAGTGTAAAATCGCTTGAATATTCAAACTGGGAAGCAGTAAAACACAGCTCACTGACCTTTGTGCGGTAATTCTCATCGGGGCTCGTGCGTTAGACGCGACAATTATCGCTGTTTCACACAAACTGCTCGAAAACATTTATATGAGTTGTTTTACCATTTGTTGAGATGAATAGTATAAAATCGCGTGAATGTTCGAAATGTCAAGCATTAAACACACAATTGACATACCTTTGTGCAAACGCAGGCAAAATTCTTCTGGCTGAGAAAGTCGGGAGCTCCACCCACTAGTAGACAGAATTGCTCCATTAGAGAGATTTCTCCAGTAAAAGTGCATTTGGTAGACAGGGTTACACCAGCAGAGGGAGCCTCTTTGCTCAGCCAATGTAAGTGAATGGGATTTTACTTGTAGACCATATTAATCCAGTAGAGGGGGCATTTTTGCTCAGCCATTGTAAATCAATGGGATTTTTTACATTTTTGATCGTCATTTATATAAAAAGCTTAAGTCGCATCAGGTAAAAAAAGACATAGCAGCAAACTTCAGAACAGTCCCCAGGTCTGTGGCAAGTTGGGTACTTATAGCATTAAAGCTCTTGGAGGTGAGGTTGTTGAAATTTTAGTAAGTAAAATAGTATTAATAATAATAATAATAATAAATGTATGTAACATAACAATATGTTGGCTTTCTCAAGCCAACATAGTTATGTCATCTTGAAGCATGTTAGGTTTGAAAAACCATCAATCAAATTTACATTTGGTTTATTGACACTAATATATTGAGGCAATGTGGTCATTTACATAAACACGCACCTTTCAGCCATTTTGTATTGTATTCATTTTTGCTAAGTAACAAATTGAAAGACATCAATTCTACACATGGGTAACAAATGTCAAGTCAATTGGATCTACGGTTGAAGAGAAGAAGACTTTTGTAGGTTTTGGCAAATTTTCACTATACAGGACAATCCATTAGGGCAGAAGTTATTGGTCCTTGAGGCTTTTTTGTTCCCAATGAGAAATGAGGCAAGTATACCAAGTTTTAGAATATTTGGAAAATTGGGGTGAAAGTGCCATTATTTTGAAAATGTGACATTTGGGCGTGGCCTGTAGCGAACCGCTAAGGGCGAATGTCGGCAATTCTTTGCACAGTACTTCAAAGGGATGTTATCTTGAAGCATGTCAGGTTTAAAATCCCTCAGTCAAAATTACATTTGATTTATTGACTTATATATTGATTAAATGTGGACATTTACATAAACACGCCCCTTTCAGCCATTTTTAATCGTACCTTATGGGTCCTTGAGGCTTTTTTGTTCCCAATGAGAAATGAGGCAAGTATACCAAGTTTTAGAATATTTCGAAAATTGTGGTGAAAATGCCATCATTTTGAAAATGTGACATTTGGGCGTGGCCTGTAGCGAACCGCTAAGGGCGAATGTGGGCAATTCTTTGCACAGTACTTCAAAGGGATGTTATCTTGAAGAATGTTAGGTTTGAAAAACCCTGGGTCAAAATTACATTTGACATATTGACATATATATTGATTAAATGTGGACATTTACATAAACACGCCCCTTTCAGCCATTTTATATCATATTCATTTTTGCTAAGTAACGTTTTCAAAGACATCAATTCTACACATGCGTACCAAATTTCAAGTATATTGGAGCTACGGTTCAGGAGAAGAAGAGTTTTGTAGGTTTTGGCAAATTTTCACTGTACAGGAAAATCCATTAGGGCAGAAGTTATGGGTCCTTGAGGCTTTTTTGTTCCCCATGAGAAATGAGGCATGTACACCAGGTTTGAGAATAATTGGACAAATGGCTTGGAAATGCCATGACTTTGAAAATATTTTTTTGGGGCGTGGCCTGTAGCGCCACCTATGGGCGAATGTGGGCCATTCTTGGTTTGGGGGTACCCGTTCGCATGGAGTATCAATGTGCCAATTTAGAAAATTTTTGACCAGTGACTTTTTGAGATATTGGGGCTCAAGGAGAATAATAATAATAATAATAATAAATATAGCTGCAAGCAGCAATGCGATTCCTCCTCAAAATGGCAAATCATTTAAAATTGATCAGTAGAGGGTTGGGGTTAAACCCTCCCAATGAAAAAATCCAAAAAACATGTCTTTCTGTCTGAATCCTAAACTAAACATTTTCAGTGTACAGGAAAATCCATCATGCCGGACCTTATGGATCCTGGAGGGTTTTTTGTTTACAATGAGAAATGAGGTATGTTCACCAGGTTTCAAAAAAACTAAATAAATGGGGTGGAAATACAATCACTTTGAAAAAATGACATTTGGGCATGGCCTGTAGCGCCCCCTAAGGGCAAATGTGAGCCATTCTTGGTTTGTAGGTTCCTGTTGGCCTGTAGTATTAATGTACCAAATTAGAAAGTTTTTGACAAAAAAATGTGCAATTTGGGAATGGCCTTTAGCGCCCCCTAAGGGCGAATGTGAGACATTCTTGGTTTGTGGATTTCTGTTGGCCTGTAGTGTCAATATACCAAATTAGAACATTTTTGACCATAAAATGGGAATTTTGGGCATAGCCTGTAGCGCCCCTAATGGCGAATATGGGCCATTCTTGGTTTGTGGATTCCTGTTGGCCTGCAGTATCAATATACAAAATTAGAACATTTTTGACCAGAAAATGGGAATTTTGGGCATGGCCTGTAGCGCCCCCTAAGGGAGAATGTGGGATATTCTTTACGCAGTACTTCAGAGTGATGTCATCTTGAAGTATATATATATAGGTCTGTTTCTAACCCACACCTATAATATCACTTCTGAAGGCATGGATTAAACCACTGGAGTGGTATGGATTACTTTTATGCTGCATTTATGTGATTTTTGTAGCTTCTGAGTTCTGATCACCATTCAAGTCATTGAAAGGTCCAACAGGGTTGAGATAATCTTCTAAAAAGCTTCATTTGTGTTCACCAGAAGAAAGAAAATAATACACATCTGGGATGGAATGAGGGTGAGTATACGATGAGAGAAATTTATTTTGGGGGTAAAAACCATTTGTAGGCCTACTTTTTATTTACTTGGAAAATTGTTACTGTCTCTTTAAGAGGAATTTAAACGCATTTCATTCAAGGCACAGTCTGTGCGGCTTGTTTCATTGAGTTTAATCTTTTGAGAACTGTGAAGTCTCATTATTTTCGTGCTGTTACATCTGTATTCATTTCAGAGATTGATTGAGATTGTGAAACTACATACAACCGACAAACCTCCATGAAGATGCGAGTAAAAATGAGATGCCTCGCGCTGTCAGACACAACGCTGATAATCATTCTCGGAAGTGTTGATACTAGATTTAGATTCGCGATTTCTTCATCAACTGTTTATGTTCACTTGAGACAAAACAGACAATATATCGTGTATTTTGACATTTTCTTGTATGAAATTGTCCGTTCAAACGCAAGAAGAAGCGAATGCGATCTCTCATCGGGGCTCGTGAGTTAGACGTGACGCTGCTCGCTGTTTCACACAAATATTTATTTGAGTTGTTTTGCCATTTGTTTAGTTGAATGGTGTAAAATCGCTTGAAAGTTCAAACAGGAAAGTGTTAAAAACACATACAACAGACAAACATTGCTCGCATTGAAGATGTGTTCATTGAAGAAAAGTGTTCGCGGAGTTTCACTTGATTTTTCTGACGTGTATCAGACCGCTAAGACAGATTTGGCGCACCCGGTTTATTTTCGTTATTTTACAAAAGCTCAAGGTTTTGTTGTTATTGTAAGTGTACACAAATAAAAGTAGACCTTTTATAGTTTGTAATGATCTCTTCCATATATCTGAATTGGCAAAAATGACGCAGTATTTTGTTTAAGTTTTTTCCGCTGTTTAGAAAAATGCATCTAATTAAAGGGCATTACAGCGCCATTGTTGACCCCCGTAATAATGCCAGAATTCAATATTCCCGATTTCAAACTGCTCGAAAAGATTTATTCGAGTTGTTTTGTTATTTGTTGAGTTGAATAGTGTAAAATCGCTTGAATATTCAAACTGGGAAGCAGTAAAACACAGCTCACTGACCTTTGTGCGGTAATTCTCATCGGGGCTCGTGCGTTAGACGCGACAATTATCGCTGTTTCACACAAACTGCTCGAAAACATTTATATGAGTTGTTTTACCATTTGTTGAGATGAATAGTATAAAATCGCGTGAATGTTCGAAATGTCAAGCATTAAACACACAATTGACATACCTTTGTGCAAACGCAGGCAAAATTCTTCTGGCTGAGAAAGTCGGGAGCTCCACCCACTAGTAGACAGAATTGCTCCATTAGAGAGATTTCTCCAGTAAAAGTGCATTTGGTAGACAGGGTTACACCAGCAGAGGGAGCCTCTTTGCTCAGCCAATGTAAGTGAATGGGATTTTACTTGTAGACCATATTAATCCAGTAGAGGGGGCATTTTTGCTCAGCCATTGTAAATCAATGGGATTTTTTACATTTTTGATCGTCATTTATATAAAAAGCTTAAGTCGCATCAGGTAAAAAAAGACATAGCAGCAAACTTCAGAACAGTCCCCAGGTCTGTGGCAAGTTGGGTACTTATAGCATTAAAGCTCTTGGAGGTGAGGTTGTTGAAATTTTAGTAAGTAAAATAGTATTAATAATAATAATAATAATAAATGTATGTAACATAACAATATGTTGGCTTTCTCAAGCCAACATAGTTATGTCATCTTGAAGCATGTTAGGTTTGAAAAACCATCAATCAAATTTACATTTGGTTTATTGACACTAATATATTGAGGCAATGTGGTCATTTACATAAACACGCACCTTTCAGCCATTTTGTATTGTATTCATTTTTGCTAAGTAACAAATTGAAAGACATCAATTCTACACATGGGTAACAAATGTCAAGTCAATTGGATCTACGGTTGAAGAGAAGAAGACTTTTGTAGGTTTTGGCAAATTTTCACTATACAGGACAATCCATTAGGGCAGAAGTTATTGGTCCTTGAGGCTTTTTTGTTCCCAATGAGAAATGAGGCAAGTATACCAAGTTTTAGAATATTTGGAAAATTGGGGTGAAAGTGCCATTATTTTGAAAATGTGACATTTGGGCGTGGCCTGTAGCGAACCGCTAAGGGCGAATGTCGGCAATTCTTTGCACAGTACTTCAAAGGGATGTTATCTTGAAGCATGTCAGGTTTAAAATCCCTCAGTCAAAATTACATTTGATTTATTGACTTATATATTGATTAAATGTGGACATTTACATAAACACGCCCCTTTCAGCCATTTTTAATCGTACCTTATGGGTCCTTGAGGCTTTTTTGTTCCCAATGAGAAATGAGGCAAGTATACCAAGTTTTAGAATATTTCGAAAATTGTGGTGAAAATGCCATCATTTTGAAAATGTGACATTTGGGCGTGGCCTGTAGCGAACCGCTAAGGGCGAATGTGGGCAATTCTTTGCACAGTACTTCAAAGGGATGTTATCTTGAAGAATGTTAGGTTTGAAAAACCCTGGGTCAAAATTACATTTGACATATTGACATATATATTGATTAAATGTGGACATTTACATAAACACGCCCCTTTCAGCCATTTTATATCATATTCATTTTTGCTAAGTAACGTTTTCAAAGACATCAATTCTACACATGCGTACCAAATTTCAAGTATATTGGAGCTACGGTTCAGGAGAAGAAGAGTTTTGTAGGTTTTGGCAAATTTTCACTGTACAGGAAAATCCATTAGGGCAGAAGTTATGGGTCCTTGAGGCTTTTTTGTTCCCCATGAGAAATGAGGCATGTACACCAGGTTTGAGAATAATTGGACAAATGGCTTGGAAATGCCATGACTTTGAAAATATTTTTTTGGGGCGTGGCCTGTAGCGCCACCTATGGGCGAATGTGGGCCATTCTTGGTTTGGGGGTACCCGTTCGCATGGAGTATCAATGTGCCAATTTAGAAAATTTTTGACCAGTGACTTTTTGAGATATTGGGGCTCAAGGAGAATAATAATAATAATAATAATAAATATAGCTGCAAGCAGCAATGCGATTCCTCCTCAAAATGGCAAATCATTTAAAATTGATCAGTAGAGGGTTGGGGTTAAACCCTCCCAATGAAAAAATCCAAAAAACATGTCTTTCTGTCTGAATCCTAAACTAAACATTTTCAGTGTACAGGAAAATCCATCATGCCGGACCTTATGGATCCTGGAGGGTTTTTTGTTTACAATGAGAAATGAGGTATGTTCACCAGGTTTCAAAAAAACTAAATAAATGGGGTGGAAATACAATCACTTTGAAAAAATGACATTTGGGCATGGCCTGTAGCGCCCCCTAAGGGCAAATGTGAGCCATTCTTGGTTTGTAGGTTCCTGTTGGCCTGTAGTATTAATGTACCAAATTAGAAAGTTTTTGACAAAAAAATGTGCAATTTGGGAATGGCCTTTAGCGCCCCCTAAGGGCGAATGTGAGACATTCTTGGTTTGTGGATTTCTGTTGGCCTGTAGTGTCAATATACCAAATTAGAACATTTTTGACCATAAAATGGGAATTTTGGGCATAGCCTGTAGCGCCCCTAATGGCGAATATGGGCCATTCTTGGTTTGTGGATTCCTGTTGGCCTGCAGTATCAATATACAAAATTAGAACATTTTTGACCAGAAAATGGGAATTTTGGGCATGGCCTGTAGCGCCCCCTAAGGGAGAATGTGGGATATTCTTTACGCAGTACTTCAGAGTGATGTCATCTTGAAGTATATATATATAGGTCTGTTTCTAACCCACACCTATAATATCACTTCTGAAGGCATGGATTAAACCACTGGAGTGGTATGGATTACTTTTATGCTGCATTTATGTGATTTTTGTAGCTTCTGAGTTCTGATCACCATTCAAGTCATTGAAAGGTCCAACAGGGTTGAGATAATCTTCTAAAAAGCTTCATTTGTGTTCACCAGAAGAAAGAAAATAATACACATCTGGGATGGAATGAGGGTGAGTATACGATGAGAGAAATTTATTTTGGGGGTAAAAACCATTTGTAGGCCTACTTTTTATTTACTTGGAAAATTGTTACTGTCTCTTTAAGAGGAATTTAAACGCATTTCATTCAAGGCACAGTCTGTGCGGCTTGTTTCATTGAGTTTAACCTTTTGAGAACTGTGAAGTCTCATTATTTTCGTGCTGTTACATCTGTATTCATTTCAGAGATTGATTGAGATTGTGAAACTACATACAACCGACAAACCTCCATGAAGATGCGAGTAAAAATGAGATGCCTCGCGCTGTCAGACACAACGCTGATAATCATTCTCGGAAGTGTTGATACTAGATTTAGATTCGCGATTTCTTCATCAACTGTTTATGTTCACTTGAGACAAAACAGACAATATATCGTGTATTTTGACATTTTCTTGTATGAAATTGTCCGTTCAAACGCAAGAAGAAGCGAATGCGATCTCTCATCGGGGCTCGTGAGTTAGACGTGACGCTGCTCGCTGTTTCACACAAATATTTATTTGAGTTGTTTTGCCATTTGTTTAGTTGAATGGTGTAAAATCGCTTGAAAGTTCAAACAGGAAAGTGTTAAAAACACATACAACAGACAAACATTGCTCGCATTGAAGATGTGTTCATTGAAGAAAAGTGTTCGCGGAGTTTCACTTGATTTTTCTGACGTGTATCAGACCGCTAAGACAGATTTGGCGCACCCGGTTTATTTTCGTTATTTTACAAAAGCTCAAGGTTTTGTTGTTATTGTAAGTGTACACAAATAAAAGTAGACCTTTTATAGTTTGTAATGATCTCTTCCATATATCTGAATTGGCAAAAATGACGCAGTATTTTGTTTAAGTTTTTTCCGCTGTTTAGAAAAATGCATCTAATTAAAGGGCATTACAGCGCCATTGTTGACCCCCGTAATAATGCCAGAATTCAATATTCCCGATTTCAAACTGCTCGAAAAGATTTATTCGAGTTGTTTTGTTATTTGTTGAGTTGAATAGTGTAAAATCGCTTGAATATTCAAACTGGGAAGCAGTAAAACACAGCTCACTGACCTTTGTGCGGTAATTCTCATCGGGGCTCGTGCGTTAGACGCGACAATTATCGCTGTTTCACACAAACTGCTCGAAAACATTTATATGAGTTGTTTTACCATTTGTTGAGATGAATAGTATAAAATCGCGTGAATGTTCGAAATGTCAAGCATTAAACACACAATTGACATACCTTTGTGCAAACGCAGGCAAAATTCTTCTGGCTGAGAAAGTCGGGAGCTCCACCCACTAGTAGACAGAATTGCTCCATTAGAGAGATTTCTCCAGTAAAAGTGCATTTGGTAGACAGGGTTACACCAGCAGAGGGAGCCTCTTTGCTCAGCCAATGTAAGTGAATGGGATTTTACTTGTAGACCATATTAATCCAGTAGAGGGGGCATTTTTGCTCAGCCATTGTAAATCAATGGGATTTTTTACATTTTTGATCGTCATTTATATAAAAAGCTTAAGTCGCATCAGGTAAAAAAAGACATAGCAGCAAACTTCAGAACAGTCCCCAGGTCTGTGGCAAGTTGGGTACTTATAGCATTAAAGCTCTTGGAGGTGAGGTTGTTGAAATTTTAGTAAGTAAAATAGTATTAATAATAATAATAATAATAAATGTATGTAACATAACAATATGTTGGCTTTCTCAAGCCAACATAGTTATGTCATCTTGAAGCATGTTAGGTTTGAAAAACCATCAATCAAATTTACATTTGGTTTATTGACACTAATATATTGAGGCAATGTGGTCATTTACATAAACACGCACCTTTCAGCCATTTTGTATTGTATTCATTTTTGCTAAGTAACAAATTGAAAGACATCAATTCTACACATGGGTAACAAATGTCAAGTCAATTGGATCTACGGTTCAAGAGAAGACTTTTGTAGGTTTTGGCAAATTTTCACTGTACAGGACAATCCATTAGGGCAGAAGTTATTGGTCCTTGAGGCTTTTTTGTTCCCAATGAGAAATGAGGCAAGTATACCAAGTTTTAGAATATTTGGAAAATTGGGGTGAAAGTGCCATTATTTTGAAAATGTGACATTTGGGCGTGGCCTGTAGCGAACCGCTAAGGGCGAATGTCGGCAATTCTTTGCACAGTACTTCAAAGGGATGTTATCTTGAAGCATGTCAGGTTTAAAATCCCTCAGTCAAAATTACATTTGATTTATTGACTTATATATTGATTAAATGTGGACATTTACATAAACACGCCCCTTTCAGCCATTTTTAATCGTACCTTATGGGTCCTTGAGGCTTTTTTGTTCCCAATGAGAAATGAGGCAAGTATACCAAGTTTTAGAATATTTCGAAAATTGTGGTGAAAATGCCATCATTTTGAAAATGTGACATTTGGGCGTGGCCTGTAGCGAACCGCTAAGGGCGAATGTGGGCAATTCTTTGCACAGTACTTCAAAGGGATGTTATCTTGAAGAATGTTAGGTTTGAAAAACCCTGGGTCAAAATTACATTTGACATATTGACATATATATTGATTAAATGTGGACATTTACATAAACACGCCCCTTTCAGCCATTTTATATCATATTCATTTTTGCTAAGTAACATTTTCAAAGACATCAATTCTACACATGCGTACCAAATTTCAAGTATATTGGAGCTACGGTTCAGGAGAAGAAGAGTTTTGTAGGTTTTGGCAAATTTTCACTGTACAGGAAAATCCATTAGGGCAGAAGTTATGGGTCCTTGAGGCTTTTTTGTTCCCCATGAGAAATGAGGCATGTACACCAGGTTTGAGAATAATTGGACAAATGGCTTGGAAATGCCATGACTTTGAAAATATTTTTTTGGGGCGTGGCCTGTAGCGCCACCTATGGGCGAATGTGGGCCATTCTTGGTTTGGGGGTACCCGTTGGCATGGAGTATCAATGTGCCAATTTAGAAAATTTTTGACAAGTGACTTTTTGAGATATTGGGGCTCAAGGAGAATAATAATAATAATAATAATAATAAATATAGCTGCAAGCAGCAATGCGATTCCTCCTCAAAACGGCAAATCATTTAAAATTGTTCAGTAGAGGGTTGGGGTTAAACTCTCCCAATGAAGAAATTCAAAAAACGTGTCTTTCTGTCTGAATCCTAAACTAAATATTTTCAGTGTACAGGAAAATCCATGATCCTGGGATCTTATGGATCCTGGAGGCTTTTTTGTTTACAATGAGAAATGAGTTATGTACATTAAGTTTCAGAAGAACTGAAAAAATGGGGTGGAAATGCCATCACTTTGAATGTGGGACATTGGGGCATAGCCTGTAGCGCCCCCTAATGGTGAATACGGGCAATTCTTGGTTTGTGGGTTCCCGTTGGCCTGTAGTATCAATGTACCAAATTTGAAAATGTTTGACCAAAAAATAGGACTTTAAGACATAGCCTGTAGCGCCCCCTAATGACGAATATGGGCAATTCTTGGTTTGTGGGTTCCTGTTGGCGTGCAGTATCAATGTACCACATTAGAACATTTTTGACCAGAAAATGGGAATTTTTGACATGGCCTATAGCGCCCCCTAAGGGTGAATGTGGGCCAATCTTGGTTTGTGAGTTCCTGTTGGCCTGTAGTATCAATGTACCAAATTTGAAAGTTTTTGACAAAAAAAAATTGCAATTTGGGAATGGCCTTTAGCGCCCCCTAAGGGCGAATGTGACACATTCTTGGTTTGTGGATTTCTGTTGGCCTGTAGTGTCAATATACCAAATTAGAACATTTTTGACCAGCAAATGGGAATTTAGGGCGTGGCCTGTAGCGCCCCCTAAGGGCGAATGTGGGCCATTCTTGGTTTGTGGATTCCTGTTGGTCTGTAGTATCAATATACAAAATTAGAACATTTTTGACCAGAAAATGGGAATTTTGGGCTTGGCCTGTAGCGCCCCCTAAGGGAGAATGTGGGATATTCTTTACGCAGTACTTCAGAGTGATGTCATCTTGAAGTATATATATATATATATATATATATATATATATATATATATATATATATATAGGTCTGTTTCTAACCCACACCTATAATATCACTTCTGAAGGAATGGATTAAACCACTGGAGTGGTATGGATTACTTTTATGCTGCATTTATGTGATTTTTGTAGCTTCTGAGTTCTGATCACCATTCAAGTCATTGAAAGGTCCAACAGGGTTGAGATAATCTTCTAAAAAACTTAATTTGTGTTCACCAGAAGAAAGGAAATAATACACATCTGGGATGGAATGAGGGTGAGTATACGATGAGAGAAATTTATTTTTGGGGTAAAAACCATTTGTAGGCTACTTTTTATTTACTTGGAAAATTGTTACTGTCTCTTTAAGAGGATTTTAAACGCATTTCATTCAAAGCACAGTCTGTGCGGCTTGTTTCATTGAGTTTAATCTTTTGAGAACTGTGAAGTCTCATTATTTTCGTGCTGTTACATCTGTATTCATTTCAGAGATTAATTGATTGAGATTGTGAAACTACATACAACCGACAAACCTCCATGAAGATGCGAGTAAAAATTAGATCGCCTCGCGCTGTCAGACACGCTGATAATCATTCTCGGAAGTGTTGATACTAGATTTAGATTCGCGATTTCATCATCAACTGTTTATGTTCACTTGAGACAAAACAGACAATATATCATGTATGGTTGTATGAAAGTGTCCGTTCAAACGCAAGAAGAAGCGAATGCGTTCTCTCATCGGGGCTCGTGAGTTAGACGTGACGCTGCTCCCTGTTTCACACAAATATTTATTTGAGTTGTTTTGCCATTTGTTGAGTTGAATGGTGTAAAATCGCTTGAAAGTTCAAAGAGGAAAGTGTTAAAAACACATAGCTACAACAGACAAACATTGCTCGCATTGAAGACGCGAGTAAAAATGAGATCGCGTCACTATCGCGTGCTGTCAGAGAACACGCAGATGAAACATCATTCTCGGAAGTATTGATACTTTAGGATCGATCCGTCCATCCCTTCTTTCTTTAGACATATGTTTCATGTTTGTGTGATAAGTGTTCGCGGAGTTTCACTTGATTTTTCTGACGTGTATCAGACAGATTATCGCAAAGACAGATTCGGTTTACCCTGTTTATTTTCGTTATTTTACAAAAGCTCAAGGTTTTGTTGTTATTGTAAGTGTACACAAATAAAAGTAGACCTTTTACAGTTTGTAATGATCTCTTCCATGTATCTGAATGGGCAAAAATGACGCAGAATTTTGTTTAAGTTTTTCCGCTGTTTAGAACAATGCATCTGAAAGGACATTACAGCGCCATTGTTGACCCCCGTAATAATGCCAGAATTCAATAATGATTCCCGATTTCAAACTCCTCGCAAAGATTTATTTGAGTTGTATGCCATTTGTTGAGTTGAATAGTGTAAAATCGCTTGAATATTCAAACTGGGAAGTAGTAAAATACATCTCACTGACCTTATTTGTGCAGTAACTCTCATCGGGGCTCGTGCGTTAGACGCGACGATTATCGCTGTTTCACACAAACTGCTCGAAAACATTTATAAGAGTTGTTTTACCATTTGTTGAGATGAATAGTATAAAATCGCGTGAATGTTCCAAATGTCAAGCATTAAACACACACAATTGACATACCTTTGTGCAAACGCAGGCAAAATTCTTCTGGCTGAGAAAGTCGGGAGCTCCACCCACTAGTAGACAGAATTGCTCCATTAGAGAGATTTCTCCAGTAAAAGTGCTTTTGGTAGACAGAGTTACACCAGCAGAGGGAGCCTCTTTGCTCAGCCAATGTAAGTGAATGGGATTTTACTTGTAGAACGTATTGATCCAGTAGAGGGGGCATTTTTGCTCAGCCATTGTAAATCAATGGGATTTTTTAAATTTTTGATCGTCATTTATATAAAAAGCTTAAGTCGCATCAGGTAAAAAAAGACATAGCAGCAAACTTCAGAACAGTCCCCAGGTCTGTGGCAAGTTGGGTACTTATAGCATTAAAGCACTTAGAGGTGAGGATGTTGAAATTTTAGTAAGTAAAATAGTATTATTAATAATAATAATAATAAATGTATGTAACATAACAATATGTTGGCTTTCTCAAGCCAACATAGTTATGTCATCTTGAAGCATGTTAGGTTTGAAAAACCATCAATCAAATTTACATTTGGTTTATTGACACTAATATATTGAAGCAATGTGGTCATTTACATAAACACGCACCTTTCAGCCATTTTGTATTGTATTCATTTTTGCTAAGTTACAAATTGAAAGACATCAATTCTACACATGGGTACCAAATGTCAAGTCAATTGGATCTACGGTTCAAGAGAAGAAGACTTTTGTAGGTTTTGGCAAATTTTCACTGTGCAGGACAATCCATTAGGGCAGAAGTTATGGGTCCTTGAGGCTTTTTTGTTCCCAATGAGAAATGAGGCAAGTATACCAAGTTTTAGAATATTTGGAAAATTGGGGTGAAAGTGCCATTATTTTGAAAATGTGACATTTGGGCGTGGCCTGTAGCGAACCGCTAAGGGCGAATGTCGGCAATTCTTTGCACAGTACTTCAAAGGGATGTTATCTTGAAGCATGTCAGGTCTAAAATCCCTCAGTCAAAATTACATTTGATTTATTGACTTATATATTGATTAAATGTGGACATTTACAGAAACACGCCCCTTTCAGCCATTTTTAATCGTACCTTATGGGTCCTTGAGGCTTTTTTGTTCCCAATGAGAAATGAGGCAAGTATACCAAGTTTTAGAATATTTCGAAAATTGTGGTGAAAATGCCATCATTTTGAAAATGTGACATTTGGGCGTGGCCTGTAGCGAACCGCTAAGGGTGAATGTGGGCAATTCTTTGCACAGTACTTCAAAGGGATGTTATCTTGAAGAATGTTAGGTTTGAAAAACCCTGGGTCAAAATTACATTTGATATATTGACATATATATTGATTAAATGTGGACATTTACATAAACACGCCCCTTTCAGCCATTTTATGTCGTATTCATTTTTGCTAAGTAACGTTTTCAAAGACATCAATTCTACACATGCGTACCAAATTTCAAGTATATTGGAGCTACGGTTCAGGAGAAGAAGAGTTTTGTAGGTTTTGGCAAATTTTCACTGTACAGGAAAATCCATTAGGGCAGAAGTTATGGGTCCTTGAGGCTTTTTTGTTCCCCATGAGAATTGAGGCATGTACACCAGGTTTGAGAATAATTGGACAATTGGCTTGGAAATGCCATGACTTTGAAAATGTTTTTTTGGGGCGTGGCCTGTAGCGCCACCTATGGGCGAATGTGGGCCATTCTTGGTTTGGGGGAACCCGTTGGCATGGAGTATCAATGTGCCAATTTAGAAAATTTTTGACCAGTGACTTTTTGAGATATTGGGGCTCAAGGAGAAGAATAATAATAATAATAATAATAATAATAATAATAATAATAATAATAATAAAACTGTCAATAACAATAGATTCCCTCCTATCGGAGGAATCTAATAATAATAAAACTGTCAATAACAATAGATTCCCTCCTATCGGAGGAATCTAATAATAATAATAATAATAATAATAATAAAACTGTCAATAACAATAGATTCCCTCCTATCGGAGGAATCTAATAATAATAATAATAATAATAAATATAGCTGCAAGCAGCAATGCAATTCCTCATCAAAATGGCAAATCATTTAAAATTGTTCAGTAGAGGATTGGGGTTAAACTCTCCCAATGAAGAAATTCAAAAAACGTGTCTTTCTGTCTGAATCCTAAACTAAATATTTTCAGTGTACAGGAAAATCCATGATCCTGGGATCTTATGGATCCTGGAGGCTTTTTTGTTTACAATGAGAAATGAGTTATGTACATTAAGTTTCAGAAGAACTGAAAAAATGGGGTGGAAATGCCATCACTTTGAATGTGGGACATTGGGGCATAGCCTGTAGCGCCCCCTAATGGTGAATACGGGCAATTATTGGTTTGTGAGTTCCCGTTGGCCTGTAGTATCAATGTACCAAATTTGAAAATGTTTGACCAAAAAATAGGACTTTAAGGCATAGCCTGTAGAGCCCCCTAATGACGAATATGGGCAATTCTTGGTTTGTGGGTTCCTGTTGGCGTGCAGTATCAATGTACCACATTAGAACATTTTTGACCAGAAAATGGGAATTTTTGACATGGCCTATAGCGCCCCCTAAGGGTGAATGTGGGCCAATCTTGGTTTGTGAGTTCCTGTTGGCCTGTAGTATCAATGTACCAAATCTGAAAGTTTTTGACAAAAAAAAATTGCAATTTGGGAATGGCCTTTAGCACCCCCTAAGGGCGAATGTGAGACATTCTTGGTTTGTGGATTTCTGTTGGCCTGTAGTGTCAATATACCAAATTAGAACATTTTTGACCAGAAAATGGGAATTTTGGGCATAGCCTGTAGCGCCCCCTAATGGCGAATGTGGGCCATTCTTGGTTTGTGGATTCCTGTTGGTCTGTAGTATCAATATACAAAATTAGAACATTTTTGACCAGAAAATGGGAATTTTGGGCTTGGCCTGTAGCGCCACCTAAGGGAGAATGTGGGATATTCTTTACGCAGTACTTCAGAGTGATGTCATCTTGAAGTATATATATATATATATATATATATATATATAGGTCTGTTTCTAACCCACACCTATAATATCACTTCTGAAGGCATGGATTAAACCACTGGAGTGGTAAGGATTACTTTTATGCTGCATTTATGTGATTTTTGTAGCTTCTGAGTTCTGATCACCATTCAAGTCATTGAAAGGTCCAACAGGGTTGAGATAATCTTCTAAAAAGCTTCATTTGTGTTCACCAGAAGAAAGGAAATAATACACATCTGGGATGGAATGAGGGTGAGTATACGATGAGAGAAATTTATTTTTGGGGTAAAAACCATTTGTAGGCCTACTTTTTATTTACTTGGAAAATTGTTACTGTCTCTTTAAGAGGATTTTAAACGCATTTCATTCAAGGCACAGTCTGTGCGGCTTGTTTCATTGAGTTTAATCTTTTGAGAACTGTGAAGTCTCATTATTTTCGTGCTGTTACATCTGTATTCATTTCAGAGATTAATTGATTGAGATTGTGAAACTACATACAACCGACAAACCTCCATGAAGATGCGAGTAAAAATGAGATCTTCTCGCGCTGTCAGACACGCTGATAATCATTCTCGGAAGTGTTGATACTAGATTTAGATTCGCGATTTCATCATCAACTGTTTATGTTCACTTGAGACAAAACAGACAATATATCATGTATGGTTGTATGAAAGTGTCCGTTCAAACGCAAGAAGAAGCGAATGCGTTCTCTCATCGGGGCTCGTGAGTTAGACGTGACGCTGCTCCCTGTTTCACACAAATATTTATTTGAGTTGTTTTGCCATTTGTTGAGTTGAATGGTGTAAAATCGCTTGAAAGTTCAAAGAGGAAAGTGTTAAACACATACAACAGACAAACATTGCTCGCATTGAAGACGCGAGTAAAAATGAGATCGCGTCACTATCGCGTGCTGTCAGAGAACACGCAGATGAAACATCATTCTCGGAAGTATTGATACTTTAGGATCGATCCGTCCATCCCTTCTTTCTTTAGACATATGTTTCATGTTTGTGTGATAAGTGTTCGCGGAGTTTCACTTGATTTTTCTGACGTGTATCAGACAGATTATCGCAAAGACAGATTCGGTTTACCCTGTTTATTTTCGTTATTTTACAAAAGCTCAAGGTTTTGTTGTTATTGTAAGTGTACACAAATAAAAGTAGACCTTTTACAGTTTGTAATGATCTCTTCCATGTATCTGAATGGGCAAAAATGACGCAGTATTTTGTTTAAGTTTTTCCGCTGTTTAGAACAATGCATCTGAAAGGACATTACAGCGCCATTGTTGACCCCCGTAATAATGCCAGAATTCAATAATGGTTCCCGATTTCAAACTCCTCGCAAAGATTTATTTGAGTTGTATGCCATTTGTTGAGTTGAATAGTGTAAAATCGCTTGAATATTCAAACTGGGAAGTAGTAAAACACATCTCACTGACCTTATTTGTGCAGTAACTCTCATCGGGGCTCTTGCGTTAGACGCGACGCATCTCGCGGTTTCACACAAAACTGCTCACAAACATTTATTTGAGTTGTTTTGCCATTTGTTGAGTTGAATAGTGTAAAATCGCTTGAATATTCAAACTGGGAAGCAGTAAAATACATCTCACTGACCTTGTGCAGTAACTCTCATCGGGGCTCGTGCGTTAGACGCGACGATTATCGCTGTTTCACACAAACTGCTCGAAAACATTTATATGAGTTGTTTTACCATTTGTTGAGATGAATAGTATAAAATCGCGTGAATGTTCCAAATGTCAAGCATTAAACACACACAATTGACATACCTTTGTGCAAACGCAGGCAAAATTCTTCTGGCTGAGAAAGTCGGGAGCTCCACCCACTAGTAGACGGAATTGCTCCATTAAGAGAGATTTCTCCAGTAAAAGTGCATTTGGTAGACAGAGTTACACCAGCAGAGGGAGCCTCTTTGCTCAGCCAATGTAAGTGAATGGGATTTTACTTGTAGACCGTATTGATCCAGTAGAGGGGGCATTTTTGCTCAGCCATTGTAAATCAATGGGATTTTTTACATTTTTGATCGTCGTTTATATAAAAAGCTTAAGTCGCATCAGGTAAAAAAAGACATAGCAGCAAACTTCAGAACAGTCCCCAGGTCTGTGGCAAGTTGGGGTACTTATAGCATTAAAGCACTTAGAGGTGAGGTTGTTGAAATTTTAGTAAGTATATTAGTATTAATAATAATAATAATAATAAATGTATGTAAAATAACAATATGTTGGCTTTCTCAAGTCAACATAGTTATGTCATCTTGAAGCATGTTAGGTTTGAAAAACCATCAATCAAATTTACATTTGGTTTATTGACACTAATATATTGAAGCAATGTGGTCATTTACATAAACACGCACCTTTCAGCCATTTTGTATTGTATTCATTTTTGCTAAGTAACAAATTGAAAGACATCAATTCTACACATGGGTACCAAATGTCAAGTCAATTTGATCTACGGTTCAAGAGAAGAAGACTTTTGTAGGTTTTGGCAAATTTTCACTGTGCAGGACAATCCATTAGGGCAGAAGTTATGGGTCCTTGAGGCTTTTTTGTTCCCAATGAGAAATGAGGCAAGTATACCAAGTTTTAGAATATTTGGAAAATTGGGGTGAAAGTGCCATCATTTTGAAAATGTGACATTTGGGCGTGGCCTGTAGCGAACCGCTAAGTGCGAATGTCGGCAATTCTTTGCACAGTACTTCAAAGGGATGTTATCTTGAAGCATGTCAGGTTTTAAAATCCCTCAGTCAAAATTACATTTGATTTATTGACATATATATTGATTAAATGTGGACATTTACATAAACACGCCCCTTTCAGCCATTTTTAATCGTACCTTATGGGTCCTTGAGGCTTTTTTGTTCCCAATGAGAAATGAGGCAAGTATACCAAGTTTTAGAATATTTTGAAAATTGTGGTGAAAATGCCATCTTTTTGAAAATGTGACAGTTTGGCGTGGCCTGTAGCGAACCGCTAAGGGCGAATGTGGGCAATTCTTTGCACAGTACTTCAAAGGGATGTTATCTTGATGAATGTTAGGTTTGAAAAACCCTCGGTCAAAATTACATTTGATATATTGACATATATATTGATAAAATTTGGACATTTACATAAACACGCCCCTTTCAGCCATTTTATATCGTATTCATTTTTGCTAAGTAATGTTTTCAAAGACATCAATTCTACACATGCGTACCAAATTTCAAGTCAATTGGAGCTACGGTTCAGGAGAAGAAGAGTTTTGTAGGTTTTCGCAAATTTTCACTGTACAGGAAAATCCAATATGGCGGAAGTTATGGGTCCTTGAGGCTTTTTTGTTCCCCATGAGAAATGAGGCGTGTACACCAGGTTTGAGAATAATTGGACAAATGGCTTGGAAATGCCATGACTTTGAAAATGTTTTTTTGGGGCGTGGCCTGTAGCGCCACCTATGGGCGAATGTGGGCCATTCTTGGTTTGGGGGTACCCGTTGGCATGGAGTATCAATGTGCCAATTTAGAAAATTTTTGACCAGTGACTTTTTGAGATATTGGGGCTCAAGGAGAAGAATAATAATAATAATAATAATAAATATAGCTGCAAGCAGCAATGCGATTCCTCCTCAAAATGGCAAATCATTTAAAATTGTTCAGTAGAGGGTTGGGGTTAAACTCTCCCAATGAAGAAATTCAAAAAACGTGTCTTTCTGTCTGAATCCTAAACAAAACATTTTCAGTGTACAGGAAAGTCCATGATGCCGGGATCTTATGGATCCTGGAGGCTTTTTTGTTTACAATGAGAAATGAGTTATGTACATTAAGTTTCAGAAGAACTGAAAAAATGGGGTGGAAATGCCATCACTTTCAATGTGGGACATTGGGGCATAGCCTGTAGCGCCCCCTAATGGTGAATACGGGCAATTCTTGGTTTGTGAGTTCCTGTTGGCCTGTAGTATCAATGTACCAAATTAGAACATTATTGACCAGAAAATGGGAATTTTGGACATGGCCTATATCGCCCCCTAAGGGTGAATGTCGGCCATTCTTGGTTTGTGGGTTCCCGTTGGCCTGTAGTATCAATGTACCAAATTTGAAAATGTTTGACCAAAAAAATAGGACTTTAAGGCATAGCCTGTAGCGCCCCCTAATGATGAATATGGGCAATTCTTGGTTTGTGGGTTCCTGTTGGCGTGCAGTATCAATGTACCACATTAGAACATTTTTGACCAGAAAATGGGAATTTTTGACATGGCCTATAGCGCCCCCTAAGGGTGAATGTGGGCCAATCTTGGTTTGTGAGTTCCTGTTGGCCTGTAGTATCAATGTACCAAATTTGAAAGTTTTTGACAAAAAAAAATTGCAATTTGGGAATGGCCTTTAGCGCCCCCTAAGGGCGAATGTGAGACATTCTTGGTTTGTGGATTTCTGTTGGCCTGTAGTGTCAATATACCAAATTAGAACATTTTTGACCATAAAATGGGAATTTTGGGCATAGCCTGTAGCGCCCCCTAATGGCGAATATGGGCAATTATTTGTTTGTGGGTTCCTGTTGGCCTGTAGTATCAATGTACCAAATTAGAACATTTTTGACCAGCAAATGGGAATTAAGGGCGTGGCCTGTAGCGCCCCCTAAGGGTGAATGTGGGCCATTCTTGGTTTGTGGATTCCTGGTGGTCTGTAGTATCAATATACAAAATTAGAACATTTTTGACCAGAAAATGGGAATTTTGGGCTTGGCCTGTAGCGCCCCCTAAGGGAGAATGTGGGATATTCTTTACGCAGTACTTCAGAGTGATGTCATCTTGAAGTATATATATATATAGGTCTGTTTCTAACCCACACCTATAATATCACTTCTGAAGGCATGGATTAAACCACTGGAGTGGTATGGATTACTTTTATGCTGCATTTATGTGATTTTTGTAGCTTCTGAGTTCTGATCACCATTCAAGTCATTGAAAGGTCCAACAGGGTTGAGATAATCTTCTAAAAAGCTTAATTTGTGTTCACCAGAAGAAAGGAAATAATACACATCTGATATGGAATGAGGGTGAGTATACGATGAGAGAAATTTATTTTTGGGGTAAAAAACATTTGTAGGCCTACTTTTTATTTACTTGGAAAATTGTTACTGTCTCTTTAAGAGGATTTTAAACGCATTTCATTCAAGGCACAGTCTGTGCGGCTTGTTTCATTGAGTTTAATCTTTTGAGAACTGTGAAGTCTCATTATTTTCGTGCTGTTACATCTGTATTCATTTCAGAGATTAATTGATTGAGATTGTGAAACTACATACAACCGACAAACCTCCATGAAGATGCGAGTAAAAATGAGATCGCCTCGCGCTGTCAGACACAACGCTGATAATCATTCTCGGAAGTGTTGATACTAGATTTAGATTCGCGATTTCTTCATCAACTGTTTATGTTCACTTGAGACAAAACAGACTCCACAATATATCATGTAATTTGACATTTTGTTGTAAGAAATTGTCCGTTCAAACGCAAGAAGAAGCGAATGCGATCTCTCATCGGGGCTCGTGCGTTAGACGTGACGCTGCTCGCTGTTTCACACATATATTTATTTGAGTTGTTTTGCCATTTGTTGAGTTGAATGGTGTAAAATCGCTTGAAAGTTCAAACAGGAAAGTGTTAAAAACACATACAACAGACAAACATTGCTCGCATTGAAGACGCGAGTAAAAATTAGATCGCGTCACTATCGCGTGCTGTCAGAGAACACGCAGATGAAACATCATTCTCGGAAGTATTGATACTTTAGGATCGATCCGTCCATCCCTTCTTTCTTTAGACATATGTTTCATGTTTGTGTGATAAGTGTTCGCGGAGTTTCACTTGATTTTTCTGACGTGTATCAGACAGATTATCGCAAAAACAGATTAGGTTTACCCTGTTTATTTTCGTTATTTTACAAAAGCTCAAGGTTTTGTTGTTATTGTAAGTGTACACAAATAAAAGTAGACCTTTTACAGTTTGTAATGATCTCTTCCATGTATCTGAATGGGCAAAAATGACGCAGTATTTTGTTTAAGTTTTTTCCGCTGTTTAGAACAATGCATCTGAAAGGACATTGCAGCGCCATTGTTGACCCCCGTAATAATGCCAGAATTCAATAATGATTCCCGATTTCAAACTCCTCGCAAAGATTTATTTGAGTTGTATGCCATTTGTTGAGTTGAATAGTGTAAAATCGCTTGAATATTCAAACTGGGAAGTAGTAAAACACATCTCACTGACCTTATTTGTGCAGTAACTCTCATCGGGGCTCGTGCGTTAGACGCGACGCATCTCGCGGTTTCACACAAAACTGCTCACAAACATTTATTTGAGTTGTTTTGCCATTTGTTGAGTTGAATAGTGTAAAATCGCTTGAATATTCAAACTGGGAAGCAGTAAAATACATCTCACTGACCTTGTGCAGTAACTCTCATTGGGGCTCGTGCGTTAGACGCGACGATTATCGCTGTTTCACACAAACTGCTCGAAAACATTTATATGAGTTGTTTTACCATTTGTTGAGATGAATAGTATAAAATCGCGTGAATGTTCCAAATGTCAAGCATTAAACACACACAATTGACATACCTTTGTGCAAACGCAGGCAAAATTCTTCTGGCTGAGAAAGTCGGGAGCTCCACCCACTAGTAGACAGAATTGCTCCATTAGAGAGATTTCTCCAGTAAAAGTGCATTTGGTAGACAGATTTACACCAGCAGAGGGAGCCTCTTTGCTCAGCCAATGTAAGTGAATGGGATTTTACTTGTAGACCGTATTGATCCAGTAGAGGGGGCATTTTTGCTCAGCCATTGTAAATCAATGGGATTTTTTACATTTTTGATCGTCATTTATATAAAAAGCTTAAGTCGCATCAGGTAAAAAAAGACATAGCAGCAAACTTCAGAACAGTCCCCAGGTCTGTGGCAAGTTGGGTACTTATAGCATTAAAGCTCTTAGAGGTGAGGTTGTTGAAATTTTAGTAAGTAAAATAGTATTAATAATAATAATAATAATAAATGTATGTAACATAACAATATGTTGGCTTTCTCAAGCACACATAGTTATGTCATCTTGAAGCATGTTAGGTTTGAAAAACCATCAATCAAATTTACATTTGGTTTATTGACACTAATATATTGAGGCAATGTGGTCATTTACATAAACACGCACCTTTCAGCCATTTTGTATTGTATTCATTTTTGCTAAGTAACAAATTGAAAGACATCAATTCTACACATGGGTACCAAATGTCAAGTCAATTGGATCTACGGTTCAAGAGAAGAAGACTTTTGTAGGTTTTGGCAAATTTTCACTGTACAGGACAATCCATTAGGGCAGAAGTTATGGGTCCTTGAGGCTTTTTTGTTCCCAATGAGAAATGAGGCAAGTATACCAAGTTTTAGAATATTTGGAAAATTGGGGTGAAAGTGCCATCATTTTGAAAATGTGACATTTGGGCGTGGCCTGTAGCGAACCGCTAAGGGCGAATGTCGGCAATTCTTTGCACAGTACTTCAAAGGGATGTTATCTTGAAGCATGTCAGGTTTAAAATCCCTCAGTCAAAATTACATTTGATTTATTGACTTATATATTGATTAAATGTGGACATTTACATAAACACGCCCCTTTCAGCCATTTTTAATCGTATCTTATGGGTCCTTGAGGCTTTTTTGTTCCCAATGAGAAATTAGGCAAGTATACCAAGATTTAGAATATTTCGAAAATTGTGGTGAAAATGCCATCATTTTGAAAATGTGACATTTGGGCGTGGCCTGTAGCGAACTGCTAAGGGCGAATGTGGGCAATTCTTTGCACAGTACTTCAAAGGGATGTTATCTTGAAGAATGTTAGGTTTGAAAAACCCTGGGTCAAAATTACATTTGATATATTGACATATATATTGATTAAATGTGGACATTTACATAAACACGCCCCTTTCAGCCATTTTATATCGTATTCATTTTTGCTAAGTAACGTTTTCAAAGACATCAATTCTACACATGCGTACCAAATTTCAAGTATATTGGAGCTACGGTTCAGGAGAAGAAGAGTTTTGTAGGTTTTGGCAAATTTTCACTGTACAGGAAAATCCATTAGGGCAGAAGTTATGGGTCCTTGAGGCTTTTTTGTTCCCCATGAGAAATGAGGCATGTACACCAGGTTTGAGAATAATTGGACAAATGGCTTGGAAATGCCATGACTTTGAAAATATTTTTTTGGGGCGTGGCCTGTAGCGCCACCTATGGGCGAATGTGGGCCATTCTTGGTTTGGGGGTACCCGTTGGCATGGAGTATCAATGTGCCAATTTAGAAAATTTTTGACCAGTGACTTTTTGAGATATTGGGGCTCAAGGAGAATAATAATAATAATAATAATAAATATAGCTGCAAGCAGCAATGCGATTCCTCCTCAAAATGGCAAATCATTTAAAATTGTTCAGTAGAGGGTTGGGGTTAAACTCTCCCAATGAAGAAATTCAAAAAACGTGTCTTTCTGTCTGAATCCTAAACTAAACATTTTCAGTGTACAGGAAAATCCATGATGCCGGGATCTTATGGATCCTGGAGGCTTTTTTGTTTACAATGAGAAATGAGTTATGTACATTAAGTTTCAGAAGAACTGAAAAAATGGGGTGGAAATGCCATCACTTTGAATGTGGGACATTGGGGCATAGCCTGTAGCGCCCCCTAATGGTGAATACGGGCAATTCTTGGTTTGTGAGTTCCTGTTGGCCTGTAGTATCAATGTACCAAATTAGAACATTATTATTGACCAGAAAATGGGAATTTTGGACATGGCCTATATCGCCCCCTAAGGGTGAATGTCGGCCATTCTTGGTTTGTGGGTTCCCGTTGGCCTGTAGTATCAATGTACCAAATTTGAAAATGTTTGACCAAAAAATAGGACTTTAAGGCATAGCCTGTAGCGCCCCCTAATGACGAATATGGGCAATTCTTGGTTTTTGGGTTCCTGTTGGCGTGCAGTATCAATGTACCACATTAGAACATTTTTGACCAGAAAATGGAAATTTTTGACATGGCCTATAGCGCCCCCAAAGGGTGAATGTGGGCCAATCTTGGTTTGTGAGTTCCTGTTGGCCTGTAGTATCAATGTACCAAATTTGAAAGTTTTTGACAAAAAAAAATTGCAATTTGGGAATGGCCTTTAGCGCCCCCTAAGGGCGAATGTGAGACATTCTTGGTTTGTGGATTTCTGTTGGCCTGTAGTGTCAATATACCAAATTAGAACATTTTTGACCATAAAATTGGAATTTTGGGCATAGCCTGTAGCGCCCCCTAATGGCGAATATGGGCAATTCTTTGTTTGTGGGTTCCTGTTGGCCTGTAGTATCAATGTACCAAATTAGAACATTTTTGACCAGCAAATGGGAATTCAGGGCGTGGCCTGTAGCGCCCCCTAAGGGCGAATGTGGGCCATTCTTGGTTTGTGGATTCCTGGTGGTCTGTAGTATCAATATACAAAATTAGAACATTTTTGACCAGAAAATGGGAATTTTGGGCTTGGCCTGTAGCGCCCCCTAAGGGAGAATGTGGGATATTCTTTACGCAGTACTTCAGAGTGATGTCATCTTGAAGTATATATATATATATAGGTCTGTTTCTAACCCACACCTATAATATCACTTCTGAAGGCATGGATTAAACCACTGGAGTGGTATGGATTACTTTTATGCTGCATTTATGTGATTTTTGTAGCTTCTGAGTTCTGATCACCATTCAAGTCATTGAAAGGTCCAACAGGGTTGAGATAATCTTATAAAAAGTTTAATTTGTGTTCACCAGAAGAAAGGAAATAATACACATCTGGGATGGAATGAGGGTGAGTATACGATGAGAGAAATTTATTTTTGGGGTAAAAACCATTTGTAGGCTACTTTTTATTTACTTGGAAAATTGTTACTGTCTCTTTAAGAGGATTTTAAACGCATTTCATTCAAGGCACAGTCTGTGCGGCTTGTTTCATTGAGTTTAATCTTTTGAGAACTGTGAAGTCTCATTATTTTCGTGCTGTTACATCTGTATTCATTTCAGAGATTAATTGATTGAGATTGTGAAACTACATACAACCGACATACCTCCATGAAGATGCGAGTAAAAATGAGATCGCCTCGCGCTGTCAGACACAACGCTGATAATCATTCTCGGAAGTGTTGATACTAGATTTAGATTCGCGATTTCTTCATCAACTGTTTATGTTCACTTGAGACAAAACAGACTCCACAATATATCATGTAATTTGACATTTTGTTGTAAGAAATTGTCCGTTCAAACGCAAGAAGAAGCGAATACGATCTCTCATCGGGGCTCGTGAGTTAGACGTGACGCTGCTCGCTGTTTCACACATATATTTATTTGAGTTGTTTTGCCATTTGTTGAGTTGAATGGTGTAAAATCGCTTGAAAGTTCAAACAGGAAAGTGTTAAAAACACATACAACAGACAAACATTGCTCGCATTGAAGACGCGAGTAAAAATTAGATCGCGTCACTATCGCGTGCTGTCAGAGAACACGCAGATGAAACATCATTCTCGGAAGTATTGATACTTTAGGATCGATCCGTCCATCCCTTCTTTCTTTAGACATATGTTTCATGTTTGTGTGATAAGTGTTCGCGGAGTTTCACTTGATTTTTCTGACGTGTATCAGACAGATTATCGCAAAGACAGATTCGGTTTACCCTGTTTATTTTCGTTATTTTACAAAAGCTCAAGGTTTTGTTGTTATTGTAAGTGTACACAAATAAAAGTAGACCTTTTACAGTTTGTAATGATCTCTTCCATGTATCTGAATGGGCAAAAATGACGCAGTATTTTGTTTAAGTTTTTTCCGCTGTTTAGAACAATGCATCTGAAAGGACATTACAGCGCCATTGTTGACCCCCGTAATAATGCCAGAATTCAATAATGATTCCCGATTTCAAACTCCTCGCAAAGATTTATTTGAGTTGTATGCCATTTGTTGAGTTGAATAGTGTAAAATCGCTTGAATATTCAAACTGGGAAGTAGTAAAACACATCTCACTGACCTTATTTGTGCAGTAACTCTCATCGGGGCTCGTGCGTTAGACGCGACGCATCTCGCGGTTTCACACAAAACTGCTCACAAACATTTATTTGAGTTGTTTTGCCATTTGTTGAGTTGAATAGTGTAAAATCGCTTGAATATTCAAACTGGGAAGCAGTAAAATACATCTCACTGACCTTGTGCAGTAACTCTCATCGGGGCTCGTGCGTTAGACGCGACGATTATCGCTGTTTCACACAAACTGCTCGAAAACATTTCTATGAGTTGTTTTACCATTTGTTGAGATGAATAGTATAAAATCGCGTGAATGTTCCAAATGTCAAGCATTAAACACACACAACTGACATACCTTTGTGCAAACGCAGGCAAAATTCTTCTGGCTGAGAAAGTCGGGAGCTCCACCCACTAGTAGCCAGAATTGCTCCATTAGAGAGATTTCTCCAGTAAAAGTGCATTTGGTAGACAGAGTTACACCAGCAGAGGGAGCCTCTTTGCTCAGCCAATGTAAGTGAATGGGATTTTACTTGTAGACCGTATTGATCCAGTAGAGGGGGCATTTTTGCTCAGCCATTGTAAATCAATGGGATTTTTTACATTTTTGATCGTCATTTATATAAAAAGCTTAAGTCGCATCAGGTAAAAAAAGACATAGCAGCAAACTTCAGAACAGTCCCCAGGTCTGTGGCAAGTTGGGTACTTATAGCATTAAAGCTCTTAGAGGTGAGGTTGTTGAAATTTTAGTAAGTAAAATAGTATTAATAATAATAATAATAATAAATGTATGTAACATAACAATATGTTGGCTTTCTCAAGCACACATAGTTATGTCATCTTGAAGCATGTTAGGTTTGAAAAACCATCAATCAAATTTACATTTGGTTTATTGACACTAATATATTGAGGCAATGTGGTCATTTACATAAACACGCACCTTTCAGCCATTTTGTATTGTATTCATTTTTGCTAAGTAACAAATTGAAAGACATCAATTCTACACATGGGTACCAAATGTCAAGTCAATTGGATCTACGGTTCAAGAGAAGAAGACTTTTGTAGGTTTTGGCAAATTTTCACTGTACAGGACAATCCATTAGGGCAGAAGTTATGGGTCCTTGAGGCTTTTTTGTTCCCAATGAGAAATGAGGCAAGTATACCAAGTTTTAGAATATTTGGAAAATTGGGGTGAAAGTGCCATCATTTTGAAAATGTGACATTTGGGCGTGGCCTGTAGCGAACCGCTAAGGGCGAATGTCGGCAATTCTTTGCACAGTACTTCAAAGGGATGTTATCTTGAAGCATGTCAGGTTTAAAATCCCTCAGTCAAAATTACATTTGATTTATTGACTTATATATTGATTAAATGTGGACATTTACATAAACACGCCCCTTTCAGCCATTTTTAATCGTACCTTATGGGTCCTTGAGGCTTTTTTGTTCCCAATGAGAAATGAGGCAAGTATACCAAGTTTTAGAATATTTCGAAAATTGTGGTGAAAATGCCATCATTTTGAAAATGTGACATTTGGGCGTGGCCTGTAGCGAACCGCTAAGGGCGAATGTGGGCAATTCTTTGCACAGTACTTCAAAGGGATGTTATCTTGAAGAATGTTAGGTTTGAAAAACCCTGGGTCAAAATTACATTTGATATATTGACATATATATTGATTAAATGTGGACATTTACATAAACACGCCCCTTTCAGCCATTTTATATCGTATTCATTTTTGCTAAGTAACGTTTTCAAAGGCATCAATTCTACACATGCGTACCAAATTTCAAGTATATTGGAGCTACGGTTCAGGAGAAGAAGAGTTTTGTAGGTTTTGGCAAATTTTCACTGTACAGGAAAATCCATTAGGGCAGAAGTTATGGGTCCTTGAGGCTTTTTTGTTCCCCATGAGAAATGAGGCATGTACACCAGGTTTGAGAATAATTGGACAAATGGCTTGGAAATGCCATGACTTTGAATATATTTTTTTGGGGCGTGGCCTGTAGCGCCACCTATGGGCGAATGTGGGCCATTCTTGGTTTGGGGGTACCCGTTGGCATGGAGTATTAATGTGCCAATTTAGAAAATTTTTGACCAGTGACTTTTTGAGATATTGGGGCTCAAGGAGAATAATAATAATAATAATAATAATAATAATAATAATAATAATAATAATAATAATAATAAAACTGTCAATAACAATAGATTCCCTCCTATCGGAGGAATCTAATAATAATAATAATAATAATAATAATAATAAAACTGTCAATAACAATAGATTCCCTCCTATCGGAGGAATCTAATAATAATAATAATAATAATAATAAAACTGTCAATAACAATAGATTCCCTCCTATCGGAGGAATCTAATAATAATAATAATATAATAATAATAATAATAATAATAAAACTGTCAATAACAATAGATTCCCTCCTATCGGAGGAATCTAATAATAATAATAATAATAATAATAAAACTGTCAGTAACAATAGATTCCCTCCTATCGGAGGAATCTAATAATAATAAAGCTGTCAATTACAATAGATTCCCTCCTATCGGAGGAATCTAATAATAATAATAATAATACTGTCAATAACAATAGATTCCCTCCTATCGGAGGAATCTAATAATAATAAAACTGTCAATAACAATAGATTCCCTCCTATCGGAGGAATCTAATAATAATAATAATAATAAAACTGTCAATTACAATAGATTCCCTCCTATCGGAGGAATCTAATAATAATACTGTCAATAACAATAGATTCCTTCCTATCGGAGGAATCTAATAATAATAATAATAATAATAAAACTGTCAATAACAATAGATTCCCTCCTATCGGAGGAATCTAATAAAACTGTCAATAACAATAGATTCCCTCCTATCGGAGGAATCTAATAAAACTGTCAATAACAATAGATTCCCTCCTACCGGAGGAGTCTAATAATAATAATAATAAAACTGTTAATAACAATAGATTCCCTCCTACCGGAGGAATCTAATAATAATAATAATATTGTCAATTACAATAGATTCCCTCCTATCGGAGGAATCTAATAATAATAATAATAATAATTATAATAATAATACTGTTAATTACAATAGATTCCCTCATATCAGAGGAATCTTATAATAATAATAATAATAAAACTTTCAATAACAATAGATTCCCTCCTACCGGAGGAATTTAATAATACTGTCAATTACAATAGATTCCCTCCTATCAGATGAATCTTATAATAATAATAATAATAAAACTTTCAATAACAATAGATTCCCTCCTACCGGAGGAATCTAATAATAATAAAACTGTCAATAACAATAGATTCCCTCCTACCGGAGGAATCTAATAATAAAACTGTCAATAACAATAGATTCCCTCCTACTGGAGGAATCTAATAATAATAATAAAACCGTCAATTACAATAGATTCCCTCCTATCGGAGGAATCTAATAATAATAATAATAATAGTAATAATACTGTCAATTACAATAGATTCCCTCCTATCAGAGGAATCTAATAATAATACTGTCTATTACAATAGATTCCTTCCTATTGGAGGAATCTAATAATAAAACAGTCAATAACAATCGATTCCCTCCTACCGGAGGAATCTAATAATAATAATAATAATAATAATAATACTGTCAATTACAATAGATTCCCTCCTATCGGAGGAATCTAATAAAACTGTCAATAACAATAGATTCCCTCCTATCGGAGGAATCTAATAATAATAATAATAATAATAATAATAATACTGTCAATTACAATAGATTCCCTCCTATCGGAGGAATCTAATAATAATAATAATAAAACTGTCAATAACAATATATTCCCTCCTATCAGAGGAATCTAATGATAATAAAACTGTCAATAACAATAGATTCCCTCCTATCAGTGTAATCTAAATAGCATTCATTACATTCAGTTACATTGCATTTTTGGTAAACTAATCCAGCAATGCACACATTTCCTAGATAATAAACTAATTATATGGAAAAAAATACACAATTTACAATAACAATGGAAAATAACAATAACTAATACAAATGTCATAACAACAATAACTTTTAATTAATATGTGCTTATTTTATTTAGAAATCAGTAATGCTTCAGTGTGTGGTACTCCTCAAAACATGGGGCAACACACAAGGGAGTGTTGCATGGCACAAACATGAATTTGGTGAGACGCCTCTGCTTTGTCCTGCGAGTGCTGGATAGGCAGACCTTGCAGTGCCGCCTGGTCCTGCTGCCCTGGGAAGCTGTCTGAGGGAATTCGGAGGGGAAATGCCTAGCTGTCAGGCGCAGTGGAGTGTCCAATGCAGGGCGGCCTGCTTTGGATGGACACCGAGGTGTACTGTGCTCTTCCAGCAGTCCTCTCATCAGGTTCATCCTGAATTGCAGGGATGTAATGACTTTTCCTATTGATAGCAGAGCACATGGGTAGGAAGTGAGGAGGAGTGTGGAATATGACAGCATGGTCATTATTATTTTATGTTAATTTTAGTTTAAGTTTAAATGCATTAATTGAGTTTACATGACAAAATAAATATTAAAACGATAAAAATAAACTTATTTGTTTATTTATATGTAAATTATATGTTGTTCTTAATCTGATATGCACATTTATCACCTGTAAATTTGTGGTGGACAATGTGGCTGTTCATTACTGCAGTGTCAAGGAGGTAAAAGAAGACTTTCTTGTACCATTTGGTGTTTTTTCTGGTACAAAGCCTTTCATCATGTCAGCCTTGTCCACTGCTCCCATCTTTTTATTATATTCCTGCACACAGAGAGGCTTCATCTTCCTTTCTTTGGTGATGTGATCAACCTTTCCAGTGGCTGACATGGTGGATGGATGGACAGTGGTAAGAAGATGAACATCCCTCTTGTCATGCCATTGCACTGCCAGTTGTGTTCCATTTTCTCTACATTCTACCTGGTCCTTTGTCATTTTGCTGGTGAATATTGGCATTCCCTTCCTGCTGGCTCGTACTGTCCCACAAGCTCCTGTGTCCAGAGACAGGAAGTGCTGGAATAGTGTGGGACTACTGTTCCAGTTGTCCATGAACAGGATGTGACCCTTTTTTAAGTATGGGGCCAGTAATGTCATAACAACGGACCCAGAGATTCCAAGGCCTTCATAGTGCTGGATGTCTGTGGTAGATCCTGTGTATATGATCATGTTCTGCACGTAACCGGTAAGCACATCACATAACACAAAAAATTTGATCCCAAATCTGTGGCGTTTAGTTGGTATGAACTGGCGAAATGACAGCCTACACTTGAATTTCATCAACGACTCATTGACACACAGATCCCTGTAGGTCACAAATATGTTATGAAAGGATGACGTGAAGGCAGTGAAAATGTTTTGGATTTTTGCAGGGGGTCGTTGATGTTTGCCATCGCATTGTTGGAGAAGTGTAGGCAGCGGAGGAGCAGAAGGACGTGGTCCTGGGAAAACAAAGTCCCAAAAAATGGTGTCAGGAGCATGGGATCTGTACTCCAATAATCCCGAAGTGAGTTTTTTTTCACAATTCCTATTAGCAGCACTGCCACCAGGAATGTGTACATTTTGTGAGCATTTGTTGAAACCCACTTTGCAATCTTGCCTTTCACTTCAGGTGGTGTTTTCTCCTGCAGCTCTGAGGCATAGCGGTTTGTTTCCTCAACAATTCCCTCAATTAGCTCCTCAGTAAGGAACATCTTAAAACACTGGACTTCATTGGGTGATTCTAGAGGGTTTTGCACGCCACACGTCCGGTCATCAAAGGCAACCCCAGGTCCAGGAGGGGTAAAATTACTGGTAGAACTCCAGCAGGAAGAGCTTACCTCCTCCACCTCCCTAGGTGTTGTGTAAACAGGCGTAGGAGCAGTGACTGGGGCATCTTCATCCTCAGCATCAAGGGCTTGGAGGTTGGGGGGCATCTCCTCATCTGTGTCACTTCCCTCATTGTCAAAATTTCCCTCTTCCTCATCAGAATTAAAAAATATTTCTCTGATCTCCTCATCTGTATTATGTTTTCTTTTTAAAGACATCGTTTTCTGTGGCAATTGTGTAAATAAAACTGTAAATATATCAAATTAATTCAAGTGTGTGTGTGTGTGTGTGTGTGTAAAATATATGACAAGCTCTGATACGAGTCTGAGGTAAAAGTGACGTGCTGTGATGTCACTTGTCACTGGGGGGAAGGGAAGACTAGTGATAGGCTATGGTCATAGCCATTTTTTTTATTTATTTTTTTTATAAAGTTTTTTAAATTGCAGTGCAGGCCTGTCTGAAAAAAAAATTATATGTATTTACACAGATTCACAATTACAAATAGTTAACAACATGTATTTCATGTGAATAAAGCACTGTGTTTGAAATGTGATTGTTTTTCTCGCTTTTGTCATAGACAATGTGTAGATATGCGCTGGAAAATTGTATTCCAATACTTCTGTTTATTTTTTAATACAATAAATATGAAGACTGTTCGAGCAGTTGTTTTAGACATAAATGACAAGCGTTTCACCAGTCACTGTTTCTATAGCAATGGCAGCAACGCGAAAGCAGATTTGGTGAGTTTATCGTCTACTGTGCTGCTGTTATATACACGGTGTGTGGAAATGGACCGTAAACTTATATGGTAAGTATTCTATGTTTGAATGCATACAACGTACAATAAACATTTTCATGTGATTTGAAAAGACTGTTCGCGCAGCTGTTATAGACATTATGTGCTTAGCCAGTCTCTATGTTGCAACTAAACCATATGGCAGCTGATATGGTGAGTTTCAGTTAGTTTTGCACGGTCATACATTGTGTAAATTTGTAGTCTTTTGTTAGTTTGAATGCCTGTTACAAACATGTGGTTGAAAAGATTGTTCAAGCGGCTTTTTTAAGCATGTAAATGGCATTTCTTAAACAATCCCCATCTGTAGCAGCAGTAGCTAAACAGCGGGAATGCAGATTTTAATTTTAAAATGTGCCAGTTGATGACGTTAGACACGAACGTTCTAATCAAACCGGTTTGATGGTACTCCACAGGGACCACTCTGGAATGATCAAACCAGTGTGATGGTACGTGCGATAGGGTTAAATTAGCGTGATACTTCTAATGTAACTTTATAGTATTAGTTAATGGACATGTCTTTGCTCGTAGATTTAAGGTTTGTAGATAACGGTTTTATGATTGTGCTTTTTGTTACCATTGGTCGACGTGGTCTGTGGGCAACAGAGATGCCTAACTTTAGCTAACAGGCATGACTGAGTCAATGTTGATGTTAGCATATAGCCTAGTAAATAGCCTAGCTACAAGAGAGACTTTGACGTAATCTCAGCTTAACCTGTTAATGTTATGCCTCTTTAAACTGTTCGGTCACTGCATCGGGAAACAGAATAGAGGAGCAAAAGCCACTCCAACATGATGGTCTGAGGGATTTTCTCAGAAAGCGAGGTGTTGCTTAACAAAACATCAACCAGATGCAACAAGACAAGGTAATTCCACTTTCATTGCAATAATGTAGACTATACTTCCCTAGGAATTATTATGTTAGCTAAGGTATTCGTCATTAGAAGTTTTTAGAACAAATTGAACTAATGAGCAGCCAGATTCGTTGAATAAAGTTAGCATTAGGAAGTTAGAAATCAGGCTGTAATTAGGCTCTGCTCATGTTGAATTTGAAGATATCCTGCACCGTGCAATCTGTGGACTAAAAAGGTCTGTGGTTTTGTAAGTCCTATTAGCCTTTATAGTCTGCAAGATATAATGTTATTAAAGTTTGTGAATGTGGAGAAAAGATTTGGAGCTGTAAGAAAACACAGAAATTCTCATGCAGGTTTACAAAGGCTTGTTTCCAACTACTGACACAATGATGCACTAATTACAGTGGGACTGCTTAGTTTGCAACTTTTTTTTACCTTTTGTTTCTCTTTTTGCTATTTGGTTAAACTTTCTATGTAGACCACATATATGTATATGTGTATATGTATTATGAGCACATTCATAGTGAATTATACTACATTTAATGCTTTATGACTAAACTCATAAACACACAGAATGCTTTCTGACTCATTTATCAACAGTCATAAAGTATTATTGATGTGATTGTGACTGATAATGAATTATGAGTTCAAGTGTCTTGTGGATGCTCTTGACTAGTTATTAGAAGTTGACTGATGGGGCTTCTAATAGTAGTAGTCATAATAATAATACCCTGCAGTTAATAAATAGTCAAGAGCAACCATGAATAACATAACATAATATAATGCACTATACAGGGTGAAAGTGTTACCAAATAGGATTTAATTTTGGTAAGAAAATATCACATTTATTTGTTGGAAGTAAATGTGTAATAATACATCATCATATTGTTGCCTAAGACGGCTAAATGTTTCTTGGTGTAAATTGTGAAATTTGAATGTTAAAATATACTTTTGGAAAACTCATGATTACAACATTGTATATAAAAGTATAAATACTCCTGTACAAACTGGCAGGATTGCTACGAGGCAGTACTGCCTGGACAAACAAAAATGAGAAGACAACAGCTCAAAGATGTCCCTTCTTGAAAAACTGCGAAAGAAAATGACGACAACAACAGCAAGCCATAGTGAGGATTCTGAACAGGAACCTTGGACCGCAAGAAAAGCAAGATCTGATCCATCTAAAAATGCTTTGAAGACTTCAAGAAAAATTTAGTTGGGGTGGATCCATAAGGGAAAACAAGTGAGAAAGCGTTCTGGTGGGAGCACCAGGGTACTTGACGTAACCAAGGATTCATCCATGGTTACGATAAATATGATAAATTCGACCTTATGTCTCATGCAAAATAACTGTTTTTTCCACATGGTGAATCAAAAAAAGGAAAATGGGAAGACTTCATGCACAGTGTTTAGGACTTTAAGGAAACTTGATGAGACCACTACTGTTGGTGAGTTGTACACAATGTCAAAATTTGGGATTTTGCGTTTTTACCTAAGCACAAAATGTTGCAAAGTAGAATCTGACACAGAGGAGGACTACAAGATGGACAGATATGGTGACACTAAAGGAGGGCAGCAGAGACGGACCGATTATTCTGATCAGCACCAGGATAATCCAGTGTAAATCAGAGACCAAACCATTGAGTACAGCTGAAGACTGTAATCTTGGGAGCTCCAGTGCCCATTCAGCTGTTGTGGACCTAATTGATCTTACCTCCCTGTCTCATGATTCAGAGGTCTTCATAGGTAGCCTGGTAGCTGTATCCTCTGAAAGCCACCTGGATGACACTCTTCCAGTGTTCCTTTCCACAGAAGATGTCACCAGTGTTGCCCTTACTGCATCCACTCCTGTTTTAGGAGATTGTGTTGATCATGCTGTCTATTTAAGTAGAAAATAACTAATAGAAAATAACCAAAATAATCCAAGGTTCTTATTTAACACCGTGGCTAGACTAACAAATAAACAGAGATCACCTGAGCAAAATATTCCGTTACAGTTTAGTAGTAATGATTTTATGAATTTCTTCACTGAGAAAATAGAAAACATCAGAAACACAATTGTAAACACAACTGTTAATGTACAATCTTTTATGGTGTCTTATGATTCAGCCTCAATTATCGCCCCTCAAGAACAACTACACCGCTTTACAACTATAGGACAGGAAGAGCTAAATAAACTTATCATTGCATCTAAAACAACAACATGTTTACTAGATCCAATACCCACTAAACTACTGAAAGAAGTGTTACCTGTAGTGGAAGAGCCTCTTCTCAATATTATTAACTCGTCTTTATTTTTAGGTCATGTTCCAAGAATATTTAAGCTGGCAGTTATAAAACCTCTCATTAAGAAACCACAATTAGATCCAAATAACCTAGCAAATTACAGACCCATCTCAAATCTTCCATTTATGTCTAAAATATTAGAAAAAGTTGTGTCCGCTCAATTGTGCTCTTTCTTGCAAGAAAATGATATCTATGAAAAATTTCAGTCAGGATTCAGACCGCATCATAGCACAGAAACTGCGCTAGTTAAAATTACAAATGATTTACTTTTAGCTTCTGACCAAGGCTGCATCTCAATATTAGTTCTACTTGATCTTAGCGCTGCGTTCGACACTATAGATCATAAAATACTCTTGGATCGACTACAAAACTACACTGGTGTTCAGGGACAGGCAATAAGCTGGTTTAGATCGTACTTATCAGACCGTTACCATTTTGTCTGTTTAAATGGGGAAAAATCGAAAATAACGTCAGTAGACTATGGAGTGCCACAAGGATCTGTGTTAGGCCCTCTATTATTCTCAATATATATGCTGCCACTTGGTAAAATTATAAGAAAACATGGAATTAATTTCCACTGTTATGCTGATGACACTCAATTATATATCTCATCACGACCAGATGAAAACACTAACTTATCTAACTTGACAGAGTGTCTTAAAGATATAAAATGCTGGATGACGCGTAATTTCCTGTTATTAAATTCCGATAAAACGGAGGTATTACTTATTGGTCCAAAAAACTACCCACAAAATCCCTTACAATACAACTTTAATTTAGAAGGATGTCCTGTTACATTATCCACTACAGTAAAAGACCTGGGTGTTATACTAGACTGCAACTTGACTTTCGAAAATCATATTTCATCTGTTACGAGAACAGCCTTTTTCCACCTTAGAAACATTGCTAAGCTACGTAACATGCTATCTGTTTCTGATGCAGAAAAGTTAGTTTATGCATTCATGACCTCGAGACTAGATTACTGTAATGCTTTATTAGCTGGTTGCCCTGCATCCTCAATAAACAAGCTACAGTTAGTCCAAAATGCAGCCGCTAGAGTTCTTACTAGGTCAAGAAAATATGATCATATAACACCGATTTTATCATCTCTACACTGGCTACCTATTAAGTTCCGTATCAATTACAAAGTATTACTACTGACCTATAAAGCCCTAAATGGTTTAGCTCCTGTGTATTTAACGGATCTTCTATCGCCATACAATCCATCGCGCTCTTTAAGATCACTAAATTCGAGGCTTCTGGTCATACCTAGGATATCTAAGTCCACTAATGGAGGGAGGGCGTTCTCACATTTAGCTCCTAAACTCTGGAATAGCCTTCCTGATATTGTTCGAGGCTCAGACTCGCTGTCCCAGTTTAAAACTAGATTAAAGACGCATCTCTTTAACCAAGCATTCACATAATGCTTACTTTTTATACTACTGCTGAATCAGTTATAATGCATTAATATTATGAACATCAGCTATGCTAATTATTTCCCATCTGCTTTTCTGCTGTTATCTCGGGACGCCAGTCCCGAGGTGAATAGCGTTCGTCAGCTCCAGTTTGTATCCAGCCTCTCACGGAGACTTCAGATGCCCCATCACCATGGACTACGATCTTGAAATGGGATACATAGACTAATTATTGCCAACAAAAGCCTTCATCAGCCAAACAAGGACAATTGCATCTAAGTGAACTTCTGGAATTTAATCAAGGATGGACTTCAAAGACACTGGTCACTAATCTTGCAGTTCAAACACAATCACTGTCTAAATACTGACCCTTAGCACTTAATAAGTTTAATAATTTTTTAAATCATGTTTTTTAACTATAAATAATTCTTATTTACATTATTCATGATGTTAGCCAGAGGGGAACTGGCCCCCCACAGTGAGTCTGGTTTCTCCCAAGGTTATTTTTCTCCATTAACCATCATCTTTTGGAGTTTTGTGTTCCTTGCCACAGTCGCCTTCGGCTTGCTCACTGGGGTTATTAATACAATTATTGTTTAATTATTTTTAAACACGATAAAGAATCATATCTTATCTAATTCCACAACAAGGCTCCAAACAAAAAATCAATTAAGGAGCCATTGGCTCCTATAGGGGGAAAAACAGGCGCCAAATATTTTCATTTTTAACTCCTTCCATTCCTTTTCGTCCCGCAGCTCGCATGCAAGAAAAACTGCACGTGCTAACAGTGTAGTCTGTGGAGCATTCTTCGCAATTATGTGATCACGTGCATTTTTTATTCTTGTTACTGTCACCGTGTTTTCTCACAGTCTCTTTTTGAAATGGTTAGTTCCTGCAATGAACTCTGTTTTCCCCACTATTTCTTTGATATAAACTTTTGTAATGTATCTCGGGAAATGTAATGCAAATTTTAAAATCAAAGGGAGTAAATTTTTACTGTCGCCAATGGCGAACTTGACAGAAATTACACTCGCAAATAAATTTATTTGGTCATAAATGCGACCATTTTTAGTCGCAGTTTGGAGCCCTGCACAAGGATAATGATTTATCGACTTTATAGACATTACATTTTTATCGTCTGTTAATGCTGAACTTCTGTAAAGCTGCTTTGAAACGATGTGTGTTGTGAAAGGCGCTATACAAATAAAATTGACTTGACTTGACTTGACTTTAAGTGGTAATGAACACTATGACCCACTCTCAGAGATCCAGCAGGATGACACTGTTTCAGTTTTCAATTCAACAGAGGAAGTTATCAGTGTTGCGCCCATCACGTCTACGCCTGTCTCAGAGGGCCATGTTGAAAATACTGAACATTCAAGTTTTGATGCAGGCTACGAGCTAGTAACAGTGAGTATCAAACTCCACAGAGTTAATCTGGTAGAGAAAATGATTTGTCAGTTCAAAGATGAGTTGATTCTTAATTACCCATTAAAGTATAGATTTATTAATGAAAAGGGCACAGATGCAGATGGCGTGGCCAGGGATGTCTATGCAGCTTTTTGGACTGAATTTTTGGATTGTGCAGCAGGGGGGGCAGAAATGAGAGAACCATGCCTGTCACCAAAGTGGCAGGAAGAGGAATGGAAGGCTTTGGGACGAATATTAGCCAAGGGATTTCTGGACCAAAGGTACTTCCTATTGCGCCTTGCCCCAGCATTTATTACAGCACTGATATTTTGGGAGCATGCTGTGTCTCCTGATTTGCTGTTTGAATCTTTGCTGTTGTACCTGAGTCAGTGTGAGAGAGATCTTATAGCCACTGCTTTACAGGAAGGCATTGACAGTGATGGGCAGGATGAGTTATTGGATCTGCTGGATCGGCTGGGAGTCAAAATGGTTCCATCACAAGATAGGCTTAAAGCAGTCCTCCTTCAAGTAGCACACAAACAAATAATTCAGCAACCAAATTATGCTCTTGACAACATGTCCGCAGTTGCAGGACAACTCCTGAGGACCAGCATAACCACAACAGCAAAAATACAGGTCATGTATGAAGACAAAAAACAACTTGCAGGAAAGTCCTGAAGATGATTGAAGCAAGTCCAGTTACTCCAGCTGAGAAACAAGCCTTCAGATTTCTACAGCAGTACATACGACAATTAGATGAGCCGGGTCTCAAACGGATGCTGAGATTTGTAACAGGCTCAGATATCATCTGTGTTACACAGATTTAAGTCATATTTACAGCTTTGGAGGGACTAGCACGTCGACCAGTTTAAAATTCATTCAGGATAGATACATTTTTAATCCAGGGACGGGGTCAGGAGGCCAGGGAGGAGGCCACAGGATTAAAATTCATTATTTCCCTCAGAATTCTGCAAACAATACCCCATAATGACAATGTGAAAGAAGTGTGTTTGAAACTTAGCAATTTATTAAAATGAAAAATGAAAAAAGCATGTCATTATGGGGTATGTTGAAGGAAATAATGAATTTTAATCCATTTCGGAATAAGGGTGTAACATAACGAAATGTGGAAAAAGTGAAGCGCTGGGAATACTTTCCAGATGCACTGTATGTAATTCCTATCATGTTAATTCATAATTGTCTACTTGTGTTCTTATCAGTATGTCTGATTTTCCATAGCCTCTCAAACATTGATGTGTTAATGGTCAGTGTTACCCAGAGGTTGGAATTTTGTTGTGGTGGTTTCAAGGTAGCCCCTCACATTGCATCACTCGATCATTGACAGCAGTAAACAGCAGTGCATTCGGTGGTTATCTTTTAACTCAAAATTATTGTTCAAAAATGGGTGATTTTCACACAATAATCCCATTTAACTCACCACCTGTTCTATTTCACTATATAAGCAAAAAAGATATATACAGAATTTATCGGTATATAATTTTATACTGTGGTTCTGGACTGGTCCAATATTTTGATGGACTGCCCTAATAAAAGGTTATGTTCATTTTGGCTGAGAAAATATGTCACTTTCTTTTGGGATTTCTACAAAAACTAGATAGTTGAATCATCACCAACATATTTTAACCGTACAGCCACTCCACAATACCCAATTGTGATACATGGGTCAATGACGTGACGCCCATTTTTTGTGTCTATAAGGTTAAATTAAATTTAAATACATTAAATTTAAAGAACAGACAAACAAATTACATCAATACATACTTTTTTAGAGGCCATATTTTAAAGAGTTTGGTTTTAATCAATTTTAAGAGAATAATTGTTGGATAATGGCAAAAATGTCAAATGGTGTAAACGGTTACACCATTTGTAACTTACTCCTAATACAAGCCTCTAAATTTTTGGCCAATCTTTTCAAATATAACTAGTTAAGTTACTGGTTCAAGAGGTTATATGAATTTATTTACTATTTATAACTATTTGTATGTGTTTATTGTTTGTATTTTTTAAAAGTGGAGGTAATTTATCCACAACTTTATCAAGATAGCTTATTTAGCTAGGCTTGGCTAAATGATTATAGTGCAAGGCCTTAGTATTTAAAAAAAAAAGATTTAAATAAAAATGTGTATATCATTCCTTTGCAATGTTACAATAATTTCATAACAATTTAATAAAATAAAATAAGGCAGTTGAACTGTGACCCCTAATGTGGTACATGAACATCAGCTTTAAAACACCTAAAACATTCAAGGATTATTTAATTTAAGTATAAAATGTTACTTAAATATTAAAAATGCTGTTTAAAGTTGATCAAATTGAATTCAGATAAATGCAACAGAATAAGTTAACTATAAATTTGTTAAAAGGCATGCACAACCCTAAACAGACTTGCTTCTCCCTCTCTCTTTTACCCATCTATCTACCTCTCTCTCTCACACACACACACACACACTTTGTTAAGATGTTAGTTGTTTAATTTAATCTAATAAGTTTTAACCACTAATACAGTAAATTGTTACCTCAATGAAATATTTGTCATTGAAATTAAATTATACGGCAAGTTCAATAAACTACTTTGACTGCAGTGCTTGATAGTGTCAACAAGGTTTTTGACTGTAGAAGCATCATGTCAGGTGGTGTAACTGGTTTGTGTCAAATGGGGTAACCAGTATTTTTCTTGAAAATATGATCATGTGCAGGTAAATTAATGTTTGATAAAATGTAATACTCTACTCCACTGTAAAAACACATTTTTAAGACTCTTTACACAATTTGGCAAAATTATTTAGAAAACACAAATTGGTTTCCGGCACGTCTACCACTTGATATTGCAATAACACATTCACAATTTAAATTTACATTTAGAAGTAATCCTAATAAAATCTATTTTGGGGTGAAATTTTGAAATGGGAGTTATTTGTATGAGTGCACTCACAAACAATGTAGTGGATGAAATATTAAATATGTATCATTCCTTTGTGGTTACACCACTTGACATTTTAGGTCCATTTGGTCCTATCTTTGTAAAAAAAAATGGTGCAAATCCTATTTCAAATGGAATAAAAAGTACAATAACACAAAATATACATTTTAACGAAACTCAAGGATGCCTTTAAAAAAGCTTTTTCAAAGTTTTTCAATTTTCTCATCTAGCCAACCCTTTTTTGTCATTGACCCACATATAATTGTTTGGCTGAAATTGAAATAACCTGTTAAAAAAGACACCAACAGTTAGGAAGGCATATTGTCAAACAGTTCAAACACAGTAGATCGCCCAGGGAAGGAAAAACATTGTTGCACTGTTCTTTATTACATATTGTGATTTTGACTATGGGTGGATGCTTACACCAATCAGTCATTTGATCCAGTAGAACAAGTTATAGAATCTGGTCACGTATTTAAGCACGTAAGAACATGTAAAGCTCAATAGCTTCCTCTGGAGAGGTTGGTGTATGAAGACTGTTCCACTGAGAAAAACGCTTTGGGAACATCTATAGGTGTGACCAGCTGTGAATATGTGTGCAAAACGTCAGTGAACACTGACCGGAATTTATAGCCTCTGCCGGTGTAATCATTGGACGCACCTGGGGCAGGGCTATAAATAGATGCGTCACAGGAGCATCGTCAGATCTTTTGTCTTCAGATCCACTCTGTGTTTGTGTTCTATCACGAGCCTGTCAAACTTTCTTTCCTCTGCTAGGAGTTAGAATTTGTTAGGCAGTGCGCAGAAGACCTTTCTCTTTTTCTCTTCTTTCAAGAAAAAGGGGGGAAAATCTAAAAAAAGACTGAAAATCAGGGCAAACGATGCGTGTTCCCTTGTCTCCGCTCTATGGCCGAGAGGGACACAAATCAGTTCTGCTTTGTTTGTTTGGGGGAAGAGCATGCTGCTCTCGCATTGGGGCGGGCGGTGCGAGCATTGCGATCTGTTTTTGGGCAAAATGCTTCGCGTTTGCCTTGCTTACTTCCGGGAGTCAGCGCCCACACTTCATTCGTGGCGCTCTCGTATGGATCTGGCTGAGGAGCGAGAGACGGGTTCGTCCCTTTCGCTCGCTCTCTCCCCAGACCCAGCTGGTCCTTCCCGTGATCTTGAAGCGCACTCCGGTGCCTCTTCGGTTCATGAGGGGGACTTTGAATCTCTTGAGTTGGCAGATTTAGAGTTACCCACCTCTGAGCATTCCGGGTATGATTGAGTAAATCAGTGAAGGAATTACTCAACGTGGTTACTCGTGTGGTGGCCAGGCTTCAGTTAGACTGGCCACGCCAACAAGAAATCCCCAAACGCTCCAAGTTGGAAGATAGATTTCTGTCTGGTGGCCGGGGGAAGGGAACGCCTATTCAGTCCCTTCCCTTCTTTGATTACCTCCATGACGAGCTCTCTCATTCATGGAGTAAACCTTATACTTCCCGTGTCCACGTCGATATTCGACTATCATGGGTGCTGAGACACGGGGGTATTCGATGATGCCGCCGGTTGAGGAGACACTTGCAGGTTATCTCTCGCCGGGTTCGGCATAATCACTGAAAAGACCCTCTCTCCCCACAAAGGCTAGTGGGGAGGGGTTATCAAGCAGTGAGTCAGGCTGGTGCTGCTCTGCACACTATGGTAGTGTTACAGGCATACCAGGCTGATCTGCTGAAGGACCTGAATGCTGGTACCACGCTCGACGAGGAAGTTTTCTCTGAACTTCGTTGAGCCATGGACCTATCTCTCAGTGCGACCAAGCAGACAGCCCATGCCATTGGCCGGTCTATGTCTGCTTTGGTTAGCACAGAGAAACACCTATGGCTCAACCTATCGGGCATCAAGGACAAAGATAAAGCTTTCCTCCTTGATGCCCCTGTTTCGCCTTCTGGCCTATTCGGGGATGCTATGAATACGAGGAAGCATTTGGGCAGTTTTTTCCTTGCTGCACTCAGGGGGCGGGGCCGTCGGCAACCCAGACCTGCCCCGGTCCTGCTAGAAGGGAGGCTCAGAAGCAAAGCATGGCGAGTCGTGCTCCCCCTCATAAGGACTGGGGACAGGCTTGTCGCACTCGACAGCCCCCAAAGCAAGACCTCAGGGGAGTAATTTCTAAGAGAAAAAAACCCTGACGGTCTTGCGCCCAGCCCTGTGGGGGTAGCTCCCCTCGAGACGGGGCGTGTGTATCATCCACTTCGCCCCTCCCGGTAACCTCACGAATCCTCTCCATTCCCGCCGCCTCTGGTGTTTCAGGAGTTAGAGGCTTCCAATGAAAAGTTGGGTGTACAGCTGCTTCCTGCCTTAGTCCAGGACGCTGACATCCCCTCAACAGGAAGTGTCAAAATTAATACCCATCTCAGAGAATCTGGCAGCGTGGAAACTACTGGTCCTAAAAACAGTAGAAAAAGGCTACAGAAATCAATTCACTCGCCGCCCTTCATGTTTCAACTGTGTGGTCCCCACTACCGTGAAACCGGAACAGGCATGTCTACTGTGGAAAGAACTGCAAAATCTCTTGGTCAAAGGGGCCATAGAACGTGTTCCCCTTCCAGAGAAAGAGTCAGGCTATTACAGCAAATACTTCCAGGTCCCCAAGAAGGGTGGGGGGTTGCGTCCAATCTTAGATGTTCAAGGCTTGAACCACTCAGTCAGGGTGTCAAGATGATCATGTCACAAGTCCAACATCATAATTGGCTGGTCACGATCGATCTTATGGATGCATATTTTCATATAGATATTCTGCCACAGCACAGGAAGTTCCTGAGGTTCTCTTTCGGGGGTGAAGCCTTCCAGTATCTGGTTCTTTCATTTGGCCTAGCCCTAACACCCCGCACATTCACGAAATGCATGGAGGCAGCACTGGCTCCTTTGTGACTCTGGGGCATCCGCATTCTGAATTACATAGAAGACTGGCTGATACTAGCACAGTCTCAAGAACTGGCAGTTCAGCACAGGGATATTGTCTTAGCTCATCTGGTTTCTCTGGGTCTGAGACTCAACATCAAAAAGAGCATTTTCTCTCCCACCCCAGGAAATTACCTATCTGGGAGTTATATGGAATTCGATCACGATGTGGGCACAATTGTCTCCTGCTCGAATAATTTCCATTCAGAACACCCTGAGCAAAGTCAGGCTAGGTCAAGGTTGCATTGTTTGTCAGTATCAACGAATACTAGGTCTCATGGCGTCTGCGTCCATGGTGATCCCTTTGGGCCTTCTGCACATGAGACCATTTCAGCTGTGGCTAAAAGCCAGGGAATTTCATCCAAGGGCCAGTCCCCTAAGGCAAATAAGGGTTACGCGCCTCGGGCTTCGTTCCCTTTCTATGTGGTTCAGACCCCGGTTTCTTACCTTGGGTCCCACTCTAGGTGCGTCTTGTTGTCACAGGCAGCTAACGACAGATGCCTCCCTGAGGGGCTGGGGAGCGGTCTTAAGTGGTTGTCCAGCCCAAGGGGAATGGGAGAGTCATCAGCTCGATTGGCACATCAACTGCCTCGAGTTGATGGCAGTATTTCTGGCCCTTAAATACTTCCTCCAGCATCTGAGAGGCTGCCATGTCCTGCGGGTGGACAACACAACAGCAGTCTCCTACATAAATCATTAAGGAGGTCTGTGTTCACGTCAGCTGAATTCCCTGACACGTCGGATTCTCCTCTGGGACCAGGGCAAGTTCCTGTCACTCGGGGAAGTTTATATCCCTGGATGACGTGCTGTTCAGACAGAAAATACCGACGGGGGAGTGGAAACTCCACCCCGAGGTAGTAGAGCAAATCTGGGTGAGATTTTACAGGGTAGAAGTGGACCTGTTCGCCTCTTCTCAGACAGCGCAATGTCCCCTCTACTTCTCTCTGAGTCACCCAGCCCCCCTGGATCTGGACGCAATGGCGCATACATGGCCCAGAATGCGTCTGTATGCGTTTCCCCCGGTTTCTCTGCTCCCAGGAGTCTTGGCCAGAGTTCGCCAGCAAGGGTCTTGCCTCTTACTGATAGCACTGCACTGGCCGAATAGGGTATGGTTTTCGGAGATAATGTCTCTCCTCGACGGCTCGCCTTGGGCGATTCCGAACAGGAGGGACCTTCTGTCTCAGGCACAGGGGACAATATTTCATCCCCAGCCCGAGCTGTGGAACCTTCATGTTTGGCCCCTGAGGGGTACCAACTGAAGGACACAGGGCTTTCACCTGAGGTTATCGAGACCGTTTTAAGTGCTAGGGCTACCAGAAGGATCTATGCCAATAAATGGGGTGTCTTTGAAAAATGGTGCAGTACACATAATGCAGATCCAGTTAACTGCCAGATTGCTTCAGTTCTGGACTTTCTGCAGGAAAAACTGTCAGCAGGCATATGCCCTGCCACTCTCAGGGTTTATGTGGCCGCCATTTTGGCTTGCCATGCCTTGATGGGGAGGGTGCCATTGGGGAGACATCCTCTACTCGCTCGTTTCATTCGTGGAGCTAGGCGACTGAGACCTCCTGCTAGGACCAGGACCCCTTCATGGGACTTAGCAGTAGTCCTTGAGTGTCTGGTTGAGACCCCTTTTGAACCTCTGGAGTCAGCGTCTGACAGACTTCTTCTGGCAATTACCTCTCTAAAGAGAATTGGGGACCTACAGGCTCTGTCTGTCTTGCCAGCTTGCTTAGAGTTTGCCCCAGGAATGACCAAAGCAATTTTGCACCCTCATCCTGACTACCTGCCTAAGGTGCCTTTTTCGACCTTACACCTGGTCACTCTTGAAGCCTTCTGCCCCCCGCCGTTCACTACGCCGGAGCAGGAAAGACTTCACAGACTTTGTCCAGTCCGTGCCCTTCAGACTTAAGTCCACTGCACTAGCCAGTTGCGTAAGTCAGGGCAACTATTCATTTGCCATGGGGGCCGCAACAGGGGGGTGGCTGCCACCAAGCAGACTATGTCGCATTGGGTGAGGGACGGTATTGTCCTGGCCTGCGAGGCACGCTGTCAAGCTTTGCCAGTAGGCATCAGGGCTCACTCTACCAGAGGGGTCGCCTCCTCTGAAGCCTTGACCAGAGGGGTCCCTCTGTAGCATGTTTGTGATGCGGCAGGCTGGTCCTCTCCGCACACATTCATTAGATCCTTGAGTCGACATCTCATGCTCATGTCTCAGCCCTCTCACGCTCTTGTGAGCACACTACACAACCATAGGGGGGCCGGACAGCCACTGTGCGTGGGTATTCTCGTTCCCAAAGCACTTTTCTCAGCGCAGCATCATAAGTGAAGCTTTTTGTAAAGGGAACGTCTCGGGTTACTTAAGTATAACCCTTGTTCCCTGAAAAAAGCGGAACGAGATGCTGCGATTCACTGCCACACTGGGATGCCCCAGGACTGCTCTTTAGACAAAATACCTGACGATGCTCCATTGACGCATCTATTTATAGCTCTGCCCCAGGTGCGTCCAATGATTACACCGGCAGAGGCTATAAATTCCGGTCAATGTTCATTGACGTGTTGCACACATATTTACAGCTGGTCACAAGCTTTTGAATGGTAGTGTATAATGCTACAAAAGTTTCTATTTCAGATAAATTTTGTTCTTTTGAACTTTCCATTCATCAGAGTCAAAAAAAAAAAATGTACACAACTGTTTTCAACATTGATAATAATCATAAATGTTTGTTGAGCATCAAATCATATGAGAATGATTTCTGAAGGATCATGTGATGAAGACTGAAGTAATGATGGTGAAAATTCAGCTTTAATCGCAGAAATAAATGATATTTTATTGTATTATTACTTTAAATTGTAATAATATTTCATAGTATTAGTTTTTAGTATATTTTTGATCAAATCAATGCAGGCTTGGTGAGCAGAAGATACTTATGAACTTTTGAACATCCAACAGAATGATTCTAGCTTTATTTACCGATGTAGAATTTACCATAAAAACAACTGGATGATTAATGTGACACTGTGATAATAATGTTTGTTCCAAAAGACTTAATTAAATGCATGAAACTAGTTTATTAGATATTAAACATATAAATTGTGACAAAACAGTCTGTGTTGGTGGGGATTTTTCAACGATTTTAGTGCATACGATTTGTACATAACGTTAGTTACGTCCAGTAGGAGGCGGGAAAGGACTGTTATGAGTGAGTAAGTCAGTCAGCAGACTATTCAACCATTTCAGTGAAAAAGGCTGCTTTATTCAGGACCAATCAATGCTATGGCTATCAATGTCAATCATTGCTATTTCAAGAGTGAATCCCGCATAAATATGGCACTCTTTAGATGTGGGGCGGGGCGTTTACATTTTGAAGAGACATGGCAACTAGCCTATAAACAAACTTAATATAAATTATTGTAAATAATTCACGAAATTTACCGTATCCATTTCATGCATTTAATCAGCTAAAATATCTGAGGGACACCCCTAAGTCTATTTTTTACTTCTTATGGGAGGTCCTGGATCCCCCCAGCCCCCCCTCAATTCGAGCACTGCTCTTCCCGCACCTGGTCCTCCTCTTTTCCAGGTAAGTGAGGTAAAGGTCCTCCGGTCTGTCCGTCCCCGGTTGGCTCTGCTCCATGCAGCCAGTCCTCGTCCTCTGCAGCGCGATTTAACGGTCTCCCGCCTGTTTGCTTGTCCTCTGCACTGTTCATCGGTGCTCCGCTTAATCAGCTCGACTCGCCTTCATTTGCAGGTTTAAAAAATCCTGTCAGCTTTGGAATCTTTTTTAACAATTCCTTCTCACTGTTTTCTTTCTGTCGCGATATTTTTCGCTTATGAGCACCACTCTCAAACTTTTTCTTTCCCGACATTTTGATTTAGCTATCCGCTATCTTCTGTGAGTGACTATAAGCATAAATTTGAATAGACTACTAGAGTAGACGACAACGCATGCTACAACTGTTTTCTACATTCTGATAGGCTGTCATATCATGCTTCCCACGTGGGTCACTTGTAAATTGGATCAATCAGCAGCCAAAAACATGAATATCAAGTGATTGACAGAAAATTCGACAAACTACAAAACAATGTGATTTTTTTATTGGCTTATGATAGGCCCCTTGTCTTCATAGGCCCTGGGGCTTCTGCCCCAGTAAGCCCGTGCATTAATGCGGGCCTGTCCACATTCACAAACTTTAATAACGTTATATCTTGCAGACTATAAAGGCTAATAGGACTTCCAAAACCACAGACTTTTTTAGTCCACAGATTGCACGGTGCAGGATATCTTCAAATTCAACATGAGCAGAGCCTAATTACAGCCTGATTTCTAACTTCCCAATGCTAACGTTATTCAATGAATGTGGCTGCTCATTAGTTCAATTTGTTCTAAAAACTTCTAATGACGAATACCTTAGCTAACATAATAATTCCTAGGGAAGTATGGTCTACGTTATTGCAATGAGAGTTGAATTACCTTGTCTTGTTGCATCTGGTTGATGTTTTGTTCAGCAACACCTCGCTTTCGGAGAAAATCCCACAGACCATCATGTTGGAGTGGCGTTTGCTCCGCCATTCCTTTTCCCACTGCAGTGACCGAACAGTTAATCGAGGCATAACATTAACAGGTTAAGCTGATGTTACATCAAAGACTGTCTTGTAGCTAGGCTAATTACTAGGCTATATGCTAACATCAATATTGACTCAATCATGCCTGTTAGCCAAAGTTAGGCAACTCTGTTGCCCACGGACCACGTCGACCAAAGGTAACAAAAAGCACAATCATAAAACCGTTATCTACAAACCTTAAATCTATAAGCAAAGACATGTCCATTAACTAATACTATAAAGTTACATTAGAAGTATCATGCTAATTTAACCCAGATCAATTTAATGTTACCTCTCTGTGGTACAGTTGATCACTGAACCACGGCCTACTGACAACTAGCTAGATATGCCGCCTTCCAGGTGTTTAAAATGATCTCATAATTACGAGTTCTTTTCTCAATATTATGAGATCAGGATCTCGTAATTACAAGATCTTTTCTCAATATTACGAGATAAGGTGTCTAAATTGTTTTTTTCTATGATGAATGTAATACGCTTCCGTAAATTTATGTATAAATATGACAACAATCATTTCAATTGTATTTTATCTAATTACACAATGATTACTCATAGACATTATAGACATTACAGTTCCCCATCTGTCGCTCACTTCGACGTCGTGTCGAAGAAGCGACACTAGGGGTCTCTCTTGAGCGCCGAAAGATGCCTCTGATCTATGAAAAAAGGCTAATGAGAGTTGGCGAACAGTATTTGCATACCCCGCCCCCGGACATACGGGTATAAAGGCGAGGGAAATACGCTCGTTCATTCAGTAATTTTCTTCGGAGCCGATAGTCGTGTGTATGCAGCCAGCTGCGAATATCACAACTGATCCTGCTTCTGAACGCTCTGCTTTCCTGTTGGATTTATGGCGCACTCCAGCGGCTTTTCTCTTCTCTGCCGGCGTGCAGTTTTGCCCCTGGGCGCTTCGACAGCGCAAAGTTAAAAGAGTTTATATTAAAAAGAGCAATTTTCTCTGTGAAAGAGTTTATTTCTCTAAAAGAGCAATACACAGTGGTGTTGAACGTCCTTTTCAGGACGCGTCTTTATAAAGATGCCATTCAACCCCTGTGTAGTTCCTGGATGCGGTAGAGTGCTCTCCGCTTCTGACGGCCACAGGCGCTGTCTCGTGTGTCTGGGCGCCGATCACACCGAGGGGCAGCGTTTGTGGATGGTTCATGTTCTCACTGCGAGAACATGACCATGGCAACGTTCTGGTCGCGGCTCGCTTTCAATAGAAAGCACGCCACTCCAGCCGCCCACCGTATCGCTCCTTCTTCCCACGGGATTGAGGACGATTCGGTTGGCGATGGAGGCGATTTGGGGAAGGCAGCGGGTGTAGTTCCGCCGGGTATGCCTCCTCGGACCACCCGCCCCTGACACGCTCGTTGACCTCCGTCCAGCCTCGAAGGTAACTGCGACTCGCCTCCGGACCGGTCTGCCTATCCTCTGGAGCTTGAGGTGGATGAGCCCGCCGCTCCATCGGAGAGCGTGGCGTCTGACGCTGACTCCTCCCCTGGGCTGCCGCCTTCGGGCCAGCACGCCCAGGCTGAGGCTGATGCGCAGATGTCCGACATGCTTGCCCGGGCCGCCGTCGGAGTGGGGCAGGATTGGAACCCTCCATCCTCCCCACACCCGTCTCGGTTGGATGACTGGTTCCTGGGGTCTGGCGCCGCTCACAGCCACGCCCCCCCCGGTCCCGTTTTTCCCGGGGGTGCATGACGAGCTGACATCTTCATGGAGAGCACCGGCCCACGGGTACACGGCGATTCCCCAGGTGGATAGGGCGGTTGCGCTCCATCTTTGTCCCGGTGACCCTACCACCTGGCGCGGGTGCCCTGTACCCCCTTCCAAGGCCTGTAGGACGTCATAGTTGTTGAACTCCAAAGCCTACAGCGCCGCGGGACAGGCCGCCACCGCCTTGCAGGCCATGGCCATCCAGCAAGTCCACCAGGCCAAGGCGCACAGGGATCTGCACGAGGGTAGCCCTGACCCCGATGTGCTGCAGGAACTGCGCTCAGCGACCGACCTCGCCCTCAGAGCCATGAAGGTCACCGCGCAGGCACTCGGACAGGCGATGGCCACCCTTGTGGTCCAGGAACGTCATCTTTGGCTCAACCTGGTCGAGATGCATGAGGCCGACAAAGTTAGCTTCCTCGACGCCCCTGTCTCCCAGCTTGGCCTCTTTGGCGACACCGTCGAGGACTTCGCCCAGCAGTTCTCCGCGGTGAAAAAGCAGACGGAGGCCATCTCCCACATCCTGCCTCGCCACAAACTTGCCGCCAAGGCCACTGCCCCGTCTGCTTGCCGAGGGTGTCCCCCTGCGGCTAAGAAACCTGCTCCGCCTCAACCGGGCCCAGCTCTCAGCCCCAGCGTCGAGCTCACCGCAGGAAGCAGACGCCCCCCCGTCGCTCGGACCCCCTTGAGGACCCGTAAGGCTCCCAGGCGCTCCTGAGACGGACGACCCAGCGACACAGATTTTAGCTCCGGAGGTGGTAAGACCGCTCCGTCCCCCGGGGGACGCAAATGCCGTTCTCACGGCACTTTGCCTCTAGATCTCAACAGTCCCGGCTCCCTGGACACGGACCACCCGTCTCCAGCCCCACGACTGTTCCCCGGCCGGCCGGTTCCGATGAGTCCAGAGGACACCTACCCTGGACCTCCTCCTCAGTCGCTAACCCGCCCCCTGCCGGGTGTGCGGAGCAAGGTAAGTGCTTTGAGTCTTTTCTCAGCACCCCATCCGCGGGTCGCCCTGTCGCCGCCCAACACTGCCCTACCTGCTCCGTCCCCCTAGCGCAGAGGTTGGACACGTGGCTTCCACTTCCCAACCCATCTTGCTGGCTGGCCCGGACCATCCGACTTGGTTACACAATTCAGTTTGCCAGGCCCCCGCCCCCCTTCATGGCCGTCCGCTCTTCCGCAGTACGTGGCGAACACGCCCAGTCTCTGCGTGCGGAAATCGCTATTCTTCTGGCCAAAGACATGATAGAGCCTGTCCCTCCAACTGAGATGAAGAAGGGTTTCTACAGCCCTTACATCATCGTACCCAAGAAAGGCGGCGGCTTATGACCAATCTTGGACCTGCGAGTTCTCAACCGAGCGTTGCACAAACTCCCGTTTAAAATGCTCACGCAGAAGCACATCTTAACCTGCGTCCAGCATCTAGATTGGTTCGCAGCGATAGTCCTGAAGGACGCGTACTTCCATGTCTCCATCCTGCCCCGACACCGCCCCTACCTGCGGTTTGCATTCGAGAGCCAGGCGTATCAGTACAAAGTCATCCCCTTCGGCCTATCTCTGTCCCCTCGCGTCTTCACGAAAGTCGCAGAGGCAGCTCTTGCCCCACTCCGAGAAGCCGGCATCTGCATACTCAATTACCTCGACGACTGGCTTATTCTGTCCCACTCGCGAGAGTCACTATGCGCCCACAGAGACCAGGTGCTTCAGCACCTCAGCCGTTTGGGGCTTCAGGTCAACTGGGAAAAGAGCAAACTTACTCCAGAGCATCTCTTTTCTCAGTATGGAGTTAGACTCGTCTCAATGTCGGCACGTCTCACCAACGAGCGTGCCCAGTCAGTGTTGAAGTGCCTCGCCACCTTCAAGTCGGGCACAGTGGTCCCCCTGAAACTTTTCCAGAGGCTCCTGGGGCATATGGCGTCCTCTGCTGCGGTTGCGCCGGTGGGGTTGATGCATATGAGACCGCTTCAGCACTGGCTTCAGACTCGAGTCCCGAGATGAGCATGGCGCCACGGCACGCATTGGTTGAAAATCACCCCTGCCTGCCGTCAAGCAATCAAACCCTGGACAGACCTCTGTTTCTTATGGGCAGGAGTACCCCCTACAGCAGGTGTCCCGACGCGTCCTGGTCACAACCGACGCCTCCAGATCGGGTTGGGGCACCGTTTGCAACAGGCACGCAGCATCAGGCCGTTGGAAAGGGGCCCAGCTGCATTGGCACATCAATTGCCTCGAGTTGTTGACCGTCCTTTTGGCCCTGCGGAAGTTTCTCCCGTTAATTCGGAACGAACATGTTCAATTCAGGTCGGACAGCACCACTGCGGTCGCGTACATAAATCGCCAAGGCGGCGTACGCTCCCACCACATGTCACAACTCGCCCGTCCTCTCCTCCTCTGGAGCCAGCAGCGACTCAGGCTCTGCTTGCCTGGCGGAGAGTGAAGGCTCCACCCCCACATGGTCCAGCTGATCTGGGAACGGTTCGGCAAGGCCCAGGTAGACCTGTTTGCCTCCCAAGAGACCTCCCACTGCCCGCTCTGGTACGCCCGCTCAGAGGCCCCCCTCGGGACGGACGCACTGGCACACAGCTGGCCGGTACGCTTTCCCCCCAGTGAGCCTTCTTGCACAGGTGCTGTGCAAGGTCAGGGAGGACGAGGAGCAAGTCACTCTCGTGGCTCCTTACTGGCCCACCCGGGCCTGGTTCTTGGACCTCATACTCCTCGCGACAGCCCCTCCCTGGCGAATTCCCCTGAGGAAGGACCTTCTCTCTCAGGGATGGGGCACGCTCTGGCATCCGCACCCAGACCTTTGGAAACTCCACATCTGGCCCCTGGACGGGACACGGAAGATCTAGCTGGTCTACCACCCACGGTCGTAGCCACGATCAATCAAGCCAGAGCCCCTTCTACCAGGCAACTCTACGCCCTGAAATGGCATCTGTTCGTGAATTGGTGTTCTTCCAGGGCAGAAGACCCACAGAGGTGCGCAGTTAGGTTGGTCCTCCTGTTTCTACAGTAGAGGATGGAGGGGATGCTGTCCCCTTCTACCTTGAAGGTGTATGTTGCCGCTATTGCAGCTCACCACGACCCAGTATACGGCAAGTCTCTGGGCAAACACGACTTAATCGTCAGGTTCCTAAGAGGTGCCCGGAGGTTGAACCCTCCCCGGCCAAACCTGTTCCCCTCCTGGGATCTCTTGGTGGTCCTCACCGGTCTTCAGAGATCCCCTTTCGAGCCACTAGAATCAGCTGGACTCAGGGCCCTCTCTCTTAAGACGGCCCTGCTGATTGCGCTCGCCTCCATCAAGAGGGTCGGGGACCTGCAAGTGTTCTCTACTAACGACTCTTGCCTGGAGTTCTGTCCGGCAGACACTCATGTGATCCTAAGACCTCGACTGGGCTATGTGCCCAAGGTTCCTACCATGCCCTTCAGAGATCAGGTAGTGAACCTCCAAGCGCTGCCCCGGGAGGAGGCAGACCCAGCCCCCTCATTACTGTGTCCGGTATGTGCTTTGCGCACCTACCTGCAATGCACTCAGAGCTTCAGGCGCTCTGAGCAGCTCTTTGTCTGCTTCGGGGGACAGCAGAAAGGGAACGCTGTCTCCAAACAGAGGCTGTCCCACTGGGTCGTGGACGCCATTCAGCTGGCCTATCACACTCAGGCCGTGCCCCCCCCCTCTACGGGTCCGAGCCCACTCCACTAGGAGCATGGCGTCCTCATGGGCACTGGCCAGGGGCACTTCCCTAGCAGACATCTGCAGAGCTGCGGGCTGGGCAACTCCTAATACCTTTTCGAGATTTTACAATCTCAGGGTTGAGTCAGTCTCGTCCCGTGTTTTCTCAGGTCCGAGCCCGTAGAACTCGGTACACGTCCACTGTCTGACCAGGTGAATCGCTTGTGTTTCCGGTGCCCTTTTCCTCTGTCGAGGTAGAACAATCGCGCCTTCTTCCCAGGAGACCCCTTCTAGGCTCCTGGACGATTCCTCCCTAGCCCTTTTGGGCCCGCAACAGTTCAGCGGAGGAACTTGCCGGCCCAGTCCACTACAGGTACCCCTAGGCTACCCCTACTGGAATAGGTGCTCCACAGGTTAGGCCTCCTACGTGGACTCCTCCTGTGTGTACTTCCGCGGTACGGTCACCTTACGAGCTGACCCGCGTCTCCCTTAGGCAGTCCCTTGCTGCCCTCCAGTCGCCGTGTTGTAGCAACTCCCCCCTCTTCGAGGCTGGATCTACCACCACGCCATTCTTCCCACATGTGACCCAAGAGGCCATGTGATGTATTTTGTCACCCCTACCTCCCCCTTCGGGTGGGTGTGGCCTCCACAGGGTCTTTTCCCCCTGAAAGAATAGGAATTTGGGTAAGACCCCCTTCCCTCGATGCGGTAAGGGCCCCGGCTGCTCTTGCTCTATGCCGAGAAAACATAGAGAGAAAAGAGGCCCAGCCAGGCTTGGCCCATTCCCTAGTTGGGAGTGTCACCTTGTTCCCCACCTAGGGTAACCAAAAGGATTCTGACTACTTTTTTGGGGCATTGGGGAAGAGTACGTGCAGCCTGAACACAGTTGGTCGCCTGGGCACGTAGAAATACCTGCCCACTTTTGTGTAAGCAGTACACGTACACGGCTCAGTGCGTGGCGAGTTTTGAAGTGGACCCCTAATATCGCTTCTTCGACACAACGTCGAAGTGAGCGACAGACGGGGAACGTCTCGGTTACGTATATAACCTCCGTTCCCTGATGGAGGGAACGAGACGTCGTGTCTTCCCGGCCACGTCGCTGAGCCGAGCCGCTGAGGTGCTCAGGAACACTCCCGGCTCCTCAGAAAAATCCTGAATGAACGAGCGTATTTCCCTCGCCTTTATACCCGTATGTCCGGGTACGGGGTATGCAAATACTGTTCGCCAACTCTCATTGGCCTTTTTTCATAGATCAGAGGCATCTTTCGGCACTCAAGAGAGACCCCTAGTGTCGCTTCTTCGACACGATGTCTCATTCCCTCCATCAGGGAACGGAGGTTACATACGTTACCGAGACGTTTTATTTTCAGTTAATGCCTGATCTTCTGAAAATCTGCTTTGAAACTGTTAGGTTCCATATTGTCTTTTGTTTATGTACTTTTATTTTTACGTTATTGTTAAGTTCCTGTTTCCTGGTCTTTGTCTCATGTCCTGTTTTCTCTCCATGTCTATGTGTCTGATTTTCATTGGTTCATTGTTTAATTACCTCGTTATCAATTTTAGTTTGTCATTGGTTTCAATTTATTGCCTTATCATCTTGTTTTGAGTTTCAGTTTTCCATTGGCTTACGTTTTCCCTTGTTTTAGTATTTAAGTCCTCTTGTTTCTCTTGTATCTTGTCGAGTATTGTTGTGATCCTGACCTCTGCCTGTTGTTACCCTAATGTTTGCCTGCCAGTAGTTTAATGTTAGTTAATTAGTGTTATCTGAGCCATAGTCTGTTCCTGTTCCTGTTCCAGTTCCTGTTCCAGTTCCTGTCCCGAGTTCCTAGTCTAGTTATCATTTCCAGTTCCTGTATCACCACCGTTTTGTTAATAAATCTGCACTTGGGTCCTACACTTCGCCTTCATCCTTGCCTTGACTGCTACCCATCGTGACAGAATACTTGACCAACAATGGACCCAGCAGCCCTGACAGCCCAGCAGGCGAATTTCCAGCTTCTCGGCCTCAGACAGTAGGACCGCCCAATAGAGGCTCACGTCTGTGAGTTTCTGGAGCTGGCAAATTTATCAGACTTCCCAGAGTTTTCCCTGATCGTTTTCTTCAGGAGCAACCTTAACAGTTCGCTAAGGGAGTGGTTGCCTCCAGCGACCCCTTGCTGGACGCTCCTTGACTTCCTTGAAGAGACCCTTAGGATTTGCGGCTCTCCATTCACTGTGGGTGTTGCAGAGGAGGACGCAACCTCTCCTCCCACTGTGGTCACCCCCCAGCCTTCCACAACTCGTTCCTCCACGCCTGCCACGGTCAACGCGCCCCCAGCCTTGTCTGTCCCAGGGCCAGCATTGACAGCCCCGTCCTTGAGGAGGAGGAGGAGAAGAGGGAAGGCTCCTGCTCTCCAGTCTCCACCTGCCACGGCCAACGAGCCAACGCCCACACCTGCCACTGCCAACAAGCCAGCCTCGTCCATCCCAGAGCCAGCGTTGCCAGCCTCGTCCATCCCAGAGCCAGCGTTGCCAGCCTTGTCCGTCCCAGAGCCAGTGTGGTCAGCCTCGTCCTTCCCAGAGCCAGCGTTGTCAGCCTCGTCCGCCCAGAGGAGGAGGAGGAGAAGAGGAGAGGCTTCTGCTCTCCAGTCTCCGCCTTCCACGGCTCCGTCCCCAGAGCCAGCGCCTGTAGCCTCGACCGTCTCAGAGCCAGAGCCTGTAGCCTCGACCGTCTCAGAGCCAGAACCTGTAGCCTCGACCGTCTCAGAGCCAACGCCCACGCCTGCCATGGCCAACGAGCCAACGCCCACGCCTGCCATGGCCAACGCGTTGCCAGCCTCGTCCGTCCCAGAGCCAGCGTTGCCAGCCTCGTCCGTCCCAGAGCCAGCGTTGCCAGCATCGTCCGTCCCAGAGCCAGTGTTGTCAGCCTCGTCCGCCCGGAGGAGGAGAAGAGGAGAAGAGGAGAGGCTTCCGCTCTCCAGTCTCCGCCTTCCACGGCTCCGTCCCCAGAGCCAGAGCCAGCGCCTGTAGCCTCGACTGTCTCAGAGCCAGATCCAGCGCCTGTAGCCTCGACCGTCCAAGAGCCAGAGCCAGCGCCTGTAACCTCGACTGTCTCAGAGCCAGAGCCAGCACCTGTAGCCTCGACCGTCCAAGAGCCAGAGCCAGCGCCTGTAGCCTCGACCATCCAAGAGCCAGAGCCAGGGCCTGTAGCCTCGACCGTCCAAAAGCCAGAGCCAGTGCCTGTAGCCTCGACCATCCAAGAGCCAGAGCCAGCGCCTGTAACCTCGACTGTCTCAGAGCCAGAGCCAGTGCCTGTAGCCTCGACCGTCCAAGAGCCAGAGCCAGCGCCTGTCGCCTCGACCATCCAAGAGCCAGAGCCAGGGCCTGTAGCCTCGACCGTCCAAGAGCCAGAGCCAGCACCTGTAGCCTCGACCATCCAAGAGCCAGAGCCAGCGCCTGTAGCCTCGACCGTCTCAGAGCCAGAGCCTGTAGCCTCGACCGTCTCAGAGCCAGAGCCTGTAGCCTCGACCGTCTCAGAGCCAGCGCCTGTAGCCTCGACCGTCTCAGAGCCAGCGCCTGTAGCCTCGACCGTCCAAGAGCCAGCGCCTCCCGAGCCTCCCACGGCTCCGCCCCTCGAGCCTCCCATGGCTCTGCCTCTCGAGCCTCCCAGGGCTCCACCTCTCGAGCCTCCCAGGGCTCCGCCTACCGATCCAGCCAGGGCTCCGCCTCCCAGAGCTCCGTCTCTCGAGCCTCCCACGGCTCCACCCTTGAAGTCTTCCATGGCTACGCCTTCCACAGCGCCAACCATCGGCCCTTCCATGCCTCTAGAGCAGTAATTCTTAAAGTGTGGTCCGCGGCCCCCTAGTGGTCTGCGAAAAGATGACCTAAACTAGGCAAGTGTTTATAAAATCGTCACTTATTTAAGTAGATTTTTAATGCACTTGCGAAACTGTGATAACAGTTCTTGCCATTCTGTTTTAATAACGTAAAAATGGATCGGTGGCTAAACCAAAGAGGAGTCAAAAGAAAAGATCAAGCGTCCACTGAAAACAGCAAAACTACAGCACCACAAAGGCCCACTGAAGCCGGTACGGAAGATACCGAGTCACGGCCACTGGCCACCACACTCCTGCAGACACGGAGCTAGCGCACCGTGGAAAACCATGTGAGAAAGTTAAGCGCAAATATCACAATGAGTACATAAAGTTTGGATTTTCCTGGACAGGGGATCTTGAGGATCCTAGACCTCACTCTGTTTTGTGTTACGATATATTGGCTAATGAAGCAATGAAACCATCTAAACTCAAGCGTCACTTTGAGTCTAAGCACAAAGATTGTACAGATAAACCAGTGTCATTTTTTTGAGAGAAAACGTGATGAGCTTGAGCGACACATGAGTAAAAACACCTCACAGTTTTTTATGCCCGGTGAAAATGCAAAGACTACTGAGGCATCATACAAAGTGTCTCTACTCATTGCAAAAATGGGAAAACCCCATTCAATTGGAGAGACTCTAGTTAAGCCTGCTGCAGAAGTTATGGCAAATGTAATGCTAGGGAAGAAAGCAAGTGATGACATGCACAAAGTACCTCTGTCCAATGACACTGTCCAGCGGCGCATAACGTCAATGTCCGAAAATGTCCAAGAGCAGCTGATCACACGATTACACCAGAGTCCCTTCTTTTCTCTTCAGCTGGACGAGTCCACGGACATTGGTAACGAGGCAAATCTTCTGTGTTTTGTGAGATACATCCATGCGCACTCAGTCCACGAGGATTTTCTCATCTGTAAATCCCTTCCAACGAACACCACAGGAGAAGCGATCTTTGATGCACTAAATGCCTTCATTGTGCATAATAACATTGACTGGAAATGTTGTGTTGGAGTTTGCACAGATGGTGCAACTGCGATGACAGCCAAACACAAGGGCCTGGTAACGCGTGTGCGTAATGTTGCTCCATCCGCTGTGTCAACTCATTGCTGCATTCACAGAGAACAGCTCGCGGTGAAAAAGATGCTAAGTTGCCTTAAAACTGTTTTGGACGAGGCAGTTAAAATAGTCAACTCAATCAAAGGCAAGGCCCTCAACTCGCGTCTTTTTAAAGTCCTGTGTGAAGAAATGGGGAGTGAACACACAAAACTTCTGTTCCACATTGAAGTGCGCTGGTTATCCCGTGGCAAGGTCCTGTCTCGTCTCTTTGAACTGCGCGATGAAGTAAAATTATTTCTGCACCAAGCTGATGAACTGTATGATCGACTTCATGACTTTATGTGGCTTTCAAAACTAGCCTATCTTGCAGATATTTTCAGCACGCTCAATACGCTCAACTTAGTACTGCAAGGAAAAGCGGTCACAGTCTTCACTGTACAGGACAAAATTAAAGGGGCCCGCACCAAATTAAAGCTCTGGTGCGCACGTATCGATCGCCGTGAATTTGACTGTTTCCCCACTCTAGCGGACTTTCTTCTTGAAACTGAAGAGACCCTGGGTGACGACACCGTCACAGCCATAAAGGAACATCTACAAGGCCTTCACATGCAGCTGGGAAAATACTTTCCAGAGCTAGATGTGGACTTTGAGTGGATCAGAAATCCGTTTGGCGACATCATTGAGCAATGTACCAAGCTCTCAATACAAGAAGGCAATAGTCTTGTGGACACTGCATCAGATGGAGGTCTCAAAATGTCATTCAAACAACAGCCCTTAACAGACTTCTGGGCTCAGCTACTTCCTGAACATCCAAAGCTTGCAGAATCTGCCCTCAAAGTGCTCATGCCCTTCCCAACTACATACAACTGTGAAGTTGGGTTTTCCACACTGGTTGGTTTGAAAACAAAACAGCGCAACAGACTAAACGTGGAGCCTAGTATGAGACTGAAACTCTCCTCTTTGGAGCCAGACATTCAGAAACTGATGTGTGATAAGCAGCTCCACTCATCTCATTAATATTCACGTTAAGTTTTAGATAGAAATCTCAAAATATAAAATCCACAGATCTATTAGTTTTGAAGTGTACTAGTTTTTGTTTCATGTGTAAAATCCCAGTAATTTCAGTGATATTGGACATTAAGGGGAAAACATTTTTCAGCATTTTATTGTTACCATAGTTACAACCATAGACTTCCTATACCCACCACCTCAGTTTTAAACTAATGGCTCTTTGGAATGACATTAAGTGGGACCTAGGCTGTTACAGTATGTTTAATTGCAGTTTTTTTTTTCACATGTGCAATTTGTTGTTCATATTAAGCTGCAGCTCATTTCACATTTACTTTTTCAAATGAAATAAAATTCATATAATAATTTCTGATCATATCATTGCATTTGTGTTTGAATAATTAGTTTTTGACTTGAAACAGTTGCATATTAAACTTAAATTTAGCTTATCCTTCCTATTTTGTTGTTTTTTGGGGGCGTGTTAGAGTGGGATTCTGTTAGGTGGTCCTCAGAAAAAAATTGGAAGATAAAGTGGCCCTTGGGCTGAAAAAGTTTGAGAAACACTGCTCTAGAGCCTTCCACGCCTTCAGAGCTTTCCACGCCCCTAGTGCCTTCTATGGCTCTAGCCCTGGAGCCTACCACGGCTCCGCCTTCCACGGCTCTGCCTGCTCCGCCTTCCATGGCTCCGTCCCCAGAGCCAGCGCCTGTAGCCTCGACCGTCTCAGAGCCAGAGCCTGTAGCCTCGACCGTCTCAGAGCCAGAACCTGTAGCCTCGACCGTCTCAGAGCCAACGCCCACGCCTGCCACGGCCAACGAGTCAACGCCCACGCTTGCCATGGCCAACGCGTTGCCAGCCTCGTCCGTCCCAGAGCCAGTATTGCCAGCCTCGTCCGTCCCAGAGCCAGCGTTGCCAGCCTCGTCCGTCCCAGAGCCAGCGTGGTCAGCCTCGTCCTTCCCAGAGCCAGCGCCAGTCTCCGCCTTCCACGGCTCCATCCCCAGAGCCAGAGCCAGCGCCTGTAGCCTCGACTGTCTCAGAGCCAGCGCCTGTAGCCTCGACCGTCTCAGAGCCAGCGCCTGTAGCCTCGACCGTCCAAGAGCCAGCGCCTCCCGAGCCTCCCATGGCTCCGCCCCTCGAGCCTCCCACGGCTCCACCTCTCGAGCCTCCCAGGGCTCCGCCTCTCGAGCCTCCCACGGCTCCACCCTTGAAGTCTTCCATGGCTACGCCTTCCACGGCGCCAACCATCGGCCCTTCCATGCCTCTAGAGCCTTCCACGCCTTCGGAGCTTTCCACGCCCCTAGTGCCTTCTATGGCTCTACCCCTGGAGCCTACCACGGCTCCGCCTCCTATGGCATCACCTCATATGGCTCCACCTCCTACGGCTCTGCCCCAGAGTTCCTTCATGGTTCCACCTTCCACGGCTCTGCCCCTGAAGTCCTCCCTGTGTCCGCCTTCCACGGCTCTGCCTGCGCCTGCTCCGCCTTCCACGGCTCTGCCTGCTCCGCCTTCCACGGCTCTGCCTGCTCCGCCTTCCACAGCTCTGCCTGCGCCTGCTCCGCCTTCCACGGCTTTGCCTGCTCCGCCTTCCATGGCTCTGCCTGCTCCACCTTCTACGGCCCAGCCTCCAGAGCCTTCCAAGCCTCCAGAGCCTTCCAAGCCTCCACCCCAGAGCCTAACTGGTCTCCGCCTTCCATGGCTCCGCCTCCAGAGTCCTCCTGGTCTCCACCTTACGCGGCTCCGCCCCTAGAGTCCTCCTCGGCTCCGCCTTCCACGGCTCCGCCCCCTGTACCTGCCTTGGCCCCACCTACAGAGCCTTCCGTTGCTCCGCCCGCTTCCCCTGAGACTCCTTCCAGGCCTTCTGGCCCTGCCCTGTGGCCTCCTCCCAGGCCTCCTGACCCTGTCCCAGCCCCGTGGCCTTCTCCCTGGCCCCCTGACCCAGTCTCAACCCCGCAGCTGCCTCCCAGACTTCCTGACCCAGTCCCCACCTTGAAGTCATCCCCTGGGCATCTGCCTGGCCTCCTTGGTCTCCTGGCCGCCCTCCTGATCTGTTATGGTCTCCCTGTCCTTGTCTTGTTTCTCTGTGCCCCCTTGAACTGCCTGTTCGCCCCTGATCTCCGTGGATGATTTGCCTTTCCTTTTTTTGTTTGGAGCGTCTGGAATCCGCTCCTTAAAGGGGGGGCTCCTGTTACGTTCCATATTGTCTTTTGTTTATGTACTTTTATTTTTAAGTTTCTGGCACCTGTTACACTCCATATTGTCTTTTGTTTATGTACTTTTATTTTGAAATTATTGTTAAGTTCCTGTTTCCTGGTCTTTGTCTCATGTCCTGTTTTCCCTCCATGTCTATGTGTCTGATTTTCATTGGTTCATTGTTTAATTACCTCATTATCAGTTTTAGTTTGTCATTGGTTTCAGTTTATTGCCTTATCATCTTGTTTTGAGTTTCAGTTTTCCATTGGCTTACGTTTTCCCTTGTTTTAGTATTTAAGTCCTCTTGTTTCTCTTGTACCTTGTCGAGTATTGTTGTGATCCTGACCTCTGCCTGTTGTTACCCCGATGTTTGCCTGCCAGTAGTTTAATGTTAGTTAATTAGTGTTATCTGAGCCATAGTCTGTTCCTGTTCCAGTTCTTGTTCCAGTTCCTGTCCCGAGTTCCTAGTCTAGTTATCATTTCCTGTTCCTGTATCACCACCGTTTTGTTAATAAATCTGCACTTGGGTCCTACACTTCGCCTTCATCCTTGCCTTGACTGCTACCAAACGTAACAGAAACAATGTGTGTTGTGAAAAAAATTACTTGACAACACGTTGACACTTTTTTTTTTTAGATTAGAACTTGGTAAAGGTGGTGAAAGTCACAAATCCAACTCATAAATTTTGTGAGGCTTGGATTGAAGATCATGTGAGCAAATTTCTTAGGTACAGTTGTGAAAAAAAAAAACTACATCCTGAATGAAAAAGATGATCTCTGAATTATATTGACGGGTATGGTGACAAAAATAACAAAACACCAGCAGCAGTATAAATAAAGCCATCAAAGAATAACCTTTTAAATGCTACAGCGTGATTTAACAGCTTGGAACTTGCACACCCTTTGTTAAAAATATTTGTTCAGATGACGTTTCGAAATGTCATCGAAAGTTGGGGCAACATGTAGGGAAATATTGTTGTTGTAACTTGTTATAATACAAATTCAACTGCAATAATTCCTCTGATGCAATTACTTTAGTATCTGAGTAAAGTCATCAAAGTATTCTTTCCTTTTTGCTACATGTTTATGCAGTTTTTTTTTTTTCTCAGATCAAGACTCTTTGATCAAGCTACTTATTATTTTCTTGGGAGAACATTTAACAAGTTGGACTTTTAACTTTCAGCTTCAATATAATTTGGGGCTTATTATATTATTAACAAAAACACTGTAACATAAACACTGCAATACACTGAAATTTGCTTCATGTGGTAACATCTAAATGTGTACATTTTATTCAAACTATATTAAAACTAAGTCACTAAGACAACTTGAATATGTTAAGTTACACCAACCAAATAACCAAAAAATTTGGTAACACTTTAAAATAAGTTTACATTTGTTAACATTAGTTAACAGCATTAGTTAACGTTCAAAGAACAATACTTTTACAGCACAGGGGAAAAACATCTTGAATCTCTACTTGCTGGAGGGACCTCATGATGTAATCACCGAAGGTGCTCTTTGGGAGGGTTTCAATCATGAAAATTAGAGGTAAAAAAAGATATTGGATTTTTTTGTAATATACTTTTATTGGGAACACTTTCAAGTCATTATAATGCATTAGTAATGTCTCAAAATACACCATATAATATTTTATAACTTCTCATAAATAATTGTAACCACAATTATAATACATTATAATGCTTACCCATTCATAGTTATATCTTAGAATATAATGCATTATAACACCAGCAACATCCAATTTTATGTGCAGAAGTTATAATGTATTATATATATTTGTAATATCTAAAACCCATTTGTGGCAGGGCGGATGGCGGGGCCGGGTCGTGATGATACACACCCGGTCCCGTATCAGGCTAATCAAGCCTCCGAGAGGGATAAAGGCCGATGGCAGACATTGGTGTGACGAGAGAGAGATCATTTACGGACATGTCCGTCATGTGTGTGTTTTGTCTTTTAAGTTTATCATTAAAATATTATTTATATCGTCCAGCCGGTTCTCACCTCCTCCTTTCCATGAACTACATTACACTGGTGCCAAAATCTGGGAAGGAGGAGGGATACGCTGTAGTAGAGTTCTTGCCACTACTGTCCACCACAATGGAGCAGCCGCAGCCATCTGCTGGGGGACGAGGAGCCCAGCCGCCTGGAAGTGGAGGAACGGCCGCCAACCGCGAGGGGAGAAGGGGCTCCTAGCCGACCACTTGGAGCGGTCAGGGCCGCTGCCAGGGGCGGAGGATGCCCCTACCAGCTGCTGAAAGACGGCGGGGTTGGAGAATGCCGACTGCGAGCGGGGAGGGGATCGCGACTGACCGCCTGGAGCGGGAGAACCACTGCCAGGGGTGGGGGAGACCCCTTAGGCTCCCCGAGAACGCGGCAGGGTGTTCCGTCTGCCAGGGGCTAGAGGACTGCCTCCGATCCACCTGGAGAGGCGCGGCTGTCGTCCGTTAGATGGTGGAGGAGTAGCCGAGGAACAAGCTACGGCGTATCGGAGAACCGAAGTATCAGAGAGCGAGTAGGTTTTTTTTTAGTTATTTTTTTATCTCTCTCTCCTCTCTCTCTCTCTCTCTCTCTCTCACAGCTGCTCTGCGTTGGCCTTTTCCCTCTCTTTTAAATTGTAGTGTTTTTTGGGGGGGGTACTACACTGTTACAGGAAGTACCCCCCCACATTTTAATTATTCCCGTTTCCCTCCCCTTGTCCAGGTAGACGGGGATGACCTGCCGGCAGATGGCGCGGAAGGCATGCCCCTCCCCAGGGAAAGAGAGGGGGGGGGGTGTATGTCAGGTCGAGGGCTCCCCAGCCTGAAAGAACGAGGGAGGAATGTGGCAGGGCGGAGGGCGGGGCCGGGTCGTGATGATACACACCCGGTCCCGTATCAAGCTAATCAAGCCTCCGAGAGGGATAAAGGCTGATGGCAGACGGTGGTGCGATGAGAGAGACATAATTTATGGACATGTCCATCATGTGTGTGTTTTGTCTTTTAAATTTATCATTAAAATATTATTTATATTGTCCAGCCGGTTCTCGCCTCCACCTTTCCATGAACTACGTTACACCGTTCAATGTAAATTTTGAGATATTTCATAAAACACTTGTAAATGTATAATGCTAATATATATCAGACACTCTCTTTTGAGAAAAAGATATAGCCAATTGTAGCGGTTACAGGATCTCCATATCAGCAGACAGTTAAGCATTCCCAGCAATCTGTGGAATGGTGCTATAAACACAGGACAACAATGTGTGTGTTGTGTGATCAGCTCTGGTCTTGCTGTGTTATATATTTTCGCAAAATGTTCACATTAGAACAAACACAAATGTCAAAAAGATAAATTGTCACAATAAATTGTTTTTCTTTATGCAAAACTCCACTGTTTCAGTCTCTTTCTTGCAAATATACAGTGTTTTCATGAATATCTGTCCATCAGCCAATCACTGTGTTACTCATTTGCATGTTCAAAATGCTGTTCAGTATTACATGACTTTCTGAGATTTCACTCAGTTCAAATAAAATAAATGATATCAAACACGTTTTCAAACATGAAGTTTCTGTGTTTTATCCATTTTAGACCACTCGCATGCATTTAAAAATAAAGTGAACTAAATATTATATGAACTAATATAAAGACATATTTAAACATTCACCTTCAAATCAACACTGTAATTGAACATACATATCATCCAATCATGGGTCAACATCACAATTTATTTGAATGATTAACCATGCAAAATTTTATTAAAACAAATAAATTTCCAACACTTATTATGTGCTTAAAGGTATTCTTTCAACATCCATGCAGATTGACATAAATTAATCGACTAACCTATGGAATGGTGGAATAAACACAGGACAACAATTTGCATGTGATCAGCTCTCGTCTTACTGGTTTATGATGAGCAACGCAGCAGACCCATCGCAACACACTGCACTTCCATAGCACCCTCTACTAGTCTGGCAGAACCACCATTCCCTCAATGTATTTTTACGTACAGAGAAAATATTAATTTCACCATTTGTGATGAACCAGCAATTGGGGCTTCACACTCTCCCCACCACAGAAGGTGAACCTCTAACTTTTCTTATGTCTTTATACAGAAATTGTTGGAACCATAAAAGTAATTGCCACTACTTGGTTTGGATTTCTACCAAGGCCTAACCATGTGTGTGCAGTTGTGGGAACCAATGGTAGTGACTGAATTAGGTTTGCTGCTAATGTGTTTAGTGTAGGCAATGTTTGGAATGTGGGTTGTCCTAGGTTTGGGTAAGTCATTCTTTGGGCAGGTTTTCTATCTCTGAGTGATCGTCTGATTGCTCCACAGGGTTCCTGTTTCCAAGACCCCCCCTCTTGATCCTCAGTAGTCTGCTCCTCTTGTGGGCCTTCACACTCTGGCTCCACGCCGTGTTCCGGCTCTGGGTTCTCCGCAGGTAGGTAAGTATCTGTGGGTATGTAAGCTGGTTCTGTTGGTAAATGTCCCAAAATCCCACTTGTGCAAGTCATAGGTGAATCATCTCTTTCAGTGGTCCATTCAATCCTTCCTGAGACAGTACATTTTCTGGTTCTACTCTCCCAGTTCCTGGATATTTTGAAATTGCTCCAATAGTAATGTTCATCTTCTTCAGAGCTAAACTGTCCCTCTTCTTCTGCCTCCTCTTTTTGTGACACCTTTCTATTTTGCTGTCCCCTTGTCACAACACTTCTCCTCTGAGGCAATTCCTGTCTCTCTGGGTCCAGTCTCTCTGGTGTTGGTAAGTCATTCACAAGCAAAAAGAGGTTTCAGTGCATTGTTCTAATCTTGCATTCATTGTTTTCAGGATGCACTTTGTATACAAATTTGTCACCTAGTTGCTCTTTCACAACATAAATGGTGGACTCCCAATAAGAATGCAGCTTTCCTGGGCCACCTCTCTGAGTCAAATTCCTTACCAGGACACGATCTCCAGGTCTTAGGATGACACAGTTGTTTTTCTGGTCGAAGTACTCTTTATTGCGAAGACTCATCTGCTTGCTGCTCTGTGCTGCAATTCTATAGGTTTCAGCCATCCGATCTGCCCAGTAGTCAGCATAACCATGTGGGGTGGTGAATCCATCTTCCTGCACCAGCCCAAACAATGTGTCAATGGGGAGTCGGGGATGGCAACCATACATAAGGTAGAATGGAGAGTACCTCATAGATTCATGTTTGGTGCAGTTGTAGGCATGGATTGCCTTCTGTAGATGTTCCTTCCAGCTTTGTTTATCCTTATCAGTCAAAATCCGCAGCATCTGGAGCAAAGTTCGGTTTAGTCTCTCTACAGGATTACCTTGGGGGTGGTATGGTGTAGTCCTGGAGTGACCAACTCCAGAGAGCTTCTATAGGGTGTGGAAAAGGGAATTTTCAAACGTGTACCCCTGATCATGATGTAGCTTTCCATTGGTAGGATAGGCTTGGGCAAATCTGGTGAAGTGGTCAATCACCATAAGGATGTATTCATAACCCCCGCGAATGACCTCGTGGTGCAAGTAATCAATACATACTAACTCAAGAGGTGCGCTTGATGTGATTCCTCCCATTGGTGCACGCACATGCGTTACTGGCTGTTTCTGTGTTATGCATGGACACTGGCGGGTCACATACTCTTCCACACTCCTCCTCATCCCAGGCCAGTACAACCTCTCTCGAGCTAGCTGTAATACCTCCTCTGCCCCGACATGACTCATGTGGTTATGCAGCTGCTGAAGGACCATCTGCAGATACTTTTCGGGCAATACCAGTTGTCGTCTTTGTGTGGTTCTCCTATGCAAGATGTTGTTTTCTAGGACCAACCTGTGCCATTCTCTTAACTTCTTTGTGTTGCTAGCTGCCATTCACCGAACATCAGGGGTCACTGTCTTACCAGCTTCCTTCAGTTCAATGACTGGTCCAATCACCAGGTCCTCCCGTTGGGCTCTACTCAATTCATCAGGTCTGATGGCTGGTGAGAACTGGTTATAGAGTGTGACTGTGTCTGGCACCGTCAAGTTTAGGACTGCCACCCAGGCTACGTCTCTATACTTGGACATCATGTTGCCCTCCCAGGTTGTTTGGATGGCATTTTGTGACAGGCCCTCTGTGCACTCACTAATGTATTGGTCCATGTCCAAGGGGCAATGTGACAACAGGTCTGCATCATTGTTACTCTTGCCAGGTCTGTATTTGATCTCAAATCAGAAGTCTGCAAGCTCACCCACCCAACGATAACCCACTGCATTTAATTTTGCAGAACTCATCACTTAAGTGAGAGAGTTGTTGTCAGTATAGATTGTAAAATACGGGGCATAGAAGAGGTAGTCACAGAACTTGTCGCACCCCGCCCACTTTAGTGTGAGAAACTCCAGCTTGCCTGAATGGAGTCTGTAGTTTTTCTCAGCAGGTGACAATGTCCTCTAGCCGTATGCGATGACCTGTAATTTTCCTTCTTGCCTCTGGTAAAGTACTGCCCCTAATCCTTTCTCAGACACATCTGTTTGTAATAAAAACAGAGCGTCAATGTCAGGGTACGCAAGCACAGGCTCGTTCTTAAGCATGTCAATGAGTGTGTCTAAGCTCTGCTGGTGCTTGTCTTCCCACACAATCGGATGTCGAGATGGCAGCTGTGGACTACACTTCTGTCCTACTTGTGATGGGATTTCTGATGTGTTAGCTTGAAGCAGCTCATAAATGGGTTTCACCAACCTAGCAAAATCTTGAATGTAGCTTCGATAATAGCTCAGGAAGCCTACACGATGGCGAACTTCTCCAAAGTTTTGAGGTGTTTAATCACGGAGTACCCTCATAGCATCCAGATTTGTGGGTCTTCTTACTCCATCAGCAGACACAAGACGACCAGATACCGGACCTCTTGCTTAAACAGCTCACACTTAGCTGGACATTGTTTGACTCCGTGCTGTCGAAGAGCTCTGAATACAACTCGCAGTTTCTCCACATGCTATTCAAAGGATTTGGCAAAACACTGCACATCATCCAGGTAGGGCAGGCAACACTCGTCACCGATGGAATCTAACATTTCTTCCATACTCCTCTGAAAAGCGGCTGGGGCATTTGATAAACCAAAGGGTATCCTTACCCATTCAAATAGGCACCAAGGGGTCACAAATGCTGTCAAGTGCCTCGACCCTTCAGCCGTAAACCTCTGGTAGTAAGCCTTATCCTGGTCAAGTTATGAGAACCAATGGTGTGAAATTTGAATGTTAAAATATACTGTATATATAATGTGAACATTTTGGGAAAATATATAACTCAGCAAAACCAGAGCTGATCACACACATTGTTTTCCTGTGTTCATTAGATCCTGGATTCTTGGCAGAGGATGGCAATCGGGTACAGTTTTCTTGTTAAGCTGTCAATAGTCAATGCACAATTGTAGTTCACCATCTTTCTTTCGTACGCATACTACCGTAGCAGCGTAGGGTGATCGGGATTTTATTATCCAACCCTTGGCAAGCAAATCCTGGACATACTCCTTTACTTCTTTCAAGAGTGGCTTGGGAATAGATGTGTAAGCCTTTTGCACAGGGATATCATCCTTTAAGTTCAGGATCATCTGTAGACTGGAGATGTTCCCAATGACGTTTTCATTATGGGCAAACACAGCCGACTCTTCATAAAGTAGTTGTCTCACGACTGCTTGACTGTTTGATTTCAAATGACACAGATCTATGGGAGGATACCACGGTGTGCCACTGTCATCCTGATGCATTGGCTGAGATGAAGTAGTTGAAGATCAGTCTGGATAATCTTAACAACGGTTACTATTTCCCCAAGTATAGCTCTTTTTGGAATGATGACATCATGCTTAGTGTGATTTCCAAATGGGACTCTTATGTATGACTGCCCCATTTTGTGAATCTCAATCAGTCCTGGCTCAAACAAGACTGTAGAGTTGGAAATTATGAAGTTAGGATGTACCCTACATTTCACATTAGCAACCTGACCAGAACAAATAGTGAAACTTTGCAGTCCTACACTCACCAGAGCCGTGTCTGTACATACTTTGTCTGTGCAAATGAAGACAACTAACACCTCAACAAGATCGTCTTGGGCATTTCCAGTGCTACTCATCAGGGAATGCAAGGTTTGGCCCTTAGTTAACTCTGAGATCACATTGAACCCCAACAGAGGCCTTTCCAATTGCAGCTGACTGACCAGAAAGGGAACTTGAATGTAGTAGCGAGTCCCGTCATGTACAGGTAAGCTTAGTGTTTCTTTGACCCACCCACTGAATGGGATTGCATCCCCACTGATGGCGAACAATTCCAGACCAGCAATGGGTCCAACTATTTCAGATAAGGGGTGAACATAATGTATTGGTAGGTACTTTTCACTCCAGTTTTGATCGATGATGCTAACCTGTGCTCCAGTGTCGAGAAGCATGCTCAATTTATTTCCGCTTCCAGTAGACACTTCTTCCCAACAAACTGAACAATCTTTTCTTCTGAGTTCTGAGGTTGCCTTGCATATGGGTTCCTTGCAGTATTACCTCTGTGATTTCACGACCCAACATTAACTGTATAGTTACGACAGGGTGATGATGGTTTTGGGACTAAGGTCTCTTTTGCCTGGTGTTGGGCGCTGACCTTTTTTGTCTGTTCAGGCAACCAACAGCCATGTGACCCTCTTTGCCACACAAGAAGCAGTGATTGCAGGTCTCTACTTTCCCTTTGCTTGGTACATTTGGGACAACCTATTCTTCTCCTCTTTTCAGGTGTCTTAGCCATGCAAAGACACTGCTGTTCTGTCATCTTGGACTGCTGCAGTGAATTGACAACATTTGTCAGCGCTTCCACTTGGGTGATAAGTTTTTGAATCTCATTATCAGCTTGTTCAGTAGTAGCAGCTGCAGCTTTAATTTCTGAAGTCTCTCTGATCTGAGCACTACGAGCATGAGTGTCTTTATGTCATGGCAGTGACTGCAGCTGACGCTGTCTTTCCTCCTCCTCACATGAAACCTTTGCAAGCTGTCTGAGAAGAATGTCATCGTTACATCTCCTGCAGAAACAAGTTGTTTAAACTCATAACGTATCTCACTGGCAAACCATATGGAGAAACACTTTTTGGATGGTCTTAGCATCATATCTTATGTCAGCTGTGCTGTGTTTGGAAGCAAACTGGATCTTTTGTTTAAGGCCAATGATACGATAAAGAAATTGCTGTGGATTTTCATTTACTCATTGACGTGCACACATCCGATTTTGAAACAGCTCAGTACTACTCTTATCACCTAAGTGAGGCTGTAGCTGTCATCTTAACCCTTGTACTGTCAAATCCTCTTTTCCATTAACATCTCCTTGAAATGTCAAGGTTTATTAATTTTCAGGACCCCTCTAATAATTTCACTCTCGCTAAAATGCTCTTGTAGGCCCTCTTCAATTTGTCGGCATAAGCTCTCAGAAGTGGAGTCACCAATCTGATCACCATGGACTTTGAACTCTCTGCGTGAGAGATATGGGATTTCTCTCCTGAAAACCTGGTCATCGATATTGTGTGGAGTAGGGTAAGTCTGTGGGAGAGAGCTGGGCTGTTGGGGTGTAGCGTAGGGACTCTTAGCTTTAATTTTTCAGCCAGGCTCCTCGTACATTTTCAACATTTGCTGGTATTCATTGTCTATATTGTATGTGTGTGACTAGTATTTCTGTGTATGTCAGATGTTGTGTGATCAGAATAGACCTGAGCTTGAGCTGTACTTGTAACATGTGTTTTGTCTTTTTGTGCTTCTATGTGCTCGGACTGAGTAATTTGTGTAATTATGTCTCTTAGATCAAGTAACAGCCATTCCCTCATCTTCCCCTTCCCAACAGGCTCTTTCCACACAAAAACTCACTTACAAAATCAAAACACCCCTCTTCATCCCCCAGTTCTACTTGCGATTCTTCCCTCGATTTGTTCTATGTTCTTAGCGATAAAGAAAAGTTAATCAGCACACAGTTCACAGAGTGCTTTCCTGATTTCCCTCACCAGGCTTTTTCTCTCTTTTTGTCATCGTACTGACCTCCATACCACAGTGCTATTGTTTAACAACAGTAAAACAATAGCATGGATTCCATTCAGGGATTCACAGCAAGCTGGTCTTCGGATTCTTTCGATAAGCTCCACTCCTCTAGCTGGTGGCGCTATCCCAGACGAACCCCCAAGAACTGTAGCGGGTACAAGATCTCCATATCAGCTGACAGTTAAGCATTCCCAGCAAGGAATGGTGGAATAAACACAGGAAAACAATGTGTGTGATCAGCTCTGGTCTTGCTGAGTTATATATTTTCCCAAAATGTTCACATTATATATACAGTATATTTTAACATTCAAATTTCACAATTTACACCAAGAAACATTTAGCCACCGTAGGCAACGATATGATGATGCATTATTACACATTTACTTCCAACAAATAAATGTGATATTTTCTTACCAAAATTGTATCCTATTTGGTAACACTTTCACCCTTTATAGTGCATTATGTTATGTTATGTTATTCATGGATGCTCTTGAGTAGTTATTAACTGCAGGGTATTATTATTATTATGACTACTACTATTAGAAGCCCCATCAGTCAACTTCTAATAACTAGTCAAGAGCATCCACAAGACACTTGATCTCATAATTCATTATCAGTCACAGTCACATCTATAATACTTTATGACTGTTGATAAAGTCAGAAAGCATTGTGTGTGTTTATGAGTTTAGTCATAAAGCATTAAATGTAGTAGAATTCACTATGAATGTGCTCATAATACATATACACATATACATATATGTGGTCTACATAGAAAGTTTAACCAAATAGCAAAAAGAGAAACAAAAGGTAAAAAAAACTAAGCAGTCCCGCTGTAATTAGTGCATCATTGTGTCAGTAGTTGAAACAAGCCTTTGTAAACCTGCATGAGAATTTCTGTGTTTTCCTACAGCTCCAGATCTTTTCTCCACATTCACAAACTTGAATAACATTATATCTTGGAGACTATAAAGGCTAATAGGACTTACAAAACCACAGACTTTTTTAGTCCACAGATTGCACGGTGCAAGATATCTTCAAATTCAACATGAGCAGAGCCTAATTACAGCCGATTTCTAACTTCCAAATGCTAATGTTATTCAATGAATGTGGCTGCTCATTAGTTCAATTTGTTCTAAAAACTTCTAATGACGAATACCTTAGCTAACATAATAATTCCTAGGGAAGTATAGTCTACGTTATTGCAATGAAAGTTGAATTACCTTGTCTTGTTGCATCTGGTTGATGTTTTGTTCAGCAACACATCACTTTCGGAGAAAATCCCACAGACCATCATATTGGAGTGGCGTTTGCTCCGCCATTCCGTTTCCCGCTGCAGTGAACAGTTAAGAGAGGCATAACATTAACAGGTTAAGCTTGACGTTACATCAAAGACTCTCTTGTAGCTAGGCTACTTACTAGGCTATATGCTAACATCAACATTGACTCAATTATGCCTGTTAGCTAAAGTTAGGCATCTCTGTTGCCCACAGACAATGTCGACCAAAGGTAACAAAAAGAACAATCATAAAACCGTTATCTACAAACCTTGAATCTACGAGCAAAGAAATGTCCATTAACTAATACTATAAAGTTACATTATTAGTATCACGCTAATTTAACCCAGCTGAATTTAATGTTACCTCTCTGTGGTACAGTTGATCACTGCCTACTGACAACTAGCTAGATATGCTGCCTTCCAGGTGTTTAAAATGATCTCATAATTACGTGATCTTTTCTCAATATTATGAGATTACAAGATCTTTTCTTAATATTACGAGATGTGTCTACATTTTCTATGGTGAATGTGATACGCTTCCGTAAATTTATGTATAAATATGACAACAATCGTTTCAATCGTATTTTATCTATTACACAATAGTGACTCATAGACATTATAGACAATACAGTTTTATCTTCAGTTAATGCCTGATCTTCTGAAAAGCTGCTTTGAAAAGATGTGTGTTGTGAAAGGCACTATACAATAAAAATTACTTGACAACACGTTGACACTTTTTTTTTTTAGATTAGAACTTGGTAAAGATGGTGAAAGTCACAAATCCATCTGATAAATTTTGTAAGGCTTGGATTGAAGATCATGTCAGCAAATTTCTTAGGTACAGTTGTGAAAAAAAAACTACATCCTGAACTAAAAAGATGATCTCTGAATTATGTGACGGGTATGGTGACAAAAATAACAAAACACCAGCAGCAGTATAAATAAATCCATCAAAGAATAACCTTTTAAATGTTACAACGTGTTTTAACAGCTTGGCACTTGCACACCCTTTGTTAAAAATATTTGTTCAGATGACGTTTCGAAATGTCATCGAAAGTTGGGGCAACATGTAGGAAATTATTGTTGTTGTAACTTGTTATAATACAAAATCAACTGCAATAATTCCTCTGATGCAATTACTTCAGTGTCTGAGTAAAGTCATCAAAGTATTCTTTCCTTTTGCTACATGTTTAGGCAGTTTTTTTTTTTTTTCAGATCAGATCATGCAAAATATGGACTCTTTGATCAAGCTACCTCAATATAATTTGGGGCTTATTATATTATTAACAAAAACACTGTAACATAAACACTGCAAAACACTGAAATTTGCTTCATGTGGTAACATCAAAATGTGTTAATTTTATTCAAGTCAAACTATATTAAAACACCGCAGAAAACTGCTGGGCGACGTCCTCGATGGTGTTGCTGAAGAGGCAGAACTGGGAGACAGGGGAGCCTGGGCTTGCTGGCCCGAAGGTGGCAGCCCAGACGAGTCATCCGTGTCAGATGCCAGACCGCTCTCCGATGCAGGGGCGAGCTCATCCAGTTCGATGGGCTCCAGAGGATAGGCAGGCTGGCTGTGAGGCAAGCCACTGTTGCCTCGAGCCGGAAGGAGGTCAACGAGCGTGCCGGGGGGCAGGCGGTTTGCGGGGACGTAAGCCGGTGAAGCCGCGCCCGCTGCCATCCCCAAATCGCCTCCATCGCCAGCCGCATCATCCGCAATCCCGTGGGAAGAAGGAATGATGCAGGGGGGCAGCTGGAGTGGCGTTCCTTCGGTTGAAGGAAAGCCGCGACTGCAACGTTGCCATGGTCATGTTCTCGCAGTGAGAACATGAACCATCCACAAACGCTGCCTCGGTGTGATTGCAGCCCAGACACACGAGACAGCGCCTGTGGCCGTCTGAAGCAGAGAGCAGTCTACTGCATCCAGGAACTACACAGGGGCAGAAAGGCATCTTTAAAAAGACGCGACCCGAAGGATGTTCAACACCGCTGTGTATTGCTCTTTTAGAGGAAAATACTCTTTTAGAGAAAATCACTCTTTTAATAACAACTCTTAGTTGCGCTGTTTAAGCGCCCAGAGTCAAAATGCACTGCCATGCAGAGAAGGAGAAAGCCACTGAAGTGCGCCGTAGATCCAACAGCAGATCGCTCAGATGAAGAGGAACAGGTGTGTGACTCGCAGCTCGCTGCACACACGACCATTGGCTCCAAAGTAAATTTCTCAATGAAACAGACGTATTTCCCCGCCTTTACACCCATAAGTCCGGGGGCGGGACATGCAAATTCTGTCTGCCAACTTCTCATTGGCTTTTTATCATAGATCAGAGGTATATTTGGCACTCAAGAGAGACCCCTAGTGTCGCTTCTTCGATACAATGTCGAAGTGAGCGGCAGACGGGGAAAATCAAATCATGGGGTACTAATTCCTATATCACAGCTATGATAAATTTGACATTTTATTAGATAAATTCTGCCATCATTACAGTGTAGAGATTTGTATTATTATGGGTTACTGTAAACTATTAATTATTTTATCTTGATAGGACTATGACATTTTCTATCCTATAGACCTATATCACAAATGTTTCAAATTCCTAAGCTTCATTACTCAATTTTCCGCATACAGTTAAATGTATTGTATCTGCTGGTAAAAAAATAAGCTCCCTAATAATGCTCTACTATGTTAACTTTATAACACATATATTTTATTCTTCTTCTCCTCCAACACATTCATCCTACCCTGAAGCTCACTGGTATATTCTCCCTTTGGAAAATGTGTCTAAGAATTGTGACACCACAACCGTGGTGCTCCTGCCAGTGGCCCAATCCATCTCCTAAAGCAGCACAAATGTGCCATCCAGATGCGGCAACTGCGGCATGTCTTTCCAGCCATGTGACTAAGCATCCCACAACACTGCAACTACGATCTGCTCTCTGCAATTGGCTCAGTATAATCTCCTAAGCAGCGCAAATGCGGCTTAGCGATGTGCTAGTCAGAGTGCATAATTTGCATTGCATAACATGTATTCATTTTGAATGTGAATACGCTGATTAAAGCAGCTTGTTTTTTGGTTTTGGAGTGGTATTGCACAAACAATGCTCGCCTTTATCATAGGGATCAAACACAAATTGTGTTTTTTTATTTCCTACAGTATTCCACAAACTATGTCGCCCTCATTATAAGGCTCAAATGCATATGTTTTTTATTCTTTTGCAAGGGTTTTGCACCAACAACGTCACCCTGATCATAGGGCTCAAATGTAAAATGTTGTTTGTTCTTCAGTAGGGATATTGCACAAACAACATTGCCCTTATCGTAGGGCTCAATCACAAAACGCCGTTTTGTAGGGGTATTGTACAACTATGCCCGCCCTTTTCACAAGGACTCCATCTCAAAGCAAGGGCTCAATTACAATAATATTTTATGCTTCAGCAACAATATTGCACAAAAAGGCTCACATATTCTCAGTGGCTCAACAATTCTCATAAGCTAGCCTAACCTTCTGCAGGGTATGGCACTATAGTAGTATGTTCATACTGTCATATACAGGTTTATGTTCATATTTCCTCTTCTTTCAGAATTTTCCCTCACCTTCTGAAAACCTAGTTGTTGTCTTGAGTCTAATTAATTGGTTTTGTATTTTCTTTTGGGAGCATATGTTAAATTAGGTTCTAATTCCTCATGGGGTAAGCTCCTCTCCAGTGTTAATCTTGTCAATTAAATCACTGACAGAAACCTTCATTGATGAAGGGTTTTTTGATTTCAAATACCAGAGAAAATAAAAACGTCATGATGCTAATTTAACGATTTTATTAAAGCATACCATTGACAAAAATATGACAAGAAAAAATATTATAAAGTAAGATATTATCAGTTCACGATATAAACAAATGTATAAACTTCAAGATAATTATTTGTTTATAGAAGAAGATATTAGATATGGGTTCATATAATAGAATAATCCAGTATGATTGGAAGTTTCCCTCTCGAGCTGTGTGAGATAAACGTGCGAAACACCAGCAAAATTAATCACTTTAAAATGGTTTAATTACCTCACCGAAAGGCATCCAACTAAAATTGATCACTATATCCACAAAATACATTTAATAATACAACTTCCATCTGCATAGAATGCAAATGAATTGGTGAAGTTGAACTTAGCAATGCGCTAGTCAGAGTGCATAATTTACGTTTTTAACATGCATTCGTTGTGAATGTAAATTAGCTGTTTCCATGAAAAAAATGCTGCATGCAATAATATCATGAACTGGCTAAACACAAAAAATTAATAACAGTCTCAAAAACAAGAAAAATACAGAATACACTAGCTTAACTTCTTAGAAGAAGCATAATACTTCGTTATTCATTTTAAGCTTTTATTTAAAGGGATCAGGTTTTCAAAAGGACAGTTGTAGCCTACAGTACAGTATTTTATGTTTGATACATGTTTAAATTAAGCAAATTATTAGAATTTATTTTCTGAATGTTTGAATTTCCCCTTCTTTCACTCACTCTATGTTGTGTCAAATGAAGTGACACAAGGGGTCTTCCTGGGACGCCAAACATACCTCTGAACCTGAAAAAAGGCCAATGTCAAGTTGACAGACAGAATTTGCATGCCCCGCCCCGGACATACGGGTATAAAGGGAAGCGGGGCAGCAATTGCCAGTCAGAATTTGTCTTTGGAGCAGAACGGTTGTGTAACAGCAAGCTGAGTTCACCACTGTTTCACTCACATCTACTGGCGATAAGCACTGCTGTTGGATCTACGGCGCGTTTCCAACTGGCATTCTCTCTCTCTGCACGCTGTGCAGTCTACACCCCTGGGCGCTTCAACAGTGCTTTCATTGCCTGAAAGAGTGTTTCTCCTCCTAAAAAGAGTTTATTTCCTCTAAAAGATTTTGAGTTCCCACTCATAAAAGTGCAATACACAGCAGGCGTTGAACATCCTTTTCAGGACACGTCTTTTTCAAGATATCTTTCCGCCTCTGTGTAGTTCCTGATGCGGTTGATTTCTCTCCACTTCTGACGGTCATAAAAGCTGCCTCGGGTGCCTGGGCTGCGATCACACGCAGGCAACATTTTATGAATGGTTCATATTCTCAGTTCGAGAGCATAGCCATGGCAACATTGCGGTCGCGGCCAAGCCAAGGCACTCAAAGATCTGCACCTGAGTAGTTCCGACCTGCGCCTGACAGCGCAGGCACTCGGGCAGGCGATGGCCACCCTCATGGTCCAGGAGCTTCACCTCTGGCTGAACATTGTCGCGATGCGCAACGTTGACAAGGTATGCTTTCTCAGCGCCCCCGTCTCCCACCTTGGCCTCTTTAGCGAAACGTCGACGACTTCGCCCAGCAGTTTTCGGCGGCGAAGAAACAGATGGCACAGATGGTGCCATCAAACCAGTGCGCCCCTGCGGCTAAGCAACAGGTAGCTCTGCCCCAATCCGGGCCCAGCTCTCAGCCCCAGCATCGAGCACCGTGGTGTACGCCCCCTGTCTCCAGGACCCCTTCCAGGACCAGGAAAGCTCCGAAGTGCTCCTGAGACGGGCGACCCAGGCAGTCAGACGTTCGCTCCAGAGCTGGTACCAAGACCACTCCGTCCCCCGGTGAAGTGCCGGGAGGAGAATCTTTGTTTAATTTGCTGCACCGCCTTCGGGCTGCAGCACCCATATTGTCAATAAAGAGAGATTTCCTCACTCCCTAGGTCATCCAGCCGGTACGCGCTATTCTTACTGCACCCCTGCCCCAAAAATCTACAGTCCTGACTCCCCGGACGCAGTTCCCTCGCTTCGCCAGCACTGACGAGTTCCGAAGATGCCTCTCTAGGGCTCTTCCTCAGTCTCTAAACCACCCCCTGCCGGGTTCGCAGAGCAAGGTAAGTGCTTTGAGACTTTTCTCAGCACCCAAGCCTCGGGACGCTCTTTTGCCTACCGACGCGCTATTACCTGCTCCCCCCTGTCGCGAAGGCCCGCCAGGTATGACAAAAGTGATCGTCCCGTTAGTGCCCATCGTAAAGAGTTTGGATGCATGGCTTTCACTTCCCAATCCATCGCGCTGGCTGGCCATCTTTCTCAGGGACGGGGCACCCTCTGGCACCCACACCCAGACCTCTGGAACCTCCACGTCTGGCCTCTGGACACAATCAACCAAGCCAGAGCTCCCTCCACCAGGCAACTTTACGCCCTAAAGTGGCACTTGTTCGCAAATTGGTGTTCTTCTGAAGCCTAAGACCCGCAGATGTGCGCAGTTCAGTCAGTGCTTTCATTCCCGCAGGAGAGGCTGGAGGAGAGGCTGTCCCCCTCCACCTTGAAGGTGTATGTAGCTGCTATCGCAGCCCATCACGACGCAGTAGATGGCAAGTCCCTTGATAAGCACGATTATCAGGTTCCTGAAAGGCACCCGGAGACTGAACCCTCCCTGGCCTAGCCTGTTCGCCTCCTGGGATCTCTCTATGCTCCTCTCTGGCCTTCAGAGACCCCCCTTCAAGCCGCTTTATTCATTTGAGCTCATGACCTGCATGTGTTCTCTGTCAGCAACATCTGCCTGGAGTTCGGTCCGGCACATTCTCACATTATCCTGACGCCACGACCTGGCTATGTGCCCAAGGTTCCTACGACCCCCTTCAGGGACCAGGTCATGAGACTGCAAGCAAGCTGCCCCGGGAGGAGGCAGACCCAGCCTTCTCATTCCTGTGTCCGGTATGTGTTTTGCGTATCTATTTGGACCACACGCAGAGCTCTAGATGCTATGAGCAGCCCTTTGTCTGCTTCGGTGGACGGTGGAAAGGGAACGCTGTCTCCAAACAGAGGTTAGCTCACTGGGTCATTGATGCTATTTCCTTAGCTTATCACACCCAGGCCGTGCCCGCCCCCTTGTGGGTTCGAGCACACTCTATGAGAAGTGTGGCATCCTCGTGGGCACTGACCCATGGCACCTCCTTAGCAGACATCCACAGAGCAGCGGGCTGGGAAAAACCCAATACCATTGCCAGATTTTACAATCTCAGGGTTGAGTCGGTCTCGTCCCATGTTTTGTCAGGTCCAAGCCGGTAGAACTCAGTAACGCGGCACAACCAACTGGGTGTTCCGCTTGCACAGAGCGCCCTTAACCAAGTTGATCCAGTGTGCCTTCTATCCCAAGTTAGCCACTAAGCATCGCTCCCTGGATGTACTCCTCCCTAGCCTTCTGGCTGGCGAATTCAGCAGAGCAATTCGCGGCCAGACCCACTACGAGTCACAAGTGCTCTGTACAGGGGTCGGGCTCCACAGGCTTAGTTCCCTTTTCAGGCAAACTCCCTGTGATGAATTTCCCATGGTACGGTCCCCCTGTCAGCAGTCCCATGTTTCCCTTGGGCAGCCCCGCTACCCTGTCGCCGTGCTTGTAGAGTCCCCCTTCATTAGGCTGGACCTACCACTGTGCCATTTCCCACGTACGGCTTCACAACCCTCATGGTGTATTTGCCACATGTTACCTCCCCCTAGGCTGGGCAGGATGTGGCCTCCACAGGGTCTTTTCCCCCTGAAATAATAGGACCGGGAAAGACCACCTTCCCCCGAAGCATTTCATAGCATTAAGATAGCCCCAGCTGCATCACGTCCTATGTGAGAGACATAGTGAGAGAAAAGGCCCGGCTGCCAGGCTTGCTCCCATGCTAGTTATGTAGCACCTATTCCCCCCCTCAGGGGTGCAGGAACCTAAGGACTGTATGTGAAACCTCTTTGGGGGCGTTGGGGAGGGCTACATGCAGCCGTCACAGTTGCCTCTAGCACGCAGTAGCCTGCTTGCACCTGTCTCGGCTGTTCACGTAATACGGTCAGTGTGTGGCATTTTTATATGGGACCCTTGTGTCACTTCATTCGACACAACGTCGAGTGAGTGACAGAAGGGGAACGTCATGGTTACTGTTGTAACCTCTGTTCCCGGAGGAAAGGAACAAGATGTTGTGTCCCTCCTGCCACAGCACAGACCTACCACTGTAAATAGCCGTACCTTATTTTTGGCTCCTCAGTGCAAAATCCTGACTGGCACTCGCTGCCCCGCTTCCCTTTATACCCGTATGTCCAGGGCGAGGCATGCAAATTCTGTCTGCCAACTTGACATTGGCCTTTTCTCAGGTTCAGAGGAACGTTTTGGCATCCCAGGAAGACCCCTTGTGTCACTTTATTCGACACAATGTCTCTTTCCTTCCCTAGGGGAACGGAGGTTAGGTTTTGATTAAAGTTTTGTCTGCTACAGTTTGACATATTTTTCAAATTTTCACATTATCATCAACTATTAGCCTACTTTCGTTGACTAAAATTATATGCCATTCTTGTCAGAGGACAACTGACTAAAATGAATGAATATGACATATTTACAAATTTTAAAATACATTTTTGTCAGAAGACTAAAATTATTACTTAAACAAAAAACGGTGCAAAAATTTACACTGCTCCACTCCTACTTAACCGTAGGATAGGGCTTACAACAAATTCTATCAGTATCTCTAAATTCGTAATAATTGTAATCATCCTGAGTCTTTTTATAGAACTGACATGTGCACGATGTTTTGATGAGAACATGCAAATGTGCATTACATTGTATGGACAAAAAAATCATTCATCCGTTGGCTCAAGTAATCTCGGGGTATGCCAGCAATTATAATTACCTAATTTCATTCTGACAAACTATAATGTTGCAAGAATACAGCCTCATTTCTGGTTCCATCATCTTTATTGCACAGTTATTTTGAAAGATGCCCCCTGACACTCAAAAAAATCCATTTGATAACTTTTGTGAGGTTTGTTATGAAGACCAGCAAGAACCAACTTGGGTGATAATTGAAGAAAATTAGTAGTTTCCAGTTGTTTAATTTGAATAAAATTCGAAATTTGATCTTGAGAAATTGTGGACTTTGACACAATATGATGCAATTAATAGTAAGAGATGACACCTATATAAGAATAAGTATTGAAAAGTTATGAATGTATAGGTTGGTGCTATCAGCAATTTTTGCAGGTTTGTATAAATATGACAACAATCGTTTCAATCGTATTTTATCTAATTACACAATGGTGACTCATAGACATTATAGAAATTACAGTTTTATCTTCAGTTAATGCCTGATCTTCTGAAAAGCTGCTTTGAAATGATGTGTGTTGTGAAAAGAAATATACAAATAAAAATTACTTAACTTGACAACACGTTGACACTTTTGTTTTTTGTTTTCAATTTGGTAAAGGTGGTGAAAGTCAAAAATCCTGCTAATAAATTTTGTGAGGCTTGGATTGAAGATCATGTGAGCAAATTGCATAGGTACAGTTGTAAAAAATAAAACTACATCCTGAATTAAAAAGATGATCTCTGAATTATGTGATGGTATGGTGACAAAAATAACAAAACAACAGCAGCAGTATAAATAAAGCCATCAAAGAATAACCTTTTAAAAGTTACAGCATAATTAAATAACTTGGAACTTGCACACCCTTTGTTAAAAATATTTGTTCAGATGACGTTTCGAAACATAGGGAAATATTGTTGTAACTTGTTTTATGCAAATTCAACTGCAGTAATTCGTCTGATGCAATTACTTTTTGGCTACATGTTTATGCAGTTTTTATTGTTTTGTTTTTTCAGATCATGCAAAATAATACATGGTCTCTTTGATCAAGCTACTTTTTATTTTCTTGGGAGAACATTTAGCAAGTTGGACTTTTAACAGTGCAAACTTCAGCTTCAATATAATTTGGGGCTTATTATATTATTAACAAAAACACTGTAACATAAACACTGCAATACACTGAAATTTGCTTCATGTGGTAACATCTAAATGTGTTAATTTTATTCAAGTCAAATATATTAAAATTAAGTCACTAAGACAACTTGAATATGTTAGGTTACACCAACCAAATAACCAAAAAATTTGGTAACACTTTAAAATAAGGTTCCATTTGTTAACATTAATTAACAGCATTAGTTAACATTCAAAGAACAATACTTTTATAGCACAGGAGAAAAACATCTTGAATCTCTTCTTGCTGGAGGGACCTCATGATGTAATCACCGAAGGTGCTCTTTGGGAGGGTTTCAATCATGAAAATTATAGGTAAAAAAGATATTGGATTTTTTTTTGTAATGTTCAATACTTTTAGAAAATTTATTAATATTGGTTCCCTCTCTGTCGCTCACTTCGACGTCGTGTCGAAGAAGCGACACTAGGGGTCTCTCTTGAGCGCCGAATATGCCTCTAGTCTATGAAAAAAGGCCAATGAGAAGTTGGCAGACCATATTTGCATACCCCGCCCGGACATACAGGTATAAAGGCAGAGAAATACGTCAAGTTCATTCAGAAATTTTCTTCGAAACCGATGGTCGTGTATGCAGCCAGCTGCGAGTTACACACCAGAATTCTGCTTCTGTTCCTCTGACACTCTGTCTGCTGTTGGATCTACGGCGCACTTCAGCGGCTTTCTCCTTCTCTGCACAGCAGTGCAGGTTGCCCCTGGGCGCTTCGACAGCGCAGAGTATTTTGAAAGAGTTGTAAAAGAGCGATTTTCTCTATAAAACATATATATTAATTTCTCTAAAAGAGCAATACACAGCAGCGTTGAACGTCCTTTTCAGGACGCGTCTTTTTAAAGATGCCATTCCGCCCCTGTGTAGTTCCTGGATGCGGTAGAGTTCGCTCCACTTCAGACGGCCACAGGCATTGTCTCGTGTGTCTGGGCAGCGATCACACCGAGGCAGCGTTTGTGGATGGTTCATGCTCTCACTGCGAGGGCATGACCATGGCAACGTTGCAGTCGCGGTTTGCTTTCAACAGAAAGCACGCCACTCCAGCCGCCCCCCATGTCACTCCTTCTTACCATGGGATTGAGGACGATGCGGCTGTCGATGGAGGCGATTTGGGGAGGGCAGCGGGTGCAGCTCCGCCGGGCACGCCCCCTCGGAGCACCCGCCCCCCGGCACGCTCGTTGACTCCCGTCCGTGCTCGAGGTAACAGCGGCTCGCCTCATCGCCAGTCTGCCTATCCTCTGGAGCTCGAGCTGGATGAGCTCACCGCTGCATCGGAGAGCGCTGTGTCTGACACTGATACCTCCCCTGGGCTGCCACCTTCGGGCCAACACGCCCAGGCTGAGGCTGACGGACAGATGTCCGACATGCTAGCCCGGGCCGCTGTCAGTGTGGGGTTGGACTGGAACCCTCCATCCTCCCCACACCCATCGTGGTTGGATGACTGGTTCCTGGGGTCTGCGCGCCGCTCACAGCCTCGCCCCCCCCCCCCCCCCCCCCCCGGTCCCGTTTATCCCAGAGGTGCATGATGAGCTGACGTATTCCCCCTCTCCACTCGTCGCAAGCCCTGCTCATCCGCTATCGCTACCCTCGACGGCGGAGCAGCCTACGGGTATACGGTGATTCCCCAGGTGGATAGGGCTGTTGCTCTCCATCTATGCCCCAGAAACCCTACCACCTGGTGGGGTTGCCCTGTACTCCCTTCCAAGGCCTGTAGAACGACATCCTCATTTACCACCAAAGCCTACAGTGCCGTGGGACAGGCTGCTTCCGCCTTGCATGCCATGGCCATCCTGCAAGTCCACCAGGCCAAGGAGCTCAGGGATCTGGATGAGGGTAGATCCCGACGTGTTACAGGAACTGTGCTCAGCGACCGACCTCGCCCTCAGGGCAATGAAGGTCACGGTGCAGGCCACGCTTGTGGTCCAGGAACTTGTTCAAGATGCATGAGGCCGACAAAGCTTGCTTCCTCAACGCCCCCCTCTCCTAGTTTGGCCTCTTCGGGGACACCGTCGAGGACTTCGCCCAGCAGTTCTCCGCTGTGAAGAAGCAGACGAAGGCCATCTTTCATATCCTGCCCCGCCACAAACCTGCCACCACGGGCCCTGCCCCATCTGCTCACCGAGGGCGTCCTCAGATGTTAGCTCCAGAGATGGTAAGACCACTCTGTCCCCCAGTGGAGGGCCAGGAGGAGAATCTTTTGTTCAATTTTCATTTGCCGTACCAACATTCTCAATAAAAGAGCTATTTCCTTTGTCTCTGGGTCACCTGGCCCGCAAATGCCATTCTCACAGCACTCTGCCGCCAGATTTCAACAGTTACGCCCTCCTGGACACGGACCACCCGTCTCCAGCCTCACGACTGTTCCCTGGCTGGCCGGTTCCAACGAGTCTAGACAACACCTACCCTGGACCTCCTCCTCAGTCGCTAACCTGCCCCCTGCCGGGTGTGTGGAGCAAGGTAAGTGCTTTGAGTCTTTTCTCAGCACCAAAGCCTCGGGACGCGTCATCGCCTCCAACGCTGCCTTACCTGCTCCGCACCGCTGCTAAGCAACGCCAGGTATGTCAAAAATAATCATCCCTTTGGTGCCCCTAGCGCAAAGTTTGGATGCGTGGCTCTCACTTCCCAACCCGTCTCGCTGGCTGGCCCGGACCATTCAACTCGGTTACGCAATTAAGTTTGCCAGGCCTCCGCCCCCTTCATAGGCAGTGATCGCGCCGTTGGGGTTGATGCATATGAGACCGCTTCAGCTCTAGCTTCAAGACTCAAGTGCCGAGACGAGCAAGGCGCCACAGCACGCACCGTGTGACGATCACCCCCGCCTGCCGCCGATCACTCAAACCCTGGACAGACCTCTGTTTTCTATGGGCAGGAGTACCCTTACAACAGGTGTACCGACACGTCTGGATGCCTCCAGATCGGGTTGGGGCACCGTGTGCAATGGGCACGCAGTAGCAGGCCGTTGGAAAGGGGCCCCACTGCGTTGGCACATTAACTGCCTGTCTTTTTTGCCCTGCAGAAGTTTCTCCCATTAGTTCGAGACAAACATGTCCTGGTCAGGTCGGACAGCACCACTGCGGTAGCGTACATAAATCGCCAAGGTGGCGTTTCCTCCTGCCAGATGTCATGACTTGCCCGTTGTCTCCTCCTTCGGAGACTCAAGTCGCTGCGTGTCACTCACATCCCCGGCAACCTCAATGTGATAGCGGACGCACTGTCACGACAATGCTTGCTTGGCGGAGAGTAGAGGCTTCACCCCCAGTCGGTCCAGCTAATTTGGGAACGATTCGGCAAGGCCCAGGTAGACCTGTTCGCCTCCCGAGAGACCTCCCACTGCCCGCTCTGGTACGCCCATTCAGAGGCTCCCCTCAGGGCAGATGCACTGGCACACAGCTGGCCGGCGGGGCTGCGCAAGTACACATTTCCCCCAGTGAGCCTTCTTGCACAGGTGCTGTGCAAGGTCAGGGAGGACGAGGAACAAGTCACTCTTTTGGCTCCTTATTGGCCCACCCGGGCCTGGTTCTCGGACCTTGTAATCCTCACGACAGCCCCTCCCTGGCGAATTCCCCTGAGGAAGGATCTTCTTTCTCAGGGACGGGGCTCGCTCTGGCATCCGCACCCAGACCTTTGGAACCTCCATATCTGGCCCCTGGACGGGACGCAGAAGATCTAACTGGCCTAACACCCACAGTCGTAGCCACGATCAACCAAGCCAGAGCCCCCTCTACCAGGCAACTTTACCCCCTGAAATGGCGTCTGTTCGTTAATTGGAATCAGTTAGGTCAGTGCTCCTATTTCTACAGGAGAGGTTGGAAGGGAGGCTGTCCCCTTCCACCTTGAAGGTGTATGTTTCAGCTATCGCAGCTCACCACGACCCAGTAGACGGCAAGTCTCTGGGTAGGCATGACTTCATTATCCGGTTCCTAAGAGGCACCAGGAGGTTAAATCCCTCCCGGCCAAACCTGTTCCCCTCCTGGGATCTCTAGGTGGTCCTCGCTGGCCTTCAGAGATCCCCCTTCGAGCCGCTAGAATCAGCTGGACACAGGGCCCTCTCTCTAAAGACGGCCCTGCTGATCGCGCTCGCCTCCATCAAGAGGGTCGGAGATCTGCAAGAGTTCTCTGTTAGCGACACCTGCCTGGAGTTCGGTCCGGTAGACACATAAGTGATCCTAAGACCCCGACCAGGCTACATGCCCAAGGTTCCTACCACACCCTTCAGAGGCCAGGTAGTGAACCTGTAAGCACTGCCTCGGGAGGAGGCAGAACTAGCCCCTTCATTGCTGTGTCTGGTACGTGCCTTGCGTGCCTACCTGGACCGCACTCAGAGCTTTAGATGCTTTGAGCAGCTCTTTGTCTGCTTTGGGGGACAGTGGAAAGGGAACACTGTCTCCAAACAGAGGCTTTCCCACTGGGTGGTGGATGCCATCCTTCTGGCCTATCGCACCCAGGCCATGCCACCCCCCTTGCGGGTTTGAGCATACTCTACAAGGAGTGTTGCATCCTCGTGGGCACTGGCTAGGGGCAACTCCCTAGTAGACATTTGTAGGGCAGCGGGTTGGGCAACACCTAATTCCTTTGCAAGATTTTACAATCTCAGGGTTGAGTCAGTCTGTTCCTGTGTTTTCTCAGGTCCGAGCAGGTAGAACTCGGTACACACTGACGGTCTGAACGGGTGAATCGCTTGCATCCAGCGCCCTTTCCCTCGGCCGAGGTAAAACAGTGCACCTTCTTTCCCAGGAGATCCCACCCAGGTCCCTGGTCGATTCCTCCCTAGCCCTTTTTTGGTCCGCAGTTCAGTGGAGAAACTTGCCGACCCAGTCCACTACGGGTACCCTAGGCTACCCTGTTCTGGAATAGGTGCTCCACAGGTCAGGCCTCCTACACGGAATCCTCCTGTGTGTGTTTCCGCGGTACGGTCACTTTACGAGCTGACCCGCGTCTCCCTTAGGCAGTTTTCGCTGCCCTCCGGTCGCCATGTTGTAGCAACTCCCCACTCTTTGAGGCTGGATCTACCACCGCGCCATTCTTTCCCACATGCGACCGAAGAGGCCATGTGATGTATTTGCCACCTTTACCTCCTTTTGGCCAGGTGCGGCCTCCGCAGGGTCTTTTCCCCCTGAAAGAATAGGAAACTGGGTAAGACCCCCTTTCCTCAATGTGTGTAAGGGCTGCTCTTGGCTGTTCTTGCTCTATGCCGAGAAACATAGAGAGAAAAGAGGCCCAGCCAGGCTTGGCCCGTTCCCAGGTTGGCAAGTGTCATCTTGTTCCCCTCTAAGGGTAACCAGAAGGATTCCGACGACTCTTTTTGGGGCATTGGGGAGGGGTACGTGCAGTCTGAAACACAGTTGCTCGCTTGTGCACATGAAATACCTGCCATCTCCTGTGTAAGCAGTACACGTACACGGCTCAGCGCATGGCGTGATTTAAAGTGGACCCCTAGTGTTGCTTCTTCGACACGATGTCGAAGTGAGCAACAGACGGGGAACGTCTCGGTTACGTATGTAACCTCCGTTCCCTGATGGAGGGAACAAGACGTCGTGTCCTCCCGGCCACGTCGCTGAGCTGAGCCACTGCAGTGGCCGGACCATTTCCGGCTCCTCAGAAAAATACTGAATGAACTTGACGTAGAGACCCCTTGTGTCGCTTCTTCGACATGACGTCTCATTCCCTCCATCAGGGAACTGAGGTTACATACGTAACCAAGATGTTGATGTTAATTCCTTTTTTATTTTAATTTTTTTTCTTTTCTCACTTTCCTCCCCAATTTGTCATGCCCAATTCCCAATGCTCTAAGTCCTCTTGGTGGCGTAGTGACTGGATGAATCTCAGTTGCTTCCAAGTATAAGACAGTCAATCCATGCATCATTTCACGTGGCTTGTGAGCATGTTACTACAGAGACATAGCGTGTGTGGAGACTCACGCTATTCTATGCGACATCCCCACCAAGAGCAAGAACCACATTATAGTGACCACAAGGAGGTTAACCCCAAGTGACTCTACCCACCCTAGCAATCAGGCCAATTGGTTGCTTAGGAAGCCAGACTGGAGTCACTCAGCACGCACTGGATTTTAACTTGCAGCTCCAGGTGTGGTAGTCAGCGTCTTTGCTTGATGGTAAATGTTAATTTCAACATTTACTAATACTTTTATTTGTAACACTTTCAAGTCATTATAATGCATTAGTAATGTCTCAAAATACACCTTATAACATGTTATAACTTCTCATAAATAATTGTAACCACAATTATAATACATTATAATGCTTACCTATTCATAGTTATACCTTAGATTATAATACATTATAACACCAGCAACATCCAATTTTATGTGCAGAAGTTATAATGTATTATTTGTAATATATAACACCCATTCAATGTACATTTTGAGATATTTCATAAAACACGTGTAAAGGTACAATGCTAATATATATCGGACACTTCCTTTTGAGAAAAAAGATGTAGCCAATCTTCACCCAAGAATAAATAAATAAACAAATAATCATACTGATTCAATACTGGACTCTATTAAAAAAAAAAAAAACTTTAATGTTTGTGAATCTTATTTGGATAATAATTGTATAAATAACTTCCATTGTATAAGTTTAACTTGTAATGTATTGAATGTTACAAGTTTATGTTATGGCTATTTATTAATTATATTTATTTTAAACAGTGACAATGTTGTCACTGTAGTTCCTGCTCACCCTCGTTTGACTATCCCATCCTCCACACCCCTCTCTGTCATATGAGCATTGTAGAATACTGTCAGAGAAAGGAAAACTGTCTCAGTCGTGTTGAACTGCAAGTTGATCGCATCAAACCCCCTGCTTCAACATGAGGACCCTTCATGTCACTGTTTTCCTGACACTGGTGAGTTAAAGGAATTTGTGAGTGGTGTGTGTGGATGAGCCCGCCTGCTCATGTTTCTCTGTGTGGCCAGATCATATTTCTAGACAGTAAACATTTATGTTTCAGGAACTAAGCTTAGGTGCATAACACACTGTATAAATCCAGGTGAAATCGAGGTTTATTTACAGTGGATAACTTAATGTGAGGTTTAATTGAAAGATTTGCTTAAGTTATCATTTGCCTTTTGTAGATTAGCCCCACAAAAGGTAAAGTTAGGACATGCTTCAGTTGCTTCTGTTGAGTTGGGTATATATAACACCAGAGTGGTGTGGATGAATGTGTTGTTCCTTTAGTCTTTCATCACATAAGTACATTAGAAAGAATTGTTTGCATTGTGAGGTCAACCTGGATGACTTGGGGTTATGATAGAATCCCAAAACATGCAAAATGTTGAAAATGTTTTATAATTATGCTAAATATTTAAACTTGAATTTAAAATGAGTGTTTTGAAATACCTATTAAATATAAATCTAATATTTATCTTATAACTATCAAATATCCATCCCTTTTGCTGAATATAGAGTGGCTCTCACTTAAATCACACTTGTAGCTGAATGGTGTAGCTTTAAATATAATAACAAATCTTGTTCTATATGTAAAAAATTACTCTTGAGCTTTTCTCAGAAATGACTTTTCTGGGCTAATTTTGCAATAAATTTCAAGAGGATTTTTAGTAGATGTATGAAGTCAGTAACTACAGGTGTAGTTCATCACATTAACAATGATCACGTTCCACTTTTGACAAGCACAAACTGTTTCGTAACATTGCATCATTGCTTTATCATTTCACAAAACTTCTTTTTTTGAAATATTTATCTGAAAAGTGTGCTATCTTTCTTGAAAATAAAGTCAAACAAAATGATTTTTTTAATATTTTGCTATCTAATTGCTACCATTCATACAAGTGTGGCTTCAGTGTTAAAATAGTTGTGGAGCCACTCTATTTTTTTTTATAATATAATGCTGTATTGTTATGCACACAGTTAATGGCTTCATTTTAAAGTGTTTGATATAACTGGGATATATTAGGCAGTTTTTAGAGAAGGTTCATGTGTTTATGTCATCAAGTGTTCTCCAGAGCCAACAACGCAGATAGCTTGATTTACTGCATGTGTATGCTTGCCAAATAACTTAATGCACAATGACAGGTGATTAAAATTTGATAAGATGCTCACTGAAAGACAAAGACAAAAGATGTATGGTGCTTTGTTAACTGGTGATATTTTGGCAATGACATATCATTATTAAAGCTAAAGTGAAAACAAATGAATTCAAATTGAGAATAAATCCAATGAACTGAATGAAGGGAATTTTACCCTGACATTGACAGCAACGAATCCGTATTGCTAAACATTCTCCACGTTACTTTTGGAAATTAAATGTAATAATTAAACTGAATATAATAATAAATGAAAATTAATTTAGTAATCTTTTAAAATATTTAGAAAAGTTATACATGAAATGTATGTATCATACAATTTAGGGGAGTACAATCTACACTTTTTGCCAAATAACCATTGGAATTTTTACTTTCTAATTACTTAAGTTTCATAAACAATTCACCTAGTGCCACCTGGGGTTGATTTTCTTGCTGAAAGGTTCACGTTACTTTTTTTTTTTTTTTTTTTGGTGTAAACTTATGTTAGGGCCATTTAGTCATGTAGATTAAAATTTAAAGTTGAAAAAAAAAGCTCTTTTTTTACATTAATAAAACAAAAATACAAAATAAAACTTTTTAACAATGTTGATTTTAACAGTTCTATATAATTGAAATTAATCTATTTGCATTACTGTAATGAGAATTTGGATACTGAGAATGTGTTTAATTGTAAAATCCTAAATCCCCAAAAATCCTAAACATAGTCTTCCCATTGTTTAAGCACAAGGCATCATATCTTGCTTGTGATTTTGGGGTGAAATATGAACTAGATGTGCTATTGACAAGTTTTTGTTAAATTCACTCAATTAAATATATTAATGTTACATGGTTTAGATAATTCAACGAGATTGTCAATTATTATTGTCAATTCTCTTTAACTCAGTTTATCTGGACTTTGTGTTCATTGGCTGACACAATAAAGATAAGACAGAAACGAGCATGGATCATTGATTCTTTCTCTATTGAAGAAGAAAACCCTGGTCCATTTCCATACAGACTTGGCATGGTGAGTCACAGCTAAAGATACATTAAGGAATATTCCGTGTTCAATACAAGTTAAGCTCAATCAACAGCTTTGTGGCATAATGCATAATATACATACCTCAAAAATGTATATTAACTGGTGCCTCCTTTTCTTTAAAAAAGCAAAAATCTAGGTTACAGTGAGATACTTACAATGGGGACAATTATAATACTAACTTTTTCAACATTTTAGCCACAAGGCATAAACAAAATGTGTGTAAACATGATTTTAGTGTGAAAAATTACAAAATAAACTTTGTGTAAACTTTTTTACAACTTTTTTTTTTACAAATTTTACAACTTTGTTGCCATGATGATGTATGAATTAATATGTGCTTTTATAAAATTATAAGCATTTCTGCCTACTCTCCAAAAATTGGCCACATTCACTTCCATTGTAAGTGTTTCACTGTAACCTCGATTTTTGCTTGTTTTAAAGAAAAGGAGGTACGTTTAAATAATTTTTTTAAATTTTGTTGTGATAATCAACATTATTCCACAAATACTGTCTATTGAGCTTAACTTGCATTGAAGCCGAAATTTTCCTTTAATCCAATTTTCTATTAAATTGTATTTGTATAGCACAGTACATATTGTATCTAGTTAGATGGACACAAAGATGTTGTTATACAGTAGCATGATTTTACAGAGTATTTGTAGTGTATACTGTATATAATTGCATTTCCTATTGTATAGATGTGTTGTAGAAAATACTAGAACAGTACAAGCAGCACAGTTTTGACAAATCTGCCCATGAATGTTTCTTATAAACTATCACGAATATGTATAGACAAGTGTAATATGTGTTTGTATTTCAGATTGAACTGGACAGGAATTATTTAGTGAATTTCGAACTCAAAGGCGATGGTGTTGATCAAGAGCCAAAGAATATTCTCTCTATTAATAAAGACACAGGTGAAATTAAAGTTCATGGGAAGGTGGACTATGAAACTATAGACGTGAACAAGAAACTCAAAGTATGTGTTCCCAGCACATAAAATAACTTATGGGGTGGTCACACAGGATGCATTTTTGGCAAAATGTAACAAAGCATGTGTGTTTCGAGAAGCGTATTTAATGGCTGAACTTTTTTTTACTTGACACTGTTTAAAAAAATCAGTTGTCATGGTTCGAGACTAAAAAAATTTAAAATAAACAGCAAGCCGCAACAGTCAAAGCAATACAGTTATATAAAAAATTATAACATTAACTTTATGTACCTTCATTGAAATTCTTAACAGTTATAAGCATTTTATGGTTAAGCAGTAATGCATTTTAGTTCCTGAAAATTCTGGAATCACAAAATGATCACAAATGATTAATTGTTGTAATCTAATTATTTCTATACGCTTAGTTTCCTAGGGGGGGGTTCCAATATTTTCTTGGACAATTGGGGGCCTTGAATTCAAAAATGTTGAGAACCAGTGGTTTAGCACAGAGGCCATAAGTGTTTACATAGATCAACATTTAAAAAAAGAGCAGTGGAACACAAGACTGCAACCTGTATGAACTGCCTCCAACTTTTCCAAATGCCATTTATTATTACAGTAAATACATGTTTTGATGTTCACCTCACCCAATTACAGTTACTGTTTGAAGCAAGAAATATAACCAATAATGAAGTGAACACAAGGCTTGGGGTTCAAATCATGATACTGGACATAAATGACAACCCCCCAGTATTTCAGTGTGAGAAATATGAAGTATCTGTGGATGAGTCACATGCGCAAGGTAACATATTATAGCTTGCACTCTCAGAATAGTTTTTTACTATGTGAGGTACATGGGATGTCACTGTGTTCTACCTTTTCTAGTTTTCTAAATGTATAACTTGTATTGGGTACATATACTTGCATGCTAAGGACCTGTTGCAAGCCTTTAAATGGAACATTTATATGTTTTTTTGGTCCCTTCTCTGGGGACAAAAAAAAAAAAACATATCATTTTGTCTCCTTAAGGGTAAAAATATGCACCCAAACCAAGGGTACCATCCCAGTGATTGCATTGTACTTTAAACAGTACCCTTTTTTTCTGAGAGTAAACTTCACTACATTTTATGTATGAAATTATATAAAGTAAAAGGAACAGTTCACCTAAAAATAAACAAATTCTGTCAACATTCACTTATTCCTTTAACGCTTACAATTATTTTACATTTATTTAGGTAAAGAGATTCTGACAGTGTTGGCATCTGATAAAGATGATATTAACACAAATAATGGCACCTTCTCTTTCACTATCAAGTCTGTCATGCCAAAGACAGACAATGTTGAGTTCTATATACAACAGCATGAACAATCAGGGACAGTTTATTTTAAAGGGTGTTTGGACTATGAGGTATGAGCTTATTTTGTCTTTCAAAACCAACAAAAGTTAATGATCCATGACTTATTCCATTAAAAAAAAGCACTTTTCAAATACTTCCTAATTCCCAGGTGAAAAACATTTTTAAGTAACATTTTTTCAAATGTTGATTTTACTAATTATATTTTGTATTATTTTTTTATTATTATTATTTAATTTTTTTGCAGAAAGCTCAGAAATATGAAATCCTGGTTGAAGCAAAGGATCATGGAGAAAAGATTCAGCTTTCTAGTACAAGTAAACTTATATTCAACATCATTGACAATAACAACAACCTTCCAGAATTCTCAGGCAAAACAGTGAGTTTCTCAATGGATTCGAAGACACATTTTTATCCTTGTGATTTTCTTAGTTATTGTTTTTTTATGACATGGCTTTCTGGAACTCTTTTGTGTGTGTGTGTGTGTGTGTGTGTGTGTGTGTGTGTGTATATTTGAGCACTAAGTGGTCTATTTTCTTCTTGCATAATATTATAGTTTTATGTTTCTCTACAAGTTTCTCTACAAATATAATTCCATCTCAAATGAATATTTCATGTTCCTGTATGTATTTATTTGGTAAGATGCCATGTAATAATGTACAATCACCCTTTGATTTTCCGTTATTTTGCTATAATATCTAACAGACTGTACATTATCCCTTAATAATGTGCTCTAGGAAAGTTATTGGCACATTATACACATTGCTGAGTAAATTCTGATGATATATATTTTTGTTTTCAGGGACCTGGGAAAGTTAAGGAGCGAGAGACTGGTGTTGAAGTTTTGCGACTGCAAGTAACAGACAAAGACAGACCTGGTTCAAATGCCTGGAAAGCCAAATACACAATCAATGGAGATCCAGAACAGTTTTTTAAAATAGAAACAGACCCTGTTACAAATGAAGGAATTTTAACAATTGTTAAGGTACGCAGATACCAATATTTAAAGTCATTTTGGGATCTTTTTATTATCACTTGTATGCTTTTAGATGCTTTTAAATGCTTTTAAAACTTTTGCACAAAAAAAAAACAGTCATAATATAGTATGAATGACCTTTTTTCATATTGTCTTTGGCCCTATGTCTGAGATGCTCCGTTTTCTGTGCTGTCCTCCTGAGAGCACCCAGGCAATCCTTAATAGCTACAGTATGTTCATTAATGTCCAAATTTATGTGAAGCATGTAATCAAACTACTACAGTTGTTCCAAAATAACAATCAAAAACTAAACAAAGTTGGAATACTGTTGTTGTCGCTTTTAGGCCTTGCCTATTTAAGTAAAGTTTTTTCTTTTATTTATTCTCTTTTTTCAACTCACCCTCAAACCTTTATGACTTTTTTATTTTGTGGAACACAAACTGAGAAATTCTGAAGACTGTGCTAGTATTTTTCCCATTCAGTTACAATGTATCGGTTCTGAACCAAGCTTCGAATAATGATGCAAAAAGCCCCATGAAATTATCATACAATTGACCCTTCACAAAGCCCTGCCTTTAAAAGCATTTCTGACCAATCCAAATGAGCAACTGTTACCCTGCCACCATCTCTCTGACAAGTGCATACTTTTTTTTTTTTACAGTGGGAACCTATGCAAGTAATGTGTGTTTGAGTAGATTTAAGTGGGATTTTATTTATCAAAATCTTCCAAAAATTTTTAAAAAACATTGTTGCTGGGTCACAAAATTTATTTAAAAATCTTTAAATAAATCTCTTGAAGAGCATATATTAAACTGTCTGCCCTCATTCCTAAATGAACATTTATAGCATCAGCAAGGACTCATTTGATCCAAGGTAAATTAAAGCTAATAACTTGAATTTATATAGATTCAGGTCTTGGTAAAGCTGATAAATAAGGAGTTCACAGCATCAAAGTGAGTGTGTTATGAGATGTTATAAGCTGTTCTTTTACTAATACAATGAGGTTTATGCTATTTCTCTTTTTATGACTGTGATGATCTTTTGCCTAGATTCTGATTCACAGTCTGCAGTTTTCAATCAAATTACTGTGTAATTTAACAATTATTTTACAAAAACTTCAGATAAATATACAAATAAATATTCACATCACTATTCATTCCAGCCCATGTAATAATATTATCAATTCCATTTATGAGAATATTTTGCCAAAAACCGTGTTGTTCACTGCAATCTCCCATTAATTCTAATGGGGAGATCCGCAGAGCTTGTCAGAGCGAGTGACCGTAACCGGGGGGAGCGGAGCTTAGAAAGGGTCAATTGGTCAGTATGACTCATGTGCTTTAATCATAGTCTTCCATACTATAGCTTTGTGTTTTGTGAACTTTTGTGAACCAGATCAACCAATTCATTGAAAATATCAACTCAAAACATAGATTTGATAGATTGCAAGAATGTATTTTTTTTTATTTGTGTGGTATCCATTTGAAGTGAAGTTGTGCAAATTTGTCTATATATTTGTGTTGACACGCCTCATTCACATCTCATAATTTTTTGTTTTTAGAGTTTTCACTCTGTGACTGTTAGATCTACTGTCATTTTAATTTTATTAAAGGAATAGTCCACCCAAAAAATTAAAGTTCTCTCATCATTTACTCGTGCCATCGCAGATATGGATTACTTTTTTCATCTGCTGAACTCAAATGAAGATTTTTTTTTAAGAATTTGTCAGCTCTTTGGTCTACACAATGCAAGTGAATGGGTGCATAAAAGTAATCTCCAGATGTTGAATCAATAGGAGCATTCCAATCCGCAGGGTCCCTGCGCGGTGTTCACTACTCCCAACTCCCTGAGCACGGGTAATCTGTTCACTTCACTTATCAAAATTCATCCATTTGGAATACCCTGCAACGTCATCAAACACAGATGATGCTTGAATTGTGCTGATCATGGGGTTTAAGTAAGATGACACAAAATTCTTGTGTAAATACATATAAATGTTTAATAAATAAACTTGCATTCATATATATACATTTATATAATACATTCACATGTAAACATACAAATTTATTGTTATACATTTAAATTAATATATTTCTCCATACTTGTAGCCTGTAAGTTAAACGACTTTAAAAAAAAAAATAATAATAATAATGTTGTGTGTCTTTTTTTTTATATATACACTACCGTTCAAAAGTTTGGGGTCACTTACTCATTCTTTATTTATTTATTTATTTCACATTTTAGAATAATAGTAGTCAGCAAAACTATGGAATAAAAGAAATGGAAATATGGGAATTATTTTGTGACCAAAAAATCCAAAATAAATCCAAAACTATGTAATATTTTAGCATCTTCAAAGTAGTCACCCTTTGCCTAGATTTTGCAGACATGTACTCGTGACATTTTCTCAACCAACTTCTTGAGGAATCACCCCGGGATGCTTTTTAAACAGTATTGAAGGAGTTCCCATCTATGTTGGGCACTTATTGGCTTCTTTTCTTCATATTTTGATCCAAGTCATCCATTTCAAAAACTTTTTTTTTTTTTAGGAAATTTTAGATTTGTAATTAAATAAATGTATATGTTTTGGCAGAATAATATTTTGTCTACAAAGTTAATTTCAAACTTTTAAGCATACACCTTCAGATCAAAAGATTTTTAAGATCATGAGAAACATTTCAGACAAGTGACCCCAAACTTTTGAACGGTAGTGTATATATAATACTGTGTGTCATTTTAACTGTTATATGACCAATTGTCATGATAATGGATGTATCGGTCACATCTCGTGTGCTTTGCACTCTAGCACAATTGCATAGAAAGCACACCTGAGGTGAATTAAGCTTAATTTATATGTCAGCTCAAACTCCTTTAGTTTATTTGATTTTAGCATTTATTTTAGCCACACTATGTCAGTATTGGTTCTCAATGACTGGTGGGTATATATCCCTCTCCACTTCCTGTGAAGTGATGTATCAATGTACACTTATTCCCTATGCCATTTGAAGTGCCCTTCCACCTGAACATAAATGTTTCCTTCAGATTGGTATCTCCCTTTAGATGGCTGAACACCGTGGGAAGTCCACTTCGTAGGACCCTAATGGTCGATTGGAACGCAACCCAAAATCTTCTGAAGTGATATGATGAGAAACAGAACATTTTCACATTATTCTTCTTGTATTTTTGGTGATTCACATTCTTCATGCATACTGCCCCCTACTGGGCAGGAAGACGAATTTAAAGCAAAAAAAATTTCACCCACACCTATCATATCACTTCTGAAAATGTGGATTAATACACTGGAGTCATATGGATTATTTTTATGATGCCTTTATGTGCTTTTTGAAGTGGAATCTTTTTGGCACCCATTCACTTGCATTGTATGGACCTACAGAACTGAAGTATTTTATTTTATAAAAATAATAATTTGTGTCCTGCAACAGAAAGAAAGTCATACACATCTGGGATGGTATGATGGTGAGTAAACGATGAGAGAAATTTCATTTTTGGGTGACCTATCCCTTTAAGAAAGGCAGATTGTAAATGCTTCACTTTTTAATATGTTGATACAAAAAACTAAATGGAAATTAATACTTTTTTTTTTTTTTGTTAGATTGGGAGTAAAGTAAATATATTTTAGTTTGGGTTTTTGCCATGTTTGTCTTTATTATTTATTTATTTTAGCTAACAACATTTTTTTATTTATATTTTGTTTTAATTTTTTTTCATGAAAATAACACTGCTTCTGACTTCTCTTTTTATTGTTTGTCTTGTTCCGAACACAGCCTATGGACTATGAGGAGCAAAGATACAAAAATCTGTCCATCCGTGTGCAAAATGAGGCTCCCTACTTCTATTGTAAGGTTACGAAGCGTGTGCCTAATGCCAAGTGGGAGCTGGATAAATTCAATGAAAACTCTACCACAAGTTTTCCAAACCTCTATAACATCATTCCAGTGTCCATTAATGTTGAAGACATCAACGACCCTCCGGTTTTTATACCCCCTCTTAAAGAGATTGTAGTGATGGAAAATATAAAAGTAGGGACATTTCTAACAACATTCACTGCTAAAGACCTGGATGGAAGCCACATTAACACATTTGAGTAAGAAATGCTTAAGTTTTATGATACTAATAACACTGTAATTTATGTTTGGGGCCATTAATCACCTACAATCATAGTTGAATTTATCAGGTCTTTCTTGCACTCTCAGATTTGCTAAAGGAGAAGATATCGGTGAGTGGATAACTGTTGATGCCAAGACTGCCCGAGTATCCACAGCTAAAATACTGGATAGAGAGTCACCATTCCTGGTAAACAGCACCTACAGAGCAACACTGTATGCTGTGGATGATGGTAAGAGGTGACATGTAGCAATAATCATTGTTGATATTGTGATACCCTGAAGTGTACCTAGCTATGTAATTAATTTTCGTTTTAATTATAAACTATGATCAATTTGAAATAAATACAAGCAACATCCAAAATTTACATTCGCCAAGTGCCAAATGCATGTTGTTAAAAAGATAGCTTTGTTGAGTTAAGGCAGTGGTTCGCAAATTGATTTGGTCACAGCGTCCTTTGAAACAACAAAAACGTCTATGATACTGTTGTAACCTCCGTTCCCTGATGGAGGAAATGAGAAGTTGTCGAATGAAGCGACACTAGTGGTCTTTCTTGAAGGCCTCGGTTACCTCTGAACTTGAGAAAAGGCCAATGAGAAATTGGCTGACAGAATTTGCTTGTCCCTCCCAGACATACAGGTATAAAAGTAGGGAATCGTGCATCTGTCCATTCAGGTTTTGCACTGAGGAGCCAAGAAAAAGGTTTGGCCATTACAGTGGCTCGGTACAGCGTTGTGGCCGGGGAGACACAACGTCTTGTTCCCTCCATCAGGGAATGGAGGTTACAACAGTAACCTAGACGTTCCTCGTCTGTCGCTCACTCGACATTGTGTCAAATGAAACAACACTAGGGGTTCCTATTCAATCACACCATGCGCTGCACTGTGTATGTGAGCTGCTGATGCAGGTGCGGGCAGGCAGTTGTGTGCCAAAGCAGCAGGATGCATTAGACTGCGCGTACTCTTCCCCAACACCCCATAAAAACGTCATAAACTTTTTAGGTTCACCGGCATCACCAAAGGGGAGGAACAAGCGACGTGCAAAGCATGGTAGCAGGCCGTGCCAGCCGCACCTTTTCTCTCTCTATGTTTCTAAATGTGGCGAATACGTCACATGGGTTTTCAGGCCACATGTGGAAGTGGCGTGGTGGTAGATCCTACCTAGCGAGGGAGGAGTTGCTACAAACACAGCAACCGGGGGCAGAGGGGACTGCCCAAGGGAGACGTGGGTCTGCCAGCAGGTTCACTACCTGGTCCCTGAAGGGGATCGTAGGAACCTTGGGCACGTAGCCTGGTCGAGGTCTTAGAACGACATGGGTGTCTGCCGGAACAAACTACGGGCAAGTGTCGCTGACAGAGAACGCTTGCAGGTCCCCAAGCCTCTTGATGGAAGCTAGTGCATTCAGGAGGGCCGTTTTCAAGGAGAGGGCTCTGAGCTCGACTGATTCTAGTGGCTCAAAGGGGGGTCTCTGGAGGACTGAGAGGACCATGGAGAGATCCCATGAGGAGAACAGGCATGGCCTGGGAGGGTTCAGCCTCCGGGTGCCTCTAAGGAACCTGATGATCAGGTCGTGCTTCCCTAAGGACTTACCATCCACTGCGTCATGGTGAGCCGATATAACAGCTACATAAAACTTCAAGGTGGAGGGGGACAGCCTCCCCACCAGCCTCTCCTACAGAAACGAGAGCACTGACATGAATGTGCATCTCTGCAGGTCTTGAGATCAGTAAGAACACCAGTTTCGAACAACCCCCACTTCAGGGCGTAAAGTTGCCTGGTAGAGGGAGATCTGGCTCGGTTGATCATGTCTACGACCGTAGGTGGTAGACCACTTAGATCTTCTGCATCTTTCCAGGGGCCAGATGTGGAGTTTCTAGAGGTCTGGGCGCGGATGCCAGACAGTGCCCCATCCCTGAGAAAAAAGGTCTTTCCTCAGGGGAATTCACCAGGGAGGGGCTGTCGCGAGGAGTGTGAGATCTGAGAACCAAGTCTGCGTGGGCCAATAGGGGGCCACAAGAGTGACTTGTTCCTCGTCCTCCCTGACCATACACAGCACCCGTGCAAGTAGGCTCACTGGGGGAAATGCGTACATGCATAGCACCCGGGGCCAGCTGTGTGCCAGCGTGACTGTTCCGAGGGGAGCCTCTGCTAGGGAGTACCAGAGCGGGCAGTGGGTGGTCTCTTGGGAAGCAAACAGGTCTGCCTGTGCTTTGCCGAACCACTCTCAAATCAGCTGGACCTCCTGGGGGTGGAGCCTCCACTCTCCGCTGAGGGTGCCCTGTCGTGACAGCACGTCCGCTGCCATGTTGAGATTGCCCAGGATATGAGAGGTGCGCAGTGACCTGAATCGATTTGGCAGTCAGTGACGACGTCATCCTACATGCCTTGTAGGGGAGCACCGGGTGATCCCACCAGGTGCCAGCGTTTTCCAGACACAGGTAGATCGCAACCGCTCTGTCCACCTGGGGGACCTCCGAGTACCCATGGTCCGCCCCACCATCGAGGGTAGTGTGAGCAGACGAGCAATTGCAGCCCAGACCCACGAGGTAGCGTCTATGACCATCAGGAGCGGAGAGATATCGACCGCATCCAGGAACTACACAGAGGCAGAAGGACATCTTTAAAAAGACGTGTCCTGAAAAGGACATCCAACGCCTGCTGTGTGTTCTCTTTTAGAGAAAATAAACCCTTTTAAGAAATATTCTCTTTTCAGAAGCGTTGTCGAAGCGCCCAGGGGCAAAGCTGCATGCTTATCTGAAGAGTAGTGTGAGGGACTGACTGAAATAGTAGTGTTAATTCATCGTTTAACCCATTTGAAACTGGCGTGCGAGACATCTTTGTTTACATAAGATGCATAAGATGAGAGTGTACCTGACACAATTACATGCTTTGTGCAGTTCACGCTGCAGTGCCTGCCAAAAGTTTAATCAAAGCAGGAGAAAAAGCAGAGGTGTAGAAATTAAACATATTGGTTCTTGCGTGAATTGTCACTATTTTTGGCTGAATGTGTGAAAGTGATTTGAGAACAGGTGAGTCTTCCGAGTACAATACCTTAATACCTTTGAGAACCACTGAGTTAAGGAAATGTTATTGACTTCAATCAAAATTGCTAAATAATGAATGTTTGAATGGCAATGTAAGAAAGATAGTTTGACCTCATATTTATCTGACAAGGAATGAATCAAATCAAGATACTGATCTACTGAACTTTTACTTTTGTATTTTACTATACAGTATATTCAGGTTTAGCGGCATTCATTCTGGAAGTATTCTTCCCATTCAAACCAAGCCAACCAACAGACATCAAAACATTACAAACTTTGATTTGATAAGAAAAACTTTTTATGTACTTTAAACTGAGTACTTCTTAAAAGGTGGACTAATTTGAAAAGTTTTATCCCTACAGAAGTGAAAGTTAGTTATAAATATGTTTAAAATCATTTCCACTTACACAGTGGCACAACTACTAATTTACGGGGGGTGAATGCAACTTCAACGTTGGTGTCCCATTGAATGTTTCATTGACCAAGCACCATCTTTGGGGTTTATACGGTGCCCCAATTTTGTGTGTGCCGCTATGAGTTGCATATGTTTTTGCCCCATGTACTGACAAGGGAAGTTACTGGACACTTTCCCAAGCAAAACTTCCAGAACCCTACATAACTTTCAGAAACCTACACTTCCAATATATTCCCGAACTCATATTTATAAATAAATATTTATTTAGTTTTGGACCTTGCATGTACAGATATCATATGATAGGGTATTCAAATGCCCTACAACACCTCACAGTTCATATAGGCCATGCTTCATTTCAATGTTTTGGATTTTAGTTAGATTTCTGTTCATTTCTGTTTCTGTGCCTCTGAATGGCAGGTGTACCACCGCTGACCGGAACAGGAACTCTGATTATTCACATAAACGATCAGAATGATAACGTACCAATGCTGAAGGAAAACCACATAAATATGTGTCTGGCGAAAGAACACACAATGGCCAACATCACAGCTGTAGATCACGACCTCCCTCCATATAGCTCACCCTTCTACTTTGAGCTTTTGGGAGATGTTAAGGGCAAATGGAGGACTGATCCAGCTCATGGTAACACAGCCTTCTGCTGACTTCACTAATTTAGCAGACTGACAGTGAGACTTTGAAATGTTTAGAAGTCAGCATGAAATAATATTTGAAAAGGTTTACTTTTTAAAGTCAGCCCATTTTATTTCCGTATTGTGACGTATTTCCAGGTGAAACAGAAAATTAAACTAGTAAAATTTTGGGGTGGCATGTATTCTTTATTCACAATTTATTCTTTAGAAATTGGTTGGATCATGACAAGGGGCTATTACTAGAATGGAACTAGGTGGTTGGAAGGGAAGGGTTGAAAAGTAAGGGCTGAAAAGAGGGATTAGTTATGTCATCCATAATCGAAAGCTGTTTCAGAGGTAGAGCAAATTGTAATATTTTAACAGAAGATAAATACAAATTTGGCTGACGTCACCGAGCCTACTTTATTTTCAACTTGTCTCCTCCAACAACCTCATTTAAAGACCACACCCAGTGAGCAGCATGTCCATCCTAATATGGAAAGCCTACTGTTTACGATTCAATCAATTTCCAGTTAATACAAGTCCCACACTTCATTTGTTTCTCATCAGGTTTTCATGTTGGCAAAAAATTAAATTAAAAAATGATTACTTGAAGTTCAGAACTTTTAAGGCAATTTCTTTTAAATGTACTTCAAAGAGGGTACTTTTCAATTATTATTGCTATGCTTGAAGTTTTTTTCTTTGTAGATTGCAAGGACTTGCTCTCATTTTATCATTTCTATATCTCTCTCTCTATTTAAGGGACCACTGTGAATCTTGTAAAAGAAAGTAGTGTATATTCAGGCCATCATCTTCTCCAGATCAGGATTTTAGATCAGCAGGGATTTTATGCCATACAGAATCTGTCCGTCACAGTGTGTGACTGCTCTACTGTTCCCAATTGCCATCTTAGGATGGTGTTGGAGGTCCAGATGGATGCTGGTGCCATCTTGATTATTGTCATTGCAGTTCTGACCCTCATAGGTAAGATGATGATTTACAACTGACAAGCTGGGGAATATATCTTGGCACAAATTCACTCAAACAGTTGCACCACTTTTGTGATTTGTATCTCAGCACAAAAACCTTCATATTACACACAAACCACCTTCATACCAACTTAACCAGGTGCTGGTTGCCCATTGAAGCTAAGCAGAGTTTAGTCTGGTCAGTGAATGAAAGACCCTGAGGCTCACCATGCAGTCTGTGTGGGTCCTAACGACCCATTATATTGATGGGACACTATACTGTACAAAAAGGAACCGTCCTTCAGATGAGATGTTTAGCCGAGGTCCTGACTCCCTGTGGTCATTAAAAATCACAGGGCACTTCTCGTAAAAGAGTAGGGGTCTAACCAGAGGTAGGTAGAGTAGCCAAAAACTGTACTCAAGTAAAAGTACAATTACTTTAAAATAATTATTCAAGTAGAATTAAAAGTGTTAATATAAATAATTACTTGAGTAAAAGTAAGAAAATATCCAGTTAAAAGAGTATTCAAGTGATTTCCTTTCTTCTGCAGAACACACATTAAGATTTTTAGAAGAAAATTTCAGCTCTGTAGGTCAGTACAATGCAAATGAATGGGTGCCAAATTTGTTATGCTCCAAAAGCAAAATCAGGCACCATAAAAGAAATCCATACGACTCCAGTAGTTAAATCCATATCTTTAGAAGTGATATGCTAGGTGTGGGTGAGAAACGGATTCATATTTAATCATTTTTTGCTAGAAGCTCTTCTCCCAGCCCAGCAAGGGGCGATATGCAAATATGAATGTGAATCACTAATTCTAACACAAGAAAAGAATATGAAAGTGAACTGTTTCTCATCCACACATTTGCATATCCATCGCTTCTGAAAATATGGATTTAACCACTGAAGTTTTATGGATTACTATTATGCTGACTTATGTGATTTTTTTTTTTTTTTTTTTACATTTTGGCACCCATTCACTTACACTTTATGGACTAATAGAGAAATCCTTCTAAAAAATCTTCATTAGTGTTCCGCAGAAGAAAGGAAATCATACACATCTGGGATGGCATAAGGGTGAGTATATGTTAAGAGAATTTTCATTTTTGGTTGAACTATCCGTTTAAGGGCTCTTGTCAGATCTGTATGAATTTGTCAATAAGAAGAGAGGTTTGGAAACCTTTCTAGTAATTATTACAATGAAAATGTGAACAATGTCATACAGGGTAATATAAACCAAAGTAAGATAATTTTTTTTATAAATTCCTGTTTTGCTATTTCATAGCTTTTTGTTGTTAGTTCAGTGTAGTTCGTTTTCAGTCGAAAGAATTTTGATCATTAGTTTTGTACAGTACCGCCTCTCCCTGAACTGTAGCCTGTGAAATGCTGTCTGTTCACAGAGCAAAAGGCCTTTACACTTAAAATGTATTTTTATTATTGCCTTAGTGCCCCTCGCCCGGATCTTGGACACGTGGCTTACGCTTTCCAACACGTCGCGTGCAGGGCTAAAAACACCTCTACCCTGCTTTCGGAGATCACAACCCTTCTGCACAATGACGCGATAGAGACTGTCCCTCAAGCCGAGATGGAGAAGGGATTCTAAAGACCTTACTTCATTGTACCCAAGAAAGGCGGTGGGTTGCGTCCAGTCTTGGACCTGCGAGTTCTGAACCGGGCCTTACACACACTCCCGTTCAAGATGCTGACGCCTAAACTAATTCTGACATGCATCTGGCATCAAGATTGGTTCGCGGCGGTAGACCTGAAAGATTCATACTTTCACGTCTCAATATATCCTGTCACAGACCCTTTCTATGGTTCGCTTTCAATGGCCAGGTGTATCAGTACAAGGTCCTCCCCTTCAGTCTGTCCCTGTCCCATCACATCTTCATGAAAATCACAGAGGCAGCTTTTGCCCCGTTATGGGAAGTGGGCATTCACATACTCAACTACCTCAATGACTGGCTAATCTTAGCACACTCTCGACAGTTGCTCTGTGCACACAGGGACCTGGTGCTCACGCACTTCACCTGTTTAGGGCTTCGGGTCAACTGGGAAAAGAGCAAGCTCTCCCCAGTTTAGAGCATCTCTTTTCTCGACATGGAGTTAGACTCACAAGCGAGTGCGCTCAGCTGGTGCTGAACTGTCCGAGTACGTTTAGACCAAGCACAGTGGTTCCACTGAAATAATTTCAGAGGCTCCTGGGACATATTGCATTCTCAGCGACGGTCACGCCACTCCGATTGATGCATACAAGACCGCTTCAGCACTGGCTTCAGACTCAAGTCATGAGATGGTCATGGTGCCAAGGCACATACCATGTGACCCTCACCCCTTCCTGCCATCACTTATTCAGCCCTTGGACAAACCTCTGTTTTCTATGGGAAGGAGTCCTCCTACAGCAGGTGTTCAGATGCGTCGTAGTTACTACGGATGCCTCCTATTTGGGCTGGGGCGCCGTGTGCAATGGGCATGCAGCCGCTGGCTCCTGGATGGGGCCCCGGCTGTGTTGTCAAATCAACTGCCTAGAGTTGCTGGCTGTATTTTTTGCCCTGTGCAGATTTTTGCTATTGATCTGTGGCAAGCACTTTTTGATTCGCTCAGACAACACAGCGACTGTAGCGTATAAAAAATTGCCAGGGTGGCGTTTGCTCTCGTCGCATGTCGCAACTCATGCTCAGGTAACGCTCAGCAGAGAGTGGAGACTCGACCCTCAGGTGATCCAGCTGATATGGGGTCGGTTATGCACAGCACAGGTAGATCTGTTTGCCTCCTGAGAATCTACCCACTGGCCGCTCTTTGATGGAAGCCCCTCTCGGCACAGACGCGCTGGCACACAGCTGCTCCTGGGGGCTGCACAAGTATGCATTTCCCCCAGTGAGCCTTCTTGAACAAGTCCTGTGCAAGGTCAGGGAGAACGAGGAACAAGTCACTCTCGTGGGCCCCTACTGGCCCACTCAGACTTGGTTCTCGGATCTCACATTCCTCGCGGCAGCACCTCCCTGGCAAATTCCCCAGAGGAAGTACCTTCTTTCTCAGGGACGGGGCACCCTCAGGCATCCGCGCCCAGACCTCCACGTCTGGCCCTTGGATGGGATGTGGATGATTTAAACGGTCTACCACCAGCCGTCATGGTCACGATCACTCAAGCCAGAGCTCCCTCTACCAGGCAGCTTTATGCCCTAAAGTGGTGCTTATTTGCAAATTAGTGTTCTTCCAATCTGAAGACCCACAGAGGTGCGCAGTTGAGTCAGTGCTTGCGGGTTCGAGCACACTCTGCAAGGAGTGTGGTATCCTCATGGGCACTTGCCAATGGCACCTCTATAGCAGACATCTGCAGAATGAAGGGCAGGGCAACACTCAATACCTTCGACAAGATTTTACAATATCTGGGTTGAGCCAGTCTCATCCTGTGTTTTGACATTCACGTAGAATTCGGTAATGCGGTCCAGCTGACCGGGTGTATCGCTTGCGCATAGAGCCTTTCCCCTTCCCTGAGGTGAAGACGTGTGCTCTTCTCCCACAGTCAAGTCCACAAGTCACAGACACTGGGTGTCCTTCCTCCCTAGCCCTCTGGCTCCAAATTCAGTGGAGGAAGTTCTCAGCCAGACCCATCGCAGACACCATCTTTCCTGTACTGAAACAGGTGCTCCACATGTTCTGATTATTCCAATAATGTCCTGTGATGTATTATCTGCAGTACATCCCCCTGTCGGCGGACCTGCGTCTCCCTTGGGCAGAGTTCCCTCAGCTCCCCGGTCGCTGTGTTTGTAGAGCTCCACCCCGTTGATGCAGGACCTACCACCGCACCACATCCATATGTGTCTGGTAAGCCCGTATGATGTATTTTGTCACATATTAACCTCCCCCACTGGGCAGAATGTGGTCTCCACGGGGTCTTTTCCCCCTGGAAGAATAGGATTGGAAAAGAACACCTTCCCTGATGCATGTTAGTGTTAGATGGGCCCCAGCCGCATCTAACACTCTATGGAGAGAAAACATAGAGAGAGAAAAGGCCGCGGCTGGCACGGCCTGCTCCCATGCTAGTTACGTCGCTTCCCCCCCCCCCCCTGAGAGATATGGGTAACTATATGACGTCTTTTGGGGCATTAGACGCACCTGCTATTTTTGCAAGCAGCAGCTTGCTTGCACCTGCATCATTAGTCCACGTAACACGGTTCAGTATTGTGGCATTTTTAGATAGGGACCCCTAGTGTTGCTACATCAACACAACGTTGAGCAATTTTAATCTTGAAACTTCCACTTGACTTGGTGTTAAGTGAAGGAATTGCATGAAGAACTATTCTTTTTTTACTGTGTAGAGTGAAGAAAGTGTTTCACTTAGTTAGAAAAGCATGATGCTCAAGCAGTTATAGTGACCGTCTGTGACAGCGCGTGCAGCTATGTGAACTTCCTATTGTAAAAGCCCCATTCATTATTCTCTCAATGAATTAACATTAATTATAATTAAACCCGGTAAAGTAACGGAAGGAATGTTGCCCATTGTAACAAAGTAAAAGTTAAAGCATTTAATTAGAAATGTACTTGAGTGAGAGTAAAAAGTACCCATTTTTCAACCTACTCTAAAAGTACATTTTTTCCCAAATGATTAAATGTAGCATGTTACTACCCACATCTGGGTTTAACCCCGGTGTCCTGGCTCAATTCCCCATCAATAGTCCTGGATTCTGCTTGCATTGAGTAAGATGGTTTTGTGTTGTGACACGCTTCATGGCAAGGGGCTTATCAATAAAATTCCAAAATGAATCTTGGTTTTAAAAGATACCCTGATTTGTTTATCTGAAGAGCATAGTTCTCACATCTTGCATTAGGTTCATGGATTTCCATCTATATTTAGTGATGTTCCCAATTGTACAAATGTGCTGGAACAAGATATTGAGGTAAAGGATGCCAGGCCAATCAAGCAACATCCACACAGAGAAATGTTAAGCTGTAATTCAGCTGCAGCAGGAAAATGGAGAAATAAGGTGAGTTACAAAATCCAATAATCCAAGCAGAGCCTGCAGTGGATTGTAGATCAACTGATGAGTGGCGCGTACAAGCGTTACTAAGAAAATGCTGTTCGCGTCCTCCATGTGACACCTTTAAATACACGAGGGAAAGGTAAACACAAAGACACATGCACCAACACATTAGAGTCTGGGCCAGATCATGGCAGTAACCCAGTGGACTCATGCTCAGGTGTATCTCAGGTGAGGGAACTTCTTCATCCTCGAGCCAGGGTATGGAAAGAGAGTACCCCGAGGCAGAACATCCAGGGACTGCGAATCTAGTGGACTCTCTTGTGGAAAAACAGCGCACGTGACATGGTCAGACGTTCTGCATTCATGAATTCTACGTGCTCGGAACTGAGAGAACACAGGACGAGACCGACTCAACCCTGAGATTGTAAAATCTCGTAAAGGTATTGGGTGATGCCAAGCCTGCTGCACTGCATATGTCTGCAAGGGAGGTGCCATTGGCCAGTGACCATGAGGATGCCACACTTCTCGTTGCGTGTGCTCGAACCGAACCCGCAAGGGGGTTGGGTGTGATGGCTTCAATGACCCAGTGGGAAAGCCTCTGTTTGGAGGCAGCGTTCCCTTTCCCCTGTCCACCAAAGCAGAAAAAGAGCTGCTCAGAACATCTAATGCTCTGCGTGCAACCACATAGGTACACAAAGCACGCACCGGACACAGCAACGAAAAGGATGGGTCTGCCTCTTCCTGGGGCAGCGCTTGCAGATTCACCTCCTGGTCCCTGAAGGGGGTCATAGGAACCTTGGGAACATAGCCCGCTTGCAGTCTTAGGACAATTAGGGTGTCTGCCAGACCGAACTCCAGGCAAGTGTAGCTGACAGAGAACACTTGCAGGTCCCCAACCCTCTTGATGGTAGCAAGCGCGATCAGGAGGGCTGTCTTCAAGAAGAGGGCTTTGAATTCGACTGATTCTAGCAGCTCGAATGGGGGTCTCTGAAGGCCTGAAAGGACAATGGAGAGATCCCATGAGGGGAATAGGCATGGCCTGGGAAGGTTCAGCCTCCGAGTGCCTCTAAGGAACATGATAATCAGATTGTGCTTCCCAAGGGACTTACCGTCCACTGCGTTGTGGTGAGCCGATATGGCAGCTACATAAACCTTCAAGGTGGAAGGGGACAGCCTCCCCTCCAACCTCTCTTGCAGAAACGAGAGCACTGACCCGACTGTGCATCTCTGCATGTCTTCAGATCGAGAAGAACACCAATTTGCGAACAAGAACCACTTTATGGTGTAAAGTTACCTGGTAGAGGGAGCTCTGGCTTGGTTGATCATGTCTACGACAGAAGGTGGTAGGCCAATTAGATCTTCCACATCCCATTCAGGGGCCAGATGTGGAGGATCCAGAGATCTGGGGCCAGAGGGTGCCCCATCCCTGAGAAAGAAGGTCGCGAGGAACGAGATACGAGAACCAAGTTCGTGTGGGCCAGTAGGGGGCTACCAGAGTGTCTTGTTCCTTGTCCTCCCTGACCTTGCACAGCACCCATGCAAGTAGGCTCATTGTGTGCCAGCTCGTCTGTCCCTAGGAGAGCCTCTGCTAGGGAGTACCATAGCGGTAAATTTGAGGTCTCTTGGGAAGCAATCAGGTCTATCTGTGCTTTGCCGAACTGCTCCCAAATCAGCTGGACCGCCTGGGGGTGGAGCCTCCACTCTCCGCTGAGCGTACCTTATAGCGACAGCAGGTCCGCTGCCGTGTTGAGTTTTCCCAGGATGTGAGTGGCATGCTGGTGGCTCCAAAGAAGGAGATGGTGGGCGAGTTGTGACATATAACGAGAGTGCAGGCCGCCTTGGTGATTTATGTACGCTATCATAGCGGTGCTGTCTGATCGGATCAAGACGTGCTTGCCCCATATTAGTGGGAGAAACCTCTGCTGGGCAAGGATTACAGCCAGCAACTCTAGGCAGTTTATGTGTCAACTCAGACAGGGCTCCGTCCAGGAGACAGCGGCTGTGTGCCCGTTGCACTTGGTGCCTCAACCCTGTTTGGAGGCATCAGTGGTGACCAGAACACATCATGACACCTGCTGTATGGGGACTCCTGTCCGCAGAAAACAGAGGTCTGTCCAGGGGTTGAAAGTCTGGTGGCAGGTGGGGGTGATAAACTCTTAGAAACTTATTAACTTAACTGATAACTGAAGATTCTCCTCCCGGCCCTCCACCAGGGGATGGAGTGGTCTGCTTACCAGCTATGGAGCAAACATCTCGTTCCCTGTGTCGTCTGTCTCAGGAACATTCGGACATTCGGGAGACAGTGGGCATGTGCTTCCTGCGGGGCACTCGATGCTGGGGCTGAGAGCTGGGTCCAGGTTGAGGCGGAGTTGCCTGACGTTTGGAAGCCACAGGAGGACGCCCTCATTGAGCAAACGGAGAACATTGCATCCCGCATCTCGACCAGGTTCAGCCATAGATGACAATCCTGGACCACGAGGGTGGTCATCGCCTGCCCGAATGGCCCTGAGGGCGAGGTCGGTTGCAGAGCGCATTTCCTGCAACACGTCATGGTCAGGACTACCCAAGTGCAGATCTTTGAGTGCCATGGCATGCAGGGAGGAGGCAGCCTGTCCAGTGGCACTGTAGGATTTGGAGGTCAGTGATGACATCATCCTACAGTCCTTGGAGGGGATCACCAGGAAATCCTGACAGATTGCGGTGTTATCGGGACACAGGTGGATCGCAACTGTTCTGTCCACCTGGGGGACCTTTGAGTACCCGTGGGTCGCCCCGCTGTCTAGGGTAGTGAGAGTGGATGAGTGAGGAGGTCAGTGAAGGGAGGGGAGGGCATGGCTGTGAGTGGCGCCCAGACCCGAGGAACCAGTCGTCTAGCCATGAAGGCTGTGGGGAAGATGGAGGGTTTCAGTCCAGCCCCACGCTGATGGAGGCCCGGCATTGAGATAAGGCAAGCATGTCGGCCATCTGGGCATCAGCCTCAGACTGGGCGTGCCGACCCGAAGGCAGCAGTCCAGTCGAGTCTTCCACGTCAGACGCCTGAACGCATCAGCGTCAATGCATTGTCAAACTCATCATCCAGCTTGGGGGTTCCAGGGAGTAAACAGACTGGCCGTGAGGCGAGCCGCTCTCACCTCGAGCTTGGACTTGGAATTCAACGAGCCGCAATCCCCAAAAGGAGAAGGAGAAAGCCGCTGATATGTGCCGCAGGATCCAACAACATAAGCTCTGCAGAGGTGAGTGGAACAGTAAGTGATCTCAGCTCACTGATCTTACAACCGCCTGGCTCCGAAGAAGAAATCTGAATGGACAGATGCATGATTCCCTCCTTTTCTACCCGTATGTCCGGGGAAGGGACATGCAAATTGTGTCTGCCAATTTCTCATTGGCCTTATCTCAAGTTCAGAGGTAACCGAGGCCTTCAAGAAGTCCCCTAGTGTTGCTTCACTCGAACGTTATGTCGAAGTGAGTGACAGACGGGGAAACAGTGACATACCAAATACTACAAAATTCTGAAATGCATGTTTTGTTTTGTTTTGTTTGTTTTTCAATTAAACCTTTCACTCAAATTGTTATGCTGAGTATAATTTGTAATTCTTTTTTTTTTTTTTGGACCCCATTGTATGGATATCCAAGGTTAAAAGAAATTCTTTCTTTTTTCAGTAATGTTCTTGATGACTTTACTGATATCCTGTAAGGCGGAGACAAATATGATTTTAATGGATGAGGGCCTTGGACATCTAATCACAGTGAATACTGAAAATCCTGGAACAGACTGCATGGTAATTTCATCACATAATTAAGAGTAGCTGTTTATCAGTTAACTTCTTGACTTATTTCTATGCAGCACCTTCTGTTGCCTTGTCAAGTATCGGATGACTGTCTATATCTTTCAAACTCTCTCAAACTCTTCATTAAGGTGCCAGCCAATGTAGGTGTCCATCAGACTGATTCTTCCAAAGAAAAGAACAACATCAATGTGTCTAGCCAAGTAAATGCTGTACAGAGCATACCATCAACCGTAAGATACAACTCAACTCTTTAGTTAAGAAGAAATATTTTTCGTATTCATATTCATTTCCTGGGTTTGTGCTTTTGGCAAGAGTGAGGGGTAAATCAAGTTCCTGGAAAATTCTTACATACCAATATGTGCATAAATTCTGCCCTTTCTGGAACCTAGCAGAAGATAAATTCTGTAAAAAATAGCATGACAGCAACATTACTTAAGCTAAACCATAATAATTTGAGTTATTATTAAAAGCAAGGTTGGGCAAAATTCAGGGCCCATTTGCAAGAATAGAAAAGTTAAGAAAACCTTTAGTGATAATACACTTACAGTTACTAAGAGTTTTCTTAACTTAACTTTAAGAACTGACTCCGTTAATGAGTTTTAACTTGAACTGAATTCGCCACACACCACTGATTGTTGAAATGGTGAGGAATTTAATGAATCATAATATAAAGAAATTAGAAAAAATTGGGGTAAATTAGAGCATTCTATGAAAAGAAAAGTTATTCCACTATAGTTCCTAATATGAAAATATATGTATTAAATATAACTAAATATATGTTCAATTAAATAAAAATGTATATACAGTATGTGTTTCAAACAATGATTTGCAATATTGTGAAATATTTATATAACTACCAATACTGTATGTTGTGTGATTGATTTTGTTTATGGGTGAATCATACTAAACAATGAAATGCATTTATAACTACATTTAAAGTGGTTGTATTTGTTTATGTGAATTCAAATGTGAATTACCATCCATCATCCTCAATTTAAATTGAATTTATATCTAGAAATGTACAAATTTAGTCAGAATAGCACTCAACCACATTAATATGGTTAGGAATACTTAACAAATTAGCAAATTAAACTAATTATTGATCTGAAAGTTAGATACAAAAGGTAATCTACTACTCATGACTAATTCTCTAAAATTGTAATCAGTTTACTAATTCAAGAAGTGATCATATTATTACAGTAATTACTTGACTTGTATGACTAAAGTAATGCACTTAAAATTATTTCAAATTAGTAACCGTAATCAGAGAATTTAAAATGTAATGCATTACACACCTTTTTGACTAAATAAAATTTATAAGATAACAGTAACTATAGGAACAGTTATCAGATTAAACTGGTAATAATGAGAATTTTGTTACTGCTTCAGAATGTCCAGGTTGTGTTTAAAGGACAGCAGGCTGTTTTGCAGGTTCCAAAACAAGTATCCACTGGTCAGATGTTCCAAATGTCAATACACAGGGTGAGTATGTATTTCCTTTGCTGCTTCAATAGTTGTCATTGGTTTTTAGTACATATTGTTGTGATTCCACAAGGCGTTCATACAGAGAACTGAAAAATTTTCAGGTAACAATACAATGTCAGTAATGAGCTTTTGCTACACCACTAACTTCATGTTCAGCACAGCTTTTCTGATGCCATCATCTGTGCTGTTTTTATCCAGCGATCAAGTATGAGGTCGAGTTTTAGAAGCTTCTCTTCCAACAATGCCAATATTCCTTACATGAGAGAAAACCTCTCATTTCTCATCAACCAGGTGATTATATGTCCCTCGGTTATAATTTTGTCATTTTGTCAATGTACACTACAAGTCAAAAGGTTTTGAAGATCATAAGAGACATAAATTCATTCAAGTCTGTCTAAAATTTTGACTGGTAGTGTGTATGAAGCAAAAAGGACGATGGATAATTTTCACAGCTCATTTTTCCATTTTTGATGCATTTATCTCTGTAGAAATTGCTGGCTGTCCAAACTCGTGATGATGAGCTTGATGATTATGAGTCACACTGTTATGCGGATGAAGGCAATTTTATGGCCTCTGCCGAACTGGATGCAATCTCAATTCCAGAGAATGACTTTCATCCAAATATGCTCAGAAATCTGGACAACAAATTCAATAACCTAGCAAACATCTCCAGACCTGACCTGATGGAAAAGTGACAACTGTCTGTGAGGAAATATAGTATTTTTCTTTTTTCTTCTTCTTTTTTTTTTTTGAGTATGACAATGAGATGTTGTATGAGAACTTGGATGAGTGTTGGGTGCAAAAATACAGGACAAATGGAGTGAGGGTTTTCAATGTTTTCTCAATGTTATATGAGTGATAATCGCATTTAGATCAAATGATTGCAATTTGTATTTCTTTTTTGCTTGCCAACTGCATATTCAGGGAAAACTGATTTATTTACAGGCAATTGCACTAACTGCCATTGGCACAAATTACACAAGTATAATATGATTATTTGTTATTTATTTTCATTTTTTTTGTCTACAAATGTTGCACTGAATTTTAGTGTTATTTGTATCTTTGGTTGGCATATGGGAACAGATGAATCTTTAATAAAAAGCAGTTTTTAATCTACTGAAAACAGCACACTTGTTTGAGTGGGTTAATTTCCATGAAACTGCAAATGTTGTTAGAGTTTTAAGTTTTGACACATCCCACAACCTGCTCAACCTGTTTTACATGCTCAATGCAAAGCTCTTGAAAAAGTTTGCTTCTAAATTACACAAAACGCTTCACATCAACACCAACTTTTTTATTTTTTATTGCTGACTGTAGCTCATGAATCATCCCTTTTGGGTTTGAACACCTCCTTTTTGTAAACACGTCACATAAACGTCTAGGTTACGGATGTAACCTCCGTTCCCTCATGGAGGGAACAAGACGTTGTGTCGAAGAAGCGACACTAGGGGTCTCTCTTGAGCGCCAAATATACCTCTGATCTATGAAAAAAGGCCAATGAGAAGTTGGGAGACAGAATTTGCATGTCCCGCCCCCCGGACATACGGGTATAAAGGCAGGGAAATGCGTCTGTTTCATTCAGGATTTTTCTGAGGAGACAGAAATGGTCCGGCCACAACAGTGGCTCGGCTCAGCGACATGGCCGGGAGGACACAACGTCTCGTTCCCTCCACAGGGAACGGAGGTTACATCCGTAACCTAGACCTTGCCCGTCTGTCGCTCACTTTGACGTTGTGTCTAGGGGTCCAATTTAAATCACGCAATGTGCTGAGCCGTGTATGTATACTGCTGACACAGGAGCAGGCAGGTACTTGACGTGCCAAAACAACCAGCTGTATCAGACTGCACGTACCCTTCCCCAATGCCATACAAAATCATCGAAATCCTTATAGTTACCCTAGACAGGGGAACAAGGTGACACCTGTCAACCTGAGAACGGGCCGAGCCTAGCCGGGCCTCTTTTCTCTCTATGTTTCTCGCATAGAGTCAACGGCTGGGGCCCTTACATGCACCGGGGAAGGGGGTCTTACCCAGTTTCAGGGAAAAGACCCTGCGGAGACCACACCTGCTTAGAGAGGGGAAGGTAAGAGTGGTAAATACACCACATGGGCTTTTAGGTCACATGTGGGAAATGGACGCGGTGGTAGATCCTGCCTCTTCGGAGGGAGGAGTTGCTACAGACACAGCGACCGGGGGGCAGCGGGAACTGCCCAAGGGAGACTCAGACCCACTCGTAAGGGGGCCGTACCGCAGAAAATACACACAGTGGGGAAGTCCACGTAGGAGCCCTGACCTTTGGAGCACCTATTCCAGTACAGGGTAGATTTGAATACCCACAGTGGATTGGGTTGGCAAATTCAAAGGTATTAGGTGTTGCCCAACCCGCTGCTCTGCAAATGTCTGCCAGGGAGGTGCCTCTGGCCAGTGCCCATGAGGATACAACACTCAGACCCATAAAGGGGGGGCACGGCCTGGGTGCAATAGGCCAATGAAATGGCGTCCACTACCCAGGAGAGAGCCTCTATTTGGAGACAGCATTCCCTTTCCGCTGTCCACCGAAGCAGACAAAGAGCTGCTCAGAACATCTAAAGTTCTGCGTTTGGTCCAAGTAGGTACGCAAACCATGTACCGGACACAGCAACGAAGGGGCTGGGTCTGCCTCCTCCCGGGACAGCGCTTGCAGATTCACTACCTGGTCTCTGAAGGGCGTGGTAGGAACCTTGGGCACGTAGCCCGGTCGCGGTCTTAGGATGACATGTGTGTCTGCCGGATCGAACTCCAGGCAAGTGTCGCTGAAAGAGAACGCTTGCAGGTCCCCGACCCTCTTGATGGAAGTGAGCACGATCAGCAGGGCCGTCTTTAGAGAGAGGGTCCTTAGTCCAACTGATTCTAGCGACTCGAAGGGGGGTCTCTGAAGGCCCGAGAGGACCACTGAGAGATCCCAGGAGGGGAACAGGCTTGGCTGGGAGGGATTCAACCTCCGGGTGCCTCTTAGGAACCTGATAATCAAGTCGCGCTTACCCAAAGACTTACCGTCTACTCCGTCGTGGTGGGCTGCAATAGCAGCTACATACACCTTCAAGGTGGACGGGAACAGCCTCCCCTCCAACCTCTCCTGCAGAGATGAGAGCACTGACCTGACTGCGCACCTTTGTGGGTCTTCGCCCCGAGAAGAACACCAATTCGCGAACAAGCGCAACTTTAGGGCGTAAAGTTGCCTGTAGAAGGGGCTCTGGCTTGGTTGATCGTGTCTACAACAGCAGGTGGCAGATCAACTAGATCTTCCATGTCCCGTCCAGGGGCCAGACGTGGAGGTTCCAGAGGTCTGGATGTGGATGCCAGAGCATACCCCGTCCCTGAGAAAGAAGGTCTTTTCTCAGGGGAATTTGCCAGGGAGGGGCTGTTGCGAGGAGTACGAGGTCCAAGAACCAAGCCCGAGTGGGCCAGTAGGGTGCCACCAGAGTGACTTGGTCCTCGTCCTCCCTGACCTTGCACAGCACCTGTGCAAGAAGGCTCAATGGGGGAAATGCTTACTTGTGCAGCCCCGAGGGCCGCGCAACTGCCAGTGTGTCTGCCCTGAGGGGAGCCTCTGTTCGGGCATACCAGAGCGGGCAGTGGGAGGTGTCCTGGGAGGCGAACAGGTCTATCTGAGCCTTGCCAAACCTTTCCCAAACCAGCTGGACCGACTGGTGGTGAAGCCTCCACTCTCCACTGGGCAAGCGTTGTCGTGATAGCGCGTCCGCCATCACACTGAGCACCGCGGAAGACGCCATATGCCCCAGGAGCCTCTGGAAAAGTTTTAAGGGGACCGCAGTGCCTGGCCTGAAGGTGGTGAGGCACTTCAGCACTTACTGCGCATGCTCGTTGGTGAGGTACGCTGACATTGAGACTGAGTCTAACTCCATGCCGAGAAAAGAGATGCTCTGAACCGGGGCAAGCTTGCTCTTTTCCCAGTTGACCTGAAGCCCTAAACGACTGAGGTGCCTGAGCACCTGGTCCCTGTGGATGCATAGTAACTCTCTGGAGTGGGCTAGGATGAGCCAGTCGTCAAGGTAGTTGAGTATGCGGATGCTGGCTTCTCGGAGCGGGGAAAGGGCAGCCTCTGCAACCTTCATAAAGACGCGAGGGGACAGGGACACGCCGAAGGGGAGGACCTTGTACTAGTACGCCTGGCCGTCGAAGGCGAACCGTAGAAAGGGTCGATGTCGAGTCAATATTGAGACGTGGATATACGTGTCCTTCAGGTCTACCACTGCGAACCAATCTAGATGCCGAATGCAAGTTAAAATTTGTTTTTGCGTGAGCATTTTGAACGGGAGTTAGCGGACGGGGGGGCCTGGCAAACTGAATTGCGTAACCGAGTCGGATGGTCCTGGCCAGCCAGCGTGACGGGTTGGGAAGTGAAAGCCACGCATCCAAGCTCCGTGTTAGGGGCACTAACGGGACGATTATTTTTGACGTACCCGGCAGTGCAGAGCAGGCAAAAGTGCATTCCGAGGCTCTGGTGCTGAGAAAAGACTCGAAGCACTTACCTTGCTCCGCACACCTGGCAGGGGGCGGGTTATTGACTGAGGAGGAACTCCGGTGGAGGCGTCCTCTAGACTCGTCAGAACCAGCCAGCCGGAGAACACTCGTGGGGCTGAAGGCGGAGGGTCCGCATCCAGCATGCCGGGACTTTTGAGGTGTGGCGGCAGAGTGCCGTGAGAACGGCATTTGCGGGCCAGGTGACCCAGAGTCAAAGGAAATGTGTGCAGCCCCAAGGGGGTGCGGCAAATGAAATAAACTCAAACAAGGATTCTCCTCCCGGCCCTCCACCGGGGGATGGAGTGGTCTGCTTACCAGCTCCGGAGCGAACGTCTTTGCCTCTGGGTCGATCATCTCAGGAGTGCCTGGGAGCCATCTGGGTCCTCGAGGGGGTCCGTGAGACGGGGGGAGTGCACTTCCTTTGGAGTGCTCGACGCCGGGGCTGAGAGCTGGAACCAGGTTGAGGTGGAGCTGCATGTTGCTTAGCCACAGGGGGACGCCCTCGGCGAGCAGATGGGGCATGGCCCATGGTGGCAGGTTTGCTGTGGGGCAGGATGTGTGAAATTGCCTCCGTCTGCTTTTTCACCACGGAGAACTGCTGGGCGAAGTCCTCAATGTGTTGCCAAAGAGGCCAAACTGGGAGACAGGGCCGTCGAGGAAGCGTGTTTTGTCTGTCTCGCGCATCTCGAAAAGTACAGCCATAGAGAAGGAGAAAAGCCGCTGAAGTGCGCCACTGAATTGCTCTGTAAATCCAGCTGCATACACGACCATCGGCTCCGAAGAACATTTCTGAATGAAACAGATGCATTTCCACGCCTTTCTACAAGTATGTCCGGGGGCGGGACATGCAAATTCTCTCTGCCAACTTCTTATTGGCCTTTTTTCATAGATTAGAGGTATATTCGGCACTCAAGAGAGACCCCTAGTGTCGCTTCTTCGACACAACGTCGAAGTGAGCAACAGAAGAGGAACTGCCAGTGTAACGACTTTACAAGAAGGAGGACACGGGAACAAGGTTCAACACAAAGGTGAGGCTCTTTAATCACGGGATGTAGACAGACAGGGGTAGTGCAAATACGTGCTATACATAAACTTCTCTAAACTAATTTAACAACTTGGGGTTGTCTTTCTGTTGCCAACACTGGACTGGCAGCTCTCTCTCTCGACTGGAGGCACTCTTTTCTCGACTGGAGGTGCTCTTTTATGCCGCTCTCCCCATACTCACTGAAATTAGAGACAGGTGTTAGACATAATTTAGCTCAGGTGCAAGCGCCCTTACCGCTTTCTCCCTTCGGACGGGCGCTTGACCACGCCCCTGCTGCCTCAGCCAGTCATTAGTTTGGACACCTACTCATCATTGTTACTATTTAACTCCATTTAAAAATAATTGATGAAAAAGATGATAAGTCATCAAACCTATGAAATAATAATAATGGAAATGTGGGAATTATGTAGTGACCAAAAATGTTTTCTTCATTATCCACTCCAACTCAACCATTTAAAAATATTAGTTTTGTAAAGACATTAATACCTAGGCTTCAAAATTTATATTTGTCTACAAAACTAATTCAAATTTTTATTTAACCACAAGCATTTATATACAGAGTTTAAGTTCGTGAAACACAGGCATTCTGAAAAGTGTGTCCAAACCATTGTTTGGTTGTCTACTTTTTAAAGTTCTACTGAACCAGGTTAAATCCAGCCTAATACTAAAGCATACAACCAAAATGTATTGTGTGACTTTTTCTACCTCAAGTCAAGATTGACATCTTGGCAATGAAATAGCTTTCAACAGGGCGTTCCACACTGTTACATCCCATCTAGGGGAAAGTACACAACAAAAATGACACTCCACAAGCAGAATTAACCAAAACTCCCAAATTTATTGTATGAGACTTTTTTTTTTCATTGTAAGAGTGAAGCAATGACTTCACAAATGAGTGTGGCCAAAATAACAAGCAAAAAGTAATTCTACCTCCCCAGTTGAAAAATAAATTAACTAATCAAAAAAGAACAAAATTAAATACATAATTCTTCCCTACCTTCCTAACTAATCCAGAACAAGAGAAAACACAACACACAATAAAAGAAACAGACCCCCATTTCCTACAGCTCCCTCTTTAAAAACATTCACATATTAGCTTAAATTCCTAAGAACATATTTCATTCAAATATGCACAGAAATCTGGACAACAAATTCAATAACCTTGAAAACATCTCAAGACTTGACCTGATGGGAAGGTGACCACTCTCTGTGAGGAAATATGTTTTTTTTCTTTTCTTTTTTCTTGTTTGAGTATGACAGTGAGGTGCTGTATGAGATATTGGATGAGGAATGTCGGGTGCAAAAATAAAGGGCAAACGGAGTGAGGGTCTTCAGTGTTTTCTCAATGTGTTTCTCAATTCTGTTGCCAACACTGGACTGGCAGCTCTCTCTCTCTCAACTGGAGGCACTGGTGCTCTTTTATGCCGCTCTCCCCATACTCACTGAAATTAGAGACAGGTGTTAGACATAATTTAGCTCAGGTGCAAGCGCCCTTACCGCTTTCTCCCTTCGGACGGGCGCTTGACCACGCCCCCGCTGCCACAGCCAGTCATTAGTTTGGACACCTACTTATCATTGTTACTATTTAACTCCATTTAAAAATAATTGATGAAAATGATGATAAGTCATCAAACCTATGAAATAATAATATGGAAATGTGGGAATTATGTAGTGACCAAAAATGTTTTCTTCATTATCCACTCCAACTCAACCATTTAAAAATATTAGTTTTGTAAAGACATTAATACCTAGGCTTCAAAATTTATATTTGTCTACAAAACTAATTCAAATTTTTATTTAACCACAAGCATTTATATACAGAGTTTAAGTTCGTGAAACACAGGCATTCTGAAAAGTGTGTCCAAACCATTGTTTGGTTGTCTACTTTTTAAAGTTCTACTGAACCAGGTTAAATCCAGCCTAATACTAAAGCATACAACCAAAATGTATTGTGTGACTTTTTCTACCTCAAGTCAAGATTGACATCTTGGCAATGAAATAGCTTTCAACAAGGCATTCCACACTGTTACATCCCATCTAGGCGAAAGTACACAACATAAATGACACTCCACAAGCAGAATTAACCAAAACTCCCAAATTTATTGTATAAGACTTTTTTTTTTTTTCGTTGTAAGAGTGAAGCAATGACTTCACAAATGAGTGTGGCAAAAATAACAAGCAAAAAGTAATTCTACCTCCCCAGTTGAAAAGTAAATTAACTAATCAAAAAAGAACAAAATTAAATACATAATTCTTCCCTACCTTCCTAACTAATCCAGAACAAGAGAAAACACAACACACAATAAAAGAAACAGGCCCCCATTTCCTACGGCTCCCTCTTTAAAAACATTCACATATTAGCTTAAATTCCTAAGAACGTATTTCATTCAAATATGCTCAGAAATCTGGACAACAAATTCAATAACCTTGAAAACATCTCAAGACTTGACCTGATGGGAAGGTGACAACTCTCTGTGAGGAAATATGTTTTTTTTCTTTTCTTTTTTCTTTTTTTGAGTATGACAATGAGATTCTGTATGAGATATTGGATGAGGAATGTCGGGTGCAAAAATAAAGGGCAAACGGAGTGAGGGTCTTCAGTGTTTTCTCAATGTTATATGAATGATAAGAGGATTGATAAATATAATTAGATTTGTATTTCCTGAAGGGAACATGCAGTGTTTGCAAGGTAGCTGAAGAATAGTGTTAAAGTTTAAGGTAAGCTCAAGTTTTAGGTTTTGGATGTGTGTAAATGAAATGCCACATCAGAGCTGCTTTGCAGTTGCCAGAATGCTCAGGGGCAAATTCACTAAACAGTTGCAAAACCTTCTGTGCATCCTATTTCAGGGCAAACTCCTGCATCTTCTTGAATTACAACCCGCAATCTAGTAAACGTATGTACAATCAGCTCTAAAATACTGTTGCGTCTTGAGAATTTAAGTGCCAGTACAGTAAGTGTTATTATTTTCCATCCAAAAGCATCTCCTTTCAGTGTGAATAAGACTTATTGCAGATTGTACTTTATACTCAAAACTCTGTGCTATTTTCCCAGTGCAACCAACATCGCACTATTAAAACCCCCATACCTCTGCATAACTCTTCAGAACCGCTTGTAGGTCTGTGGGCAGAAGTTCACGTTTAAAATGTATAAGTCCCTGGATACATAAACAGCACTGATTGAAAGCTTAGAATCAGATTATTTCACACAACTTCATTACATTTGCATTTATGTTACATAAAATACACAAGATAAGACTTAAGAACCTTCATAATGCAAATAAGCCCCACCCTGTGGTGATGTAGGAATTTGAATACAAAAATAAAACTTTTCAAATAGCACAAAATAGAAATGTAATATATCAAATGAAAGCTCTCGTCCACTGGAAAGTAATTATGCAGTTTTGTTTGGCAATTGTGTTGCCCTAACACCACACTTCGAATGATTATCAAAAGAATCACAAAGCAAAATATTATCTCTTTAAGGCATTTAAAGAGATATGTCTCATGTCTTCTCCGAACATGGTTGCTGTAAGCCTCCAATAGCCACAAACTCTATCAGCTTTTACCTTAGGCTGTTTTCTTCTAAATTAGATGTTTTCTAATTGTGTGTGAGCTTGCTTGAGTAAATAATCCAGTGTTTCAGAAGACCAGAACTAAATATAGCTGCAAACAGCAATGCGATTCCTCCTCAAAATGGCAAATCATTTAAAATTGATCAGTAGAGGGTTGGGGTTAAAACCCTCCCAATGAAGGAATCCAAAAAACATGTCTTTCTGTCTGAATCTTAAACTAAACATTTTCAGTGTACAGGAAAATCCATCATGCAAGACCTTATGGATCCTGGAGGGTTTTTTGTTTACAATGAGAAATGAGGTATGGTCACCAGGTTTCAGAAGAACTAAATAAATGGGGTGGAAATACAATCACTTTGAAAAAATGACATTTGGGCATAGCCTGTAGCGCCCCCTAATGGCGAATATGGGCAATTCTTGGTTTGTAGGTTCCTGTTGGCCTGTAGTATCAATGTACCAAATTAGAAAGTTTTTGACAAAAAAATGTGCAATTTGGGCATGGCCTGTAGCTCCCCCTAAGGGAGAATGTGAGCCATTCTTGGTTTGTGGATTCCTGTTGGCCTGTAGTATCAATATACCAAATTAGAACATTTTTGACCAGAAAATGGGAATTTTGGACATGGCCTGTAGCGCCCCCTAAGGGAGAATGTGGGATATTCTTTACGCAGTACTTCAGAGTGATGTCATCTTGAAGCATGTTAGGTTTGAAAAACCATTAGTCAAAATTACATTTGATTTATTGACACATATATATTGACAAAATGTGGAGATTTACATAAACACGCCCCTTTCAGCCATTTTGTATCGTATTCATTTTTCCTAAGTAATGTTTTCCAAGACATCAATTCTACACATGTGTACCAAATTTCAAGTCAATTGGAGCTACGGTTCAGGAGAAGAAGAGTTTTGTAGGTTTTCATACATTTTCACAATACAGGAAAATCCATCATGGCGGAAGTTATGGGTCCTTGAGGCTTTTTCCCATGAGAAATGAGGCATGTACACCGAGTTTCAGTATAATTGACCAAATGGCGTAGAAATGCCATTACTTTGAATATATATTTTTTGGGGAGTGGCCTGTAGCGCCACCTATGGGCGAATGTGGGCCATTCTTGGTTTGGGGGTACCTGTTGGCATGGAGTATCAATGTGCCAATTTAGAAAATTTTTGACCAGTGACTTTGAGATATTGGGGCTCAAGGAGAATAATAATAATAATAATAATAATAATAATAAATATAGCTGCAAGCAGCAATGCGATTCCTCCTCAAAATGGCAAATCATTTAAAATTGATCAGTAGAGGGTTGGGGTTAAACCCTCCCAATGAAGGAATCCAAAAAACATGTCTTTCTGTCTGAATCCTAAACTAAACATTTTCAGTGTACAGGAAAATCCATCATGCCGGACCTTATGGATACTGGAGGGTTTTTTGTTTACAATGAGAAATGAGCTATGTTCACCAGGTTTCAGAAGAACTAAATAAATGAGGCGGAAATACAATCACTTTGAAAAAATGATATTTGGGCATGGCCTGTAGCGCCCCCTAAGGGCAAATGTGAGCCATTCTTGGTTTGAAGGTTCCTGTTGGCCTGTAGTATCAATGTACCAAATTAGAGAGTTTTTGACAAAAAAATGTGAAATTTGGGCATGTCCTGTAGCGCCCCCAACGGGCGAATGTGAGCCATTCTTGGTTTGTGGATTTCTGTTGGCCTGTAGTGTCAATATACCAAATTAGAACATTTTTGACCATAAAATGGGAATTTTGGGCATAGCCTGTAGCGCCCCCTAATGGCGAATATGGGCAATTCTTTGTTTGTGGGTTCCTGTTGGCCTGTAGTATCAATGTACCAAATTAGAACATTTTTGACCAGCAAATGGGAATTTAGGGCGTGGCCTGTAGCGCACCCTAAGGGCGAATGTGGGCCATTCTTGGTTTGTGGATTCCCAATGGCCTGTAGTGTCAATATACCAAATTAGAACATTTTTGACCATAAAATGGGAATTTTGGGCATAGCCTGTAGCGCCCCCTAATGGCGAATATGGGCAATTATTGGTTTGTGGGTTCCTGTTGGCCTGTAGTATCAATGTACCAAATTAGAACATTTTTGACCAGAAAATGGGAGTTTTGGGCATGGCCTGTAGCGCCCCCTAAGAGAGAATGTGGGATATTCTTGGTTTGGGGGTTCTTGTTGGCAAAATTTAGAAAAATTTTGCCCAGTAACTTTTTTTAGATATTGGGGCTCAAGACACCTATAATATCACTTCAGAAAGCATGGATTAAACCACTGGAGTGGTATGGATTACTTTTATGCTGCATTTATGTGATTTTTGTAGCTTCTGAGTTCTGATCACAATTCAAGTGCATTGAAAGGTCCAACAGGGTTGAGATATTCTTCTAAAAAGCTTAATTTGTGTTCACCAGAAGAAAGAAAATAATACACATCTGGGATGGAATGAGGGCAAGTAAATGATGAGAGAAATTTATTTTGGGGGTAAATACCATTTGTACTTTTTATTTACTTGGAATGTCAATGTTCAGGACGAAAGCTCAATTGTTACTGTCTCTTTAAGGCACTGTGCTGTGCATTCAAGGCACAGTTTGTGCAGTTTGTTTCATTGAGTTTAATCTTTTGAGAACTGTGAAGTCTCATTATTTATTGCGTGAATGTTCAAACAGGAAAGTGTTCAAAACACATTCAACAGACAAACCTTCGTGAAGATGCGAGTATAAATGAGATCGCCTCACGGAGCGCGTGCTGTACGTCAGACACAACGCAGATAAAACATCATTCTCGGAAGTGTTGATACTAGATTTAGATTCCCGATTTCTTCATCAGCTGTTTACGTTCACTTGAGACAAAACATACTCCACAACATATCATAAAATTTGACGTTTTGTTGTATGAAATTGTCCGTTCAAACGCAAAAAGAAGCGAAAGCGATCTCGCATCGGGGTGCGTGCGTTAGACGCGACTCACTGTTTAACACAAACTGCCCTAAAACATTTATTTGAGTTGTTTTGCCATTTGTTGAGTTGAATGGTGTAAAATCGCTTGAAAGTTCAAACAGGAAAGTGTTATAAACACATACAACAGACAAACATTGCTCGCATTGAAGATGCGAGTAAAAATGTGATCGCCTCACGGAGCTCGTGCTGTCAGAGAACACGCAGATGAAACATCATTCTCGGAAGTATTGATACTTTAGGATCGATCCGTCCATCCCTTCTTTCTTTAGACATATGTTTCATGTTTGTGTGATAAGTGTTCGCGGAGTTTCACTTGATTTTTTCTGACGTGTATCAGACAGATTATCGCAAAGACAGATTCGGTTTACCCTGTTTATTTTCGTTATTTTACAAAAGCTCAAGGTTTTGTTGTTATTGTAAGTGTACACAAATAACAGTAGACCTTTTATAGTTTGTAATGATCTCTTCCATGTATCTGAATGGGCAAAAATGACGCAGTATTTTGTTTAAGTTTTTTCCGCTGTTTAGAACAATGCATCTGAAAGGACATTACAGCGCCATTGTTGACCCCCGTAATAATGCCAGAATTCAATAATGATTCCCGATTTCAAACTCCTCGCAAAGATTTATTTGAGTTGTATGCCATTTGTTGAGTTGAATAGTGTAAAATCGCTTGAATATTCAAACTGGGAAGTAGTAAAACACATCTCACTGACCTTATTTGTGCAGTAACTCTCATCGGGGCTCGTGCGTTAGACGCGACGCATCTCGCGGTTTCACACAAAACTGCTCACAAACATTTATTTGAGTTGTTTTGCCATTTGTTGAGTTGAATAGTGTAAAATCGTTTGAATATTCAAACTGGGAAGCAGTAAAATACATCTCACTGACCTTGTGCAGTAACTCTCATCGGGGCTCGTGCGTTAGACGCGACGATTATCGCTGTTTCACACAAACTGCTCGAAAACATTTATATGAGTTGTTTTACCATTTGTTGAGATGAATAGTATAAAATCGCGTGAATGTTCCAAATGTCAAGCATTAAACACACACAATTGACATACCTTTGTGCAAACGCAGGCAAAATTCTTCTGGCTGAGAAAGTCGGGAGCTCCACCCACTAGTAGACAGAATTGCTCCATTAGAGAGATTTCTCCAGTAAAAGTGCATTTGGTAGACAGAGTTACACCAGCAGAGGGAGCCTCTTTGCTCAGTCAATGTAAGTGAATGGGATTTTACTTGTAGACCGTATTGATCCAGTAGAGGGGGCATTTTTGCTCAGCCATTGTAAATCAATGGGATTTTTTACATTTTTGATCGTCGTTTATATAAAAAGCTTAAGTCGCATCAGGTAAAAAAAGACATAGCAGCAAACTTCAGAACAGTCCCCAGGTCTGTGGCAAGTTGGGTACTTATAGCATTAAAGCTCTTAGAGGTGAGGTTGTTGAAATTTTAGTAAGTAAAATAGTATTAATAATAATAATAATAATAAATGTATGTAACATAACAATATGTTGGCTTTCTCAAGCCAACATAGTTATGTCATCTTGAAGCATGTTAGGTTTGAAAAACCATCAATCAAATTTACATTTGGTTTATTGACACTAATATATTGAGGCAATGTGGTCATTTACATAAACACGCACCTTTCAGCCATTTTGTATTGTATTCATTTTTGCTAAGTAACAAATTGAAAGACATCAATTCTACACATGGGTACCAAATGTCAAGTCAATTGGATCTACGGTTCAAGAGAAGAAGACTTTTGTAGGTTTTGGCAAATTTTCACTGTACAGGACAATCCATTAGGGCAGAAGTTATTGGTCCTTGAGGCTTTTTTGTTCCCAATGAGAAATGAGGCAAGTATACCAAGTTTTAGAATATTTGGAAAATTGGGGTGAAAGTGCCATCATTTTGAAAATGTGACATTTGGGCGTGGCCTGTAGCGAACCGCTAAGGGCGAATGTCGGCAATTCTTTGCACAGTACTTCAAAGGGATGTTATCTTGAAGCATCTCAGGTTTAAAATCCCTCAGTCAAAATTACATTTGATTTATTGACTTACATATTGATTAAATGTGGACATTTACATAAACACGCCCCTTTCAGCCATTTTTAATCGTACCTTATGGGTCCTTGAGGCTTTTTTGTTCCCAATGAGAAATGAGGCAAGTATACCAAGTTTTAGAATATTTCGAAAATTGTGGTGAAAATGCCATCATTTTGAAAATGTGACATTTGGGCGTGGCCTGTAGCGAACCGCTAAGGGCGAATGTCAGCAATTCTTTGCACAGTACTTCAAAGGGATGTTATCTTGAAGAATGTTAGGTTTAAAATCCCTCAGTCAAAATTACATTTGATATATTGACATATATATTGATTAAATGTGGACATTTACATAAACACGCCCCTTTCAGCCATTTTATATAGTATTCATTTTTGCTAAGTAACGTTTTCAAAGGCATCAATTCTACACATGCGTACCAAATTTCAAGTATATTGGAGCTACAGTTCAGGAGAAGAAGAGTTTTGTAGGTTTTGGCAAATTTTCACTGTACAGGAAAATCCATTAGGGCAGAAGTTATGGGTCCTTGAGGCTTTTTTGTTCCCCATGAGAAATGAGGCATGTACACCAGGTTTGAGAATAATTGGACAAATGGCTTGGAAATGCCATGACTTTGAAAATATTTTTTTGGGGCGTGGCCTGTAGCGCCACCTATGGGCGAATGTGGGCCATTCTTGGTTTGGGGGTACCCGTTGGCATGGAGTATCAATGTGCCAATTTAGAAAATTTTTGACCAGTGACTTTTTGAGATATTGGGGCTCAAGGAGAAGAATAATAATAATAATAATAATAATAATAAATATAGCTGCAAGCTGCAATGCGATTCCTCCTCAAAATGGCAAATCATTTAAAATTGTTCAGTAGAGGGTTGGGGTTAAACTCTCCCAATGAAGAAATTCAAAAAACGTGTCTTTCTGTCTGAATCCTAAACTAAACATTTTCAGTGTACAGGAAAATCCATGATGCTGGGATCTTATGGATCCTGGAGGCTTTTTTGTTTACAATGAGAAATGAGTTATGTACATTAAGTTTCAGAAGAACTGAAAAAATGGGGTGGAAATGCCATCACTTTGAATGTGGGACATTGGGGCATAGCCTGTAGCGCCCCCTAATGGTGAATACGGGCAATTCTTGGTTTGTGAGTTCCTGTTGGCCTGTAGTATCAATGTACCAAATTAGAACATTATTGACCAGAAAATGGGAATTTTGGACATGGCCTATATCGCCCCCTAAGGGTGAATGTCGGCCATTCTTGGTTTGTGGGTTCCCGTTGGCCTGTAGTATCAATGTACCAAATTTGAAAATGTTTGACCAAAAAATAGGACTTTAAGGCATAGCCTGTAGCGCCCCTAATGACGAATATGGGCAATTCTTGGTTTGTGGGTTCCTGTTGGCGTGCAGTATCAATGTACCACATTACAACATTTTTGACCAGAAAATGGGAATTTTTGACATGGCCTATAGCGCCCCCTAAGGGTGAATGTGGGCCAATCTTGGTTTGTGAGTTCCTGTTGGCCTGTAGTATCAATGTACCAAATTTGAAAGTTTTTGACAAAAAAAAATAGCAATTTGGGAATGGCCTTTAGCGCCCCCTAAGGGCGAATGTGAGACATTCTTGGTTTGTGGATTTCTGTTGGCCTGTAGTATCAATGTACCAAATTAGAACATTTTTGACCAGCAAATGGGAATTTAGGGCGTGGCCTGTAGCGCCCCCTAAGGGAGAATGTGGGATATTCTTTACGCAGTACTTCAGAGTGATGTCATCTTGAAGTATATATATATATATATATATATATATATATATATATATATATATATATATATATATATATATATATATATAGGTCTGTTTCTAACCCACACCTATAATATCACTTCTGAAGGCATGGATTAAACCACTGGAGTGGTATGGATTACTTTTATGCTGCATTTATGTGATTTTTGTAGCTTCTGAGTTCTGATCACCATTCAAGTCATTGAAAGGTCCAACAGGGTTGAGATAATCTTCTAAAAAGCTTAATTTGTGTTCACCAGAAGAAAGGAAATAATACACATCTGGGATGGAATGAGGGTGAGTATACATGAGAGAAATTTATTTTGGGGGTAAAAACCATTTGTAGGCCTACTTTTTATTTACTTGGAAAATTGTTACTGTCTCTTTAAGAGGATTTTAAACGCATTTCATTCAAGGCACAGTCTGTGCGGCTTGTTTCATTGAGTTTAATCTTTTGAGAACTGTGAAGTCTCATTATTTTCGTGCTGTTACATCTGTATTCATTTCAGAGATTAATTGATTGAGATTGTGAAACTACATACAACCGACAAACCTCCATGAAGATGCGAGTAAAAATGAGATGCCTCGCGCTGTCAGACACAACGCTGATAATCATTCTCGGAAGTGTTGATACTAGATTTAGATTCGCGATTTCTTCATCAACTGTTTATGTTCACTTGAGACAAAACAGAATCCACAATATATCATGTAATTTGACATTTTGTTGTAAGAAATTGTCCGTTCAAACGCAAGAAGAAGCGAATGCGATCTCTCATCGGGGCTCGTGAGTTAGACGTGACGCTGCTCGCTGTTTCACACATATATTTATTTGAGTTGTTTTGCCATTTGTTGAGTTGAATGGTGTAAAATCGCTTGAAAGTTCAAACAGGAAAGTGTTAAAAACACATACAACAGACAAACATTGCTCGCATTGAAGACGCGAGTAAAAATTAGATCGCGTCACTATCGCGTGCTGTCAGAGAACACGCAGATGAAACATCATTCTCGGAAGTATTGATACTTTAGGATCGATCCGTCCATCCCTTCTTTCTTTAGACATATGTTTCATGTTTGTGTGATAAGTGTTCGCGGAGTTTCACTTGATTTTTCTGACGTGTATCAGACAGATTATCGCAAAGACAGATTCGGTTTACCCTGTTTATTTTCGTTATTTTACAAAAGCTCAAGGTTTTGTTGTTATTGTAAGTGTACACAAATAAAAGTAGACCTTTTACAGTTTGTAATGATCTCTTCCATGTATCTGAATGGGCAAAAATGACGCAGTATTTTGTTTAAGTTTTTTCCGCTGTTTAGAACAATGCATCTGAAAGGACATTACAGAGCAATTGTTGACCCCCGTAATAATGCCAGAATTCAATAATGATTCCCGATTTCAAACTCCTCGCAAAGATTTATTTGAGTTGTATGCCATTTGTTGAGTTGAATAGTGTAAAATCGCTTGAATATTCAAACTGGGAAGTAGTAAAACACATCTCACTGACCTTATTTGTGCAGTAACTCTCATCGGGGCTCGTGCGTTAGACGCGACGCATCTCGCGGTTTCACACAAAACTGCTCACAAACATTTATTTGAGTTGTTTTGCCATTTGTTGAGTTGAATAGTGTAAAATCGCTTGAATATTCAAACTGGGAAGCAGTAAAATACATCTCACTGACCTTGTGCAGTAACTCTCATCGGGGCTCGTGCGTTAGACGCGACGATTATCGCTGTTTCACATTCACAGTATAAAATCGCGTGAATGTTCCAAATGTCAAGCATTAAACACACACAATTGACATACCTTTGTGCAAACGCAGGCAAAATTCTTCTGGCTGAGAAAGTCGGGAGCTCCACCCACTAGTAGACAGAATTGCTCCATTAGAGAGATTTCTCCAGTAAAAGTGCATTTGGTAGACAGAGTTACACCAGCAGAGGGAGCCTCTTTGCTCAGCCAATGTAAGTGAATGGGATTTTACTTGTAGACCGTATTGATCCAGTAGAGGGGGCATTTTTGCTCAGCCATTGTAAATCAATGGGATTTTTTACATTTTTGATCGTCATTTATATAAAAAGCTTAAGTCGCATCAGGTAAAAAAAGACATAGCAGCAAACTTCAGAACAGTCCCCAGGTCTGTGGCAAGTTGGGTACTTATAGCATTAAAGCTCTTAGAGGTGAGGTTGTTGAAATTTTAGTAAGTAAAATAGTATTATTAATAATAATAATAATAAATGTATGTAACATAACAATATGTTGGCTTTCTCAAGCCAACATAGTTATGTCATCTTGAAGCATGTTAGGTTTGAAAAACCATCAATCAAATTTACATTTGGTTTATTGACACTAATATATTGAGGCAATGTGGTCATTTACATAAACACGCACCTTTCAGCCATTTTGTATTGTATTCATTTTTGCTAAGTAACAAATTTAAAGACATCAATTCTACACATGGGTACCAAATGTCAAGTCAATTGGATCTACGGTTCAAGAGAAGAAGACTTTTGTAGGTTTTGGCAAATTTTCACTGTACAGGACAATCCATTAGGGCAGAAGTTATGGGTCCTTGAGGCTTTTTTGTTCCCAATGAGAAATGAGGCAAGTATACCAAGTTTTAGAATATTTGGAAAATTGGGGTGAAAGTGCCATCATTTTGAAAATGTGATATTTGGGCGTGGCCTGTAGCGAACCGCTAAGGGCGAATGTCGGCAATTCTTTGCACAGTACTTCAAAGGGATGTTATCTTGAAGCATGTCAGGTTTAAAATCCCTCAGTCAAAATTACATTTGATTTATTGACTTATATATTGATTAAATGTGGACATTTACATAAACACGCCCCTTTCAGCCATTTTTAATCGTACCTTATGGGTCCTTGAGGCTTTTTTGTTCCCAATGAGAAATGAGGCAAGTATACCAAGTTTTAGAATATTTCGAAAATTGTGGTGAAAATGCCATCATTTTGAAAATGTGACATTTGGGCGTGGCCTGTAGCGAACCGCTAAGGGCGAATGTGGGCAATTCTTTGCACAGTACTTCAAAGGGATGTTATCTTGAAGAATGTTAGGTTTGAAAAACCCTGGGTCAAAATTACATTTGATATATTGACATATATATTGATTAAATGTGGACATTTACATAAACACGCCCCTTTCAGCCATTTTATATCGTATTCATTTTTGCTAAGTAACGTTTTCAAAGACATCAATTCTACACATGCGTACCAAATTTCAAGTATATTGGAGCTACGGTTCAGGAGAAGAAGAGTTTTGTAGGTTTTGGCAAATTTTCACTGTACAGGAAAATCCATTAGGGCAGAAGTTATGGGTCATTGAGGCTTTTTTGTTCCCCATGAGAAATGAGGCATGTACACCAGGTTTGAGAATAATTGGACAAATGGCTTGGAAATGCCATGACTTTGAAAATATTTTTTTGGGGCGTGGCCTGTAGCGCCACCTATGGGCGAATGTGGGCCATTCTTGGTTTGGGGGTACCCGTTGGCATGGAGTATCAATGTGCCAATTTAGAAAATTTTTGACCAGTGACTTTTTGAGATATTGGGGCTCAAGGAGAAGAATAATAATAATAATAATAAATATAGCTGCAAGCAGCAATGCGATTCCTCCTCAAAATGGCAAATCATTTAAAATTGATCAATAGAGGGTTGGGGTTAAACCCTCCCAATGAAAAAATCCAAAAAACATGTCTTTCTGTCTGAATCCTAAACTAAACATTTTCAGTGTACAGGAAAATCCATCATGCCGGACCTTATGGATCCTGTAGGGTTTTTTGTTTACAATGAGAAATGAGGTATGTTCACCAGGTTTCAGAAAAACTAAATAAATGGGGTGGAAATACAATCACTTTGAAAAAATGACATTTGGGCATGGCCTGTAGCGCCCCCTAAGGGTGAATGTGAGCCATTCTTGGTTTGTAGGTTCCTGTTGGCCTGTAGTATTAATGTACCAAATTAGAAAGTTTTTGACAAAAAAATTTGCATTTTGGGAATGGCCTTTAGCGCCCCCTAAGGGCGAATGTGAGACATTCTTGGTTTGTGGATTTCTGTTGGCCTGTAGTGTCAATATACCAAATTAGAACATTTTTGACCATAAAATGGGAATTTTGGGCATAGCCTGTAGCGCCCCCTAAGGGAGAATGTGGGATATTCTTTACGCAGTACTTCAGAGTGATGTCATCTTGAAGTATATATATATAGGTCTGTTTCTAACCCACACCTATAATATCACTTCTGAAGGCATGGATTAAACCACTGGAGTGGTATGGATTACTTTTATGCTGCATTTATGTGATTTTTGTAGCTTCTGAGTTCTGATCACCATTCAAGTCATTGAAAGGTCCAACAGGGTTGAGATAATCTTCTAAAAAGCTTCATTTGTGTTCACCAGAAGAAAGAAAATAATACACATCTGGGATGGAATGAGGGTGAGTATACGATGAGAGAAATTTATTTTGGGGGTAAAAACCATTTGTAGGCCTACTTTTTATTTACTTGGAAAATTGTTACTGTCTCTTTAAGAGGATTTTAAACGCATTTCATTCAATGCACAGTCTGAGCGGCTTGTTTCATTGAGTTTAATCTTTAGAGAACTGTGAAGTCTCATTATTTTCGTGCTGTTACATCTGTATTCATTTCAGAGATTAATTGATTGAGATTGTGAAACTACATACAACCGACAAACCTCCATGAAGATGCGAGTAAAAATGAGATCGCCTCGCGCTCTCAGACACAACGCTGATAATCATTCTCGGAAGTGTTGATACTAGATTTAGATTCGCGATTTCTTCATCAACTGTTTATGTTCACTTGAGACAAAACAGACTCCACAATATATCATGTAATTTGACATTTTGTTGTAAGAAATTGTCCGTTCACACGCAAGAAGAAGCGAATGCGATCTCTCATCGGGGCTCGTGAGTTAGACGTGACGCTGCTCGCTGTTTCACACATATATTTATTTGAGTTGTTTTGCCATTTGTTGAGTTGAATGGTGTAAAAATCGCTTGAAAGTTCAAACAGGAAAGTGTTAAATACACATACAACAGACAAACATTGCTCGCATTGAAGACGCGAGTAAAAATTAGATCGCGTCACTATCGCGTGCTGTCAGAGAACACGCAGATGAAACATCATTCTCGGAAGTATTGATACTTTAGGATCGATCCGTCCATCCCGTCTTTCTTTAGACATATGTTTCATGTTTGTGTGATAAGTGTTCGCGGAGTTTCACTTGATTTTTCTGACGTGTATCAGACAGATTATCGCAAAGACAGATTCGGTTTACCCTGTTTATTTTCGTTATTTTACAAAAGCTCAAGGTTTTGTTGTATTGTAAGTGTACACAAATAAAAGTAGACCTTTTATAGTTTGTAATGATCTCTTCCATGTATCTGAATGGGCAAAAATGACGCAGTATTTTGTTTAAGTTTTTTCCGCTGTTTAGAACAATGCATCTGAAAGGACATTACAGCGCCATTGTTGACCCCCGTAATAATGCCAGAATTCAATAATGATTCCCGATTTATTTGAGTTGTATGCCATTTGTTGAGTTGAATAGTGTAAAATCGCTTGAATATTCAAACTGGGAAGCAGTAAAACACATCTCACTGACCTTATTTGTGCAGTAACTCTCATCGGGGCTCGTGCGTTAGACGCGACGATTATCGCTGTTTCACACAAACTGCTCGAAAACATTTATATGAGTTGTTTTACCATTTGTTGAGATGAATAGTATAAAATCGCGTGAATGTTCCAAATGTCAAGCATTAAACACACACAATTGACATACCTTTGTGCAAACGCAGGCAAAATTCTTCTGGCTGAGAAAGTCGGGAGCTCCACCCACTAGTAGCCAGAATTGCTCCATTAGAGAGATTTCTCCAGTAAAAGTGCATTTGGTAGACAGAGTTACACCAGCAGAGGGAGCCTCTTTGCTCAGCCATTGTAAATCAATGGGATTTTTTACATTTTTGATCGTCATTTATATAAAAAGCTTAAGTCGCATCAGGTAAAAAAAGACATAGCAGCAAACTTCAGAACAGTCCCCAGGTCTGTGGCAAGTTGGGTACTTATAGCATTAAAGCTCTTAGAGGTGAGGTTGTTGAAATTTTAGTAAGTAAATTAGTATTAATAATAATAATAATAATAAATGTATGTAACATAACAATATGTTGGCTTTCTCAAGCCAACATAGTTATGTCATCTTGAAGCATGTTAGGATTGAAAAACCATCAATCAAATTTACATTTGGTTTATTGACACTAATATATTGAGGCAATGTGGTCATTTACATAAACACGCGCCTTTCAGCCATTTTGTATTGTATTCATTTTTGCTAAGTAACAAATTGAAAGACATCAATTCTACACATGGGTACCAAATGTCAAGTCAATTGGATCTACGGTTCAAGAGAAGAAGACTTTTGTAGGTTTTGGCAAATTTTCACTGTACAGGACAATCCATTAGGGCAGAAGTTATGGGTCCTTGAGGCTTTTTTGTTCCCAATGAAAAATGAGGCAAGTATACCAAGTTTTAGAATATTTCGAAAATTGTGGTGAAAATGCCATCATTTTGAAAATGTGACATTTGGGCGTGGCCTGTAGCGAACCGCTAAGGGCGAATGTGGGCAATTCTTTGCACAGTACTTCAAAGGGATGTTATCTTGAAGAATGTTAGGTTTGAAAAACCCTGGGTCAAAATTACATTTGATATATTGACATATATATTGATTAAATGTGGACATTTACATAAACACCCCCCTTTCAGCCATTTTATATCGTATTCATTTTTGCTAAGTAACGTTTTCAAAGGCATCAATTCTACACATGCGTACCAAATTTCAAGTATATTGGAGCTACGGTTCAGGAGAAGAAGAGTTTTGTAGGTTTTGGCAAATTTTCACTGTACAGGAAAATCCATTAGGGCAGAAGTTATGGGTCCTTGAGGCTTTTTTGTTCCCCATGAGAAATGAGGCATGTACACCAGGTTTGAGAATAATTGGACAAATGGCTTGGAAATGCCATGACTTTGAAAACATTTTTTGGGGGCGTGGCCTGTAGCGCCACCTATGGGCGAATGTGGGCCATTCTTGGTTTGGGGGTACCCGTTGGCATGGAGTATCAATGTGCCAATTTAGAAAATTTTTGACCAGTGACTTTTTGAGATATTGGGGCTCAAGGAGAATAATAATAATAATAATAATAAATATAGCTGCAAGCAGCAATGCGATTCCTCCTCAAAATGGCAAATCATTTAAAATTGTTCAGTAGAGGGTTGGGGTTAAACTCTCCCAATGAAGAAATTCAAAAAACGTGTCTTTCTGTCTGAATCCTAAACTAAACATTTTCAGTGTACAGGAAAATCCATGATGCCGGGATCTTGTGGATCCTGGAGGCTTTTTTGTTTACAATGAGAAATGAGTTATGTACATTAAGTTTCAGAAGAACTGAAAAAATGGGGTGGAAATGCCATCACTTTCAATGTGGGACATTGGGGCATAGCCTGTAGCGCCCCCTAATGGTGAATACGGGCAATTCTTGGTTTGTGAGTTCCTGTTGGCCTGTAGTATCAATGTACCAAATTAGAACATTATTGACCAGAAAATGGGAATTTTGGACATGGCCTATATCGCCCCCTAAGGGTGAATGTCGGCCATTCTTGGTTTGTGGGTTCCCGTTGGCCTGTAGTATCAATGTACCAAATTTGAAAATGTTTGACCAAAAAATAGGACTTTAAGGCATAGCCTGTAGCGCCCCCTAATGATGAATATGGGCAATTCTTGGTTTGTGGGTTCCTGTTGGCGTGCAGTATCAATGTACCACATTAGAACATTTTTGACCAGAAAATGGGAATTTTTGACATGGCCTATAGCGCCCCCTAAGGGTGAATGTGGGCCAATCTTGGTTTGTGAGTTCCTGTTGGCCTGTAGTATCAATGTACCAAATTTGAAAGTTTTTGACAAAAAAAAATTGTAATTTGGGAATGGCCTTTAGCGCCCCCTAAGGGCGAATGTGTGACATTCTTGGTTTGTGGATTTCTGTTGGCCTGTAGTGTCAATATACCAAATTAGAACATTTTTGACCATAAAATGGGAATTTTGGGCATAGCCTGTAGCGCCCCCTAATGGCGAATATGGGCAATTCTTTGTTTGTGGGTTCCTGTTGGCCTGTAGTATCAATGTACCAAATTAGAACATTTTTGACCAGCAAATGGGAATTTAGGGCGTGGCCTGTAGCGCCCCCTAAGGGCGAATGTGGGCCATTCTTGGTTTGTGGATTCCTGTTGGTCTGTAGTATCAATATACAAAATTAGAACATTTTTGACCAGAAAATGGGAATTTTGGGCTTGGCCTGTAGCGCCCCCTAAGGGAGAATGTGGGATATTCTTTACGCAGTACTTCAGAGTGATGTCATCTTGAAGTATATATATATATATAGGTCTGTTTCAAACCCACACCTATAATATCACTTCTGAAGGCATGGATTAAACCACTGGAGTGGTATGGATTACTTTTATGCTGCATTTGTGATTTTTGTAGCTTCTGAGTTCTGATCACCATTCAAGTCATTGAAAGGTCCAACAGGGTTGAGATAATCTTCTAAAAAGCTTAATTTGTGTTCACCAGAAGAAAGGAAATAATACACATCTGGGATGGAATGAGGGTGAGTATACGATGAGAGAAATTTATTTTTGGGGTAAAAACCATTTGTAGGCTACTTTTTATTTACTTGGAAAATTGTTACTGTCTCTTTAAGAGGATTATAAACGCATTTCATTCAAGGCACAGTCTGTGCGGCTTGTTTCATTGAGTTTAATCTTTTGAGAACTGTGAAGTCTCATTATTTTCGTGCTGTTACATCTGTATTCATTTCAGAAATTAATTGATTGAGATTGTGAAACTACATACAACCGACAAACCTCCATGAAGATGCGAGTAAAAATGAGATCGCCTCGCGCTGTCAGACACAACGCTGATAATCATTCTCGGAAGTGTTGATACTAGATTTAGATTCGCGATTTCTTCATCAACTGTTTATGTTCACTTGAGACAAAACAGACAATATATCATGTATGGTTGTATGAAAGTGTCCGTTCAAACGCAAGAAGAAGCGAATGCGATCTCTCATCGGGGCTCGTGAGTTAGACGTGACGCTGCTCCCTGTTTCACACACATATTTATTTGAGTTGTTTTGCCATTTGTTGAGTTGAATGGTGTAAAATCGCTTGAAAGTTCAAACAGGAAAGTGTTAAAAACACATACAACAGACAAACATTGCTCGCATTGAAGACGCGAGTAAAAATTAGATCGCGTCACTATCGCGTGCTGTCAGAGAACACGCAGATGAAACATCATTCTCGGAAGTATTGATACTTTAGGATCGATCCGTCCATCCCTTCTTTCTTTAGACATATGTTTCATGTTTGTGTGATAAGTGTTCGCGGAGTTTCACTTGATTTTTCTGACGTGTATCAGACAGATTATCGCAAAGACAGATTCGATTTACCCTGTTTATTTTCGTTATTTTACAAAAGCTCAAGGTTTTGTTGTATTGTAAGTGTACACAAATAAAAGTAGATCTTTTATAGTTTGTAATGATCTCTTCCATGTATCTGAATGGGCAAAAATGACGCAGTATTTTGTTTAAGTTTTTTCCGCTGTTTAGAACAATGCATCTGAAAGGACATTACAGCGCCATTGTTGACCCCCGTAATAATGCCAGAATTCAATAATGATTCCCGATTTATTTGAGTTGTATGCCATTTGTTGAGTTGAATAGTGTAAAATCGCTTGAATATTCAAACTGGGAAGTAGTAAAACACATCTCACTGACCTTATTTGTGCAGTAACTCTCATCGGGGCTCGTGCGTTAGACGCGACGCATCTCGCGGTTTCACACAAAACTGCTCACAAACATTTATTTGAGTTGTTTTGCCATTTGTTGAGTTGAATAGTGTAAAATCGCTTGAATATTCAAACTGGGAAGCAGTAAAATACATCTCACTGACCTTGTGCAGTAACTCTCATCGGGGCTCGTGCGTTAGACGCGACGATTATCGCTGTTTCACACAAACTGCTCGAAAACATTTATATGAGTTGTTTTACCATTTGTTGAGATGAATAGTATAAAATCGCGTGAATGTTCCAAATGTCAAGCATTAAACACACACAATTGACATACCTTTGTGCAAACGCAGGCAAAATTCTTCTGGCTGAGAAAGTCGGGAGCTCCACCCACTAGTAGACAGAATTGCTCCATTAGAGAGATTTCTCCAGTAAAAGTGCATTTGGTAGACAGAGTTACACCAGCAGAGGGAGCCTCTTTGCTCAGCCAATGTAAGTGAATGGGATTTTACTTGTAGACCGTATTGATCCAGTAGAGGGGGCATTTTTGCTCAGCCATTGTAAATCAATGGGATTTTTTACATTTTTGATCGTCATTTATATAAAAAGCTTAAGTCGCATCAGGTAAAAAAAGACATAGCAGCAAACTTCAGAACAGTCCCCAGGTCTGTGGCAAGTTGGGTACTTATAGCATTAAAGCTCTTAGAGGTGAGGTTGTTGAAATTTTAGTAAGTAAAATAGTATTAATAATAATAATAATAATAAATGTATGTAACATAACAATATGTTGGCTTTCTCAAGCACACATAGTTATGTCATCTTGAAGCATGTTAGGTTTGAAAAACCATCAATCAAATTTACATTTGGTTTATTGACACTAATATATTGAGGCAATGTGGTCATTTACATAAACACGCACCTTTCAGCCATTTTGTATTGTATTCATTTTTGCTAAGTAACAAATTGAAAGACATCAATTCTACACATGGGTACCAAATGTCAAGTCAATTGGATCTACGGTTCAAGAGAAGAAGACTTTTGTAGGTTTTGGCAAATTTTCACTGTACAGGACAATCCATTAGGGCAGAAGTTATGGGTCCTTGAGGCTTTTTTGTTCCCAATGAGAAATGAGGCAAGTATGCCAAGTTTTAGAATATTTGGAAAATTGGGGTGAAAGTGCCATCATTTTGAAAATGTGACATTTGGGCGTGGCCTGTAGCGAACCGCTAAGGGCGAATGTCAGCAACTCTTTGCACAGTACTTCAAAGGGATGTTATCTTGAAGCATGTCAGGTTTAAAATCCCTCAGTCAAAATTACATTTGATTTATTGACTTATATATTGATTAAATGTGGACATTTACATAAACACGCCCCTTTCAGCCATTTTTAATCGTACCTTATGGGTCCTTGAGGCTTTTTTGTTCCCAATGAAAAATGAGGCAAGTATACCAAGTTTTAGAATATTTCGAAAATTGTGGTGAAAATGCCATCATTTTGAAAATGTGACATTTGGGCGTGGCCTGTAGCGAACCGCTAAGGGCGAATGTGGGCAATTCTTTGCACAGTACTTCAAAGGGATGTTATCTTGAAGAATGTTAGGTTTGAAAAACCCTGGGTCAAAATTACATTTGATATATTGACATATATATTGATTAAATGTGGACATTTACATAAACACGCCCCTTTCAGCCATTTTATATCGTATTCATTTTTGCTAAGTAACGTTTTCAAAGGCATCAATTCTACACATGCGTACCAAATTTCAAGTATATTGGAGCTACGGTTCAGGAGAAGAAGAGTTTTGTAGGTTTTGGCAAATTTTCACTGTACAGGACAATCCATTAGGGCAGAAGTTATGGGTCCTTGAGGCTTTTTTGTTCCCCATGAGAAATGAGGCATGTACACCAGGTTTGAGAATAATTGGACAAATGGCTTGGAAATGCCATGACTTTGAAAATATTTTTTTGGGGCGTGGCCTGTAGCGCCACCTATGGGCGAATGTGGGCCATTCTTGGTTTGGGGGTACCCGTTGGCATGGAGTATCAATGTGCCAATTTAGAAAATTTTTGACCAGTGACTTTTTGAGATATTGGGGCTCAAGGAGAATAATAATAATAATAATAATAATAATAAATATAGCTGCAAGCAGCAATGCGATTCCTCCTCAAAATGGCAAATCATTTAAAATTGTTCAGTAGAGGGTTGGGGTTAAACTCTCCCAATGAAGAAATTCAAAAAACGTGTCTTTCTGTCTGAATCCTAAACTAAACATTTTCAGTGTACAGGAAAATCCATGATGCCGGGATCTTATGGATCCTGGAGGCTTTTTTGTTTACAATGAGAAATGAGTTATGTACATTAAGTTTCAGAAGAACTGAAAAAATGGGGTGGAAATGCCATCACTTTCAATGTGGGACATTGGGGCATAGCCTGTAGCGCCCCCTAATGGTGAATACGGGCAATTCTTGGTTTGTGAGTTCCTGTTGGCCTGTAGTATCAATGTACCAAATTAGAACATTATTGACCAGAAAATGGGAATTTTGGACATGGCCTATATCGCCCCCTAAGGGTGAATGTCGGCCATTCTTGGTTTGTGGGTTCCCGTTGGCCTGTAGTATCAATGTACCAAATTTGAAAATGTTTGACCAAAAAATAGGACTTTAAGGCATAGCCTGTAGCGCCCCCTAATGATGAATATGGGCAATTCTTGGTTTGTGGGTTCCTGTTGGCGTGCAGTATCAATGTACCACATTAGAACATTTTTGACCAGAAAATGGGAATTTTTGACATGGCCTATAGCGCCCCCAAAGGGTGAATGTGGGCCAATCTTGGTTTGTGAGTTCCTGTTGGCCTGTAGTATCAATGTACCAAATTTGAAAGTTTTTGACAAAAAAAAATTGCAATTTGGGAATGGCCTTTAGCGCCCCCTAAGGGCGAATGTGAGACATTCTTGGTTTGTGGATTTCTGTTGGCCTGTAGTGTCAATATACCAAATTAGAACATTTTTGACCATAAAATGGGAATTTTGGGCATAGCCTGTAGCGCCCCCTAATGGCGAATATGGGCAATTCTTTGTTTGTGGGCTCCTGTTGGCCTGTAGTATCAATGTACCAAATTAGAACATTTTTGACCAGCAAATGGGAATTTAGGGCGTGGCCTGTAGCGCCCCCTAAGGGCGAATGTGGGCCATTCTTGGTTTGTGGATTCCTGTTGGTCTGTAGTATCAATATACAAAATTAGAACATTTTTGACCAGAAAATAGGAATTTTGGGCTTGGCCTGTAGCGCCCCCTAAGGGAGAATGTGGGATATTCTTTACGCAGTACTTCAGAGTGATGTCATCTTGAAGTATATATATATATATATATATATAGGTCTGTTTCTAACCCACACCTATAATATCACTTCTGAAGGCATGGATTAAACCACTGGAGTGGTATGGATTACTTTTATGCTGCATTTATGTGATTTTTGTAGCTTCTGAGTTCTGATCACCATTCAAGTCATTGAAAGGTCCAACAGGGTTGAGATAATCTTCTAAAAAGCTTAATTTGTGTTCACCAGAAGAAAGGAAATAATACACATCTGGGATGGAATGAGGGTGAGTATACGATGAGAGAAATTTATTTTTGGGGTAAAAACCATTTGTAGGCTACTTTTTATTTACTTGGAAAATTGTTACTGTCTCTTTAAGAGGATTTTAAACGCATTTCATTCAAGGCACAGTCTGTGCGGCTTGTTTCATTGAGTTTAATCTTTTGAGAACTGTGAAGTCTCATTATTTTCGTGCTGTTACATCTGTATTCATTTCAGAGATTAATTGATTGAGATTGTGAAACTACATACAACCGACAAACCTCCATGAAGATGCGAGTAAAAATGAGATGCCTCGCGCTGTCAGACACAACGCTGATAATCATTCTCGGAAGTGTTGATACTAGATTTAGATTCGCGATTTCTTCATCAACTGTTTATGTTCACTTGAGACAAAACAGACAATATATCATGTATGGTTGTATGAAAGTGTCCGTTCAAACGCAAGAAGAAGCGAATGCGATCTCTCATCGGGGCTCGTGAGTTAGACGTGACGCTGCTCCCTGTTTCACACAAATATTTATTTGAGTTGTTTTGCCATTTGTTGAGTTGAATGGTGTAAAATCGCTTGAAAGTTCAAACAGGAAAGTGTTAAAAACACATACAACAGACAAACATTGCTCGCATTGAAGACGCGAGTAAAAATGAGATCGCCTCACGCGTGCTGTCAGAGAACACGCAGATGAAACATCATTCTCGGAAGTATTGATACTTTAGGATCGATCCGTCCATCCCTTCTTTCTTTAGACATATGTTTCATGTTTGTGTGATAAGTGTTCGCGGAGTTTCACTTGATTTTTCTGACGTGTATCAGACAGATTATCGCAAAGACAGATTCGATTTACCCTGTTTATTTTCGTTATTTTACAAAAGCTCAAGGTTTTGTTGTATTGTAAGTGTACACAAATAAAAGTAGACCTTTTACAGTTTGTAATGATCTCTTCCATGTATCTGAATGGGCAAAAATGACGCAGTATTTTGTTTAAGTTTTTTCCGCTGTTTAGAACAATGCATCTGAAAGGACATTACAGCGCCATTGTTGACCCCCGTAATAATGCCAGAATTCAATAATGATTCCCGATTTATTTGAGTTGTATGCCATTTGTTGAGTTGAATAGTGTAAAATCGCTTGAATATTCAAACTGGGAAGTAGTAAAACACATCTCACTGACCTTATTTGTGCAGTAACTCTCATCGGGGCTCGTGCGTTAGACGCGACGCATCTCGCGGTTTCACACAAAACTGCTCACAAACATTTATTTGAGTTGTTTTGCCATTTGTTGAGTTGAATAGTGTAAAATCGCTTGAATATTCAAACTGGGAAGCAGTAAAATACATCTCACTGACCTTGTGCAGTAACTCTCATCGGGGCTCGTGCGTTAGACGCGACGATTATCGCTGTTTCACACAAACTGCTCGAAAACATTTATATGAGTTGTTTTACCATTTGTTGAGATGAATAGTATAAAATCGCGTGAATGTTCCAAATGTCAAGCATTAAACACACACAATTGACATACCTTTGTGCAAACGCAGGCAAAATTCTTCTGGCTGAGAAAGTCGGGAGCTCCACCCACTAGTAGCCAGAATTGCTCCATTAGAGAGATTTCTCCAGTAAAAGTGCATTTGGTAGACAGAGTTACACCAGCAGAGGGAGCCTCTTTGCTCAGCCAATGTAAGTGAATGGGATTTTACTTGTAGACCGTATTGATCCAGTAGAGGGGGCATTTTTGCTCAGCCATTGTAAATCAATGGGATTTTTTACATTTTTGATCGTCATTTATATAAAAAGCTTAAGTCGCATCAGGTAAAAAAAGACATAGCAGCAAACTTCAGAACAGTCCCCAGGTCTGTGGCAAGTTGGGTACTTATAGCATTAAAGCTCTTAGAGGTGAGGTTGTTGAAATTTTAGTAAGTAAAATAGTATTATTAATAATAATAATAATAAATGTATGTAACATAACAATATGTTGGCTTTCTCAAGCCAACATAGTTATGTCATCTTGAAGCATGTTAGGTTTGAAAAACCATCAATCAAATTTACATTTGGTTTATTGACACTAATATATTGAGGCAATGTGGTCATTTACATAAACACGCACCTTTCAGCCATTTTGTATTGTATTCATTTTTGCTAAGTAACAAATTGAAAGACATCAATTCTACACATGGGTACCAAATGTCAAGTCAATTGGATCTATGGTTCAAGAGAAGAAGACTTTTGTAGGTTTTGGCAAATTTTCACTGTACAGGACAATCCATTAGGGCAGAAGTTATGGGTCCTTGAGGCTTTTTTGTTCCAAATGAGAAATGAGGCAAGTATACCAAGTTTTAGAATATTTGGAAAATTGGGGTGAAAGTGCCATCATTTTGAAAATGTGACATTTGGGCGTGGCCTGTAGCGAACCGCTAAGGGCGAATGTGGGCAATTCTTTGCACAGTACTTCAAAGGGATGTTATCTTGAAGCATGTCAGGTTTAAAATCCCTCAGTCAAAATTACATTTGATTTATTGACTTATATATTGATTAAATGTGGACATTTACATAAACACGCCCCTTTCAGCCATTTTTAATCGTACCTTATGGGTCCTTGAGGCTTTTTTGTTCCCAATGAGAAATGAGGCAAGTATACCAAGTTTTAGAATATTTCGAAAATTGTGGTGAAAATGCCATCATTTTGAAAATGTGACATTTGGGCGTGGCCTGTAGCGAACCGCTAAGGGCGAATGTGGGCAATTCTTTGCACAGTACTTCAAAGGGATGTTATCTTGAAGAATGTTAGGTTTGAAAAACCCTGGGTCAAAATTACATTTGATATATTGACATATATATTGATTAAATGTGGACATTTACATAAACACGCCCCTTTCAGCCATTTTATATCGTATTCATTTTTGCTAAGTAACGTTTTCAAAGACATCAATTCTACACATGCGTACCAAATTTCAAGTATATTGGAGCTACGGTTCAGGAGAAGAAGAGTTTTGTAGGTTTTGGCAAATTTTCACTGTACAGGAAAATCCATTAGGGCAGAAGTTATGGGTCCTTGAGGCTTTTTTGTTCCCCATGAGAAATGAGGCATGTACACCAGGTTTGAGAATAATTGGACAAATGGCTTGGAAATGCCATGACTTTGAAAATATTTTTTTGGGGCGTGGCCTGTAGCGCCACCTATGGGCGAATGTGGGCCATTCTTGGTTTGGGGGTACCCGTTGGCATGGAGTATCAATGTGCCAATTTAGAAAATTTTTGACCAGTGACTTTTTGAGATATTGGGGCTCAAGGAGAATAATAATAATAATAATAATAATAATAATAATAATAATAATAAAACTGTCAATAACAATAGATTCCCTCCTATCGGAGGAATCTAATAATAAAACTGTCAATAACAATAGATTCCCTCCTATCGGAGGAATCTAATAATAATAAAACTGTCAATAACAATAGATTCCCTCCTATCGGAGGAATCTAATAATAATAATAATAATAATAATAATAATAATAATAAAACTGTCAATAACAATAGATTCCCTCCTATCGGAGGAATCTAATAATACTGTCAATTACAATAGATTCCCTCCTATCGGAGGAATCTAATAATACTGTCAATTACAATAGATTCCCTCCTATCGGAGGAATCTAATAATAATAATAAAACTTTCAATAACAATAGATTCCCTCTTACCGGAGGAATCTAATAATACTGTCAGTTACAATAGATTCCCTCCTATCGGAGGAATCTAATAATAATAATAATAATAATAATAATAATAATAATAAAACTGTCAATAACAATAGATTCCCTCCTATCGGAGGAATCTAATAATAATAATAATAATACTGTCAATTACAATAGATTCCCTCCTATCGGAGGAATCTAATAATAATAAAACTGTCAATAACAATAGATTCCCTCCTACCGGAGGAATCTAATAATAATAATAATAATAATAATAATAATAATAATAATAATGTCAGTTACAATATATTCCCTCCTATCGGAGGAATCTAATAATAATAATAATAATACTGTCAATTACAATAGATTCCCTCCTGTCGGAGGAATCTAATAATAATAATAATAAAACTGTCAATAACAATAGATTCCCTCCTACCGGAGGAATCTAATTACAATAGATTCCCTCCTATCGGAGGAATCTAAATATGCAGTCCAGCAGAAAAAGCATGAATAACGAATCATCTGCAAAACATGTTATCAACTTCTGACGATGAAGTATTATACATCATGAGGATCTCAGTTTTCCAATGGACCTTCATTGAAGGGATAGTTCACCTAAAAATGTCAATTGCCTCAACATTTACTCATCTTCATGCTATCCCAGATGTGTATGACTTTATTTCTGCAGAACACAAATCAAGATTTTTAGAAGAATATTTCAGCTTTCTAGGCCCATTCAATGCATGCGAATTGTGACAAGCACTTTGAAGCTCCAAAAAGCACATAAAGACTGCATAAAAGTAAGCAATTCAACTCCAGTGGTTTAATCCATGTCTTTTGAAGTGATCCAATCAGTTTTGTGTGAGAACGGACCAAAATACAAGTCCTTTTCCATATAAATCTTGACATCAGCAGTCTCCTTGGCGATCATGATTTCAAGCTTAATGCATGCGTGAAGTACTTGAAAATGTCATAGAGCTTAAAACATGATGGTCCCTAGAGAATACAATGGCAACGATGCACACAATCGAGCTTGCATAGTAAGATGCGCCTGCATCCAGGTAATAGCATAGAGTATGTTTGGGCCTTCAGTCTTCATAGTCTCTTCAGGAGCTGCTCTGAATGCGATCTCCTGTGCAGTTGTGACCACCAAGAGTTCATTTGAGTGCTCACATAATGCACTATTGCCCTGGAGAATGAGACACACAAACGTGGCTGTCATGGCATTTCAATATTCAATTAAAATTCCCTCATTTGGATAGAAAACGTCTAGGTTACTGTTATAAACTCCGTTCCCTGATGGGGGGAACGAGACGTTGTGTCGAAGAAGCGACACTAGGGGTCTCTCTTGAGAGCCTCTGAACTTTGAGAAAAGGCCAATGAGAAATTGGCAGACAGAATTTGCATGTCCCGCCCCCGGACATACGGATATAAAGGGAGGGAAATGCGTCTGTTCATTCAGGATTTGTCTGAGGAGCCGACAATGATGTTCGGCCGCAACAGTGGCTTGGTTCAGCGATGTGGCCGGGAGGACACAACATCTCGTTCCCTCCATCAGGGAACGGAGGTTACAACAGTAACCTAGATGTTCCCCATCTGTCGCTCACTTCAACGTTGTGTCGAAGAAGTGACACTAGGGGTCCAATTTTAATCACGCCATTCGCTGAACCGTGTACGTGCGCTGCTGACACAGGTGCGGGCAGGTAGTTTGCGTGCCAAAACGACAGGCTGTGCCAGACTGCATGTATCCTTCTCCAATCCCCCCAAAAATTGGCAAAACCTTCTGGTTCCTTACGCCCCGATATGGGGGGAACAAGGTGAAGTGCCAGCTGCGCCTTTTCTCTCTCTGTTTCTCGCATAGAGTTAAAGCAGCTGGGGCCATCTTAACGCTATCACACACATCGGTAAAGGCGTTCTTTCCCAGTTTCTATTCTTTCAGGATGGAAAGACCCTGCGGAGACCAAACCTGCCCAGACTGGGGGAGGCAAAGAGTGGAGAAATACATCACATGGGCTTTTAGGTCACATGTAGAGAATGGCGCGGTGGTAGATCCTACCTCATTGGGAGGGAGGAGTTGTTACAAACACGGCGACCGGGGGTCAGTGAGGACTGTAATGATTTTATTTTATTTTATTTTATAAAAACTGATAGCACATCAGATCATTAGAACAGTTACAAAGACACCAACACAACCTGGACAGATTTGTGCAAACTTGTCTGTTATCGCCTTGGTGGAGAAATGTGAACTGTTGTTTCTGTTTGTTATTTATTTATTTTTTCTTTAATAAAAAGCCGTTTTTAATCTACTGAAAACAGCACGCTTGTTTGAGTGGGTTAATTTCCATGAAACTGCAAGTGTTATTAGAGTTTTAAGTTTTGACACACCCACAACCTGTTCAACCTGTTTTACATGCTCAATGCAAAACTCTTGAACTAGCTTGCTTCTAAATTACACAAATTTCAAATTTCAAGTTTGGACACCTTCTCATCATTGTTACTATTTAACAAGATGTCTAGATTGAAATCTTGGCAATGAAATAGTGTTCAACAAGATGTTCCACACTGTTACATCCCTTCTAGGGGAAAGTACGCAACATAAATGAGACTCCACAGGCAGAATTAACCAAAACTCCCAAATTTATTGTATGAGACTTTGTAAGAGTGAAGCAATGACTTCCCAAATGAGTGTGGCCAAAATAACAAGCAAAAAGTAATTCTACCTCCCCAGTTGAAAAGTAACTTCACTAATCAAAAAATAACTAAATTAAATACATAATTCTTCCCTACCTCCCTAACTAATCCAGAACAAGAGAAAACTCAACACACAATAAAAGAAACAGGCCCCCATTCCTTATTTGTCACTCACTCAATGTTGTGTCGATGTAATGACACTAGGGGTCACTCTTGAGAGCCCGAGACCTCTGATCTTTGATAAAAGGCCAATGGGAATTGGCGAGTGGTATTTGCATGCCCCTCCCCCGGACATAAGGGTATAAAAGGAGGGGACGTGCACACCGCTCATTAGATTTTCTCCTCGGAGCCGAACGGTCGATGGTTCAAGCTGGGTCAATCGATTGTCATCCCTCACCTCTGCTGGATCATTATGGCGCATTACAGCAGCTTTCTCCCCTCTCTGCACAGGTGCACTGCAGAGATCACCCCTGGGCGCTTCAGCAGATCTTAAAGTATATTCTAAAAGAGTATTTTCCCTCACAAAAAGAGTGTATTCTAAAAGAGCGGCACACATCGGAATGTCTTTTTCAAGATGTGTCTTTTTAAAGATGCCTTTCCGATTGTGTGTTATTCCTGGTTGCAGTCGATACCTCTTGCCTTGTGATGGCCAAGATCGCTGTCTTTCGTGCCTGGGTGCCTGGGTGCCACCCACACCGAGACATCTTTCGTGGATGCGTCATGTCCTCATTGCGAGGCCATAACCATGGCAACGTTGCGGTCGTGGCTCGCTTTCATAAGAAAGCAAGCCACCCCAGCGGCTCCCTCCCTCGATCCTTCTACATATGGGTATGAGGCCAGCGCTGCGAGCACTGGGGCGATTTGGGGACCACAATAGGACTATATCCGCCGGTTAAATCCCAGCGGACCTCCTATTCCCCGCTCGTTTGCTCCGGTTAGGCATTCAGATGAGTGCACCGGCTCGTCCCAGGGTGAGTTCGATATCTTATTCTGTGCGTGTGAAGGCGATGCGCGCTCAAGCATCGGAGAGCGGGCTTGTCCTGTCTGACGCGGAAACCTCCGCTGGGCTTCCCACCTCGGGTGTGGTCGATCAGTCACAGACACTCACGTGATCCTGAGACCCTGACCAGGCTATGTGTCCAAGGTTCCCACGACCCCTTTCAGGGGTGAACAAGTGACCAAGTGATGCAAGCGCTGCCCCAAGAGGAGGCAGACCCAGCCTTAGCATTGCTGTATCTGGTGCGTGCTTTACGCATCTATTTGGATCGCACGCAGAGCTTTAGATTCTCTGAGCAGCTCTTTGTCTGCTTTGGTGGACAGCAGAAACGAAGCGCTGTCTCCAAACAGAGGATCGCCCACTGGATCATTGACGCCATAGTTGTTGCCTTCCAGGCTCAGAACGTACCACCCCCTGCAGGGCTACGAGCCCATTCCACCAAGAATCTCTAGCTGACATTTGCAGAGCAGCGGACTGGGCTACACCCAACACCTTTGCGAGATTTTACAATCTCCGGTTTGAGCCGGTCTCGTCCTGTGTCTTTGCAGGAACGAACGGGTAAGTCCGGGTCGACCGGCCAGGTATACCGCTTGTACCTAGCACCTTTCACCTCCCTTGAGCTGAAGATGTGCGTTGTTGATTCTCAGCAGTGTTCACAGATGTGTTCCCTTGTTAATTCCTCCTAGTCCTGCGGCAGATGAGTTCGTAGAGAAACTCACTGCCAGATCAGTGCTTGTGCTAACTACGCCCCGTACTGCCAGCATGCGCTTGTTCCCCATAGGCAACCCCTTGCAATGTATATTCCGCTGAAATACTTTTCCCGGTTGGCCAACTATGTCTTCCTAGGGCAGAGACCACTCTGACCCAGTCTCCATGCTCATAGAGCCTCCTCCCCCATTGGCCAGGACCTACCATGGGACTTCTCCACATGACATATTCCGGTAAGACCATGTGACGTATTTCCAGAAAAAGGCATATTACACAAAGAGCAACAACTCTGAGGAGTGTGTTGTTAGCACGTCGATGCCACCCATTGGTAAGAAGTTATTAAGACAATATACATTTAGCTGTTACCTAAATAAATTAAGAATAGATCCATCGAACTCCTGGAAAATGTCTTACAGGATATTTAAAAACATCTAGGTTACGTATGTAACCTCCGTTTCCTGATGGAGGGAACGAGACGTCGTGTCGAAGAAGCGACACTAGGGGTCTCTCTTCAGCGCTGAAAGATACCTCTGATCTATGAAAAAAGGCCAATGAGAGTTGGCGAACAGTATTTGCATACCCCGCCTCCGGATACGGATATAAAGGCGAGGGAAATACGCTCGTTCATTCAGGATTTTTCTGAGGAGCCAGGAGTGTTGTGGGCACCTCAGCGGCTAGGCTCAGCGACGTGGCCGGGAAGACATCCCTCCATCAGGGAACGGAGGTTACATACGTAACCTAGACGTTCCCTGTCTGTCGCTCACTTCGACATCGTGTCGAAGAAGCGACACTAGGGGTCCACATCAAAACTCGCCATGCGCTGAGCCGTGCACGTGTACTGCTTACACAGAAGCGGACAGGTATTTCTATGTGCACAAGCGACCAACTGTGTTCAGGCTGCACGTACTCTTCCCTGATGCCCCAAAAAAGTCGTCAGAATCCTTTTGGTTACCCTAAGGGGGAACAAGGTGACGCTCCCAACTAGAGAACGGGCCAAGCCTGGCTGGGCCTCTTTTCTCTCTATGTTTTCTTGGCATAGAGCAAGAGCAGCCGGGGCCCTTACCGCATCGAGGGAAGGGGGTCTTACCCGAATTCCTATTCTTTCAGGGGGAAAAGACCCTGCGGAGGCCACACCCACCCGGAAGGGGAGGTAGAGGTGGCAAAATACATCACATGGCCTCTTGGGTCACATTTGGGAAGAATGGCGCGGTGGTAGATCCAACCTCGAGAGGGGGGGGGTTGCTACAACACGGCGACCGGAGGGCAGCAGAGGACTGCCTAAGGGAGACGCGGGTCAGCTCGCAAGGTGACCGTACCGCGGAAGTACACACAGGAGGAGTCCCGTAGGAGGCCTGATCTGTGGAGCACCTATTCAAGTAGGGGTAGCCTGGGATACCCATAGTGGACTGGGCCAGCAAGTTCCTCCGCTGAACTGCTGTGCTGGTCCAGAGGGCTAGGGAGGAATCAACCAGGGACCTAGGTCCTCTGGGAGAGAAGCGCACTGTTCTGCCTCGGTAGAGGGAAACGGCGCTGGAACCAAGTGATTCACCCGGTCAGACCATCGACGTGTACCGAGTTCTATGGGCTCGGACCTGAGAAAACACGGGACGAGACTGACTCAACCCTGAGATTGTAATATCTCGTAAAGTTGTTAGGTGCTGCCCAGCCTAACAACTCCTGTAGCTCTGCAAATGTCTGCAGGGAGGTGCCCCTAGCCAGTGCCCATGAGGATGCCACGCTCCTAGTAGAGTGGGCTCGAGTGGGGGGGCACGGCCTGGGTGTGATAGGCCAACTGAATAGCGTCCACCACCCAGTGAGACAACCTCTGTTTGGAGACAGCGTTCCCTTTCTGCTGTCCTCCAAAGCAGACAAAGAGCTGCTCAGAGCGCCTGAAGCTCTGGGTGCGTTCCAGGTAGGCACGCAAGGCACGTACCGGACACAACAGTGAGAGGGCTGGGTCTGCCTCCTCCCGGGGCAGCGCTTGTAGGTTCACTACCTGATCTCTGAAGGGCGTGGTAGGAATCTTGGGCACATAGCCCGGTTGAGGTCTTAGGATCACATGAGTGTCTGCCAGACAGAACTCCAGGCAAGTGTCGTTAGTAGAGAACGCTTGCAGGTCCCCGACCCTCTTGATGGAAGCGAGCGCGATCAGCAGGGCCGTCTTTAGAGAGAGAGCCCTGAGTCCAGCTGATTCTAGCGGCTCAAAAGGGGATCTCTGAAGACCGGCGAGGACCACCAAGAGATCCCAGGAGGGGAACAGGTTTGGCCGGGAGGGATTTAGCCTCCGGGCCCCTCTTAGGATCCTGACGATTAAGTCGTGCTTACCCAGAGACTTGCCGTCTACTGGGTCGTGGTGGGCTGCGATAGCAGCAACATACACCTTCAAGGTGGATGGGGACAGCCTCCCCTCCAACCTCTCCTGTAGAAACAGGAGCACCGACCTAACTGCGCACCTCTGTGGGTCTTCTGCCCGGGAAGAACACCAATTGACGAACAGACGCCATTTCAGGGCGTAGAGTTGCCTGGGAGAAGGGGCTCTGGCCTGGTTGATCGTGGCTACGACCGTGGGTGGTAGGCCAGCTAGATCTTCCGCGTCCCGTCCAGGGGCCAGACGTGGAGGTTCCAGAGGTCTGGGTGCGGATGCCAGAGCGTGCCCCGTCCCTGAGAAAGGAGGTCTTTCCTCAGGGGAATTCGCCAGGGAGGGGCTGTCGCGAGGAGTTCGAGGTCCGAGAACCAGGCCCGGGTGGGCCAATAAGGGGCCACGAGAGTGACTTGCTCCTCGTCCTCCCTGACCTTGCACAGCACCTGTGCAAGAAGGCTCACTGGGGGGAATGCGTACTTGCGCAGCCCCACCGGCCAGCTGTGTGCCAGAGCATCTGCCCCAAGGGGAGCCTCTGAGCGGGCGTACCAGAGCGGGCAGTGGGAGGTCTCTCGGGAGGCAAACAGATCTACCTGGGCCTTGCCAAACCGTTCCCAAATCAGCTGAACCGAGTGGGGCTGAAGCCTCCACTCTCCGCCGGGCAAGCGTTGTCATGACAGCGCGTCCGCTGTCACATTGAGATTGCCGGGGATGTGAGTGGCACGCAGCGACTTGAGTTGGTGCTGGCTCCAAAGGAGGAGACGACGGGCGAGTTGTGACATGTGTCGGGAGCATACGCCGCCTTGGCGATTTATGTTCGCGACCGCAGTGGTGCTGTCCGACCTGACTAGGATATGTTTGTCCCGAATTAATGGGAGAAACTTCAGCAGGGCCAAAAGGACAGTCAACAACTCGAGGCAGTTGATGTGCCAACGCAGCTGGGCCCCTTTCCAACGGCCTGAGACTGCGTGCCCGTTGCAAATTACACTAATTACACATATCAAATGTAACCGAACTCTACTAATTTCTGAGGAAAAGTAATCTACAAACTCACTTACATCCAAACTGGAAGAGATGTCCATTTTCCATCCTGCTCATTATGAGACGTGTTACGTCTTCACCCATTCCTATAACAATAGATAAAAAGGTGTATGCGAATACAGTAGTTACATGTGATACATAATATATGTGAACAATCCAACAAATTATCGTTTGGCTGCGTGAAATCTCGACCATAATAATTACCCTCGCTAGTTTCGAGTCACAATTGCATTTAAGCGGAGTTAGAGTCCAATTAAAAATGAATCCATCAATATGTATAATTTTATTTAGATATAAGGATTTATTTGTATTAATAAAATAGTTACTTACATTTGTAAAAGTTACTGCCTCCGGCGTTTGTGTCCTCTATTTGCAAATTACTTTCTTTTTTTTCTTTTTTTTTTTGCACCAATGGCATTCCACAGGCGCATGTTCATTAATTGTTTATGGTTCATTGCACAAGCATAGAAAACATTGTTTATACCCTTTACAATAAAGATCTGAAAAGTTATTTGTATTTTTACAAAATTCTTTAAATTACAGAGTCCTGAAAAGGGAACGTTTTTTGTTTGCTGAGTGTATATATATATATATATATATATATATATATACTATAGTGTAAGGTAATGTGTGATGGTAAAATGTGTTAAACGTGAAATCCATTCTTCTGGACATTAAAAAAAAGTTATGTATATAAACATAAGATACACAAATGATCTACTGACATCAGTGTATTATTAACATCAACTTTGAACACTATATTTTATTAGTTTATCTTATGTAGACAAAATACATTCAAGTTTAAACTAAAAACTGAAGTCTAAGTTTTTAAATATCCTGTAAGAAATTTTCCAGGAGTTCAGTATTCTTAATTTATTTAGTTTACAGCTAAATGTATTTTGTCTTAATAACTTCTTACCGATTGGTGGCATCGACGAGCCAACAACACACGCCTCAAAGTTGTGTAAAATAACATTTTCAGTACATTTTTGCTTCAAGTTTGCCTTCGGACTCGGCTGGAGGACACCGACAAGAACCCAGCGAAAATGTGTGCTTGTGCACTTGGGTTGGTTTTTGTTGGCAGTTTACTTTTCTACAATTTGTTTTAATAATAAGATATATAGTAGCGTACTAATTTTCATTAATTGTATCTTTAATAACGCATAGAGTAAACCTATATTATCTTTTTATGAAAAATAAAATATAAACATGACAAATTGAAGTAATTTTGTAGTGTATTGAGTATAATGCTTAAGTACTGTTTGGCCACTCTAGGTTAACTCTGGGTTAGAATTGGGTTGGCCAGCAAGACATGTGTTCACATTCTGAGAGTGTTCAGTAAAAACAAAGAAGAATTGCCCATCATTGTCTTGACTCTATTATATTAATAGACAAACACAACAATTTCTCTATCATTAATGTAATACGCATATCAAATGAACAGTTGTGAAAAGATTAACTGTATTAAGATCATTGAATTATGATTAATTGTTGTATTAATGCAAAAAATATGCCTATTATAAAATTATATATATATATATATATATATATATATATATATATATATATATATATATATATATATATATATAAACTATATAAAGATTACAGAGATTATCAAATTCATGAAGCCACACTGGTGAAATGTTCATGACAAATGTCTGCGACAGCTCCCGAGTGTTCTCTGACGCATGGAATTTACGTCAGCATCTGAAATCGCTCACTCATATCATTCACTCACTGCTCAATAGTTCTATCTCACTATCGTTTGGAACATCCCAAAGATTTAACATTTCATGAGGAATAAGACAAGGATGTCCCACTTCCCCTTTTCTATTTATCTTAGCGGTAGAAATGCTTGCTATCTTGATAGATAAAAACAGCAACGTGACAAATTGAATGTATTTGGAAGACAAATTGGTATTAGTCAATTAGCTGATGATACAGTGATCTTTTTAAAGGACCAATATCAAATTGATAAAGCCATCCAATTTATTAATCTGTTCTCCAAAGCATCAGGCCTACACTTAAACTTAAATAAATGTGAATTATTTGCAATTCATGGCAGCGAACTAGACTCTTTATGTAATATACCGATAAAAACACCTGTAAAATACCTGGGGATAACTATTACTAGAGATAGCAATCAAAGCGTCCAAGAAAATTTTGTAAAAAATCTTTCAAAAGCTAAAAGTATTCTCAACAACTGGAAACAAAGAGATATCTCAATTTTTGGAAGAGTTTTGTTAACCAAAATGGAACTGCTCTCTATGTTTGTTTACCCTGCCTCCTCGCTAGCTATCCCACCTCACTTACTAAAAGAATGTAACATTGCAATATTTAACTTTATTTGGAAAAATAAGCATCACTATATTAACAAAAATTATTTAGTTCACAGTTACAAAGAAGGAGGATTAAATGTTATTGACTTAGAAATTATGAGTAGTGTTTTAAAAACTCAGTGGTTAAAATCTTTTCTTTGTAATACAAATGGCTTAAGGTTTACTGTTTCTTCTTCAATATTTGAGAAAGTAGGTGGTTTGGAATTTCTGATTAGATGTGATTTTGAGTTGCACAAATTACCTCTTAAATTGTCCGCCTTCCATCAACAAGTTCTCCTTTATTGGAAGCTAGCATTTTCCCACAATTTTAGTCCACACAAAACTTGTATCTGGAATAATCGCTTTATTTTACACCATAACAAATCTTTATTTTATGAAAACTGGATTCAATATAAAAAATTTTCCCTGTTGGACATGATGGACAACTATGGTAATGTTCTCAATTACAATGATTTTTGTTTGAAACATGGATTTGTATGTCACCCAAAAGAGTTTTACACAATTGTAAATGCCATACCAAAAAACATTATGTTACTGGTAAAGGGGATTCTTTCACACTGCTCTGTGACATTCTCTCTCCCATCTCTGTCTCTGGGTGCATTATCTATTAGAGATCATAAATGCAACAACAAATATATTAGAAGTGTTTTTATTGATAGACTTCATCCAAATAGAAATAAACGTTATTATATTTCAAAGATTTTAACCCAGAGGAGGTGAAGGAGTTGAGAATGAATTATCTTACCTTTCCAAGTCTCCCTAAAGTGAAAGAAATTCATTTTAAAATTATAAAAGGATCTCTCATTGGCATTCATATGTACCTTGTAATAAACTTTAAATTGTAAATCCTGTAGGTCAATTAAAATGTTAAAGGCAAAATCACCCCAAAATTCAAAGTGCATCCTAGCGCTTACATCATGTCCCATATTCATACGCCATTAAAAAGCTTTCCTTTAGAGGTTTGCTGACCTATTCAATGGATTATATGCAAGAGTGACCCTGACTGTTACTGTATACATTTTTGAATCATTTTACTGTCCAATTTGTTAATTAAAAATTAAAGGCAAATTCACCCATAAGCAGTGCACAGTTAATTTGAATATAACTTTTATCCTCTTTAACTTAATGCTGTTGAACTGAATACGAAGCAATAACCACAAAATAATTACCCCCAAATTAACATCAACACTGAAATAAGAGCGCGTTTTTATCTGTTTTATCAGACGCACATGTAAGTTGCATTCATTACTATAGCAACAATAAACTGTGGGCACGTTTTCTTAGAATCATCATTGTCTGGTAGAAAGAAAAAGAAAAAAAAAAGGATACATTTTATTACAATTAAATTAAGACCGGCATGTCGTGGTGGTACCATCTGATGGTAATGATGTAAAAAACAACAACAACAACAAAAAACCTTAGTTGCAAATGGACTGTTTGATCCATGAGAAAGTGAAGTTCGATTAAATAATATTCATTGTTAATTCTAACCTGATGACGTTTAAAAGAAAATATTGACCTGGCTAAACTCATTTCTGATGGAACGTGGCTGGGGCCCCGAACAAACCGAACGGAAGTGTCACAAACTGGTGTAATCCGAACGGCGTGGTGAAGGCTGTTTTCTCACGGGAAATTGTTGTCAAGGGGATCTGCCAATAACCCTTTGTTAAGTCCAGGGTCGAATAAAAGTGAGCAGTTCATCAACCCGAGGCATTGGGTATGCATCAAATTTTGACACCGCGTTGACTTTTCTATAGTCCACACAGAACCGCACAGACCCATCACTCTTGGGAACAAGAATGACCGGGCTGGACCAGTCGCTGTGGGACTCTTCTACTACTCCCATATCAAGCATTGCATCCAATTCATCCCGAACAATTTTCTTTTTATGCTCGGGGAGGCGATAAGGGCGGCTACGAACCACCACCCCCGGCTCGGTCTCGATGTGGTGTTCGATGACATTCGTACGACCCGGTAGAGGAGAAAACACGTCTGCAAACTCTTTTTGCAACCTGGCAACCTCTGATTGTTGGCATGGGGAGAGGTGGTCTCCACAAATGACCGGGGCATTGTGATCAGGCTTTGGATTTACCTCCGGTCCGAGCTCCGCCCTCTCTGGAACCACCGTGGCCAACGACACAGGGACCGCCTCCCTCCATAATTTGAGGAGATTGAGGTGGTATATTTGATGCGCGTCCCCCCTATCGGTTCGCTTAACCACATAATCGAGATCCCCCACTCGTCGTGTGACCTCAAAGGGCCCTTGCCACTTGGCGAGTAATTTGGGGCTCGATCTGGGAAGCAATACAAGAACTTTATCTCCCTGTGCAAATTCCCTTAGCTGTGTTCCCCTGTCGTACAGTCGGCATTGGCGTTCTTGGGCCGGAGCAAATTCTCCTGTGTTAGTTTCCCCAAAGTGTGGAGTTTTGCTCTGAGGTCAAGGACGTATGAATTTCGTTTTTGCTATTCGAAGATCCCTCCTCCCAGCCTTCTCGTATAACATCCAAGATACCGCATGGGCGTCGCCCATACAATAGCTCAAACGGAGAGAAGCCGGTTGAGGCTTGCGGGACCTCTCGTACTGCAAACAACAGGGGATCAAGCCATCTGTCCCAGTTTTTAGCATCCTCGTGAACAAACTTACGAATCATGTTCTTGAGGGTTCTGTTAAAACTTTCCACTAGGCCATCTGTCTGTGGATGGTACACGCTAGTGCGAATCGATTTAATGTCCAACAGATCATAAAGTTTGCGAAGTGTGCGTGACATAAATGTTGTGCTTTGGTCAGTGAGGATTTCTTTTGGAATCCTGGGAGATTATTTTGAAGAGTGCCCCAGCAACACTACGTGCTGAGAGGTTGCTTAGAGGCACTGCTTCCGGATATCGAGTTGCGTAATCCACTAGGACTAACACAAAAAGATGCCCCCGTGCTGTCTGTTCTAATGGCCCGACGAGGTCCATTCCAATTCTTTCGAAGGGAACCTCGATCAATGGAAGAGGGCGCAATGGCGCTTTTGGGGTGGCCGGTGGGTTTACAGCTGACATTCACGGCACGCCGCACACCACCTGCGGACATCACCGTTAATGCCCGGCCAATAAAAACTGGCTATTAGACGGATAAGTGTTTTTCTTTCTCCTAGATGACCCGCCATGGGATTATAATGAGCCGCCTGGAACAACATTTCCCGGCGGCTCCGTGGAATCAATAACTGCGTAACATTTTCTTTTGTTTGAGTGTCCTGCGTCACTCTGTACAACCGGTCATTTATAATCGCAAAATAGGGGTATGCGAGAGCGATGTCCGGCTGAAGACGCTGACCATCAATTGTCTTCACCTGGTCGAAGGCGTGCTTAAGGGTCTCATCCCGTGACTGCTCCAAAGGGAAATCCACGTCAGGGAATTCCCTGCGAAGGGGAGGGGTGAAAGGCCTGCCCCTTCCCTCGTCATCCCGATGCGGAACAGTCGAGGATGGCCCCGGCCCCCTCCTCCCCTGCCAAAGCATCGCACATCTCCCTATTTTAGTGCAGGACCCATCCTTACAAATTCCCCCTAATATATCCCTAAATGCAGGCCAATCGGTCCCCAAAATCAGAGGATGGGTGAGGCGGGAACTAACCGCTGCCTCCACTTTATGTTTTTTCCCCCGGAATTTAACTTGCAAGGTCACCATCGGATAGTTGTGAACATCCCCATGCACACACCTCACCCTTACCCGCTTAGTCGTGCCCAAAGCCCCGGGTTGAACCAAGCGTTGATGGATGGTGGTCTGATTACAACCGGTATCCAGCAAAGCTTGATGTGTACCCCCCTGGATTCTTACCGGAACCCGGTACGCTCCAGCCCGATCGGGGGCAGCATGTGGGAGATCGGAGACCCAAACCACCGTCCCCACCTTCATCAACGGACACCGATCACAGAAGTGGCTCGGATCCCCGGACCTCCGACAGGCCGGCCCAGGCACCACACCCATACCTGCTTCGACGGATGCCCCCACCTGAGAGGGAGAGCGGCTGTAGGTTGTGGGGGAGGGACAAGATGAGGCTGATGTCTGGGGTGTTGATCTCAGCCAGGCTCCTCGCCTGCGAGGGGCAGGAACGGGCCCTGGAGAGAAGACAGAGCGACAGGGTTGAGGGTGATGGGAGAGAGCAGAAGAAAACACAGGGGGAGGGGGAAGAGAGGGAGAGAGAGAGAGAGAGAGCTCATCCGCCCTTGGGATTGCCGCCATGTGGTCCTCTGCTAGCTGGACGGCTGCCTCCAGCAACGCCGGGCGGTGGCACTGGGCCCACTCCGCCGTTTTCCTGGGCAAGCGTTGGACAAAATGCTCCAGCACCACCTGATCGACGAGTCCCTCGACGTCGCGGTCCCCCACTAGCAGCCACCTACGGCAGGCATCACGGAGCCGCTGGGCAAAGGCGAACGGGCGGTCGGACTTTTCCAGCTTCATATCCCGGAATAGTTGGCAGTTTTCTTCGGGGCTCCAACCAACCCGCTGCAAAATGGCTTTCCTCAAATCAGCGTAGGCCAGGAGGTTTGTTGCCGGCAGTTGTTGAGCCGCGAGTTGGGATTCCCCGGACAGAAGAGGAACAAGGCGGGCTGCCCACTGACTCTGCAGCCAGGCCCAAATTTCAGCGGTTCGCTCGAACAAATCCAAGAATGCTTCTGCATCGTCAGCCGCCCCCATCTTTTGTAACGTGGGACGGGTGTCCGGGATTGCGGCTGTGGCTGGAGCGGCCTCCTGGCTGAGGAGGCTCCGGATGGCCTGTCGATCCTCTGCTTGGGCCCGCACGATCTCGCAGAACCGCCGATCTTGGTCCTGTCTGAGCTCAAGCAGGGACTGTTGGTGGTTTTGATGTAGGGTAGCGAGGGACTGGAGGACTTCGGCCAGCTGGGAGGACTCTACGGGACGACCTTTCTCCATGATTGGACATACAAGATCCAGTTTTCTTTTTCCCGGGTTTCGACACCAGTGTAAACAGTTCAGGTTCACAGTACAGGAAGGAGGACACGGGAACAGGGTTCGACACTCAGGTAAGGCTTATTTTAATTCCAGATTAATCAATACACGGGGGTAGAACATAGACGTGGACTTGTTAAACATAAACTCTTTCACAAAGAACAGATATGAAGTGTCTCTCTCTATATTGCCAATACTGGACTAGCGACACTCTCGAACTGGAGGCACTCCGGCTCTTTTACGCCACTCTCCCCGTACTCACTGAAATTAGAGACAGGTGTTAGACATAATTTAGCTCTGGTGCAAGCGCCCTTACCGCTTTCCCTCTCCAGACGGGCACTTGACCATGCCCCCGCTGCCACAACAACCTATAAAGGAAAGCTTTTTATGATGTGTTTGAACATGAGGATGTAATGCAAGTGCTAGGATTAATTTTTGGTGTGATTTTGCATTTCATTTTTTCAAACACTGTACAGTTAAATTACTTGAAAATGGAGACAATAACAGTCAGGGTCACTCTAATCAATAATCCTTTGAAAATGTGAGCAAACATATAAAGGAAAGCTTTTCATGAGTGTTTGAATGTGAGGAAATTATCCAAGTGCTAGGATGCACTTTGAATTTTGGGGTGATTTTGCCTTTAACATTTTAATTGACCTACAGGATTTACAATTTAAAGTTTATTACAAGGTACATATGAATGCCAATGAGAGATCCTTGGCAGAAAATTCAAATTAATTATATGTATTATGTAAATGCAATATTAGTTAATTCAGTAAACTTTGGTTATAAATTATTTACATATTAATAAACACCAGCACGTCACAAACACTAAATAAACCAGTTTTCATCAATATAGTAAGACTCGCTATCTTCTGCACTCAACAGGAGTCAGAAAGCAAGTTGACATATACAAAATGCAAAATAAGGTTTGTATGATATTTTGACAAGATATTATGGAAATGACAGCTTAGTTTGTTAAATTACTTAATTTATAGCTGCAATAAAAATGACTTGGTGACAGCGTATTTGTTGTTTGACACCAGAGGATCCTCTCACAATTGTCAATTGTTAACACTAATAATTCCTTACAAATATGTACATTATCCAAAGCTGCTAGCTAACATTAGCGAGTATGGCTAATAAATCCACTGCTTTAACTGATATCTAACATCTTTATCTGAAGCAATCACTGTTAATACATATTTAATGCTAATTAAATAAAAGGAAATAATCAACTTACCTGAGATCCACCCGCATGCCTCTGCTCAGCCATGATGATTGATCCGTATCTCAAGCTAATGACGTAACTTCCAGGGAGGCATCCCTGAGCCCGTTGTACACGCCCCAATCCCCTGACTCCACCGCCACGTCAAAACAGTGCCATAAAGTGAAACGCACAGAAAAGTGAAGCGCAGAGGCAAAACGGTATCATGAGCTCACACTTGATGGAAATACAGATTAAAAGGAGCATTGCAAAATAATTAGTAGCCATTGCAAAGAAAAATATGTGTGGCAAAATCAATGCTGCCTAAAAATCTGTTACAGAGATAAAAAAGGATAAAAGTTCTTAAGTTTCTTTTACAACATTCATTGATTTTTGCAATTAATTATATATTGGTTTTTGCTATATTTAGCAAAATATGCTAAAAAGCAATTCTTTATTTTTGTTTGCAAAACGTTCTTTTTTTTCCACAATACTTTATTTTACTTTTGTGATACTTCATTTTTGTTTGAAAAAAATTTTTTTTTTTTGGCTCAATACTTTTTTCTTTTGCAATACTTTATATTTTTGCAAATATATGTGGCATGGAATTGATTCCATACATCATCTTCTTCTTCTTGTTTTACAAAGGCTCACAGACATATAAGTGCATTACCACCACCTATAACCCAAAGGGACCATTGACACTCTACTTACAATCTTCTAATTTACCTTACTCCACCAACCTACATAGAATCACCCTTATTTCTTAAACCCCCATGGAGGGGTAAAATAAATGGAAATAAATAAATTACTTAATAAAAAATAAAAAAAATAATAATTTTACTTCTATACAGTTGTGCAATCCATTTCTTCCCAGATATTGTTCAACTGTTTCATTAAACACCACGTACCTCACGTAGACCCGTTGGATGTTTGCCTACTAAGTGCATTGTGCTGTTCAACCTTGTGTGCCCCAATCTTAATCTTGAAATTATATTCTCCTCAAATCTGCTCTCATCTGAAACTCTTCCTGTATCCACTTCTGACTGTATAAGATAAAATTGTCTACCTTTTTTTGTCAGTGTCCCAATACTTTTGCCATCATTTCATAATATACTTTTTGATTATTGACTTTATTTCTGACCTACTAAAAGGAATCTGGATATCAACTATCTCTCTCTCTATGGCCTTTTTTGATAAAACATCAGCCTCTTCATTACCTCTCACCCCAATACGAGGCGGTACCCACAAATCTGTACCTTTATACTATTTTGCTGAAGAGAATATAATTCTTGAAAAATCTCTATCTCATATCTCATTTCTGACTTCTGTTCATTCAGACTTATTAGAGCTGAACTAGAATCTGAGCATATTATTGCTTTAGATACTTTAACTTCATTAATCCACTTTATTGCTATAATTATTGCAAACATTATTGCAAACTCTCCAGTATACACTGATATCCTGTTATTTTTATACACTTTTAACTTTGGAATTATGAATGCAGCACCCACATGACCTGTTTTGGGGTCTTTCGAAGCATCTGTATAAATGTGTATATAATCCCCATATCTTGACCCCCATATAATCCCTTACATCATATACCTCAGCATCATATGGACCTTCCTCTTGCCTTCTTTCTAATAATTTTAGATCAACTTCTAGTTGGGGCATAACCCAAAATGGCACTGGAGATAAAGGAATTATTGGAGCATATCTGAATTCTTCCAGTCTCATACCTTTTGCTAATTTCCTCACACTCCATCCCAAACTATTACACTCTTTCTTCTCATATTCCCAACTAGGCATCAGTACCTTTTTTGTAGGGCGATTCCCACTCTGACCTCTTAGATTTACCCAATAAGAAGCCATTAATTGTTGTCTTCTTTATGCAGAGGCATTTCACCCATCTCTACTTGAAGAGCTGAGACTGGAGAAGTCAAATATGCTCCATAACAAATTCTTAGGGCTTGAGACTGAATTCAATCCAATTTAATTAAATTAGATTTATTCACAGAGCCATACACTATGCAACCATAATCCAATATAGATCTTATTGTGACGTGTGGAATGCTGTCTCTAATTGGGAGAAATGAGCGAATGTAGGATTGGCTATGAGAGCGCAGCAGACTTGATTGATTCCACCTGTGTGTCGTTGTGGAAAAGAAGTGTTTAAGAAGGAACGCGGGTAAAGGAGAGGACAGAGGGAGCTGGTGACTGAAGTGGGGAATGTTACATGAGTGCTCTCGGGGGCAATAAGCCCTCCGGAGACGAAGAAAGTTAGTTAGGCGTGGGATGTGCGTGAGGAAGCTGAGATAGGGTCATCGTTATTTTAGTGTCACCGGAATCTCCCAAAAAAAGGGAAACATCACGACTTGCGTCATTACATTACCTGCTGTGATCTGACTTTTTGTGTATGACAGTGGCCTTCATTGGTAGCAGACACAGCCAAAGGACACGGACTGAATATTATCCAGGTGTGACTTCGTGACCGCTGGGAATCACCCTCCTCTGCACTTCATAACCCAGGGAGGGGTCTTGTCGATCCGGGACAAGGGAAGTGTTTTAAATTATTCTATGTAATGTTGTATGGATGTATTGTCTGTCTCTGTTCCCAGTGCGGCAGCTGTATTAGGAAAGGGAGCAGGGGAGAGGGGGGTTGTGTCTTATGGGTGTGCAGTGATTACTGGGTAAACTGTGAATGAATTGAGTGGGACTAGAGTTCACTGGTGTGTTTTGATAACGTGTGCTATGCATCGCAGACTTTCTGCTGCTACCATCCCAGTATTTGTATTACAGCCTGGGTCTATTAATCTAATTATGTTTAATAAAGTAAAATGTTTTTTGAAATATTCTGGGTGGTTGTTGATTTTTACCTTCTGGCATTTGCAAGTAATTAAATAAAATATCCATTGCACTGGTGGCAGCGGTGGGATGAATGTTAATTTAAGATAGATTCATAGATATTAAAACTTGCAAAATGTCAGAACCACAGCCTGAAACCCAGAGGGGGCCGAATCTTGATATGGGGCATGTATCAAGGGAAATAGCCATTAGTGGACCGTTAAATGCTACACCCCGTCCGGTATTTATGCCTGAAACATTTACGGGTACTGGCCGTGAGTGGTCTGACTGGTCAGAACAGTTTGAAATGGCAGCAGAAATAAATGGTTGGGATGAGGGTCTAAAATTGAAGTTCATGTCGTTGTTATTTTCTGGCCGTGCACGTGATATTTATTGTGGTTTGCCTGAGGAAGCTAGACAGAATTTTGGTCAATTAAAAATGGCAATGGGCAAATGTCTGGAGCCATGTGAAAGTACTGATTGGAATCGTGTCAGCTTCACGTCACGTAAGAGGCAACCCAATGAATCTGTGCGCGAATTTGGTAACGCATTAAGGCGCTTAATAGTGCGAGCTTATCCATCTGTTGATAATGCAACAAGAGATTTACTTGCCCGAGACCATTTTGTTGCACACATAGGTTGTGCTGATACACGCATTCATCTTCGTAGTGCCAAACCAGCAACGTTAGAGGGTGCAATAAATCTGGCATCAGAACTTGAATTAATTAGGGACTTGGAGCGTAATAATACCAATTCTAGCGCAAGAGTGTGCGGTGTTGTTAGTGAAAATGCGACGTCATCTAGTGATGGTCAAATACAAGCGTTGTTAGTAGTTGTGGAAGGGCTTCGCCAAGAAGTCAAGACCCTGCAAGTCACTGTAAAATTTTTTTACAGGAACTGACATTAAGTGCGTTGCCCCCCTCAGGACAGAAGGTGTATCAACCCTCCAATCGATGAGAGATAAGGCCGCATCGACAGGAGAGGAATCAAGAGCGAGTGGAGGCATGTTGGGAGTGCAGCTGTACTCGTCATTTTAAGAAATATTGCCCATATGTTCCGGGAAACGTGAAAGGGCGGGCACGGTAGGCCAGGTGTCCGCCCCTCTTCCAGTTGATTCAACGTTTAGATTGGCCTGCCCCCTTCAGGATGGTGGTACTGGGGGTATATATGTTTGGTAAAGTGGGAGGGGTGGAAACGCATTTATTAGTAGACACAGGAGCACAGGTATCCGTTGTTCCTAAACAGTTTTGGTTAAAAGCTACCGACGGGGGGTGTGATTTATTAAGTTATCATGGCGACGTCTCCGTGGCTAATGGAGGGAAAATGGAGGTAATTGGCCAGTGGAGGACCACATGCCAATTTGACTCTTTGGCATTGGTCACTGATTTCTTGGTGGCAGATATTAATCCAAAAGAGGTCTTATTGGGTAGTGACTTTTTGTTTAAGTTTGGGGCAAATATAGATCTACATGAACGGTGTTGTTATTTGATGGGAAATTTTTTTTCAATACAATTACATCAATGCCTGTTGTGGTGCGGGGACACACTCTAATACCACCTCGTAGTGAAGTGATCATTTTGGGGTCTGTCGAGGGAGCTCCAAATGGGAAGATAATCGGTATGTTGGAACCATGTTCATCCCTGCCATATCACTGTGATGTGTTAGTTGCACGTGTTGTGTGTTCTGTAACAGCAGGCGTCATGCCGGTTCGTGTTATTAATGTGACTGAAGATTCCCATACTTTATGGGATGGGATGAAAATTGGAGTGGTAGCCACAGATATAGAGATTGGGGAAGGGGCAGAAGATCGGGGGCTTTCGGATGGTCCTAAAGCGCTATGGTCGGCTGATGCTCTGTTCTCTCATTTTGGGTTGGACATGAGGGGTTTGTCGACAGCACAATGTGGTGCAATTCATGAGGTTTTGGGGCGTTATATCTCAATTTTTAGTACAGGTGACACTGATTTGGGTAGAATGCAATTATTGAGTCATCAGATTGATACAGGCACTGCTAAACCTATTAGGATGGCACCCCGCCTTGCACCCTTGCATTTGCAACAGGAAGTAACAGACCATATAAAACAAATGTTGGATAATAATATCATACAACCTTCATGTAGCCCTTGGGCGGCCCCAGTGGTACCGGTTAGAAAAAAAGATGGTAGCTTACGTTTTTGTATTGACTATAGAAAGTTGAATGAGGTGACACAAAAAGATGCGTATCCATTACCAAGAACAGATGATGCCCTGGATAGTTTGGCAAATGCTTGTTGGTTCTCGACACTCGATCTTGCCAGTGGTTACTGGCAGGTTGAGGTACACCCAAGAGATAAACCTAAGACTGCGTTTGTTACTCGACAGGGCCTTTTTGAGTTTAATGTGTTAAGCTATGGGTTGTGTAACTCTCCTTCAACTTTCCAGAGATTGATGGATTTAGTTTTGGCCGACCTTCAGTGGACTACTTGTTTAGTTTACCTTGATGATATAATCATATTTGGGAAGACATTTGAAGAACATTTGGTTCGGTTGGAGCAAGTCTTTTGGAAGTTGAATGAGGCAAATTTGAAGGTTAAACCTTCTAAATGCAATCTGTTTTCCAAGCAGGTATACTATTTGGGACATGTAATTTCAGCCGATGGGGTTAAAGCTGACCCCTCTAAAGTAGAGTCGGTGAGGGGGTGGCCCGTCCCGAGAAGCCAAACAGAGGTGCGTGGTTTCTTGGGATTGGCTTCCTATTACCGCCGTTTTATAAATGGTTTTGCTGAAATTACACGGCCCTTACATCAACTTACAGAAAAGGGCAAGACATTTTTTTGGGGGGATGATTGTCAACAGGCATTTGTAACTCTTAAGACATGTCTTATTTCTGAACCTATTTTGGCATACCCAGATCCCCATAAGACATTTATATTAGATACGGATGCATCTGATTTTGGAATTGGTGCTGTGCTTTCTCAGGTGGAAGATGGAGTGGAACGTGTGGTGGCTTATGCCAGTCGGGCCCTCACAAAGCAGGAGCGTAAATATGCAGTCACCAAAAAGGAGTTGTTGAGTATGGTTATGTTTACTAAGCACTTTAAGCACTATCTTCTTGGGAAAGAATTTGTGCTGAGAACGGTCCACAATTCCTTACGGTGGCTGCATAATTTTCAGGGTGTTGAAGGGCAACTAGCTCGCTGGCTGAAACAGTTAGCCAGGTTTCAATATAAGATCATCCATAGGCCGGGTAAGCAACATGCAAATGCTGATGCATTATCTAGACTCCCCACCTGGGCTGTGGGTTTGGATGAAATGTCGGATCAGATCAGGGACAATCGGAGTGGAGACAATCATTATGTGGGATTATTGCAGGCAAGTAAATCAAGCTCTGCGTTGCAGCCAAAAGAAGATTTTGAGGATGATTTGGTTAGGCTTCAGCATGAAGATAGCGAGCTTCAACAACTCATTGAATTGTTAAATAATCCCCAAGATAAGTCAAAAAAGGTAGAGAGTAATCCTGAACTATGGAAACTTTTGGTAGTTTGGGATCAGTTGCAGATATGTGACCATTTACTGGTAAGGCTTCCTCCTTCTAATTCGGATGCTGCTGATAAAATGCAGGTGGTTCTTCCTAAATGCATGGTTCCTCAGGTTTTGAAGATGTTGCATAATGCTGTTACAGGGGGACATCTGGGAGTGCATAAATTGCAAGGCAAAGTTAAGGATCGTTTTTATTGGCCAGGGTGGTTTGCTGATGTAAGGCAGTGGTGTAGAGAATGTGAGGACTGTGCATCACGCAAGTTGACAGGTTATAACCCCCGGGCCCCCCTCTGCCCTTCTGTGGTTTCACGCCCTTATGAGCGTGTTGCTTTGGACATACTTGGTCCACTCCCAGAGACCTTTAATAAAAATCGGTATATTTTGGTGGTGGGCGACTATTTCTCTAAATGGACTGAAGCATTTGCTTTGCCAAATCAAGAAGCAAAATCAGTTGCCAAAGTCCTGGTTGAGGAATGGGTTTGCCGTTATGGGGTTCCGCGGAGCCTTCACTCTGATCAGGGCCGTAATTTTGAGTCCATACTTTTTCAGGAGCTTTGTAAGTTGTTGGAGATAAACAAAACTCGGACTGCCCCATATAACCCCCAATCAGATGGTCTTATTGAACGGTTCAATAGGACGTTACTTTCCATGCTGTCACTTTACGTGGATAAAAATCAACAAAACTGGGATTCTTTATTGTCTTATGTGATGATGGCCTACCGTAGTAGTGTTCATGCTTCAACCGGTTTTACCCCTTATAGAGTGTTGTTTGGGAGGGAAATGGTACTGCCTGTGGATGTTATGTTGAATGTGAACTTGGAAGAGACATTTCACTCTCCAAGTGAATACGTGGAGCGCACAGGTGAGACCTTATCTACTGTGGTAGACGCGGTAAGGCAACATCAGTCACATGCATCTAAGCACCAGAAGAAGTGCTTTGATTTTCGAGCTCAGGTACAGTACTATTCAGTGGGCGAACTGGTGTGGCTTAGAAACAAGGCTCGGAAAAAAGGAGTTTGTTTTAAGTTGCAGAGAAATTACAAGGGGCCTTATAAGATTTTGGAACTATTTTCTGATGTGTTGTATCGACTGGGACCAGTAAGGGGTGGGACTACTGTGGTGGTTCATTGTAATCGTTTAAAACCATATGTTTCTCATTTTGTTTCAGAGAGACTTGAGGGAAATAAAGAGCATGAACAACCACCATTACTGGAACAGTCGGATCCTCCATCTCAGCCAATGGTCCAGACTGAACGGGATGAATTCGGCCAGTTGGAGGAACAACCCACCAAGGAAATGGATCCCAATTGTGTTTTAAGTCCATTAGCACCTTCAGAGCAGCAGCCAGTGGGACACAATGATTGTGCTGAGCCCTCAGGAACACAGGATGGTATGGAGGGTGCCGTAGAGAGGGTAATGTCCTCTGGTACGAAGTCTGCACGACTGAAAAGGTTGCCAGTATGGGCCAAGGATTATCGACTGGATTGGGGACAAGTCCTTTTTAGTGGAGGAAGTGGTGTGACGTGTGGAATGCTGTCTCTAATTGGGAGAAATGAGCGAATGTAGGATTGGCTATGAGAGCGCAGCGGACTTGATTGATTCCACCTGTGTGTCGTTGTGGAAAAGAAGTGTTTAAGAAGGAACGCGGGTAAAGGAGAGGACAGAGGGAGCTGGTGACTGAAGTGGGGAATGTTACATGAGTGCTCTCGGGGGCAATAAGCCCTCCGGAGACGAAGAAAGTTAGTTAGGCGTGGGATGTGCGTGAGGAAGCTGAGTTAGGGTCATCGTTATTTTAGTGTCACCAGAATCTCCCAAAAAAAGGGAAACATCACGACTTGCATCATCACATTACCTGCTGTGATCGGACTTTTTGTGTATGACAGTGGCCTTCATTGGTAGCAGACACAGCCAAAGGACACAGACTGAATATTATCCAGGTGTGACTTCGTGACCGCTGGGAATCACCCTCCTCTGCACTTCATAACCCAGGGAGGGGTCTTGTCGATCCGGGACAAGGGAAGTGTTTTAAATTATTCTATGTAATGTTGTATGGATGTATTGTCTGTCTCTGTTCCCAGTGCGGCAGCTGTATTAGGAAAGGGAGCAGGGGAGAGGGGGGTTGCGTCTTATGGGTGTGCAGTGATTACTGGGTAAACTGTGAATGAATTGAGTGGGACTAGAGTTCACTGGTGTGTTTTGATAACGTGTGCTGTGCATCGCAGACTTTCTGCTGCTACCATCCCAGTATTTGTATTGCAGCCTGAGTCTATTAATCTAATTATGTTTAATAAAATAAAATGTCTTTTGAAATAGTCTGGGTGGTTGTTGATTTTTACCTTCTGGCATTTGCAAGTAATTAAATAAAATATCCATTACATTATCATAGATGTATATATAGTTTTTAAAGCCAACCTATCTGCACCCCATTCCTGTCCTGAAATACATCTCATTACATTCACTACTTGCTTACATCTTCCCACCATCTTTCCTATATGTTCTCCCCAGGTTAATCTACTTTCAAACCATACTCCTAGAAATCTTACTATATTAACATGTTCCAGTTCTTGTTTATATCATTTTATTTTAACATACACCTTCCTCTTCATATTTGTAAGAATTATTATTTTGTCTTTTCCACTGAAAACTTAAATCCATTATCCCCTGAACACTTGTCTACTTCATTTAACGCACATTGCATTTTCTTTATATTATATTCTATATTCTTTCCTTTAAACTAGAGTGCCCCATCATCAGCAAACAATGATTTCCCCATACCTGTATGTATTCTTGAGAAAACATCATTAATCATGATGATAAATAAAAGTGGACTTATTACACTGCCCTGAGGTGTTCCATTATCAATCATACCACTAGAGGATATAAACTTTAATTCTTCTCCCGATTAAAAACTCTTTAACCCAATTATATATATTCTTCCTTTTAAAACAGTGATGACACTTTCCATATTTATAAATGCCTTCCTTATATCAGCTTCTAAAGATATTATTGGATCCAAAGTCCCTCTTCCACACCTAAATCCACTTTGATAAGGAGAAAAACAGCTCCCTTTTTCCAAATGATAAGTCAATATATCAATTATCATTCTCTCCATTACCTTGCATAAATGAGAGGTAAGAGCTATTGGACGATAACTTTCACTGGCTTTTAAATGGGTATTATTAATGCTTCCTTCTAACTTTGAGGAAGTATACCTTCTTTCCATATTCTATTATAAAATGCTAAAATCACCTTTATAGAAACTTCACTTAAATACTTCATCATATAATAACTAACGCTGTCCAAACCTGGAGTAGATCATTTCATTCTTCTCACTGCCCTCTTTAATTCACTCATAGAGAATGGGGCATCCAACAGATGATTGGGGCAGGGCCAGTGGTGGCTCAGCAGTTAAGGCTCTGGGTTTACTGACCGAAAGGTTGGGAGTTCAAGCCCCATCACTGCCAAGATACCACTGTTGGGACCTTGAGCAGGGACCTTGAGCAAGGCCCTTGACCCTATCTGTTCCAGGGGTGCTGTTTCATGGCTGACCGTGTGCTCTGACCCCAATTTAGTTGGGACATGCGAAAACAACTGCATTTCATTGGCTCTGTACCAGTACTATGCACAATAAAGTTGAATCTTAATGATTAACAGTCTCTTTTTTTCCCCCCATTACATCTGGATACTCTTTCAACACATCCTCTCTTATTTTCTTACTCTGCTCAGTCAAATTTTCTGAACTATTTACTTTAGAAACATTTCTCCTTTCTCTCCATCCTCAACAGTTATTTCTCCTTTCGTGCTTAAAATTGGATATCCATTATTCTTTTGAATTCGCTTCATTTTCTTAATCATGTCCCACACCTCCTCTACTGATGTATTTTTACTTATTTCACTACAGTATGACATCCAATACACCTTCTTGGCTTTCCTAACTGTTCTTCTTACAACTGCTTGTGCTTGTTTATATTCTATCAAATTTGGAAAATTATGTAATTTCCTGACTCTCCCAAATGCGTTCCTATTTATTCTTATGGCACATGCACACTCTTCATACCACCAGGGAACTATCTTAATATTTCTACCCCCTTTACTTTTTGGTATATATTTATTTGCTGCTATTTGAATTTCTTGTACTATTTCTCTACTGATCAACTCTACCGATCTATCTGTTTCTATATAATGTTCTTTAATCCCTCCTCACTCAAACTCAGAAATTCTTCCCTACTCACTTTATCATAACTTCTTTTACCCATATTTCCCTGATTCACATCACTTCCTCCTGTATTTACTTGCACTGATGTTAATATAGGATAGTGATCATTTCCTATAGTATCGTGTTACATTATTTCCCATTCAGTACTCCCTGCAATTGAATCAGATATCAATGTTAAATCTGAAACAGATTCTTTCCCTGCATCCACATTTACCCTTGTGTAACCTCCATCATTCAAACACACCAAATTCTTAATTTCCATCAGATCTTCCACCACCCAACCATAACCATCTGTCACTAAACCTCCCCATAAGGTGCATTGATGTCCCCGCACCAAATAACCCTATCTCCATTTTGGCCCTATATTTGTTCTAATTCATTCAACATTAATTACTTACAAGGATTATAAAAGTGTATTATTACATAGTGTTATCTGTTCACCCACACCTCCACTACCACATATTCTATTGTTATACCTTTACCTAATGTTCTATAATGTAGACCTTCCTTGATCTGAATAATACACCCTCCCCCATTACCCTTCCAACAATCTTGTCTCTCACTCACATAACCTTTTATAATAAAATATAATTTGGGTTTAAGCCACGTCTCTTGTATACATATCAGATCAGGCTTCATTTCCATCTCATTAATAATACTTTTATATTCCAATCCATTAGCCATAAGACTTCTTGCATTCCATTGTTATATTAAAATCATCACTACTAATTACAGTAGCTCTTCTGTGAGATTGAACCAGACGGACTAGCCTTCGCTCCCCACGCACAAAGAACAATATGATTTTTGGTGCAGTAGTGCACGTATGAGCTTTTGCTATTGTTTTTTTTTTTTTTTTTTTTTTGCTCATCTATGAGCCTATGACCCTGTCACTGGTTCACCGGTGTCCTTCCTTGGACCACTTTTGTTAGGCATACCGGGAATACCCCACAAGACCTGTAATTTTTTAGATGCTCTGACCCATTCATCTAGCCATCACAATTTGTCCCTTGTCAAAGTCGCTCAGATCCTTATTGTCCATTTTTCATGCTTCCAACACATGAAATTCAAGAACTAACTGTTCACTTGCTGCCTAATATATATACAATAAGTCAATGGTTTTCACTTCACCTATCAGTGGTTTTAGTGCTGTGGCTGATCAGTGTATATATATATATATATATATACAGTAGATACAGTATACCGTACATACATATATATAAGCTGTAAGCCAAAAGTTTGGAATAATGTGCAGATTTTGCTCTTATGGAAAGAAATGTGTACATTTATTCACCAAAGGGGCATTCAACTGATCACAATGGATGGTCAGGACATTAATAATGTGAAAAATTACAATTACAATTTGAAAAAAAATATTCAAGTTTAAAAATATAAACTTAAACTACTTCAAAGTTCTCATCAAAAAAGCCTCCACATGCTGCAATGACAGCTTTGCAGATCCTTGGCATTCTAGCTGTCAGTTTGTCCAGATCCTCAGGTGACATTTCACCCTACACATCCGGTATCACTTGCCATAGATGTGGCTGTTTTGTCGGGCACTTCTCATGCACTTTACAGTCTAGCTGATCCCACAAAAGCTCAATGGAGTTAAGATCCAAAACACTCTTTTCCGATTATCTGTTGTCCAATGTCTGTGTTTCTTTGCCCACTCTAACCTTTTATTTTTTTCTGTTTCAAAAGTGGCTTTTTCTTTGAAATTCTTCCATAAGGCCTGCACCCCGAAGTCTTCTCTTTACTCTTGTACATGAAACTGGTGTTGAGCGGGTAGCATTCAATGAAGCTGTCAGCTGAGGACATGTGAGGCATATATTTCTCAAACTAGAGTCTATGATGAACTTATCCTTTTGTTTAGTTATACATCTGGGCCTTCTACATCTCTTGTTAGAGCCAGTTGTCCTTTGTCTTTGAAGATTGTAGTGTTCACCTTTGTATGAAATCTTCAGTTTTTGGGCTATTTAAAGCAGTGTATCGCCTTCATCCCTCAAAACAGTGATGGACTGACGAGTTTCTAGAGAAAGCTGTTACTTTTTTTGCCATTTTTGACCTAACATTGACCTTAAGACATGCCAGTCTTAAGACATTGCATACTGTGGCAACTCAAAAACAAACACAAAGACAATGTTAAGCTTCTGTGGTGGCGGGGGCGTTGTCGAGCATTCATTTGAAGAGAGAGAAAGCAGTAATAGTGCATACACCTGAGCCTGATAATGACTAACACCTGTTTATTATTGCAGCAAGCATTGGGGAGAGCGATAAAGAGCAACCACGCCAGAGACTGAGAGAGAGAGAGACCTGTCTAAATGAGACTGTTGTGTTTAAAGTGGAAGTCTGTACTGCTGAAAAGCCCTTTTTGAGTTATTATTAAAAATCATACCTTTGAGTTGTAATGGAGGAAAGAACACCATCATGGATTCCACATAGTTGGCTGAAGTCCTCAAGTCCCTCGCCGGTCTGCACCACACCCACCATCAGGCCCTGCATGAGCTATGCCAAGACCAAGATCGTCCCTTTAATGAGATCCTCAAGCTCAAGTAGAGGATTGGGTCTAGTGCCATCACTTGGCGTCGCTGGAGGAGGCCGTCCAACTGGCAGAGGACCATTTGTCGGTGTACCAGAGGGCGGAAGAGCCCTCCCACTCTCTCCCGGCCACTTGTGTTTTCCCTGATCTATTCCCACCCTCCTCTCTCACTCTGCTCTCTCCCAATAGCCCATCCCAGAACCCCCCAGAGGCATGGAATAGAATATGAAATAGATGGAATAGAGGCATTGAGTAATCAAGATGGCGCCGAGTATGGCTGCTGCGTTGCGAGCTCCGACACAACACTGCAGTTTATTGTTTGTTTTGTTTACAGTTTTTTGTTTTTTTTGTCTTGGATGTTGTCTGCCTTATTGCATATGACAGTAAAATGCTTTTGGACATTTGTTCGGCAATTACACACCAAAAACCGGACTTCAAATTCCTCAATGGCGATTTTCAAACACGCCAGCAGAGCCCTTTGTCTGGGCTGCCCGGCCGCGGAAACACAGAAGGAAAAGGGGAAAAAGAGCCAGCATTCTCATCAGAGTAATCTACCCCCGCTACCCAGTATACTACTGGCAAATGTACAGTCTCTGGACAACAAGCTCTGCGAGCCAAGAGCTCTTTCCAATGAGAGACGAGGGGTTGCTGCGTTATCTGCCTTACAGAAACCTGGATGTCTGCAGAGATTCCAGACTCGGACATCGAACCCGCAGGGTTCTCTGTGCACCGAGCGGACAGAGCGAAAGAAATCTCAGGTAAAAGCAGAGGTGGTGGTGTATGTTTTATGATCAACAAATCCTGGTGTGATCAGAGGAACGTACATTTTACCAAGTCTTTCTGCTCTCCTGATCTGGAATATCTCATGCTTCTGTGTCGACCATTCTGGCAACCGAGGGAATTCACAGCTGTCATTATCACAGCTGTGTACATCCCCCCACAAGACGACACAGACCGGGCACTCAAGGAACAGTATGGGAGTATAAGTGAGCAGGAAACCGCATACCCTGAGGCCGCGTTCATTGTTACCGGGAATTTTAACAAAGCCAATTTTAAAACAATAGCACCAAAATACCACCAACACATCAGCTTCAACACACGAGGGGGACCATTGCTCTTCTCCTTTCCGGGATGGCTACAAATCCCTCCCCCGCCCACCATTTGGCAAATCAGACCACTCTTCCGTTCTGCTTCTGCCCGCATACAGGCAGAAACTGAAATGGGAAGCACCCACCCTCAGAATGATCCAGTGCTGGTCGGATCAATCAGACTCTGCGCTACAAGACTGGTCCGCCTCTGATGACGACATCGAGGTTTATGCTGATAGCGTAATGTGTTTCATCAGGAAATGCGTAGAGGACGTTGTGCCAACCAAAACAATACGGATCTACCCCAACCAGAAACCATGGGTTAACGGCGATGTTCACGCGGCACTTAATGTACGGACCTCCGGTTTTAATTCCGGGAATGTGGAGGAGTGTAAACAAGCCAGTTATGCCCTCCGTAACTCTATCAGTGCAGCCAAATGCCAGTACAGGCACAAAATTGAAGGACAGTTCAACTCCACCGACTCTAGAAGTACGTGGCAGGGAATTAACATCATCACGTATTACAAAGGGAATAAAAACTCCGCCGTGAACACTGCTGCCTCTCTCCCGGATGAGCTTAACACATTTTATGCTCTTTTCGAGGACAACAACACCGCCCTCGTGGAGAGAGCACTCGCGGCCAACGCTACAGAGGTTGGTTCACTCTCCATCTCTGTTGCGGATGTATCCCGATCCTTCTGACGGGTGAACATCCGTAAAGCCGCGGGTCCAGACGGCATTCTGGGCTGCGTCATCAGAGCATGCACGAACCAGCTGGCTGGTGTTTTTACGGACATTTTCAACCTGCCCCTCTCCCTATCTGTAGTCCCCACATGCTACAAAATGTCAGCCATTGTGCTTGTACCGAAGCAAGCCAAAATCACTTGCCTAATTGACTGGCGTACTGTTGCTCTGACCCCCATAATTAGCAAATGCTTTGAGAGGATAATCAGAGATCACATCTGCTCTGTGCTGCCTGCCTCTTTGGACCCATTGCAGTGTGCCTACCGCAACAACCGCTCCACTGATGATGCCATTGCATTTACAATATACACTGCTCTCTCCCACCTGGAAAAAAGGAACACATATGTGAGAATGCTGTTTGTAGACTACAGCTCAGCATTCAACACCATAGTGCCCTCCAAGCTTGATGAGAAACTCCGGGCTCTGGGCTTAAACAGCTTGCTGTGCAGATGGAGCCTGGATTTCCTGTCAGGCAGACGACAGGTGGTTAGAATGGGCAGCAACATCTCATCACTGACCCTCAACATTGGAGCCCTGCAGGGCTGTGTTCTCAGCCCACTCCTATATTCCCTGTACACACATGACACACATCATTAAGTTTGCTGACGATACGACGGTGGTAGGTCTGATCACTGACAATGATGAAACAGCCTACAGATTCACACTTTGACATGCTGGTGTCAGGAGCACAACCTCTCCCTCAACGTCAGTAAGACCAAGGAGCTTGTAGTGGACTTCAGGAGGAAAGACAGAGAACACAGCCCCATCACCATTATTGGAGCACCGGTGGAGAGAGTCAGCACTTTCAAGTTCCTCTGTGTCCACATCACTGAGGATCTCACATGGTCCGTCCACACTGAGGCCGTTGTGAAGAAGGCTCATCAGTGCCTCTTCTTCCTGAGATGGCTGAGGAAGTTTGGAATGAATCACCACATCCTCACACGGTTCTACACCAGTACCACCTGGTACGGCAATAGCACCGCCCACAGCCACAAAGACCTGCAAAGGGTGGTGCGAACTGCCAGAAATATAATTGGAGGTGATCTTCCCTCCCTCCAGGACATATAACAGGTGGTGTGTGAAAAATCTTGGAGGATCACCAGCCACCCGAGTCATGGTCTGCTCTCAATGCTTCCATCAGGACCCGCACCAGCCAACTACATGTCAGCTTCTTCCCCCAAGCAATCAGACTTTTGAACACTTGATCTCTCACTGCACTTTATTAATCTTCATCTTATTATCTCACACTGGACTGTCAATATATTTTCCACAATATAACTACTGCATATATATTTTTATATACTCTTATTTTTTATTGTATGTATGTATTGTCTACTGTACATTGTATATTAGTATTGTGTTGTGTAAGTATATGTACATTTGTTATGTAAATTGTGTTGTGTAAATATGTTGTTTATTGTAAATTGGCATATGTCTCGCCACTGCCATGACTGCTATGTTGCTCAGAACTGCACACAGGACTTTCACCTACTGTTGCACTTGTGTACATAGTAGTGTGACAATAAAGTGATTTGATTTTGATTGGAGTAGAGGAGTAGCCATCCCTACTGACTGCCAGAACACCAAAAAAAAATTTGTTCGGGAAGAATTGGACGCAATGCTCGATATGGGGGTAAAAGAGGAATTCCACAGCAATTGGTCCAGCTCGGTTGTTCTAGTCCCTAAGATCGATGGGTCTGTACGGTTCTGTGTGGATTATAGGAAAGTCAACACGGTGTCTGAATTTTACACCTACCCAATGCCTAGTGTTGATGAGTTGCTCAATCGGTTGGGCACCGCTTGCTTTTATTCGACACTGGATTTGACAAATGGTTATTGGCAGATCCCCTTAACGCAAATATCCCATTAAAAAATGGCCTTCTCCACACCATTCTGGTTACACCGATTTGTGACACTTCCGTTTGGTGTGTTTAGAGCCCTGGCTACCTTTTAGCACCTCATGGACTAAATCCTAAGACCACACTCTGCTTACGCCACTGCCTATCTGGATGGCATCATTATATGCAGCAATGTTTGGCAGCGGCATATGCAGCATCTGAGGGCGGTTGTGAGGTCGCTGCGAAGGGCGGGACTCACTGCAAACCCTAAGAAGTGCGCAATTGGACGGGTAGAAGTACGGTATCTGGGGTTCCACTTGGAACACGGGCAGGTGCTCAAGTGGGTGAGACAGTTCCTGTGGCTGGCAGGCTATTATAGAAGGTTTGTGCCTAATTATTCGGACATCACCAGCCCACTGACTGATCTCACTAAAAGGGAGCTCCAGACCCAGTCTGGCTCTACTTTGGAGTAGAGCTAATTGATTATTGAAATATAAATTTTCTGGATCATTACATATAAAACAATAACCAATTTTTGTACATTAGCATAACTTTGATAAATACAATAGCTTTTGTACCCAGCTGTATACCTTGGTACTACCATGATGTTCTTGGAACTACTTTGGAGTAAATACCTTGGTACTTTAGTATGATCATTATAAAGTACCATGGAATATATCATATATTTCATATTTAAATCAGGAACAATAGTGACACATATATGTCAAAAAATAATTGCTGATATTTCGCATATTTTATGATGTGTATACCATCTAGATTACCATTAACCAAAGTTCACTTGGATCAACAGAAATATTTAAACTTATGAGGAAATGACTTCATGAAGTGAATATTTATAGTGAGGAAGAACTGATATTCTACAAAAGAAAATGACAAGGAGTCTATTTTGTAAAAGTTAAAGGGTGTTGTTTACATGACATGTCTTGCAGTGTGACATGCTATAATTAATCTAAAACAATTTTAAACAGCATTCTTCTAATTCCTTCATATCATGCAGTTTTTTATTAGATTCACTGAGAAACCACATGCAATTAAAGTCACACTGCAGGACTAATTAAACTGCAAAAAAAAAAATAACAAATTTCAAAGTAATTAAAATGGTGAAAATTCTAAAAATTGACCAGTCAAAGTCACTACAATATAAAATATATAATTTCTCTAATATTTCATATACATTTTAACCTAAAACCTTGAAGTTGAATAAATGTGCTCATGTCATGTTATTTGTCAATTGTGTGTAGGTGCAAAGTCAAACGTGCTTCTGTGACTTTATTGTCTTGTTGTTCTTTCCATTAAAGTCTAAATACTTTTTTATTTAATTGTTTTAAGGACCTAGCACTATATTTAGAAAATGAAATCACAGAGAACAAACAACTGCTGTTATTTTGTTGTGCAGTGTTAGCAGATTTAAAATGCATTATTCACAGAAATTAGGTTTGCTTTTATAAATGCACAATAAACTGAGGCCTGGTTCTTACTAAGCTTCAGTAGGGACAAAAGTCTGAGACCACAAATGAAAATGCTTCTATTTTTAAATGAATTAATTTATAGATTTAATCAATAATACATACAGTATACAACTGTATTTTATAATACTTTTCAAATATATATATATATATATATATATATATATATATATATATACACAGTATATTTCATTATTATTTATTTTCATTACAAATGATATGTCTCTTAGGCCTGCAGTCAATAATCACAAATTTGCTTATTTTTAATCTTGAAATTCTAGAATTGAAAATTGTTTTATTCATCCAACATCAGTACGTTTTTGTTGTTGTTGTTTTTTTGGTTAGTTGGTTGGTTAGTTTCCATTTAATATAGAGTATTACCCTATTATCTGAGTGGAAGGAATATAAAGGGTGATTTACCTCATAAATCGTAAAAAATAAAAAGTCTGAAATTTAGAGCACTTTATAGCCTACTCAGGAAACTGAGGCACATGTCAGTCAAATTCCTTTGAACACTATATGGAACGTGCTGCTATCAGTTTGACCATGATGGCATCAGCATGAACTAATATGTAACTGTTTCAATAGAAAGTTATTAGAAGCAGTATAAAAAAACTTAAAGGGCCTAGATTCTTAAAGGGTTAGATGACTCCAAAAAGAAAATTCTGTCATCATTTATTCAAACTTTTATGACTTTTGTTCTTGCGTGAAACACAAAAGGATACGTTTCACTGCATGTCCAAGCTGCTCTTTTTCATTTTCACTCTATGGAAAATGGCTGCTATTGGAAACACTGATAGATAACACACACAAGAAAGTCATTTGATTTAAGAATTGCATGAGGGTGAGTAAATGGTGACAAATTTTCTTTTCATTTTTTGGTGGTCCATTAAAGAACACAGATAGTCTATGTTCTTAGAAATTCAAAATTAATAGCAATTTGCATAGGCCATAGGCTCTTACCCATAAAATGACGATTCTGTCATGATACACTCACCCTCATGTCCTTCCAAACCTCTTTGACTTTCTTACATGAAACTCAAAGGACACATTTTTTCATAATGTACCAGCTAGTTGCTATTTTTCATGTAATTACAATGCATGAGGTATCATGCTTCAAAAGGACTGTCCGATTTGTGAATGACTTGTGAACAAGTTGTGAATAAGTTGTCACAAAGTTAGAAGCACACTATTTGCTATGATGTCATTGTATGCTATATCATTAAATTAAATGTTCACCTAAAAATGAAAACTCTTAATTTACTCCCCCTCATGTCTTTTGAAATCTGTATAACTTTTTATCCTTGTTTGGAACACATTGTATTTCCAGTAAATGAAAATGGTGACCAATGCTGAAGATTTCCAGTGAATGACAATTAAAATTTCAGTCTGTCACACAGAGCTACCATATGACTTAAGAAGACTTTAAATGTAGCACACAAGTCATATATATATATTTATTGCATTTCTGCCTCCATAAGTATCTGATATTTCCTGCTTCCTTCTCTTGAACTTTGTCTGGACACTTACCACAAACTTGAATGCACCAATTCCTTAGAAATAACCAGACAATTGGTCATTAAAGTTGTTTGTGGGGTAGTATTACAGCTGTTTGAATGGATTTCCAGAGAACTTTTCTCAAATCACCCTCCCAGCTATAAATACAGCCAACCTGTTTCACATCCATTTGCAAAGGCAAGAAGAAGCAAAGATCTTTACCGGTCAATCTCACTACTTAAAATGAGGACTATTGTGCTTGCTTTCATTGTTTCAGTAAGTAACATTACTGATTTTAAAATTTCTTATCAGTTCAATAATGCAGTTTTAGCAATCTAATGAAAATTAAAGCGTCCATTGTGTGGAGAGTGAACTTTTTTTTTTTTTCTTGCTTTAGACAAACTTTAGGCATTAGTTGTAACTAGAATTATTATTCAGTAACTATAAGTTGTTGTTTGTTTTTGTTTTTTTAATAACACAATTGCTTGTTTTCTCTAGCGGTGCTTTTGTTTTAAACATCAAGAGTGCAAAACCTTAATAAGGATCATTTTTGTGTATTCTGTCCTCCGAACTAAAATTTCAATAGCATATTATTACATAGCTGTTGGGAAAACAATTAAAACCACACTGGCATACATTCAGGCGAGTCAATTATATAAGGAAGTGTCCTAGTTTTTTTCCCCTCATAAATGTCAGGTCATGGCAGGTTGTCACATGAGTTTTAAAAGATACATTTTTTTTAATAATTGTTTATTGGGCAAATGTTTGTTGGGAAAAACAATGGTTTAATAAATGTGTATGTTTCCTTTTAAGTTTTTGTTGTTTAATGAATGATTTTCTGCTTTGATAGTTTAAAATGTAGCTTTAAAGCCGGTTCCGGTTGTGACAATACTGTCATGAACTGTATTATTTTCCTGAGCAATAAAGGTGGAAATAGTGTGACAACTAGCTCAGATCTCCATTTTTCTGTGCAATATTTATTAATAGATTGCAAGCTTCAGTTATCCAAAAGGATAAAATGGCTTAAATATGTCTGTCACAGATCTCCCTGTCTTTCCTTGCTTTTATGCTTCACTCTCCCTTTTCAATAATCACTAATCACCTGCACCTGTCTCTTGTTTCCGTTTCACTCTTTAAATACTCTGTTCTCCCCTCACTCTTCGTCTGGTCTCGTTAAACGTTAATCGTTATTGGTTTATCGTATACAGACTCACTCCTTCGTTCCTGTGATCTGGCTATCTCCACGTTCCTTCGTTTCTGTGATTTTCCTGTCTCCACGCTCCTTTGTCGATCCTCCTATCTCCACGCTCCTTCGTTCCTGTTTACTTCCCATCTCCACATTCCTTCGCTCCTTCTAACCCAAGCTCCTCGCTCCTTTTACTCCAGCGGAGATCTCGGAAGCTCGGCGATCTCGGAAGCTCGGCGATCGTCCAAGCTCCGTGCTCATTCACTCCAGTGACATCACCCCATGCTCCACGCTTGTCCAAGCTCTGCGCTCACTCTCCAGTTCCACGCTCATTCATTCCAGTGACGTCAACCTAAGCTCCACGCTCGTCCAAGCTCTGCGCTCACTCTCCAGTTCCACGCTCATTCACTCCAGTGACGTCACCCCATGCTCCACGCTTGTCCAAGCTCTGCGCTCACTCTCCAGTTCCACGCTCATTCACTCCAGTGACGTCACCCCATGCTCCACGCTTGTCCAAGCTCTGCGCTCACTCTCCAGTTCCACGCTCATTCATTCCAGTGATGTCAACCTAAGCTCCACGCTCGTCCAAGCTCTGCGCTCACTCTCCAGTTCCACGCTCATTCATTCCAGTGACGTCAACCTAAGCTCCACGCTCGTCCAAGCTCTGCGCTCACTCTCCAGTTCCACGCTCATTCATTCCAGTGACGTCAACCTAAGCTCCACGCTCGTCCAAGCTCTGCGCTCACTCTCCAGTTCCACGCTCATTCATTCCAGTGACGTCAACCTAAGCTCCACGCTCGTCCAAGCTCTGCGCTCACTCTCCAGTTCCACGCTCATTCACTCCAGTGACGTCACCCCATGCTCCACGCTCGTCCAAGCTCTGCGCTCATTCTCCAGCTCCACGCTCATTCACTCCAGTGAAGTCAGCCCAAGCTCCACGCACTTCTGAAACACCTCCTTTCCTTAACACTCTCTTTCAATAAACACAACCTCCGGGTTTAACACTATTCCTGTGTCTGAGCGCCATATGTTACAATGTCTAAGATGAAACCGTGGACTGACTTTTTCTTATTTTTTTTCTCTCTCTTTGTATGTTATTTATATTAGACAATTTGTTGAAGTGATTGAATTTTAAGTTCATTTTAATTGCTATAAATGTAACACAAGGGCATTCTATTTAAATTAATCAAATAAAATTAAAATTAATTCAAAGCTAAATTACTGTGAATCCTATGAAATGATTATCTGATGCAATTTTTGTGTAATGTTTCATTTTCTTTCTGCAGAGTATCTGCATTCATTGTGCAACCCCATCAAAACAAAACATACGCAAAAAACGTGCATGGATTGTGGATACACTCTCAATGGAAGAGGAGCAAAGTGGTCCTTTCCCATACAAACTGGGAGATGTAGGTTATACTGCAAAATTTTTGCAACAGTCAGCCATCTCAGGTGTACAGCAGAAGATAGACTGTTAAAACTAAAGAGAAATCTTAGTTTTAAAAACATTGAGGATTACAAATTTATGAAAACATTTTAAGTCTGTCAAGAAAAATTAGAAGAAAAAGAAGTATCTTCAGTGTATTTGTCCTCAACCAGTAATGTTTCTTTTCTCTCAGTTAAGTGTTGAGAAGAATGTTATCAAGGAATACTTCATTCATGGACAGGGCATTGACAAAGATCCCAAGGGAATTCTGTCTATTGACAAGACTGATGGATCCATCTATATTCATGGGAAAGTCGACTATGAGGAATACAAGAGATTAACAGTAAATCAACACCATTCATTTTTAATCCTTATTTGCAGTGAGAGTTTTCTGTAGTGATAAAGTATAATCTGTCAGTAATGATATTTTGGTCAATGTTTACAAGCATGTTAAAGGACTCATATGCCATTCTGGACCACTTTAAATACTTCTTAAAAATCTTTAACTACTACATACTTAAGCATTTGATACAATTATGAGCATAAGTGCTGTTGCATTGTACTTATATTTATAGTACCTGCATTTAATTACATCTGTAGTTACACTTTTAACCTTACCCCTAACCCTAACTCAACCCTCACCCTGAAACCTAACCCCTAACCCTGCTCCTTAACCTGCCAGTAATTCAACCTCAGTAGCAGAAAATGTGAATCCTGTGATAGTTTTGCAGAACAACATTGTATGAGTTTAATGTTAGTTCAGATACCTAATATTAAGTAGGACTGACTTTCTTTCTTCCATGGAACACAAATGTGAAAAAGTAAAGAATGTGGTCATTCTTTTCCAAGTAAAAACCATAAATGGATCTGGAGCTTTCAAGCTTATAAGTGCTGCTGTTGGGGCTTGATGTCACAAAAGTTCACTGTTGATTTATAGAAAAGAATGATGGTCATACAAGTTTGGACTTTTTCTTTTTTGGGCGATAAATATCTGTAACAGCATATGCACCCATTTTTAAATTCTATTCACCTCCAGATCACATTTGAAGCTGACGAAAACTCAGACTCTAAGCTTGCTATGGATATTGAGATTCTGGATGTTAATGACCACGCACCTGTTTTTAGTAATCTAGTCTATGAAACCACAATAGACGAATCAGCATCACAAGGTACTGACTTCAACATACAAAACTGGTTTTACACCAACTGGTCTCCTTGATAACAGATCAACATTTTCCATGCCCCTCTTCTGGTTTTCCTTCCCTCAGGTAAGCATTTGGTCACAATGCTGGCAACCGATGGTGACCAGGATGGCTCAGCAAATTCGATGTTTACTTTCAGAATCGTTTCAGTCTCTCCCACTCCCTCCAATGCCGAGTTCTTCATTCAACAAACTGAGGGAGATACAACAGGGGAAATATCTTTCATGGGCTGTCTTAATTATGAGGTAACAAACACTATGCTTATTTCATGATGCTGATGTAATTGATAGTAAAACAATTAGTGCAAATTTGCCTGTTAGCAGTGAACTGTACATTGGCTATTGGGGAAGTAGAAAAAGAAGTGTTAAATAAAACTAAATGGACAAAAGTTGAAAATTAAAAGTTCAACAAGTGCATATGGGTTTGGTGTTTGGATGTCAACATAGTTTTGGCTATATAATGCATCCTTATAGCATATATCTATTTATTTCTACATTATGAATGCACTGAAACACTGGGGCCAGACTTATTAAAGTCATTTCTATATGCTTAATTCAATCTTGTACACAAAATTTGCTCTATACACTTTTCTATATAGGATGCCAAAAAGTACACTATTCTGGTTGAAGCAAAGGATCATGGGGAGAAGGTGCAACTCTCTAGCACGAGTACAGTGATAGTGAATGTAATTGACAAAAATAATAATCTTCCAGAATTCGTTGGTAAAATGGTGAGTACACATAAACTTGTTTTAGTCTTCTAACGTCACGATTTCACAATTTCTGTAATGCTGTTTGACTTGTTTTTGATCAGTGCTATTTACAGTAGACTGTTGCTAAGCTGATAAGAAATAGCACAGCATTGTATCTAGATGGAAATACTGTGTGTTTGATGGCTATTGTCACGTATGCTGCAGACTTGTGAAAAGGTCAGAGAGGGACAGCGTGGGGAACCTGTTTGTCGACTTCAGGTGACAGATAAAGACAGCAGAGGAACAGCAGCTTGGAGGGCCAAATACTCTCTGCAGGGTGACCAATCACAACACTTCAAGATTGAGACTGATCCTGAGACCAATGACGGAGTCATAACTGTCATTGAGGTAAGGTAAATGGATCATAAATGGGGCATTCTGTGGAAAATGTCCCAATTGTGAACTCAGTCACATTATTTGATAGATTTGACTTTATTTGTTTAGTGGTCAATGCAAAAGAGCAAATAAATAAAAAGCATAAGTAATTAATTAATGAAAATACCTAAAATATTGTCCTAATTTTTGCTTTTACTGAAATTAAAATATTGTGTATTAACTTCTTATGACTAGGCATTTTTCTGAGAAAACGCAGAATATGTACAAAGTATCTTGGCACAATGTATGCATTTTCATTGTATACTGTAGGGTGCAATGATATTTGCAACAGTGATTATGGCAGTTATAACAATACATTTTGTACTAAAATAACCGCATAGCATTCAACCCTGAGATATTTTAATGTAAGAGTGTTCGTGCAAAACAAGTTCTTTAAAGAAAAGTGACATATGTTACATATTTATTTTTATTTTTAGATTTATGCATTTCAATTTCATAGCAAAATTCCATAAAATGTAATTGAGTCATTTAAAAAATAAAATAAACCCAAATATTTAAAATTGTATAAATGTAATTCTAATTAACATCATACAATTAAGTTTAATGGAATTATGTTATAAAATTTAAATGCATAAATCTTTAAAATAGGTTTATTACTAAATAAATAATTATGATTTGTTATTCAATTATAATGTGTTATTACAAGGCACACAGAGAGTTATGTAAGGGATAATATACAGTCAGTTGGTTGTTATCACACAATGAACCCTGACAGGTTGATCAGAACTGTTATCACCCTGAAGGGGTTTATTGTTATAACAACCAACTGACTGTATATTATCCCATTAATTACACGGCTACAAACCAAATAAATAAATACTTGAACATAAAATATTTATTTGCATTGAAATCATGTAATTTGAGAAGAAATAAATCATCTCTATCAATAAATCCACCTCTTGTTTGCTTTGAGTTCTTGCAGAGTGCTGTTGGTGTTTGTTTTGAGGAAATGACCGTCTGATTCCTCATTATTCAGCCTATTACAACAACACATTCTCACACCCAACTCGTCACATATGGACGCTTTTGCCAGGACCCCTTGGCGTCACATTTTAACGCCCTGGGTATACCTTTGGCGTCATTTTTCAACGCGTTGGGTAGTCTTAACCAAAGCGGCATTCAAAGGTGAGTTTAACAACGCTCCACGGCGTGTGCAAGTAAGCAGTTTAAGCGTTTTCTTAGAGAGCATGCTGGATAACGTATTTTTATCGGAGGATTGTTGATGTTAATAAATATATATAATATGCTACGATTGTGTTCAATTAATCAAAGTTTTTTATATTTTTATTTTTAAAATCCTCTATAGAAGTCTATCGGACTACCCAACGCGTTGAAAAATGACGCCAAAGGTATACCCAGGGCGTTAAAATGTGACGCCAAGGGGTCCTGGCAAAAGCGTCCATATGTGACGAGTTGCCAAATAAATAAATTAATGCACATGAAACATTGATTTGGGTTGAAATTGTTTTATTAGCTTACTTGTAGAGATCACACAGTGAGCCGAGAAGCAGGAGAGACAGCTCGCAGAACCCCGATGAGCGGTAAGATAGGTCTAAGATCCGCGGATGTGCGGTAGTTACAACATCTGACCGCTGGATGGCGTCATTGACCAATCATAATCGAGTATTCCAGATAGCCAAGTAATAAAAAGTTATATAACCAAAATAATTACTCAGATATCTATTCAAACGAAGTAAATTAATTTCAAACTTACTGATGTGGTTGAAATAATGTAGAACTTTAAAGTTAAGCTTCTAGGGGTAACTATACTTTGAAAGGCTGTAATTACATATTCGGGATTGGGGTGAAAATCAGCCATTACAACCCCATATTTGTTGACCACAAATCTAAATATTAAACAGAATTCTAATATTGTCTAACACACACACACGCACACACGCACACACACACACACACACACTTTAGGTGCTTGTGATGCTAAAAGATTTAGGAATGCTGTATCATCATCAAATCTTACTAGACACTGATTCAAACACATGGTCCATATTGGTACTGTATAGCTAAAATAAACATAATGTGACTTTCATTCTTTTCCCAGCCTTTGGATTATGAAGAGCAGTCCAGTTTGAAACTGACTGTCAGCGTAAAGAATGAAGAGCCCTTATTCTCCTGTAGAGTCAAAGGGCGGCCCAAACATGGACAATGGGATGTAGAAAACTCCAGAGGCAGGTCCAGTTCTACTTCAGAGTCCCTTTCAATCAACATTATTGTAGAAGATGTCAATGACCCGCCGATATTCATAGAAAACATCAAACACGTGAGTGTTATGGAGAACATGGAAATTGGACATAGCCTGTGGACGTTCAAAGCGGAGGACCACGATCACTATAACTCAAATTCAATAATGTAATTAGTTTGTTTTAATTTGCTATTTTAATGTAGGGAATTTAAGGGAACTTCTTGCGGGAACATGCCTTTCCACAATAATTCATCTAACAAAAGTTGTCCCTTTCACTTCTTATCATTTCCCTTCTTGTAGGTTCATCAAAGGAGAAGATGTAGATGGTTGGGTAACTGTAGATTCACAAACGGGTCTTGTATCTACAGCTAAAGTTTTAGACCGGGAATCACCTTTCATAAAGGGCAATACTTACACTGTCATCTTATATGCTGTTGATAATGGTGAGATTTAAATCATTTTATTTTATCTGTTGTGCTTGCTAATGCTAAATTATAACTATTGCTTATACTAAGGGTTAGTTGCATTATTACTTACAATAGTGATTCAATGCAAAATCTCAGACTTACATTGAAATAGGGACCCAATCCATAACTAGAGACCAGAATAAAGACTTTTTTGACTTGGGCTAGTAGCAACTCCCTACCAACCACCCAGAACACAAAAAAAAACACTCCGTATACCATAGCAACCGTATAGCAATGCCCTGGCAAGCTCCAACAACACCCTGGCATCATGGTGATGAGTTTTTCTTTAGCAAGCAAAATGTTAAAATAAAGTTTCCATTGTGCTTTAATTTGCCTTTCTTTGGTTAACCAGGCTTTAATAGGGCTTGCATTTCCTTTGCTGCTAGTCATGTATTTTCCAGCTGAATGACATTCATGTATCAAGATAATTTTTATTGGTAATTTGCAGGTACACCACCAATGACTGGCACCGGGACTTTAATTATACATCTGAGAGATGAGAATGATAATTCACCAATGCTAGTGGTCGACAAACTGTACATGTGCTTGCCTGAGACGACCATTGACATTACAGCTGCTGACCCAGACCTGCATCCATACAGCATGCCATTCCACTTCGAGCTTGTGGGAGATGTTGAAGGAAAATGGAAGCTTCATTCCAGCTTTGGTAACAAAAACTCCACATTTCCTCTCTTGATTAACATTGGAATATCAACCAAATGCACCTGGACCTATAAATTCATACTGTAAACCCGTAGCTTATGCTGTCTTCATGTGCTATCGGAACTATCCTAAGTTGTTGCTGTAAGAAAAGAAAACATGGATGATGCTAGGTTCCGTAAATTTCTTGAGGAACTTTTATTTTGACACTACAGATTACTCAGTTAGCTTGCTGATGATAATGGAAATTTGGTAAAATACAAGCTGTTTTCACAGTGTAAAAATTTACAACATGTATCAAAATGGTTGCTGATATACATGCATTAATATGAGCGAAATGGCATGCGCTAACAATAAAAAAAACCCTGTCTCCTCAGCCATGTTGAAAGTTTACATCTTCTCCCAATGCAGAAACTCAGGTATCAAAAATATCTCTGAGTTTCCTAGTCGTAATTACGACTTGAGGGGTCATTCATGTACAACTTCTGAGTGGGAACTTATCTTTACAATAACTTACTCTGAGCAAGTACTTGAATGCAAACACCTCTAGACAGCAAGGTCTGCATTTACATACTGATTGGATCTTAACTCTTTAAGAATGTTCTTTATGTGCAAGGTTATGAACATTAGTTCCTTTTCTAGGAGCTTTTCCTAAGATTGCACCTAACACAAATGAGTAAGATTGCATTTCACGTGCTACTTAAGTGTCCCTGTCATTTGTTAACTGCTGAAATATCACTTTAGAATCGCTCACCACAGTAACTTCATTCGTAACTTTATAGATTATTGGAATTTACCTTGCTAATGGAATGTTTAAAGTTATTTTCATATATTTCATATATAGCTAAATATCTACAATATAATATTATGTGCAGAATGGTCTGTTATTTTCATCTATGTCATGGCAGAACAAGTGTTTAAAGAGAATCTTGATGAGCAGTTTGTTAAAGTCGACATGTTTACAGCTAGTTACCTGAATAATAACATTTCCGGTATAATGGCACAGACATTCACAATTCCCAATGTGCTCTTTGTCCTCATGGTGGCGTAGTGACAATCTGGGTGGCGGAGGGCGAATCTCAGTTACCTCCGCGTCTGAGACTGTCAATCCGCGCATCTTATCACGTGGCTTGTTGAGCACATTACCATGGAGACATAGCACGTGTGGAGGCTTCGGTATACATGCACAACTCACCACACGCCCCACCGAAAGCGAATCACATTATAGAGACCACAACGAAGTTACCCCATGTGACTCTACCCTCCCTAGCAACTGGGCCAATTTAGTTGCTTAGGAGACCTGGGTGGAGTCACTCAGCACACCCTGGATTCGAACTTGTGACTCCAGGGGTGGTAGTCAGCATCTTTACTCACTGAGCTAATCATGCTCCCCCTTTAAAAGCATTATTAATATCAAATGGCTAAGGTAAATATTTCACCACAAGCAGATTTCACTGAGGGAATGGTAGAAAAGGACTCTCTCTGTTTTAATGTCCCGGTGCAATTCATTGATGGTGTACCTGCAAATTACCTCATTATAGTGACCATGAGGAAGTTACCCCATGTGACTTTACCCTCCCTAGCAACAGGGCCAATTTGGTTGCTTAGTAGACCTGGCTTGAGTCACTCAGCACATCCTGGATTCGAACTCGTGACTCCAGGAGCGGTATTCAGCGTCTTTACTCGCTGAGATACCCAAGCCTACACTAACATTATTGATTGTAACTTTCACCACTTTGGGTACAGAGGGTTGTTACCACCAAAGTAACCAAGAACCTTAAGTAAGTTATATAACCAGACTGCATGCTTGCAATGCAATGTTCAGTATGATTGTGATCTAAGTTTCTTTTTTTTACAGATTCAAATGTAATACTTCTGACATTTGTTTTCTCCTGTCTGGATAGGCACAGCTGTGAAATTGATCAAAGAGGGAGTTGTAGATACAGGTGATCATGAACTCCACCTGAAGATCTCGGACAACCAGGGCCAGTTTTCACTCCAGACCCTCACAGTACGTGTCTGTGACTGTACCATTACTGCAGAATGCAATACAATAAAGATGAACACCACTGCCATCGTTGTCATTGTCATCAGCATCTTAATACTACTGGGTAGGTACTGGGTCAAACAGAATCCTGTTTTATGAAGTTTGCTTTGAGAAAACAATATACTTTGGGAAAATATGTTTGCTTACGGGAAAATAAAATCAAAATTTCTCTTATTTTTGACTTCAAAAGTACAATGTAATGATTTCCAATCTTTGTATCTAAAAACAATTAGGGCCATTGTATGCCATAGCATTAAAGGGACAGTTCACCCAAAAATGTTAATTCTCTTCATTTGCTCACCCTCATGACATCCCAGATGTGCAAGACTTTCTTTCTTCTACAGAACACACATGTAGACCCACACAATACAAGTGAATGTTCACTAGAACTTGTAAGCTCCAGAAATCATATAAAGTGAGCATAAAAGTAATCCATATGTCTCCAGTGGTTTAATCCATGTCTTCTGAAGCGATATAAGTGTGGGTGAGAACAGATCAATATTTAAGGCATTTACTATAAATTCTGCCCAGTAGGTGGCGATATACATGAATAATGCAAAATGGCAAAAACAAAAGAAGAAAGGGGAAGTGAAAGTTGAAAGTATTTATAGTAAAAAAGGACTTAAATATGTATCTATTTCTCACCCACACCTACAATATTGCTTCTGAAGACATGGATTAAAAAACTGGAATCATATGCATAACTTTTATGCTGTCTTTAGAATAAATGATGAGAATTTTCCAGATTTTTGGTTGAACTATCCCTTTAAGGTCTTTACTGGATCTTAAGGGTCAACAGTATAGCCAAACCTGAAGGGGATGTGCATAAAACATTTGACCATGTTGTGGATGTCACTGAAGTTTTTAATCTAATAATGCTGTTTGTGTGTGATTAAATAAATAGGTACCTTGTCGATGGCTTGCCTGATCAGATGTAGGGCGAAGAAACCTAGAATGTTACAGCTGGAGGGATCTGCACAATCTCTTATTCCATACAACACAGAAAGCCGTGGAACTGACTGCACGGTAAAACACTGGAAAAAATTTTTTTTTAATATTTCATTATAAATATAACTTCTGAATTTAATTGAACTGAATCTATCTGAACTGATTTACACAGATGCCGTACATTTATGCAGATTGCTTGCCGTCAAAGGCATCTTCAAGTGATATCATTTTCTCTGATGGCATGATTGAGTCAACAGACATTGGAAATGTTAAGGTATGGTTGAAGACTCATCTTATCAGGTGACATTTTGCAATAAGGTTGATTTTATTAACATTAGTAAATACATTAGGTATCATGACCTAACATGAACAATATATTTTTACAGTATTTATTTATCTTTAGTTAATGTTCATTTATGAAAATACAATTGATAATTGTTAATTCATGTTAGTTAGGTTTCAGTCCATATTAAGATCATTAAGTGGTGAAAAAAAATTATTCATTGTTAACTAATTCGCTAACTAATGTTTACAAATGTAACTTTATTGTAAAATGTGACCAGAAATCCATACAATAAGTACCCCAGAAGAGATAATTGATGATGTTTATGGAAATGCACATAGACATTTACAAAATTTAGGCTTATGTTTATGGGTTTTAAGCTAAGTGAATGAAAAATGTTGTCTCCACCTCTAGGGGTGTTTCGGTGAAAATTTTGTTTTTGAGCCCTGTCGATACTTTGAGGCTGGTGTTCATATTGATGTCATCTGTAATCGAGACAGCAACTTCACTTCGGCTAAACTCCAAGAGCCTGAAATTTCTCAACCTGATGTAAAATATATGCCATGGAATGTCTTGTGAAGGATGGAAATCTGCAAAGGTCACAAGAAAATGTAATAGATTCATGAAGGTTTGCACTATGTGTGTAAGAGTTTAATGTGTATATAGTTTACACTATATGAATTGTATACACTATAATTTTGAAGTACTGTATTGCCATGGTCAGACATAAAGACTATGAGACAGAACATATTGAGGTCTGCAAAGGGCTTGTTCCTTTTATTATTATTATTTATGTGAACTTCAAAATATGAATGAGCAAGACATGGACTTTGCCTATGAACTTGATAAATATGTCCGGATGATTACTTTTGCACTGTAAATTAAATGGCAGCACTGCTTTTGGTTGTTCTAAAATGTGCAAATATAAAGGACTTACAATGAAACTTAATTCTATTAAAACAGCAATGTGTTTAATTCTGTATTAAGGTTGTACAGGTTGAATTCTGAGAATGCATATGTAATTGTATCTATGTAAATTCATTAATGCTCATTCATAAACATGCTCGGACTGTGTAGAGAGGAAATTGTATAGAGATGTATTGGTGGAAAAGAGTTCTCTACATTTATACGAAGTAATATCTTGAATTAGTTTGTGAATTGTAGTTTGTGTGTTGTGTTGTTGTTTTTGTGAATTGTAGTTTGTGTGTTGTGTTGTTGTTTTTGTTTATTATATATTTATATTCCTAATGTAAATTTATTTATTGTTGTCCAATAAAAGAAAAAAGATTTATTGTGATTTCACAAATAGGAATATCATTATTTATTAATAATAATTAACATAATTTTACGACATGACCTCAGTGTTCCATCAATACACAGAAATACAACATCTGAAGTATGTTGGACAATAACATGGCTGACTGAGCAATCACCACTAACAAGCCGCGTCCCATTTCTAGATTAGAGATTATTTATCCTACAAATTCCTTAACATAATTATTTGATCATTTTAAAGATTGTCTCTGTTAGCCTTTGGACGTTTATTTAATTAAAATAAATAATGAGACATGCAATGTCTCTTCACAAATTTGGACAGTTTTTAAATATTTCTTGTTGCTTAGTACTCTCAAAGACATTATTGGTGAAGCAAAAACGTAAGTATGAGGGGCCGTACAAGCCATTATTCATTCTGGCCCTCTCACATACATTCTCCTTTCACATATATTTTCACTCGCAAATACATAAATTTTCACTCGCACACACATACATTCTCCTTTCACATATATATATTTTCACTCGCACATATATTCTGGCCCTCTCACATACATACATTTTTGGCCCTCTCACATACATACAGTACATTCTCCTTTCATATACATATATTTTCACTCTCACATTCATACTTTTCCTTTTGTGCACATGCAGTCAATGTACATGTAATATTATATATAATATATGGATGTAATAAGAAAATATATGGATGTAAGAGAAGAATGTATGCATGTGTGAGACAAGAGTATAGTGGAAACGGAATGAGTATAGTGAAAACGGAAGGCAGGTGATTTATCGTGCTGTGATTGGCTGAGAAGCTTGTACTGGGTCGGGTCATGTTCAGGCCACGATCAGCATGGAAGGAGATGAGACGCGAGTGCTGCAGCAAGCCATTGGGGTGTTAAGAAATATTTTATCATCCCCCGAAACCGTCACATCCCGTCCCGGCAGGGGATAGGATCATCTGCACCTAACGTTACTCACAGCACGGCGGAAAGTGAGATGAGACAACTTTAGACCTGGCAACTCCCGAGTTGCTTCATCAGGCCAAGCGGTTCCACAATGCCAAGCTGGAGGATTGCGGCAGTCTTTGCGATATCAGACTCAGCAACACTTTGGCAACTGGAGCTCCCGGTCAAGGAAAAGACAAAAGTAAACAGAAGTTTACTTTGAAAAAAAAAAAAAAAATGTGTGGAGTCCACAGGCTGTATAAAAATAAGTTGTAGCCGCGATGTTTCTGGTTATTATCACTGGGCTGGCTGGACAGGTGTTTGTGTGCTCTTAAAAGACGTAACAGCTAACAGACATATATCATGTTAATACAACATACAAATATGGATGAGACTTGCATAGACAAAAGTGAAGGTAAAGTGAAGAGCTTGAAGCAGCAGGGTCAAAATATTGTCAGAACTTATGTTTAATGCAAAGTAGATCACAACTACAGCCCATTGTCACATTGTTCAGCCCTAAGTTACAGTATCATTAGCAACCATCTTAAGATATTTACAGTGCCTAATTTTTAAGTAAAACATAGTTTTATTGTAGTTTGTTGTAGGACAGTCTTTTCTGTTTTCTAGTTCTGTTTTCTCTTGTTCATCCATCAGCTTGTTCATTTAAATTTATCAAATGGTTTGATGTACTCTCTGTCATGTGCAACTTTAAAGGGCATGCATGATGAAATTATTAAGCCAACTTTTTTAAAAGAGCTGTGGTAAGATGCTTAAAACATAACATCCTAAATTTTGCCATGTTATATGGATTGCTCAGAATGCAATTAAGGATGAATAAATATAAAATATAATGTCTGCTTTGTCTTGTAGGGCAAAAACAAGTTATCATGATACTTTCAACAAAGACGTCATCCTTCTTCCGAGGCCATCAAGCGGTCTTGTCGTCAAGCAGTTACATGAACAGGTACATGTATTGAATGGATTTGAATTCCAGAAATCCTGGGACCAGAGGACTGTCACTGAACAAAAAAGGGATGCCTTTGGAGAAAAACTCTCTGCTGATGTGAGGTTAGCACACATAGTCACCGACGTTCTTGTTCATTTTTGTCCTCAATCCTTTGTTTTTGGACATTTTTGTTTTGTTTGTTTATTTTTTAACATTTTGCAGTTTTACCCTCTGTTTTGCAGTATAGAGTTTCTGATGGCATGTGGCAACAGTCTGATTTCGCCCAAACTGCGTGCTGGACAGGAGCTGCATGCAAATCTCATACATAAAGTATATAAATCAAAAGCCCTATACATCCGACCTTCAAAGACAATTGTGGTAAACTATATCATACTTGAATTGACCTACAGAACATTGTAATAATAATAACAACAACCCATAATAGTTTATAAACATGCATGCATGAAGATTAAATGTTGTCAGTTACCTCTGACCTTTGTAATCTCTTTTCTTAAACTTTAATTTTAGCTTTGTAGCTATGAACATTTTGAGGAACTATGTAATTTTTTACTCATAGACTAATGCAGAGTTGCAATGCCTATTTTTATCATATTAAATCTAAGTCAGAAATCGACTAAATTGGCAGGTGCTTAGTTGGACTAACTGAGAGCTACAATTAGATGGGAATACTGGTACTATGGGAGATTTCACTTTTAAAGCATGGACAGCTAAAGTAATTCTAGTAAGGTTAGTGTTCCCAGATACTGCTTTTACAGTTGATATTTATTATATCTGATCATGTTATTTATGTCTTTGTAAGGATGATATTACAGGCTATAGCAGTGAGGACAACAACTGTGAGGAAAACAGCTCCTCCTCCCTAACACAAAATAGACACTCATATGCATCTTCAGACTCCCCACCAAACTGTTCTTCTGGAGTTCAACCTTTTGGCCTCATCACTTGGGTTTAGAGTTTTATTCACTCAAACTCCTACCTTGACCTACCAAAGTGGTATCTCACCCAACCACAGCAGCATTTCAGCAAGCAGTTCTAGTCAGTTGCCAGTATGCTCACTGGAAAGCTGCCCTTCCACCAGTCAGCCTTCTACCTCATCATTTGGAGGAATAACTTCAGTTGATCCAACTCTGGTCCTGACTTGCCAAAATAGCTCACTCTTACCCTACCAGAGCAGCACTCCAGCAAGTCATTGTTCTGCATTGCCCTCTACCTCAGCACAACATCAATGCATGTTTTAAAAATGCATGTTTTATGGTAGCCAATTGCAAAAATGCAGTTTTGTGTTATTTTGCCAATAAAAGCCTTTAAAACTTATAAAATGCTTATCATTGTTTTCCAGTATACCATAGAAACATGTGAAAAAAATATCTACAAATACTGAAGCAGCAAACTTTGCAAAACACAAAATGTATGTAACTACCAATAATTTTGGCCAAGGCTGTAGGTGTCACATGAATAGGTTGAACTCATGCTAAATTTGGACATCGTCTCCATAAACTGTGTTTTGCACGTAAATAGTTTGTTGCCCCTGGTAATGGTGGTGTCAGGGTTTATAGTGATGCATGCCGTGTTTATTTAATTTTTCATTTCCAATGTAATCGCTTTTTATCTAGATCAAGAGGGAAAACAGAAGCTGGAGACAATTCTCGCGTTTGCTACTGGAGCCAATAATGTTCCACCAATTGGCTTCTCTCCACAACCTTCAATTGAATTTCTTCTCCAAGAGCATGATGCAGGAACAACCTCTAAACTGCCCATTGCAAACACCTGCATCAATTGTTTGAAGTTACCACTGCACACCTCTTACAGAGAGTTTCAGGAAAACATGGACTTTGCATTGGGCAATATCCATGGTTTCGGCATAGCTTAATTGGTGTGCAGGCCAACTCCATATTCTGTTTAAAGGTGCTAATACCTACTTAAGTACAGTTAAGATATTCAGAAAGTTCAATGAATGCAAAAAAAGAAAAAAACTTTTAATGCAGAAATTATTGTAAGCAAGCTTGTGATTGTGAAGTAAGCTTAAAATGGGTTTGGAACTTGGCTCTGTATTTTTAGCCAGGATTAGGTTGCCAGGAATGTTGAAACCAAACTGAATTTACTGAAGCTTGTTTTCATTGATAAATGATTGATACAGTGTTGTTCACCACTACCCACATCATCAGTATTTATGTAGCTGATTTCTTACTTTCCAATTTCTCTTTACTTTGTATTTCATTAACTTTATATTTGTTTTGGTATGGATCATTCAACAAACAAACTGAATTGCTACAAGTATTTTTCTTATTGAGAGAGTTGAGATTTCACTACATCTTACTGTCTGGTTAACTGTACAAGCATGCTAAAGTTGACACATTGAATGCCCTGACGTAAACCCTAATGACATGCACTGGGTAAGGTATTGCTTTCTAAAACCGACCTATGCATTGGCATTATATTGACAGATCATAATGTATCCTCTTAATATTTTTGACAAAGCAGAGCCTTTAAGGTATACTTAAATGTTGTTTAATGCAATGTTATCCTTATCTATGTCATAAAGGTTATTCTTAGATAAAATACATTTAGCATATAAACAAACAATCATAAATTAGATAAAATTGAATCTGCAAACTTTTTTTTTTTTTACTTTGTGATGTGACACTAAACATCCACAGGATTTTTATTTTGTAGAGATCTGGGATATGATGACAGCTCATATGGGAGTGGATGATCACCTTTAGTACTTGCACAGAAACAAAAGCAAGTTTAATTGTTTAATATGGTATATTTGCAGTACTTGGCAAATGATTTGTAATGATTTTTCTCTAGCACCACGATCAGGCCCTGATTTACACATGTAAGCAAGCTGTATAAAAATCAAATTCGCCTTGAATGGTATACATCATTTTATTTCCCTCTTGAGGACACACCCTTCTATTTTGGAGCATCCATTAATTTACTCTTGTCAGGCCAAAATGTCAATGTTGGATAACCTAATTAAGAAAATGTGACCAACCATTAGGTTCATAGCTACTCCACAAACTAGAAGGCTACACACAACTCAGTGTCTCGTATTCTACCTAAATCTAATCTCAGATCAACAAAACAGTTCGGAGGAATTATATAGAAAGGGCATATCCAATATAACAAACAAGACAACACAACGTGACTGCTAGACTAACAGGTTAGAAGCAATTCTCGTTTGACCCCTAACTCTAAAATGCTGTCAGACATTTTGGAGAAACTGGCTGAACAGGTTTTCTACTACAGGGCATACCCTGACGATGCTCATTTTAGTGAGGTTGCCATGGCACTAACAAGCAAGCACCCATGCCTAAAAGAGCCAGGCTCATTCAACATGAGTTATGGCTGGAAACAAAGAATTAAGATGAAAATGGCCAACTACCGTACCCAACTGCGATCACATGGCTCACATGCTGAGCTTCAGGTGAACTCTCTTAAACGAAAGAGACAACAGGATGCAGCAGCTCACCCGGCCAAAAATGTAAAAAAAACAAAAAGAGCTGAAGCAAACTACTACCCAGCTCTGCCAATTGGTGAGACTCCTGAAACTATGGAAATAGAAAGAACTTCCATTATGGAAGAGCTTAAGAAAAGAAATTGTGGAAGGACAAAGGACAAGATGGAAAAGACCTTTGGGTACCGTAGACAGGAAATTGTGGACAAGCAACCCAGTGTGGAACAAGTCTTGACCAGATGGCCAGCACTTTTCTCAGTGGAAGAGGTAGGCTTCTTTCACGACAACCATTTTTTTAGTAATATCAACTATTTGAGACTTGACTCTGGTAAAATTTGTATCTTTGATTTGTTTACTAAAACTATGATTTTGTAATATTGATATCGTGCTAAAAATACTCACATAATATCGTTAAATGTAACAGGCGGCGAGTTAAGGCTAGACGGAATGAGACACACAAACAAGGAAATCCACAAACGATCTGTCGCTCTGTATTTAATGAGCTCTCCAAATGTCTACTAACAGCCAGAAGAAACACAATTTAACAGCCGCAACATGGCGAAACAATAACCGACAGAAGACTTCCCCAACCTAATATAATTCCCACACAGGTGCAAACGATAAACAATCAATGTAAATCAGTGCGGTGGAGGTGCGCTGGGGGAAACGGATGGGTGTCGAACGGAGGAGCGCACATCGGCGAGAAAGAACGGGAGGGGCCCACCGCCCGACGGCGTGGCTCCGGATGTTACATTAAAACACTGCGTGGTTTTTCTTAATGTTTCTAAAAGATGAGGCTATCTCCAATATGATGTGTTGTATCGGAAGAAACTAGAGAAGCTACTCTTTCCATTGATGCCAAGCATAGAATAGCCTGAGCTAGCAAGCACATGTCCGCCCCATTGACAAACTTCCCCATCAACATTTGGGATACATCAACAAATTGTGTTAAGTTTTAATATTCCAATCCCAAAGCGATTGCTATCAAAAACTGATATTGTATTCTTATTCTAGCCATCAGATTACCTTTCCATGGAGAACATAAAAAGACTTGTCACACTCACATAGGCCGAAATGAAATCCCAAAAAGAATTTCACACTTCTTTGGCTCTAAAGGGTGTTTGGTGCTACTACAGATTTTTAAAAAATCTTTAATACCTCACACAACAAAACGTGCACAAACTTATAAACAAAGTTGATACATTTGACTGACAGCATTGTTCATTTTCTTAGATATCGCGATAATATCGTTATTGTGAATTATTTTGGCCATGATAATCGTGTAGTGAAAATCTGATACCCTTGTGTAGTGATTTGAAGAAGCCACATGTGAGTTAAGTCAATTGTTTTATTAATAATATCATCAATTGTGTTTATCTTCTAAGATCAATTGGGAGTTCAAACGAATCACAACAGTTCCTTTGCAAGTAAAGTTCATGGCTCAGTTGGACAAACACACCAGCCTGCTACTTGAGATCATTAAGAAAAAAGGAGGAGTTGTTAATCAGAAGTCTAAAGATACCCTGCAGCTTTTAAATCAGGTGTGTATATATGTATGTGTGTGTGTGTGTGTGTGTGTGTATATGTCCTTCCTTGTTTTAAATAGTTATACTAATGAATTATTGAATATCATACAGTATACAGGTGCTGGTCATATAATTAGAATATCATCAAAAAGTTGATTTATTTCAGTAATTCCATTCAAAAAGTGAAACTTGTATAATGTATACATTCATTCCACACAGACTGATATATTTCAAGTGTTCATTCCTTTTCATTTTGATGATTATAACTGACAACTAATGAAAACCCCAAAATCAGTATCTCAGAAAATTAGAATATTGTGAAAAAGTTATTGAAGACACCTGGTGCCACACTCTAATCAGCTAATTAACTCAAAACACCTGCAAAGGCCTTTAAATGGTCTCTCAGTCTAGTTCTGTAGGCTACACAATCATGGGGAAGACTGCTGACTTGACAGCTGTCCAAAAGATGACCATTGACATCTTGCACCAGGAGGGCAAGACATAAAAGGTCATTGCTAAAGAGGCTGACTGTTCACAGAGCTCTGTGTCCAAGCACATTAATAGAGAGGTGCAGGGAAGAAAAAGATGTGGTAGAAAAAAGTGTACAAGCAATAGGGATAACCGCACCCTGGAGAGGATTGTGAAACAAAACCCATTCAAAAATGTGGGGGAGATTCACAAAAAGTGGACTGCAGCTGGAGTCAGTGCTTCAAGAACCACCACGCACAGACGTATGCAAGACATGGGTTTCAGCTGTCGCATTCCTTGTGTCAAGACACTCTTGAACAAGACACCGCGTCAGAAGCGTCTCGCCTGGACTGCTGCTGAGTGGTCCAAAGTTATGTTCTCTGATGAAAGTAAATTTTGCATTTCCTTTGGAAATCAAGGTCCCAGAGTCTGGAGGAAGAGAGGAGAGGCACAGAATCCACGTTGCTTGAAGTCCAGTGTAAAGTTTCCACAGTCAGTGATGGTTTGGGGTGCCATGTTATCTGCTGGTGTTGGTCCACTGTGTTTTCTGAGGTCCAAGGTCAATGCAGCCGTCTACCAGGAAGTTTTAGAGCACTTCATGCTATCTGCTGCTGACCAATTTTAAGGAGATGCAGATTTCATTTTCCAACAGGACTTGGCACCTGCACACAGTGCCAAAGCTACCAGTACCTGGTTTAAGGACCATGGTATCCCTGTTCTTAATTGGCCAGCAAACTCGCCTGACCTTAACCCTATAGAAAATCTATGGGGTATTGTGAAGAGGAAGATGCGATACGCCAGACCCAACAATGCAGAAGAGCTGAAGGCCTCTATCAGAGCAACCTGGGCTCTCATAACACCTGAGCAGTGCCACAGACTGATCGACTCCATGCCACGCCGCATTGCTGCAGTAATTCAGGCAAAAGGAGCCCCAACTAAGTATTGAGTGTTGTAGATGCTCATACTTTTCATGTTCATACTTTTCAGTTGGCCAACATTTCTGAAAATCCTTTTTTTTGTATTGGTCTTAAGTAATATTCTTATTTTCTGAGATACTGATTTTGGGGTTTTCATTAGTTGTCAGTTATAATCATCAAAATTAAAAGGAATGAACACTTGAAATATATCAGTCTGTGTGGAATGAATGTATACATTTTTAACTTTTTTAATGGAATTATTGAAATCAACTTTTTGATGCTATTCTAATTATATGACCAGCACCTGTATATCTGTTGTAATATCTTTTGTTTCTAGTCTGCAAAATTGTTAAACATAGTCTGGTCACATCCCTGGAAACATGCATTTTGTTCCAGTGCAGCAACAAACAAGGGGTTAATTAATAATGTGAGATATTATATTGAAATGATGGTATGGAGCTAAATGTTTAACAATATTACCTATGCAATTGGAAAACATTTTTTTTTAATTTTAAACTTTAATTGCTATAATTGTATCTTTATTCTTTGTTTTTACTGCCAGGAAGTTGATATCCACATTAAAAGAGAATGTGTTCTCAAATGCCTCACGATCTACCTGGGAGAGCAACCTGACAACTTGATCAAGGAATATGTGGTAAAGACACATTTTAGTTTCTTTTGTATTTGCATTCTCAATCAGACTGGTGTTATGCCATTAAAGTAGCCAAAAAATATTTGGATGGGGACTAGGGGTGTCCATGGTTAACCGATTAACCGTTAAAAATTGCGTAACCGAGTGAAACATTTTGCTCGGTTAAGTGGCGTCAATGGCGTGCATTGAATTTAGTTGTAATACATTTTTGCACCACCAGAGACTGCCAGAGCGCTCCCAGACATTTGTAATGTCCACAAGAAGTAGTCTTGACCAGTTAGGGTTAGAAATCTAAAATCTGTCACAAAGAACCGGCAAAAGTAATGATTATGAATATGTAAAATATAGCAAGGAGATATTTTAATTATTTATTAATAAACAAGTCTTTTTTTTGTCCGTGTCATTTGCAAAGATGAAGTTGACGATGCTGACTCGCGGTCTTCGCAGTAACGCACCAGAGAGAAATGCACATTTCTTACGGATTACATAAGCAGAGAGCAGTCTGTGTCTGTTTTCTTTAGTTTTGAATTATTTGTGAGGCAAGGCTACCTTATACACTGAGTTTCGGTTCATTTATGAGACGAGCTCCAGTTCACGCGCCGGCGCCTCGCTTCGTGATTATATCGTCTGCTATATTTAATTCTTATTTATTAAATCCAGGCAATTGGTTGATGAAACATTGATTAAAATTAAGACACAATTAATACAAAACGAAATTCACTTTAAAGAAAGGTTTTGTGTTTTCTGTTTGATGTCTCTGTGGAAGTTTTAAAGCATCTTTCAGTGCCGCTTTCAGAGCGCTCACGTCCGTAACATTGTGTTTTCCTCGTATGCGAACTGAAATGAATATCAGTTCATGGATTGTGTGTGTAGGCTATAAGAGAGAATGAGAAAATGCCAGTAATTCATTGAGACTTGAGATTAAATAAACGGCTTAAGTATTGTAGATCTTGTAGTATTCATTTTCACATGCAGTTACACATTGTCGGTTAAAAACAAGAAAGTGGCTGGTAGATTTTGAAATCCACAGTGGCCGGTGGACAAAAAAGTTAATTTCCATCCCTGGCGCACTATAGAAGCTAAAAGAGGCCTTGCGTTATTATTTTTTTTCTGTCTCGTTTTCTCGTGATCTCGACATAACTAAGGTTGTTTTCTCGTGATCACGACTTAATTTTCTCGTGATCTCGACAAAACAAAAAAGTTGTTTTCAATAAGGATATCTGGTTGTCATTGACAACTTCCAGATTAGTGTCAAACACCTTAGAAGACTATCACGTCTACAACTTGAACCCTGACCCTGAACGTTTGGTCAATTTCATTGCAAGCCAACTTGATGGGCCGGGACGTCTGCATGACTGCGGTCAAGCCAGCCGCGATTTAGATCCGAGTGCGCACATATTGCAGTTCTTGACACCTGTTGAGTGCAGAAGAAAGCGAGTCTTGCTATATTGACGAAAACGCGTTTATTAAGTGTTTGTGATGTGCTGCCTGGCGTTTAGTAATATGTTTGATTTAGCCTATGTGAAAGGTGCCTAACTTTACATTTATATATAATAAATTGTACTTTTCTGCCAAGGATCTCTCATTGTCCTTCATACATTGTAGGTCAATTAAAAACTGTATAGAAAATTAAAGGGAAAAACAACTTTTTGTTATGTCGAGATCACAAGAAAATTAAGTCGTGATCACAAGAAAACAACCTTAGTTATGTCGAGATCACGAGAAAACGAGACAGAAAAAAAAAATAATAACGCAAGGCCTCTTTTAGCTTCCGTAGGCGCACACTATGGTTAACCGAGTGTAGCGCCCCCTAGTGCTAACCCATCCAGAATAGGGCAACTAACATCTAACTAGGTCCGGGGTGTGGTCTGCCTTGAGTGACTCACAAAAGAGGTTAGTATTGCGTTGAACAGTCAACACTTTTATTGCCTCAGGGAACACAACAATAAACACAGTACTGTAATGTACCAAGAATGGAAATAAAATAAAATAAAAATAGAGCTCTTCCAATAATAAAAGAAAAGAAAATGTCCGTGTGAGCTGACACTTCAGCTCAATGCTCCTTTAAGTTGAGGAGTATGAAATTGAGTTCAGAGTTCAGTTCCTGGTCCTTTTGTGTGTGTCAAGTCAAGTCAATTTTATTTGTATAGCGCCTTTCACAACACACATCGTTTCAAAGCAGCTTTACAGAAGTTCAGCATTAACAGACGATAAAAATGTAATGTCTATAAAGTCGATAAATCATCATCCTTGTGCAGGGCTCCAAACTGCGACTAAAAATGGTCGCATTTGTGACCAAATAAATTTATTTGTGAGTGTAATTTCTGTCAAGGTCGCCATTGGCGACAGTAAAAGTGTGTGTATAAAGTCTACTACTACCCGGGTAGAGTTAATAGTGCAAGTATATTCTTATCTGTATCCTGTCTGAATGAAGCTAGTCCGACGTCCTCGGTGGCTGGTCCCACGGTTGGCCACACCGATCTCACAACCATCCACCGTCACTCTGGGCTGGGCTCGCCATCTTTGATTTGTCCAATTTTCTCGTAGTAGTCAACATAACAAAAAAAACAACCTACACAAGCAGTGTAAAGTAGTAAGTTATTCTGTTCTATTTCTCCATTTCCCACATGAGATCTAATTAACTTATTCCTTCCATTTTGTGCATCTTACAGAGTATGACCAATGGCTAAAGACATACCTGGCTTACTGAAACATAAATTACCACATGTAATGGCAACTGGTATTTTAGCACCAAATACATATCATGAACTTCTACATATCAACAATTTGTACTTAACATTGACAAATTAATTATTTATCATCACATTTATGTAACATCCTTTTAATTAAAAGCATTAGCTGCTTTTAAGGTAACTCACATCTTAATATTACCGCTTTTCAATATGAATTGAATTAAATTATCAGTGTTAACACATTTAACATAAAGGGCCTACATTGTAATAACCCAAATCAAACACTGTAGGTAGCTAAAGATATGACATTAGTGTGTCATTAGTATTTAACTCCATTAACTAAATATTTTAATACCAACAAAATGAATGTATTGCACTTTAGTTTCAGACACTTTCACCAAGCTATAAATATTAGCTTGACACTTAACAATTAATTATTAACGGTTAGCGATTAGCTAGCGATCTTTTGAGAGCATAAATACAATCATACAATATGCACCAAAGTACACTGAAATATTAGACAACAGTCTTATAACCCCGATTGTTTTTTATGTTAAGTATCTGAACTTTACAGTGGTTTTTTTTCTGCTCACTGCTATTAACAACAGGCTAGTAACAAATGTTTCAACTCACCGGAGTTTCAACAGCAACAACCCGACTAAGGCTGCTCCTCTCGTGCTCACAGTTGATGCTCTACTAATGAAGGAGCTTATCAGTGTAGATATGCGTGTATAATCAATTTCACACAATTATGTTGCATTTCATAACAGTTATTGTTCACAGCTTACACGCGGTTTTCGGACGTTTTCCGGAAGAGAGCTAAAAAAGAAATGCGGACTGCACGTAGCACTCTCTACCAATCCTGATACACTCTGTTTATAACGCTCTGATGTATTGCGCTCTCTAGTGGGACAACCTGGAACTACACCTCTAAACAACATATATGCTTTTAGTAGCCCTGTGTTTCATATGGGTTACACCCTCCCTCCTTGACTCTGCATGGGTCCCTTCATGCTTGGATATAGGGTCCCCATGGAAACTATCATTACCCCCAACAATGTCAAGTGCTTGGTTAAAGCTCTCTAAAAGACTCTGTGCAAGGGTTTCCCCAATTGAAGGTAGTGGAAACGGTCTGGTGGTCGTCGTGACCTGTCAGATTTGCGTGTAGAGTCATCTGTTTCTCCCTCCTGATTTTCACTTTTCTCAGTTTTTCCAGTTGTCTCAGAGGTTTGTGTTTGAGGCAACACGGTTTGCTGAACATCATCAACAGCTTCTCCATTTCCCGGGTCCTCTGGACTAACAGGAGAAATTACATCTTTTCCAGTAGTGGGTTGCTCATCCATAATCTCTGGCTCACTCCCTTCAACCATCTCAGGAGGTGTCCCAACAGGTTCTGCAGATGACTCAGGGGGACTGCCTACAATAGGTTCATCCTGAGGCTGGGAGTTTGAGGAGGTCATTGGCATAGCTGGTAAATTGTTACCCCCTACGACTGGAGTTACAGCGGGTTGCTGTCTCCTGGGAATTTCATACACCTTGAAGAACCTTTCCTCAGGAATGACAGACAACTGGGTAGGACAAAAGGGTGAATCATCCTCAGACTCTGAGTGCTCCTCAAGTGGCTGAGTTTGACTACGTCTAGTTCTTGGCCGGCGGGCCCTTGGCTCGGGCTGTTCAGTTTCCTCTGTTTCGGATAAATCACCACAAGGGAGTAGGAGATCCCTATGTAGGGTGCGGCTGGGACCATCTCCGTTCATGGGGTGTACTGTGTACACAGGTAAGTCGCCCATCTTTTTCAGAACTTTGTACATAGTGGACTCCCACTTATCCGCAAGCTTGTGTTTGTTTCTCAACCGCAAGTTCCTTACTAACACTTGGTCACCTTCCTCTAGCGTTGATTCTCTTACTGCTTTGTCAAAGCGACGTTTGTTTCTCTCAGCAACCTTTTGCGAATTCCTGGTGGCAATTCGATAACTCTCCTCAAGGCGTACTTTCAGGTTTCTCACATACTGGGAGTGAGATTTAGGAGCACCATCTTTAACAGGTAAGCTAAAGGCAATATCTACCGGTAACCTTGGCTGGCGCCCGAACAGCAACTCATACGGACTGAAGCCGGTAACCTCGTTCTTGGTGCAATTATAGGCATGAGTTAGGGGCTTTACATAATCATGCCAGTGATTCTTACCCTTTTCTTTCAAGGTTCCTAACATGCCTAGCAGTGTTCGGTTGAATCGTTCAACAGGGTTTCCCCTCGGATGATAGGGACTTGTGCGTACTTTGGTAATGCTGGCTAGGGTACAGAGCTCTTTGATGAGTTGAGACTCGAAATCCCTGCCCTGATCACTAAGCAGATGCTCTGGAAACCCGTAGTACACCAAATACTTCTCCCAAAGACACTTTGCAACTGTTGTAGCCTTCTGATCCTTGGTTGGTATGGCAACAGCATACTTGGTAAAGTGATCTGTTATAACCAAGATGTCTTTGGTGTTGCGACTGTCAGGCTCCAAGGATAAAAAGTCCATGCATACCAGTTCCATGGGACGAGTTGTCTGGATATTCACAAGGGGTGCTGATTTTTCAGGGGGTGTTTTTCTTCTTACACAACGTCCACATGACTTGATCTTTTTCTCCACATCAGTAGCCATCTTGGGCCAATAAAATCTTGACCGGACCAAGTCAAGAGTTCTCTCCAGACCCATATGCCCCATATCATCGTGGAGGCATGTAAGAATAGAGGACCTTAGGAGCTCGGGAGCCACAAACTGATAAGTGGTGTCGTCTTCTGATCGGCGGGTTCTGTAGAGGAGACCATTTCTCAACTCCAATCGTTTCCATTCCTTGAGCATTAACTTGAGTTCCCGAGAATCGGGACCGGAATTGGGGTTTGCTTCATCTCCAACCTCCAACAGGTTGACAACATGACCAATGACTGGGTCAGACCTCTGATGTTGCCTGAGTTCTGCCTCACTGTAGGTAGGTATGGTAGAACAACCCAGCGCTTCCTCATCTGCATAGATGTCAGGCACTGCGTCTGTATGAAGGGCAAGGGATTCTACCAAGGTGATAGAAGGTAGGTTGTTGTCAACCTCACGTAAAAGATGGCGGTGCCACAATACATTGACTGTGTCAGCTGGAATGTCTGCTTGGTCAGGAAGTGACGACAGATGGTGAGAAGCAAATCGTTTAATTCGCTCTCTTTCCTCAAGAGAAACATGGTCATCGGCCTGAGTGTCACAGGGCCGCCTGGAAAGGCCGTCTGCATCTTGGTTGCTTTTCCCAGCCCGATACTTTATATTAAAGTTGAAGGTGGAAAGTGCAGCTAGCCAGCGATAACTGGCAGCGTCAAGTTTAGCTGACTTTAGCACATATGTTAACGGATTGTTGTCTGTCACAACCGTGAATGTGTTTCCATAGAGGTAGTCTTGGAGCTTTTCCACAATGGACCACTTCAAAGCTAGAAATTCCAGCTTATGGGCTGGATACCGCTTTTCACTTGGCGAAAGCCCTCTGCTAGCATAGGCGATTACTCGCATTTCACCATCCTGTTCTTGGTACAGGGCAGCCCCTAGACCAGAAGTGCTTGCGTCTGTATGAAGAACATACGGTAGTTTTGGATTAGCAAATCCAAGTATTGGTGAGGAGGTGAGTTTGTCTATAATTGCTACAAAAGCTTCTTGGCAAGCAGGTGTCCACCGGTCAGCAAAGGGTTCTTTGGGGTTGAAGAACCTCCCAGAGCTTGGTGTTACTTTTCTACCCTTCTTGTAAGGTGGGTAACCCCCGGTGAGGTCATTCAAGGGTTTGACTATTTTGAAATAGTCCTTTATGAACCGGCGATAATACCCTGCGAAGCCTAGGAAGGACTTGAGCTCGCTGAGGGTTTGAGGTCTTGGCCAAGTCCGGAGTGCACTGACCTTTTCAGGATCAGTCTCCACCCCTTTGTTGGAAACAATGTGCCCTAAATAGCGCACTGAGCTTTGGAAGAACCGACACTTTGCTGGAGAAAGTTTCAAGCCATTTTCTCTCAATTGCTGAAGGACATGTAAAAGTCTGGTTTCATGTTCTTCTAATGTACTTGAAAACACAACGATGTCATCCAAGAACACAAGTACTTCCTTCAGATGGAGACTGCCCATACACCGCTCCATCAACCGTTGGAAAGTACTGGGAGCGTTGGTGATGCCTTGGGGCATACGGTTGAACTCGTAAAAACCCAAGGGGCACACAAAAGCAGTCTTAGGCTTGTCACGTTCCTCCATCTCAATCTGATAATAACCAGACTAGAGATCCATTACTGAAAACCACTTGGATCCAGCAAGGGCTGAGAATGCTTCCTCAAGGTTAGGGAGAGCATATGCGTCTCGTATCGTAAGCGCATTTAGCTTGCGATAGTCAATGCATAGGCGGACCTCTCCATTTTTTTACGGACCACCACGTTTGGCGATGAATAAGGGGACTCTGATTCTTGAATCACTCCTGCATCAAGGAGTGTTTTCAGATGGTTCCGTACTGCCTCGTAATCGTTTGGGTGAATTGGTCTGGACTTTTGTTTAAAGGGTGTTTCGTCTTTCAGGTTTATGTGGTGCTTCACTTTAGATGCGTGTCCAAAATCGAGATCGTGCTGGGAGAAAACATCAGCATAAGCATGTAGACTCTGTGTTATCCTATCTTTCCACTCTTCTGGAAGAGGAGAATCACCAAAGTCAAATGTTAGTCTTTCCTTGGTAGGTTCACTGACTGACTGAGAAATGACAGTGCAACATTTCACAGGATCAACATTTTTGTTTGAAGCAGGTAAGCTGCCATAGATCTCCTCAGGTTTGAAAAGCTCGGCCAGGACACAGTTGGAGGGGAGTGTCACGTCATGCTCAGTTTCATTCCTAATCCACACGGGTAATTTGTGGGGGCTCTGCTTAGGCAAGGTAACAAGACAGCACTCCACAAAGATCCCACCCGGCAGGATAGTTAATGTCGGCTGTTCAACCACTGCGCATTCTTCAAAGGAACTAGCATTGACATTTCCCTCAAGAAGGACTCTCTCTTGAGCAGGTATCACTTGCTGCAATTTGTTGTTTAGGGTCACTAAACCCATTTTCCCTGAAGAGCTCACTTCTCTCCTGAGCTTAAGTGTGCGAAGGAGTTGTCTATAGCCGTAGACAGAAGACAGGTCATTTGGGTTTTTCCCGTGACAATGTTCATCATACAAGACATCAAGTGCATTTGTCCCAATCAGCACAGGTAAGTCATAGTTTATGCGCAAGTCTGGAACTACTAGCGCTAAAGTAGAAACTTCAGGCTCTGTTTCAACAAAGCTCTTTGGAAACTTGAGGATGAGAGGTACGTAGCCCAAATACGGAACAGTTTGGCCACTAGCACCCTCAACGTCCAGCCCTTCAATGGGCTGAATGGGGTGTTCTGACAGATTGCTGTTGTAGAAGGAAGCAGACACAGTGGTCACTTGAGACCCAGTGTCAAGAAGGCCATTACAGTTAACCCCTGACACAATAACATCAGCTGTACATTTCTGTCCTACAAGCCCTTTAGGTAGCTTAATTTGGCGCTCCACTTTGTGAGGGTTACTGGAGGCTTTAGTCAAAGGTTTTGTTTTGGGACATTCATACTTTATTTCAGTTCCTGATAGTCCCTCCTCAGAAACTGAGTTCAGTTTAAATCATGCCTGTTTTGTTCTTCCCAGGCTTGCTGTTTTTGTCTCAACTCTTTACGTTTTATGTCAACTAGCTCAGGATTTGGTTCATTACTGCAGGAGGATGCAATGTGGCCCTCCTCGCCACACTTGAAACAATATCCTGGGCGAGGCTTTCTTGTGAGCTTTGACTCACCTGAGGATGAGGATTTTTCTTCAGTTGAGGCCTTGGTTTTGAACTTTAACTTTTGGCTAGGCTTAGCAGAAGCCTGTCTTGAGCTGCTGCTTAAAGAGGCTTTCAAAGAAGCTATTTGGGCCTGTAGCTTTGCAAGTTGCTTTTCCAGCTTAGGTGCATTGATGGGGGATGTCCTATCAGCAGTGGTTTCTGTGTCTACGTCGTCAGTGACATTGTCTCCTACCGAAAGAGAATTTGACTGGACTTTGGATTTAGGAACCCCCAAGTGCTGTCTCATGCGGCTGGACTTAGCAGCTTGCCGGTCCTCCTCAGTACGTAGCAGAAGCAGTAACTCAGAAAACGGGGGCGGGTGTTTTTTCTTCTGCTCAAGCTGGAGACTCGTGATTAGGCTGTTGTTCCAGCAACCTCTACAGAATTGCTTGAGCAGTTGACGCTCTGACTCGCTGGCCGCAATGCCACCTCTTTTGACTACTTGACTCAGGGCTGTCTGCAGATGTTGCAGATACCCTGAAGGCTTTTCACCCGAGTTCTGATTGGTGTTAAGGAATTTTGCAAAGAGTTCATCCCCGTCGTCAACAGTGCCATAGGCTGAGTCGAGAAGGCAAAGGTAGTCATGGGGAGTAGAGTTAGGCCCAAGGTGCTTAACCACATTAGCAGCAGGCGGAAGAAGGCTCTCCACTATCTTCCTGACAGTATGTTTGTCAGACACGGTGGCATCTGTGAGGTGGAACTCAACATTGCTGCGCCATGTGTCATAGTCAGACTCTAAATAGGGACAAGGGACCTTTCCTGAGAACGGTCTGAATTTAGTATGGCCATGATACTGAGAAGATATGTCGCTATTCTTAATGACATGTTCGACCACTACCTTCTGCACTTCTGGAGTGATGAGCTGCTCTGAGGGTAAGTAGAAAGTTTGTTTCCTATGTGAGGGTGATGCCCCTGCACCTGCAGCAATTGGAAATGAGTCACATGCATGGGGATGGATCAGATCGCTATCCGTTTCCATAGGAGGTGGGTTAACATTGGCAGTGGGTTCAGTTTGGTCTGGGCTACTAGCAGGCTGGTGTTCCTGTCTAACATTTGGCACATTTAGTTCTGTTGTGTCATGGCTCTTGGTAGACTCCTGAATTCTAACCAGCTCATCTATCAAAACCTTCTCAAAGTCAGCTCCACTTAGCTTAGCAATGTACCTCAGCTCAGTTAAGTAAGACTGGGTTAGGCTAGAACTTTTGTCAGCAGCATACAGCTCAGAAAGAAGCTGAATATGGTGGACAACATTTGGGTTACTACTGGGTCTTTTACACGGCAAAGTTTCCTGAAGGAACTGAATGGCTTCGCCTGACTTAAATTCCACAATGGCTGTGTCTTTAAACTGGGGCTCAGAGCTGGTTACCTGAATTATCCTTCCAATTGAACCAAACTGCCCTAAATACTCCATAACTTCATTGTCTGCCTCATCACCAGTTACACCTCCTACTAAGACAGAATCAGGTACTTTTACGTTTTGAGACTGAATTACATCCATATTTACCCTTTGACAGCAAAATAAATAAATTAAAATTACCAATGTTCACAGATGGAATGCAATAGAAGTGTCAACTCGTTCAACTTTCACTAAATAAGGACTCAAAACCACTCCTGGCTGGCTCGCCAAGTTTTGTGTAGCGCCCCCTAGTGCTAACCCATCCAGAATAGGGCAACTAACATCTAACTAGGTCCGGGATGTGGTCTGCCTTGAGTGACTCACAAAAGAGGTTAGTATTGCGTTGAACAGTCAACACTTTTATTGCCTCAGGGAACGCAACAATAAACACAGTACTGTAATGTACCAAGAATGGAAATAAAATAAAATAAAAATAGAGCTCTTCCAATAATAAAAGAAAAGAAAATGTCCGTGTGAGCTGACACTTCAGCTCAATGCTCCTTTAAGTTGAGGAGTATGAAATTGAGTTCAGAGTTCAGTTCCTGGTCCTTTTGTGTGTGTGTATAAAGTCTACTACTACCCGGGTAGAGTTAATAGTGCAAGTATATTCTTATCTGTATCCTGTCTGAATGAAGCTAGTCCGACGTCCTCGGTGGCTGGTCCCACGGTTGGCCACACCGATCTCACAACCATCCACCATCACTCTGGGCTGGGCTCGCCATCTTTGATTTGTCCAATTTTCTCGTAGTAGTCAACATAACAAAAAAAACAACCTACACAAGCAGTGTAAAGTAGTAAGTTATTCTGTTCTATTTCTCCATTTTGTGCATCTTACAGAGTATGACCAATGGCTAAAGACATACCTGGCTTACTGTAACATAAATTACCACATGTAATGGCAACTGGTATTTTAGCACCAAATACATATCATGAACTTCTACATATCAACAATTTGTACTTAACATTGACAAATTAATTATTTATCATCACATTTATGTAACATCCTTTTAATTAAAAGCATTAGCTGCTTTTAAGGTAACTCACATCTTAATATTACCGCTTTTCAATATGAATTGAATTAAATTATCAGTGTTAACACATTTAACATAAAGGGCCTACATTGTAATAACCCAAATCAAACACTGTAGGTAGCTAAAGATATGACATTAGTGTGTCATTAGTATTTAACTCCATTAACTAAATATTTTAATACCAACAAAATGAATGTATTGCACTTTAGTTTCAGACACTTTCACCAAGCTATAAATATTAGCTTGACACTTAACAATTAATTATTAACGGTTAGCGATTAGCTAGCGATCTTTTGAGAGCATAAATACAATCATACAATATGCACCAAAGTACACTGAAATATTAGACAACAGTCTTATAACCCCGATTGTTTTTTATGTTAAGTATCTGAACTTTACAGTGGTTTTTTTTCTGCTCACTGCTATTAACAACAGGCTAGTAACAAATGTTTCAACTCACCGGAGTTTCAACAGCAACAACCCGACTAAGGCTGCTCCTCTCGTGCTCACAGTTGATGCTCTACTAATGAAGGAGCTTATCAGTGTAGATATGCGTGTATAATCAATTTCACACAATTATGTTGCATTTCATAACAGTTATTGTTCACAGCTTACACGCGGTTTTCGGACGTTTTCCGGAAGAGAGCTAAAAAAGAAATGCGGACTGCACGTAGCACTCTCTACCAATCCTGATACACTCTGTTTATAACGCTCTGATGTATTGCGCTCTCTAGTGGGACAACCTGGAACTACACCTCTAAACAACATATGCTTTTAGTAGCCCTGTGTTTCATATGGGTTACACGAGTATTAACCGTTAAGGGCCTCGGTTAACGGTTAATGAAAAACTTGAAAACGTGCAGCCCTAATGGGGACATATTTTCAATAGTAAGGTGTGTACACACTGCAGGTGTACAGAGATGTCATTATCTGTAAAACCAACAAAATTATCTGTCTCTGTATTCAGAGAGTGGAAGTGGGTGTGGTTTTTACTTGTGTTAAATGTTGTCAAATGTTATGTAACTTCATATTAATTGGCAATGCAATTGTTGTGCATTCGAAGTATCAAATTGATTTAATATTGGCATATAACTTGTGAAATACAGTGGCAAAACGTGACCCTCGACACTGGGCCTTCACTGTCCCCACAATAACAAAACAGTTGCCTAGGTGCTCAGAATCGGTGTGCAAAGCTTAATAGGTAGCCTATGTATAGTAAAGCTACCATCATACACATGCACACCTAGTGCAAAGACTACAGCCTGATCTACATATTTGCCTTATTTATGCATCAATCAAATTAATTTGTTTAACTAATTAATCAAAACGCTCTTAACAGGCCTAGGTTGCCGCAAACTCGCAGGCCAATTTGTCATAATACTTGTTTTTGAGTCCTTTGCCGTCAATGACTAAAGTCTGTAAAATGTTTCCATTCCCTTCATGTAAGCAAATGTTTTGTTTTAAATGAATGATGTTTTTGTATTTTACAGGGAACTGAAGAGACCCAAGACCTAGGAACCATGGCCATCGTCGTGATAAAGGAAAGGCATGATCCTTATCTGCCCCCGGCTGACATAAAAGTCATAATTGAAGGTGTTCAGGTTTTGGCAAATCTGCCTTCAATTGCAGATGCCTTTACAATGCTTTTTGGGCTCATTTATTCCCTGAACCTTGAATACCCCAAAACTTTCAAATTCACATTTGAAGCAGTCCAAAAACTACTAATGGAATTGAACAGTTGCAAAATGTCCACCAAAGTGAGCAAGCTGTTCAACAAGCTTAACTGCTCCGCATGAAGAGACTTCACCTTAGAATGCACCTGTTCAAATGTTTGAAAGTTGATAAAGTGTGGTTCATTGTTATGGTTAACAGAATGTTCTTAAATTTGGGCAAACTGTTATATATTATAACAATTGAAAGATTGTTTATGATTGCACTTTAATTATTTTTGCACTTTTTTGATGGATACTTAAAGCAGAAAGATTTGCTTTAGTGCAAACCTTTTGCAATATTGTAATGATTTTGACAACAGTATTGTATTTCCAAGTAATGCTTACTTATGTCTGTAATGCAGCTTCTTTCAGAAGTGGTTCACTTGCTGAAGGCAAATAACCTATACTTGAAGCCCTTTTTTATTCTTTTATTTTTATGGCAAATTTTTACTTTGGTAAACAAAGCTCCAGATATTTTCAAATGTCATTGCAGTTAATGTTCAAAATGACACTTGAGCACTTGTATTTAAAAATGTCTTTACAATATTTTATTGTATATGACATTGATGGCATAATGTCACAGACTATTGCACATTTATTTGAATACACTTGTTGTATATCCTAGGCATACAGTATGTTGTCAGACATTTATATATAAATTCATTGCTGTTAAATACAAAATTGATGTATACATGAGCGAGGAACCTGAGATTCCATGTTTTCTTGTTGTAATTATTAAATTTTAATAAATATTGGAAATATTGAAAAAATGCATTGTGTGGTAATTATGAATGAAATAAATTAAAATTAACATTAATTTATAATTAACTAATTGTAACAAAGTAAAGAAAAACAATTAGATCAATCTAATAAATATAAATTAAGTCAAACTTAATTCTTTAAGTTGTTCCAGTTATAATTATATTGTTTAAAACAATTTAAAAATATATACATTGTTTCAGTCCAATGTTTACAAGCTGTTCCAATTTAAAAATTCCAGGTTCATTGGTAATATGTTTATTGTGGTTCAATATAAAAAATGTTAATTATCTCAAACAGTATTTCTTGCTTTGGTTAAGCTTTATAATTATTTGTGTAAATCATTGCTCTATAATATTTACGTTGAACCAATGATATAATTTTTTCAGTGTATATACATGGGCGTCAGTTTGTGTTGAAAAGTGGTGGGGACAAAAGATCAGATGAAAAAAAATTACGGCAGTACGGGAAAAATATTGAATAACGGCGCATCAAAAATGGGCATAGCGTAGGCCAGTCAACAAGTCTTTGGACATCGAACCAATAAAGATGCCACAGAGGAGACATGTTGGCCCAGCTGAGCCCTACGTTCCATCCACAGATCAGGAGTACTACCGTGTACAGTTCTTCCAAGTCCTTGACATCGTAACAACACAGCTGACGTGACGTCAGCTGTGATGACGTGGTTGACCTGTATCCAGAGCTTCAGTTCCAGTCCCTAAAGGTGCAGCTGGCCATGTTCACGTCCAATTACACCTACAAAACCTGCTCAGAAGTGTCAGAAATCATGAGGAACATGGTTCCCGAGGTCCGTGGTCTCTTCAGTCAAGTTGAGGCACTTCTGCGTTTGTTGCTCGTTGTTCCTGCCTCATCTGCTGAAGCAGAGAGAAGACCTGGCTACGCTCTTCAATGTCACAAACCCGACTCAACAGTGTGGCTGTTTGTCATGTTCATAGAGAGAGAATGGATAACTTGGACAAGAAGAAACTGTGTCAAGAATTTGTTCAAGTTACTGATCGGCGCATGTATATTTTGCACATTATGTTTATTGAAAGCATGTAAATCAGTATGTAAATTGTGTGTTCCCTTTACAAAAAACTTCACTATGATGCTGTGCTTTGCTAAGCGCTATGGGAACAATCCTGGTTGTGAACGAGCTGTGAATATGTGTGTAACACGTCAATGAACATTGACTGGAATTTATAGCCTCGGCTGATGTAGTCACCTCACTCAGGGGGAATTGTGAAACCTTTCATGCTTGGCCCCTAAGGGTACCAACTGAGGTTCACAGAGCTTTCTCTTGAGGTTATCGAGACCATTTCAAGTGCTAGGGCTTCCTCCCCTTGGAACTGATCTGGGTAGATTTTACAGGGCAGAAGAGGACCTCTTCGCCTCTGTTGATAGCGCAATGTCTCCCCGAGTCGCCCAGTTTCCCCCCCTAAATTCATATTATAGAACCAGCTAACTGCCAGTTTGCTTCAGTTCTGGATTTTCTGTAGAAAGAAAGATTTTCTGTCACCTCCTGGCAGACTATGTCACTTTGGGTGAGGGACAATATTGCCTGGGCCTACGAGGTGCGCTGTCAAGCTTCGCCAGTAGGTTTTAGGGCGCACTCTACCAGAGGGCTCTCCTCCTCTTAAGCCTTGGCTAGAGGTCTCCCTCTGCAACAAGTTTGTGATGCGGCAGGTTGGTCCTCTCTGCACACATTCATCAAATTTTATGGTTTAGATGTTTGCTACCCCGGGCTCTTATGCCCTTGGGTCGACATCTACGCTCATGTCTAAGCAAGTTTGTGATGTGGCAGGCTGGTCCTCTCCGCACACGTTCTTCAGACTCTATGGTTTGGATGTTCATGCTTCACCGGACTCTTACGCCCCTGAGTTGACATCTGAAGCTCATGTATAAGCAAGGCTGTGATGCGGCAGGTTGGTCTTCTCCGCACACATTCATTAGACTTTTATAGTTTGGATGTTCTTGCCACTCCGGGCTCTTATGCCCATGAGTCGACGTCTCGAGCTCATGTCTGGTCAAGTTTGTGGTGCGGCAGGCTGGTCCTCTCCACACACATTCATAAAATTTTATGGGTTAGATGTTTTGCTACTCCGGACTCTTATGTCCTTGAGTCGACATCTCAGCTCATGCCTGAACAATTTTGTGATGCAGCAGCCTGGTCCTCTCCGCACACATTCATAAAATTTTATGGTTTAGATGTTTATGTTACTCCGGGCTCTTATGCCCTTGAGTCGACATCTCAAGCTCATGTCTGAGACCTCTCGTGTTCTTGTGAGCACACTTCACAACCGTAGGGGTCCGGACAGCCCCAGTGCGGCGGCGTGGGTATTGCATTCCCATAGCGCTTAGCAAAGCGCAGCATCATAGTGAAGCTTTTTGTAAAGGGAACGTCTCGGGTTACATGTGTAACCCTTGTTCCCTGAAAAAAGCGGAACGAGATGCTGCACTTCTTTGCCGCACTGGGACGTCCCAGGACTGCTCTTCAAAAAGAAGTATCTGACGACAACTGGTGACGCATCCATTTATAGCCTGGCCAAAGGTGCGTCTAATGACTACATCAGCCGAGGCTATAAATTCCAGTCAATGTTCATTGACGTGTTACACACATATTCACAGCTCGTTCACAACTAGGATTGTTCCCATAGCGCTTAGCAAAGTGCAGCATCTCATTCCGCTTTTTTCAGGGAACAAGCGTTACACATGTAACCCGAGACGTTTTTCTCTCTAACCTTCGCCTTTCTTTTTTTAAAGGAAACATGTCGGCTAGTGGCTAACTATCTTTTATCAATAACAAAGCGACCATTGTAAATGTTTCTTGAGTGAATGTAAGGATTTCGATGTGTGCTATTTGTTTAATGGTGTATTATGATGTTATTTCTTGAGATAAATGTTATGTTTTGACTGTTGGCTGCGGTGTCGCAGGATATGACAGCCTCCCATCGTTAACATGTCGATTTCTACGAGCAATAACGCGCTCAGATGATCATAAATGCAACGTTTAATGTTTATGGCCTTTATCCTTTAGTCAATATGTGAGTTTTTCCTTCTTTTTTTTCACGCCACATTGCGACACAGATACAATGTAACTTCCGGTCAAGTGATACTTCCGCAGCAGTTTCCAGCTCATGTTGAAATTAGAGAAGATTTACAGAGCACTCTTCCACTTTTGATCCTTTCAGTGTCCAAATCATCACCTTTACATTAAGTGTAACCAGTCCAAACGAGGATTTCATTCTGATGTTTGAAATCTCTTCACTTAAAAAAAGAAATATACCTTTTTTCCTCCATATAAACAGCTCCTTCCCAATCATTTCCCTCAAAATGCCTCCAATATGTTCTGCCTGTAGTTGTGTTGTTGTAGCAAAGCAAACATTAACACTACTATCTTGACCTTTGACCATCTCCATCTCTTGGTCTTGTCTGCCACTAAGAAACTCATCATTGTGGGTGATGGAGCCTGTGGAAAGACCTGTTTGCTGATTGTTTTCAGTAAAGACCATTTTCCTGAATTCTACGTGCCCACAGTGTTCGAAAATTATGTAGCGGACATTGAGGTTGATGGAAAGCAGGTATGAAAGTTTCATGTGTCATTTGTGTCTCACATTGGCCATGAAGTCCATGCTGTATTGTTTTTGAACCATGAAAGCACCCCTTGCCATTGACAAACACAATAAACAGACGTCAGTACATAAACGGTTTCATTTCAAGTATTTTTGTGTGGCTTATGATATTGCATAAGTTATTTCTCAATATTTTTCTGCCTTTTGATCAGGGTCAGAAATTATTCAGGGCTTGGGGCAAAAATACCACTGAAAGTGACATATGCCCTCGAAGTTGAAAATATAGGGGAAAATTATGTTTCAAATTTTTCCGTGTTGTTTTAAGTATATTTTATTAAAGACTCCTCAATTCAATTTGATGGAATTTTGTACAAATCTGCTGAATCTGTGTCTGTTTTTAAGTCTAGTCTAAAACATGTTTGTATAGACTTGCTTTTACTACATCGTGAAAGCGTTGTTTTAATTATGATTTGATTTTATGTTTTGTGAAGCACTTTGTGCTAAATTGCTAAAAAAAGTGCTGTAAAAATAAAGTTATTATTATTGTTAAATTGAAATTGTGTAAATCTTAAAAATATTTGTTTTTTGAAGAAATTCCTTCTAAACATCTGATATTTAAAATATTTTCTTCAATACATATTATTACAAAATAGATTTTGATGCTGATTTAAATTTATAGGTAAAAACCTTCCAGAATTAATATGGATCTGAATTAATTAAATGAAAATATTTTACGTAAATGCCCTTGTAAAAGTTAAAAATGCTTCCAAAATGTTAATCTTTGGGGCAAATATTGCCCCATAATAATAATAAAAAAGTTAATTTCTGATCAATATGTCAATATTTATGTTTTTGCTCTATAGGGTGTTTGTAAGAGGAACCACAACTATGATTATAGTTCTTTATAGCCAATTAGATTCCAAATGTTTAGTGCAAGAAGTAAAATCCAGTTAAACATCATCAAGGCAGGATTTCCTCACTGTTTTTCACTAAATAAACACAAGGATTTTGAATAATTTTCACTTATGTACAAATATAACAATAAATAGTAATAAATGGCTTATAGAATAATAGAATACTTTCCCAATATTTGTATTAAAATATATGAATAATGGCACACATGGACTTATGCAAACAAATCATTGAATCGAGTAATAAATAAATTAAGTTATGGACAGGTTGAACTGATTCACATAAATTAGTTGAACATATTAACTCCAATGCCATTTTTGCTACTGAAGCAAAAGCAAGTTGCAAAGCAAGATTTGCAAAACTTGTCTAATTACACTAAATGGCAAAATTAAAAGCACATTAATAGCACTAGGATATTCACAATGTTGCTGAATATTGATAATGTTGGATTAATTGTCCAGAGCTAATGCCGATATGTATAAACTGCTCTTGCCCTGACATCACAATATCTGCATTGGTTAAATGGATATTGAGAGAAATAATATAGGCTGTGAATGACAATAATGGGTGGTTTAAACCTAATTGTTAAAGAATTGTTTTGGAAACACAAAGACTGCAGGCTCAGTCATGAGGCATCACTGCATGCCACATTTGCTCAAGTTCCTAAGTGCAATTATTAATAAGTTCTCAAAAATTTCTTAAGAATGGCTTGATTTTGTTTGTATTGACTAAACTAGCCTGCTCATGAGGTTGCCTTCTCTAATACAACAAATTCAATACTTCAACACTGGTAAATCACGAAAAATGTATCTATTTATTAAACTTATTTTCAAAGTAGCAAGTTTTAGATTAAGAACAATCTTAAGAAAAAAGATAAAAACTTTATTGGGAGGGGCAAAAAAGAAAATGGTAGTTATGAAGAATTGTTTAAATAAAGGATTAGTTGACCCAAAAATGTAAATTCTCTCATCATTTACTCTCTCTCATACTATCTCAGATGTGTATGACTTTCTTTCTTCTGCAGAACACAAATTAAGTTATTTAGAAGAATATTTCAGCTTGTGGCTTAATCCATGTCTTCAGAAAATATATAATAGTTGTGGGTAAAAAACATATCAGTATTTATGTCCTTTTTTTAAACAATAAATATCCACTTTCACTTTTACATTCTTTTGTTTTTGGTGAGTCACATTCTTTGTGCATGTCGCCACCAACTGCGGAGTGAGAAGAATTTACAGTAAAAAAAAAAATAAGGGCTAAAATATTGATTTGTTTCTCACCCACACTTGTCATATCACTTCAGAAGACATAGATTTAACCACTGGAGTCCTATGGATTACTTTTATGCTGCCATTATGTGATTTATTTTTTTTGAGCTTCAAAATTTTTGTCACCATTCACTTGCATTGTATGGACCTACAGGGCTGAGATATTCTTCAAAAAATATTTTAAGTCTTAATTTGAGTTCTGAAAAAGAAAGTAAATCATACACATCTGGGATGCATGAGGGTGAGTAAATGATGAGAGAATTTTCATTTTTGCATGAACTATCCCTTTAAGAACATTTTGCTAATCTGGTCCCCATTGTGCATCTTGTGTCCTAACAGAGGGAGTCTTGTAATGTTTTTTGTGTGTGTGAGTGTGTGTGTGATACTGTTATTAGATATTAGTACATGCACTAATATCTGGGGTTGTTATGCCTGTTTGTCTAGGTAGAACTTGCTTTATGTGATACTGCTGGACAGAAGGTCTATGATCGGTGAAGACCAATCTCCTACCCTGATACAGGTGTCATTCTTATGTGTTTTTCCATTGACAGTCCTGATAGCTTGTGTAAGACTTTGTCATAAAAATGTTACTTGCCCATCGCACTTTTTAAAAAAATTTTTTATAGCACACTAAAGGCATTAGATGCCCTGTTTTATCATTACAACATTAAACGTATCACATGTAGCTGTAAAATCGGGCCAAATGTCAGCTACAAATAATTTCAATATGCTATTGCGTTAAACCATTGAACATTCACTTGTGCTTAAAATACAAGACTTTCACATCACTGTGACAAATTAAAGAGGTAACAATTTAGCTGTCAAGCAGAACTGGGTATTCTAAGACTGTGTTTAAGAATGCTACCCATTAGTGATTTTGCTCTGATTACATAAAAGGAAACATTTTTTCATCAATTTGAGATAGTAAGCAGTTCTCAGCTTTGTGTTCAGGGTCCGAATGTGAAATCCGCAATGGGAAACTCTTCTCTACCAGAAGTCCATCCACATGTGAAATTCACAACAGATTCCAATTCAAATGACAGTATTTTGCCCTCTGAATTTCCCAGTGCGAAGATAAATGTGTCAGTTTTTTGAATGTGTGATGAACTTTAAACAATAAATATTGAAGCCATTTTTGTCATGATTTCAATGTATTATATAGTGGACCTATAATAACTTAAATTGCAGTAATTCAATAAGAATAATTATTTCTCCTTTAAGACATTACAGAAAATATTCCAGAAATGTTAACACCAGAGGTGAAGCACATTTGTCCGAATGTATCCATCAGACATTTTCAATATATCAGGAAAAAAAACGGACTTAAAGGAAGAGTTCACTCAAAATGAAAATTCTCTCATCATTTACTCACCCTCATGCCATCCCAGATATGACTTTCTTTCTTCTGCTAAACATAACTGAAGATATTTAGATGAATATTTCAGCTCTGTAGGTCCATGCAATGGAAGTGAATGTGACCAAAATTTTTAACCTTTAAAAAGTACATAATGACAGCATTAAAGTAATCCATGTCTCCAGTGGTTAAATCCATGTCTTCTGAAGTGATATAATAGGTGTGGGTGAGAAACAGATCAATATTTAAGTTTTGTTCTTATGAATCTTCTCTGTCACTTCCACATTCTTCTTTTGTTTTTTGGCGATTCACATTCTTTGTGCATAGAGATTTGTAGTTAAAATAGACTTAAATATTGATCATTTTCTCAGCCGCACCTACAATATTGCTTCTAAAGACATGGATTAAACAACTGGAATCATATGTATTACTTTTATGCTGTCTTTATGCACTTTTTGGAGCTTCAAAGGTTTGTTCACCATTCACTTGAAATATTCTTCTAAAAATCACATTTTTTGTTCTGCTGAAGAAAGTAAGTCATATACATCTGGGATGGCATGAGGGTGAATAAATGATGAGAGAATTTAAATTTTTTGGGGACCTCTCCCTTTAACATTGAACCATCGGGTAGATAATTTATGACTTTTCCTTATCTCTACATGAGAACTGATTATAAACAAAAACATATTTCAAAAGTCAAAATGTATCTGAAAATGTATTTAAATTTTAAAGGTATAAAAGCATGAATTAATTTTCACATGATAAGATTTACTGCTTGGTGTGCAATTTATTAGGTTATTCTGGCCAGTTGCCTACTTGGATATGTTCATATGTATTTTTCAGAAACATGTTTGCTAGGGTATTAATGACCCCAAACAGAAGCTATTTTATATGTTGCCGACTTTGTGATGCAACAAAGGATTGATGGGGTGATGGTCAATAATAGCTCTCAAATGGATTGTGATTAGGACAGAGGAACATATTATAAATGAATGGAAGTGAAAATAAGAGGTTAATCCTGAAATGTTATTTACAATTTTAAATCTAAATCATTGGGGTTCTTGGGCCCCAAACAAAAAGAGAGTAAAGTCTCAATACAATATGAGGATTAAAATTGTTGATTTATATTTATTAAAAGTACTTTCTTTTGGATGTAAGCTTTCACTCTTTAATGGCTTTGATATATTTAATGTATTTCTTCATTCAGGAACCCATGAAGCCAGAAGAAGGGCGAGACATGGCCAACAGAATCAATGCCTTTGCATATTTAGAGTGCTTAGCCAAGACAAAAGACAGAGTGAGAGATGTGTTTGAGATGGCCACCAGAGCTGCACTGCAAGCAAGGAAATGTGGCAAAAAAAGCAGCAGTTTGCGTTATAGAAATCTGTAGCAGAGAGGATATCACTTAACAGCCCAGGAGACAAAACCAGGTAGGGGAGGGATGGATTGGATTGGAAAAGCCTAACATCTATGTGTACAGTTGGCAAACAGGACTGATACTGGGACAATGTGTCAGACTAACCACTAGAGACCAATGGAAAGACTTTGAGAATTTTTCTGATACCTCCTGCTTAAAACCCAAAAAGCCAGAAGGATCGTGAGGCCCCACTTTCACGGTCCGTATTCATACTGAAAATCAAGATCAAGCGAGCTTTTGCCCTTCTGCTCCACGGGAGGTTTCTGTCCTCCCTGAGCTTGCCTTAGGACACCTGCATTACCGTTTGACAGGTGTACCGCCCCAGTCAAACTCCCCACCTGCCACTGTCCCCGGGGCATGATGATGTTATTTCATGTTATCACAAAGTTTGGGGTTAAGAGATTTCTGGGAATATCAAGCAAAAAATTTTCAGATAAAGTTTGTAAATGGACTCCGTACCTTAGGATATTTGATATTCAAAAAAATTTCTCCAAGCATCTCTTTTAGGTTTACCTTACTGTCTGTATGTATTAGTATGTATGTATTACTGTCTTAGATTGTTAAGATTAAGATTCAACTTTATTGTCATTGTGCAGAGTACAGGTACAGAGCCAATTAAATGCATTTCTTTTTGCATATCCCAACTAAGCTGGGGTCAGAGCGCAGGGTCAGCCATGAAACATCACCCCTGGAGCAGATAGGGTCAAGGGCCTTGCTCAAGGGCCCAACAGTGGTATCTTGACGGTGCTGGGGCTTGAACCCCCGACCTTTCGTCAGTAACCCAGAGCCTTAACCGCTGAGCTACCACTGGCAAAAAGATTGTATGTTTGTATGTATTTATGTATGTACAGTATGTATGTTTGTATATGTAAGAATATGAATGTTTGTGTACATGTCCAGAGCTGCAAGAATGGGCAGCAACATCATCTCATCACTGACCCTCAACACTGGAGCCCCGCAGGGCTGTGTTCTCCACCCACTCCTGTATTCCCTGTACACACATGACTGTGTGGCAACACATAGCTCCAATGCCATCATTAAGTTTGCTGACGATACGACGGTGGTAGGTCTAATCACTGACAATGATGAAACAGCCTACAGAGAGGAGGTGCACACTCTGACACACTGGTGTCAGGAGCACAACCTCTCCCTCATTGTCAGTAAGACCAAGGAGCTCGTAGTGGACTTCAGGAGGAAAGACAGAGAACACAGCCCCATCACCATTAATGGAGCACCGGTGGAGAGAGTCAGCAGCTTCAAGTTCCTCGGTGTCCACATCACTGAGGAACTCACATGGTCCGTCCACACTGATGCCATTGTGAAGACGGCTCACCAGTGCCTCTTCTTCCTGAGACGGCTTAGGAAGTTTGGAATGAACCACCACATCCTCACATGGTTCTACACCAGCACTGTAGAGAGCATCCTGAATGGCTGCATCACTGCCTGGTACGGCAATAGCACCGCCCAAAACCGGAAAGCCCTGCAAAGGGTAGTGCGAATTGCCAGACACATCAGTGGAGGTGATCTTCCCTCTTTCCAAGACATAACAGGCGGTGTGTGAAAAAAGCTTGGAGGATCATCAGAGACTCCAGCCACCCGAGTCATGGTCTGCTCTCACTGCTTCCATCAGGCAGGCGGTATCGCAGCATCAGGACCCGCACCAGCCAACTACATGTAAGCTTCTTCCCCCAAGCAATCAGACTTTTGAACACTTGATCTCTCACGATCAATAATCAGCACTGCACTTTCTTATATCTCACACTGGAGTGTCAATATATTCTCCACAATACATCTACTGTATATATATTTTTTATATACTCTTATTTTTAATTTTTATTGTATGTGTATTTGTAACACGGGGTTATGATGGGCAAGGAGGAGGCGAGAACTGGCTTGTCAATATAAATAATATTTTAATGAAAACTTAAACAAAAGCACAAACAAACACACAACGGACATGTCCGGGATTGAGCTCTCTCTGTCGAACCGTCGTCACCGGCCACCTTTATCCCTCGCGCGACCCATCAGGCCGATTGGGGACCGGGCGTGCAACATTCCAGCCCGGCCCCGCCCCCCTCCACTCCACAGTATTCTATATTGTGTGTATTGTTTACTGTACATTGTATATTAAAATTGTGTTGTGTAAATATGTTGTTTATTGTAAATTGGTATATGTCACTGTCATGACTGCTATGTTGCTCGGAACTGCACACAAGACTTTCACCTACTGTTGCACTTGTGTATATGGTCATGTGACAAAGTGATTTTGAGTTGATTCGATGTCCAGGTCTTTTCTTTGTACATGAGTTTATCTGGCCAGCTTTATTCTGTTTTGAATATTTGATGCTCAAAGTACAAGAGTCTGAAAATTAAAATTGGCTGTATTGTGTTATTGTGTTTAACCTCCTTGTACATCTAAACTATTTAGCCATACTGAAGCATACCCCACCCCACTTCTTTTTTTGATCATGCTTTTAGAAATTAAATAATAAAAAAAAATCTGATTTTAAATTTGTTTTCAGTTTGGGGGCTCATTTAAAGGTGCACATAATTTTTTTTGACTGCGCAGTTTAGCAGTGGTTGTGGTGCAATTGCAGCATCACAAAAACATGTTCACACATACTTTTTTTATGCTGATTTTTTAGGGAAAGTGGCAGAATTCTGTGGAATGGATTTAAAAATGGTAAAACATTTTTAAAGGAGATGAGTGGATTACACTCTTATTGGTCATGTGGTCACCACAAAGGGGCTGACCAGCTTCTTGTGATACAAAAAAAAAGCTTTCTCATGCCCAGTGCGTTGACTAGTCTTCATCATGTACATCATTTTAAACATTTGTCAAAAGTACTTTTGTTTTTTTAATGTGGAGAGACTTTCTACACCTTATGTTTGAATTTTAGCAGTACATTGATATATGTAAATGTACACCTTATGTTTGAATTTTAGCAGTACATTGATATATGCCCTACATATGCATTGGACTAATAAAAATGCACTGATATTTTAAGGTGCACTCAGATAAGTTTTACTCCTAAAGAAATTAATTGCAATTTTGAAACATATGTATAAAATCATGAGCACACACATGAGATGAAGCCTCCAGTCATATCAGTAACCTTATAAAAGCTGTTTTATTCTACATGGGGCAGGGGCACCCTCATGGTGGCTGCCATTTTAGAATTACATGACGAGCTGAATACTACTCACTTAATCTCAGTAACCGTCTTGTTATTTGACACTTTCACTACTGGATTAAATTAATAATGGCGATAATAATTGTGAACAGTAATTCTACAATGTCCTCTATTACTGAAAACTTGATTTTGAATGATGCTGCATCCAAACAGTAGGTGTCACTGTACGTCCAAGATGACACAAGCAAAAAGTTACTGAGTGCACCTGAGGGTAAAGATATTGCAAAGGTTAACGTCAGTTTATCAAACCAGTTACAGTGCAGTGTTTAAACAGTAAAATCTCCAGTTTAAAGCTCAAAGTGTTCTTCAAGCAGTGACAGAGCTATTTAACACAACCAATGTGTTAATATAAGAAACATGTTGCACTGATCCATCAATACCAGGTTCTCATAGCCTTTGGTTTAACAGTCATCCAAAACACTGTTGTGAACATACAGTACATAAAGAATAGTAAGCCATCCCTCTGGCTAACTTAATTTACGCATTTTTTTATCACAGTGTCTCTGAACCAATCAGCTTGAGCGATCTGTCCACGCCCTCATGTCTGAGGCCATTTTACACTGAGCTTTGCTGTGCAGAGGCAAACGTCGTACAATTACATTGTAAAATGTTCAGCTCTGTGACTCTGCAGGTGTAATAAAGGTAAGTTGCTGTGTGTTTTACTGTGCAGTTAAAAAAGTTCAATCAGTACATAGTTGTTAACGACTGATATTTCGATTTGTGCTATGATCTGAATATGTCTCAGAACCGAAATGCACAGAACTTCGGATTGTTGTCAGTGACGGACGCTTTATATTTAGTTAAATAAACGTAGCCAATCCGTTGATGGTTGTTGTGTACTAAAACATGTATACTGTTTTCTAGATTAGTGTCTAACTCAGTTTGACAGCTGCTGGACAGAATAGCCCTGTAGAAGGTCACTAATATCAGCTCAAATATGGATATATCTAATATTTCTATCTTTCTATCCAAATGGCGTAAAAGGGTTTAACAAGCAATATGCAAATATGTTCGTGGTGCTGACCAATATGTGTTGGACCGTGGTGCATTTAACTAAACTCAGCAAAAAAAAAAAAAAACATTTCTTCTCCCTTTCAACTGCTTTTATTTTCAGCGAACTTAACATGTGTAAAAAAAAAATTGAACAACTACTAAGACATGTGAATAACAGAAATTGAATAATGTGTCCCTGAACAAGGGAGGAGGGGGATAATGGGTCTCTGTAGGGGGGCGGGGGAGAGAAACTGCACCAGATTTGCCAGTTCTTGTTATGAGATGTTACCCCAATCTTCCACCAAGGCACTTGCAAGTTCCTAGACATTTCTTGGGGGAATGGCCCTAGCCATTGAGATCCGGGCTCTTCGTTGGCCATGGCAGAACACTGACATTCCTGTCTTGCAGGAAATCATGCACTGAACGAGCAGTATGGCTTGTGGCATTGTCATGCTGGAGGGTCATGTCAGGATGAGCCTGCAGGAAGGGTACCACATGAGGGAGGAGGATGTCTTCCCTGTAACGCACGGCATTGAGATTGTCTGCTGTGACAACAAGCTCATTCCGATGACACACCGACCCAGACCATGATGGACCCCCCACCTCCAAATCAATCCCGCTCCAGAGTACAGGTGTCGGTGTAACGCTCATTCTTGGACAATAAACGTGAGTCCGACCATCACCCCTGGTGAGACAAAACCATAATTTCGTCAGTGAAGAGCACTTTTTCCCAGTTCTGTCTGGTCCAGCGAAGGAGGGTTTGTGCTCATAGGCGACATTGTTGTCGGTGATGTCTGTAAGGGCCTGCCTTACAACAGGCCTACAAGCCCTCAGTCCATCCTATCTCAGCCTATTGCTGACAGTCTGAGCACTGATGGAGGGATTGTGTGTTCCTGGTGTAACTCGGGCAGTTGTTGATGCCATCCTGTACCTGTACCTGTCCCGCAGGCGTTATATTCGGTTGTACCGGTCCTGTGCAGGTGTTGTTACATATGATCTGCCACTGCGAGGACAATCGGCTGTCCTTCCTGTCTCCCTGTAGCGATGTCTTCGCCGTCTCGCAGTACGGACATTGCAATTTATTGCCCTGGTAACATCTGCTGTCCTCATGCAGCATGCCTAAGACACGTTCACGTAGATGAGCAATGACCTTGGGCATCTTTCTTTTGGTGTTTTTCAGAGTCAGTAGAAAGGTCTCTTCTTCTTTTTATTCTTATTTTACGGTGGATAGCAGACATATAAGTGCATTACCACCACCAAATCTTCTAATTTACCTTACTCCACCAATCTACATGCAATCACCCTTAATTCTAAAACCTGCATAGAGGCTGAGGCTTTGTCTGGCGCTGCATGTTCAGCTCTTCCGTTCCCACACTCACCCCCCATGGAAGGGTAAAATAAATGAAAAATAAAAAAAAATAAAAAAATGTACTTTCCAAATACTGTAACAATAATGGAGTTATGTTTCTACCTAGATTTAATTCATTTTTAATAGTAAACTGCTCACCCTTATTTACTAGTTCATCCTTCCACTCATTCCTTTCAACAGTATATTTCCTACAGTGCATTAAAACATGTTCAACTGTTTCATTAACACCACGTATCTCATATACACCCGTTGGATGTTCTATCCAAACAAAGCTTCCTGACTCGACTGTGTCTCATTCACCAGCCCATACCTAACCATTACCCATGATATACATTCTACTCCTAAGAATCTCTCTGCTGCCCTGACTATAATTTGAATCTTAATTGTCTTTTTTTCTATTTGCGCAGTACAATTAATTACTTCAGCTATGAACCGCAATTGTCGTGTCCTGTGATCCTACCCTCCATCTCTGAACCTAATTCATTCCTTCCCTCTATTTGCATGTCTCTCTCTTTAACTTTCTCTTTATTCTTTGCATCAACCATTTTAAATGCTTTTGCATATGTAATGTTCTTCTTAGCTCTCTCGTTCTGCACTTCAATAGCTCTTTTCCTCACCTCACATCCCCCAAACACAACACTATGTTCTCCTCCGCAGTTACAACATTTAAGTCCAGCTCCTTCACATTTGCCATAATACCACCCCCCCCCCCCCCCCCCATATTTTCTTAGACTTGCACACCAAAGCAACATGCCCATACTTTTGGCAATTATAGCATCTTAAGGGAGGAGGTATATATGGTCTCACTGTGTAACTGATAAATCCAAGTTTGACCATTTCTGGCAAAATAACTTCATCAAATCTAAGCTCTACTTAGAGACTCTCTATTATATTCCCTTCTCCATTCATAAACAATCGTCTGGCACCAACGATATGCCCTCCATTATGTTATTTTTAAGCTCTTCCATAGACACTCCTAATGGCACACCAGATATAACTCCACTTACCCACTGCCTCTGACCTACAACTTTGCTACTCGCCACTTCCTGTTTACACATTACTTTAATTCTCATCACTTTCCTTTTTTGTTCTTCATTATTACATACTACCAACAAATCTCCATTCTTTAGCACTCTAGCAAGCTTAATCTCTCCAACTACTTTCCTCAACTCTTTCGTTAAATACATTTTCACTCCTCGCTTCTTGTTCATTTCCACTCTCCCCTGAACTTCTTACCTCCCTTTCCTGATGATTTTTCATATCTCTGTTTCCCTCTGTCCTCCAACATCCATTTGATCATCCTCCTCATCTGATTCATCAATACTAACTAGTGTCTCTGGTTCATTTCCATTAAGATTTTTCCTATATTTTGTCATTCTAGACTTCGCTGCGTACACCGCCATCAAACACGCCGCCGATCAGGTTACACTTTCGGATCATACTGCCCTAGATATGTCTCTTTAGTGTCCTAAGTTTTTATAACGTGCCCTTCATTGCCTACCATATGTAAGCTGTTTGTGTCTTAACGACCGTTCCATGGGTGCATGTTCATTAATTGGGTTCACTGAACAAGCATGGAAAACATTGTTTATACCCTTTACAATTAAGATCTGTTAAGTTATTTGGGTTTTACAAAATTATCTTTAAAATACAGTGTCCTGAAAAAGGAACATTTCTTTTTTTGCTGAGTTTATATTAGGACCCCCTAAACAATTTGGGGGTAATGTATAATTTTGTTATTATTATTATTTTAAAGATGGAAATATAGCAGTGCTGTTTTATTTATAAATAATTCATAACTTTTTATTTCCAAACAAATTATTTGAATCAAGTAATAATTAGAAATAAATTTTACATTTATACATTTTCCAGTTTTCTTGCTGGCAAAGTGTCTGTAAGATCCCTGAAATGAGAGGAGTGCCCAATTGTCTAACCTGAGGCAAAACAGCTCTGGTAGTTTTTAGCAAATCTTCACCTGGATAAATTAAATTTACATAGGGTCACATGGGCCTATAGTTTAAGAATACTTTCAAAATCAGACCAGGTTTATGTTTGCAGTACAAAGGGTTTATGAACTGCGGCTATTTAATATTTAAGTAATATCACACAAGCAAGAGTGCGATATGGCCCTACATCAGCACTGCTGTGATTCGGCCGCATGCCGAGTGCCATAGGTATTCGCAGTAGTGCTGATTTTGGGCCATTTAGCATGATTGCGAGTGTGATTTTTGCTAAAGTTAATACAACATTTTTGGAAAAACTGAGTACGCCATAAAAACGCATTTGCGCATGGAACTACTTTATTATGCGGCAGATCAGAATCTGCCGTTGCTGATTCAAACCAAACGATGCGTCCAAGCCTTCGTTAGTAATATATATATATATATTATACTACGGAAGCTCAAAGAGGCCTTGCGTTATTATTTTTTTTTCTGTCTCGTTTTCTCGTGATCTCGACATAACTAAGGTTATACATAACTAAAGAAAACAACTTTTTGTTATGTCGAGATCACGAGAAAATTAAGTCGTGATCACGAGAAAACAACCTTAGTTATGTCGAGATCACGAGAAAACGAGACAGAAAAAAAATTATAATGCAAGGCCTCTTTGAGCTTCCGTAATTATACACCTATTACACACAAAAATTATTTTTTGCCACCACCTGCTGGCTAACATATGTGATGTCAAAAAATAAAATAAAAAATACATGTAAGAGACACTTATACGGTAACTCTTAACACGTATGCACTGCTCTTACACTTTATTTTAGAATAGCATGAACACAAGCGGAGTGATACACACACAGTGAAGTGTCAGAGTGCTGAAGTTGTCGCGCCATCAGTGCTCATGGAACGTCTCTCATCCAATATGATTCGAGGACCGGAACAACTGTTGTATATTTATATATAAATTGGTGGGGAGGGGTGGGGGTGCATCAGCTGCATATCCAATACTGGCATTTACCAGTTGATTAGTGCCACCAACATGCTGGATTGTACAGCAGTAGTAAATCTGGCCTGGAAAAAAAAAAATGACAAAAAGCTTGAATCTCATTGGTCAATCAGTTTTCATCTCCGCTTGAAGAAAAAACTAATCGAACCGCTCTCCCTAAAAAAAACTGCTTTTCAGAGAGGGCCCCTGTTACATAGGTCCACCATTACCCCATCCAATGCCACTGAATATATGCTTCCAGCAAACACTTCTGTGTCAGTCAAGCTATTGTGCTTGACCGCTGTAAAACACCAACAGCAACAGTCAACTCAACATGAACACTTTCCTATGCATTTATTTAACAACATTAAGGTTGATGATTGTGTATATAAATTAATGTGTAGGCTGATCCTTGCATGTTTTGTCAACAGTGGTAAATGAAGCAGGCAGAGCGAAAGGTGGGCGTTTCTTTCGACCTGCACTGAAGCATGGATTATGAGAGGAGGTGAGTCAAGGGACCTGCAGTCTGCATGGTTGTTTACACTTTTTTTTTTTTATAAAATGTTTATGGGTAATAACTAGGGCTGTCAATCGATTTAAAATGTATCAAATTAATTCCTTGAAATGTCGATTAATTGAAATTAATCGCATGCATCATTATTTCCTGGGAAATCTGTTTTGCATTGAAATCTAGTTCTCACAGTATGCATTCTTGCGTTCTGTCTGCGCTATTTTTAATTGTAGCTGGTATGCAGTGTCATAAATGCTTAAAATTTGAAAATCACGTCTCAAGATTCCTGTATTTTGTTGTGCTTGTGAGTGAATGGTTCAGTTTGTGGCTGTGCTGCTTGTGAGGTTTGTTGAGGACTGAGGAGTACTGCCACCTATTGACACAGCTTGTAAAAACAAGCTTGAATTGCACATATGATAAGAAAATCCATACTTTTATTGAAGAATTTACATGTGCAGCAGGAGGCATGATTAATTCTGTTAATGTACTTATGGATGGATGTATAATTGTTTTATTTAATGAATTACACCAAATTAACTTAAATCGACAGCCCTAGTAATAACACACAGAATGGGTTGTTCATGCAAAAATGTCCTGACCTTGTTATGTAACTTTGTTTAAAATGCTGAATGCACAGTACTGTGAATGTTTGGTTCATTGGTGCACAACATTGATGATGCCCTCAAGTCCTCAGAAAGATCCTATTTAGGAGTTTGGAAATTGTAAATACAATGTGATGTACATTCGAGTGATCTTGGTAAGAATAAAATGTAAGTGCTGGGCATTTTCAGCGTTCTCTCTTTTTCTCTTCCCGGTAAAGATGTGAAGCTTTTGTTAGTGCTAGTGCAACAAAATGTCAGCAAAAGATTTCTTAGATGTGTAAGTAATGCATTATCTGTTTATTTTATCATACTCATTTGCCTCAAAGAATGATGGGAAATGTATATTTTTTACACTAGCCGATCCCCCCACAAACCAGCTGCTGAGTAAGCTGCTGTATATTTTTCTAGCAAGCTTTATACCTGTTTCCCAAATTAGCATAAATTCATACAAACTAAATTGTGCAGTGCACATTCACAATTACAACAATTTCAGATATGATCAATACCAATTAGCTGCATTTTTCTTTTCTGACATACCTTCAGCCATTGCTGAATGAGACATGTCTTGATGACAGCAAGAATCTTGAACATGTGGAATAGTCTATAACTACATGTTACAAAGTGCTTAAATCCTTCTCTTTTGCCACCTGACAGGGGTGGCCGTGGTGACTGCATGGGTCGCTATGGAAGTAAGGCCGACGATCATGACTACAGGGACATGGACTATCGTGGCTATGTACAAGAAAATGACTTGGGACTAAATAAAACCTTGACAAATGCTAAAAAGCATGACCGAATAGGAGATTTTACCTCAGGTAATTTCACGAATAACCGACTAGGATTTAGACCAAACTGTGGGAACCATGGATCCGAGAGCATCCAAGGTAGAAAAAGTCTCCTCCGAAGTCCCCCAAATCCGAACATCCACTCAAGATTCCACCAAGAAGATAGAGATTATGATCTTGAACCAGAGTTTTATCCCAGGAGTGATATGCACTTATTTAGAGTTGGACAGAAGGTGTCTCTGGATACCCAAAACCCAGATGAAGGTGAAGAAGATGAGGACAATGCCTGGAGAATTGTCAGGGGACGGAACAACTCTCAGGAGGAATATGTTGCAGAATGGAGAGCTGAGGAAGAAAATTATACCAGAAATCTCCATCAAAGACTTGTAATTATGAAAATGATATCTTTTTTTTCTGGATATTATTGGGATTTTGGTTGCACAATTAACTGCATTTGGGATTTTACTAATTTTGGACTCTTGTATCCTCTATATCTGTGCTGTCATAGTAATGAACGCCTAAGAATTTATTTTAATGATTTATAAATCGATTAAAAATAACGATTGGCCGATTAATTGGTTATCTGCATTTTCCACCACCTTAGTTATCTGTATCAGCAAAATCAGTCAACCTCTAGTAATAGAGTAAGATCCCTTTGCAGAGGATCCATAGATGTAGTCCCTCACATTTTGTCTAAAATAATTGCTGCTTGATATTGGATCTAATGACACAACGTTCATATTTCTAAGTGTAGCTTGAACGAATATTACAGGTTCAATTCAAATTAAGCTCAATCGAAAGCATTTGTGGCATAATATTTGTTACCACAAAAATATTGAGTTGCCCCTCCTTTTCTTTAAAAAAAAGCAAAAATCTGGGATATGTTGAGGTACCACAAGACGTAAACAATATGCATGAGTTTAGTGTGATAAAATAACCTTTTCTGTGTAAATTTATAGCCAATTTTAGAACTTCATTGCCAACTTCATTTTTATTGCATGGAAAAATTACGATTTAAACAACTTTTATAGCTCAAATAATGCAGAGCTTTAACAGAAGAATTAATGTAAGTGCTTTTTAAGCTTATATGCTTCACATTTCTGTTTAAACCCTCAAAATTGGCCCCATTCACTTCTATTGTAAGTGCCTCACTGTAACCTGGATTTCTGCTTATTTTTATTTTTTTTTAATGAAAAACAGGGACGAGTCTAAATTATTTTCAATAATCAACAATATCAAATGCTGTTGATTTGCGCTTAACTGGTAGTGAGCCTGGGATATTCCTTTAACTAGTATCCAAATATTTTAAGGACCACTTTTTATCATGGTACAGTCACATTGCTGTCTGACACCACCAAAACACTATTAAACCACAAATACTATTAAAAAAATGTTTTTTTTTTTGTAAGAATGTTTATTAAAGAATGGAGAAAAAGTAATATATCATAGCTATTGACTGTTGTCCTCCTGATATAGAGTTTTGCTGACCAAGTCCAGTCAAGAAGGGAGGAGATTAGGGACAGGAGCTACCACCATGCCCTACAAATGAGCCAGGGGGAGCCAGAATCCTGTGACCAGAACTACAGGTCTGATACCGAGCAGGCCCAGAAACCCAGCAATATTGTCATGCTGAGAATGCTCCCACCCAACGCCACCATCAACGAGGTTTGCCTCCTCAGAACAAAATGTTATTTCTTGGCAAGAATGCAATAAACTTTTCATTAAAAATCTGTGGTATGGATCTGTGGTTGTCAATTACCATACACAATAATTTTCCAATGTTGGTGATTACAAAAACTGTTGAGCTTGAGGTCTGTGGAGGAAATGCATAACAATTGCCCCATAAAATTATACTTAAGTGCATTTCAGTTGACAGTTTAATTTGTTTATACAAACGATGGGATAAGTAATTTTATGTGGGGATTGACAACATGCCACGGAATCTGTCAATGAAGTGTAACTTGTATTTAACCTTGACTGTTCCTTAAATCACTAGAGATGAGCATACCTGTTTTGAGTAAACATCATTTAAAACATTTTCTATAAGGGTGGATGTAGTAAAACATTTGTGTTTGCTTTTCAGATTCGGGCTCGGATGCAGGAGCAGGGAATCCAACCCAGGGAGGTTCGCCTCATGAGGAACAAGTCTTCAGGTGAACATCCTCTACCAGGGGGCCTTCTCTGTACCCCAGACTGACCTCCAAGTCACAGTTTCACTGTCTACCATAACATTCATTAACTCACTTCTGCCTCTTTATAGTTAATTGTTTTATTTCAAGATCGTCTTTGTTTTTCTAACTTCCCACCTGGTGCCAGTAAAATAAGTTGAGAGGCTGTTTAGTAATGGCGCTTTGAAATCTTCAAGTGTATGTCTCCTTAACCCCCTTCACATCTTTTTAGTTCATTCCATTACTTCTATTTATTTCCTTTTTTTTATTAGTTTTGTTTTCTTGTACCGCTGATTTGTATCTATGATCTTTAACCAGGCAATTTACACATACTCACTTAATACATTCGTGTTAGAGAAAGCATGGAAAGAACAGAGATGTTGACGCACATACAGTATATCACATGTGAATACACAAGCACAAATGCAACTTTTCCAAGTGCCAAGTTTGTCCCACATGTCCTTCCCATCTCACTTTGATCACTCTGGTCCTGGAGTCTGTGGAAGATCTCTTTCTGTGTAAGTATTGTTTATATACTTTACAGTGTAAGTATATAAGCTGATCATCACATGAGCAATTTTTGTGACCACTTGTCCTTTTGAGATACTGTAGCTTCTTTAGACGGGGTTCAATTGTTTTTTGGAATATTTTATTTCCCAGCCAAAGGGGTGGACAAAATAACATAAACACAAGGTTAAAAGGGTTTCATTTCATTTAAGTAATTCAATCAGAATTGCCAACATGATCAAACGGGAGGTCGGCATGTGGTTTTCCACACTTCCTGTACCCTAGGATCGGCCACATTATACTGACTCACTAACAAGTGGCATCACCCATCAGACATTTTTGCATCTTCTCCTGTGGTGCAACTGGATGTGCGTCACGTCAGCAGCATGGGAGACCTGGGTCCGGATTACTCACTGAAACCAGGAAGTAATCTTGTTAAATCCGTGACTAGTGCGATTCGGAGGTTGCTTTTTTCCCTCTAACATTTACAATTTTACTCCACTGATGGTTAGGTTTGGGTTGGGGGGCACAGTTTATAAAACATGCATTCCTCTTCATTGTTAACAGCCTGGTACAGCTGAAAACAACTCTCTTTTGTCGCCCCACTGTGGAAATTTCACTGAACCTCACACATGCCCATATGCCCAACAACACTTACTGATTTGGCCACTGGGGGCAGTGTTTCAAGTATCTGTAAGCACAGACTGATTTTAGCTAAATAAATGTCAACCTACTATTTCTAATTTCACAGTGAGGTCAGTCTGTAAATTGCCCAGTTAGTTTGTGATATGGTGCCAATTGCCAATTAGCAGTATGTGTTGGGTCTAAAAGAGATCTTGGTACTTTTATATAATGTACATTGTACAATCTAGTATAAGCAGCACAAAACCTGGGAAGACTAAAATGCTTCGAGTTATCTTTTAACCAAGTTTTTATAAATGGATGGGTTTGTTAGAAATTATTATTTTTTTTATTTGTTTTTCATTTGTTCTTGAAATACTTTGATTTTGCCATAAAGGTGGTCATTGGTGCTGATATGGCATTCAAATAATCCTAAAATAAATCAAATGGGTAGGTTTACATTTGGAGAAAGTCAAAGGATGCCTTTAAACCACAGTAAATGTTGGCAACTGTTAAATATTGTGGATGATCCACAGAGGTAGAGGCAGCTGTTTGATGAGAATCATTATGTCTGGTGACTGTAATACATAGTGATTATTCTTTTTTTTTTTTTTTTTTTTCCACTCTCCCCTCTTCTTCCCAATTTGGAATGCCCAATGCGCTCTAAGTCTTCGTGGTGGCGTAGTGACTCGATCACCTCAATCCGGGTGGCGGAGGATGAATCTCAGTTGCCTCTGTGTTTGAGACCATCAATCCATGCATCTTATCACGTGGCTTGTTGAGCACATTACCGCGGAGACATAGCGTGTGTGGAGGCCCACGCCATTCTCTGCGGCATCCTCCCACAACTCGCCATGTGCCCCACGAGAGTGAGAATGAGAACCACACATTATAGTGACCACGAAGAGGTTAACCCATGTGACTAACCTCCCTAGCAACCAGGCCAATTTGGTTGTTTAGGAGACCTGGCTGGAGTCACTCAGCACACCCTGGATTTGAACTCACGACTCCAGGGGTGTTATTCATTAATACTAATACTATTAATACTCGCTGAGCTACCCAGACCCCTACATAGTGATATAACAGTCTTCTGTAGGAAGCTTTGGTTTCATTCTGATAATCAGATCTCCCCCTTCACACCTCAAAAAACAGGAAGATTCTCTTTTTGAAGAATGGTGCAATACCCCACAACACAGTGTTGAAGACTTGTATCATAGCATTCCAAGAAGGAGCTGTTCTGAAGGCATTCAGGGGCCCTGTTAATGTAATGCCAGGTGTTTCCTTTATTTTATCCACCCCGTTTATTTTTCAGCTCTATGTGGCATGAAGGTATTATGGGTAAAAGATTAAAGTTCAAGGAAATCTCAGCTATCTCCGCTACATTAAGACTTGAAAGCCATGAGTTCTTCACTGTAGTGTCAGGATTAAAACATTTAAATGAGCAGTTTATCCAAAAATGAAAACTCTCTCATCATTTACTCACCCTCATGCCATTCCAGATGTGTACAACTAACTTTCTTCTGCTGAACACAAATTAAGATTTATAGAAGAATATCTCAGCACTGTAGGTCTATACAATGCAAATTAATAGTGACCAGAACTCAAAAGGCCCAAAAAAGGAGACATAAATGCAGCATAAAATTAATCCATATCCATATTAAATATATATCTTCGGAAGCTATAAAATAAGTGTGGGTGAGAAACGGATACATATTTCAGTAAGTTTATACAATAACTATACACTTTCACTTCCATATTCTTGTTTTAAAGTGACTTTCACATTCAGCCACCTATTGGTTGGGACTGGTCAAAGGTGGTGATTTATAGGAAAAAGGACTTACAGTTGAAGTCAGAAGTTTACATACACCATAGCCAAATACATTTACACTTTACATTTTCACAATTCCTGACATTTAATCATAGAAAGCATTCCCTGTCTTAGATCAGTTAGGATCACTACTTTATTTTAAGAATGTGACATGTCAGGATAATAGTAGAGAGAATTATTTATTTCAGATTTTATTTCTTTCTTCACATTCCCAGTGGGTCAGAAGTTTACATACACTTTGTATTTGGCAGCATTGCCTTTAAATTGTTTAACTTGGGTCAAACATTTTAGGTAGCTTTCCACAAGCTTCTCACAAAAAGTTGCTGGAATTTTGGCCCATTCCTCCAGACAGAACTGAATCAGGTTTGTAGGCCTCCTTGCTCGCACACGCTTTTTCAGTTCTGTCCACAAATGTTCTATCATTTTGAGGTCAGGTCTTCATGATGGCCACTCCAATACCTTGACTTTGATGTCCTTAAGCCATTTTGCCACAAATTTGGAGGTATGCTTGGGGTCATTGTCCATTTGAAAGACCCATTTGCGACTGAGCTTTGACATGGCTGATGTCTTGAGATGTTGCTTCAATACATTCACATGATTTTCCTTCTTCATGATGCTATCTGTTTTGTGAAGTGCACCAGTCCCTCCAGCAGCAAAGCACACCCACAACATGATGCTCCCCCCATGCTTCATGGTTTGGGTGGTGTTCTTGGGCTTGCAAGCCTTGCCCTTTTTCCTTTAAACATAACGGTGTTCATTATGGCCAAACAGTTAAATTGTTGTTTCATCAGACCAGATGACATTTCTCCAACAAGTAAGATCTTTGTCCCCATGAGCAACTGTAGTCTGACTTTTTTTATGGTGGTTTTGGAGCAGTGGCTTGCTGAGCTGCCTTTAAGGTTATGTCAATATAGGAATTGTTTTTACTGTGGATATAGATACTTATGTACATGTTTCATCCAGCATCTTCACAAGGACATTTGCTGTTGTTCTGGGATTGATTTGCACCTTTCGCACCAAACTATGTTCATCTCTAGGAAACCAAATGTGTCTCCTTCCTGAGCGGTATGATGGCTGCGTGGTCCCATGGTGTTTATACTTGCGTATAAGTGTTTGGAAATTTCTCCCAAAGATGAACCAGAGTTGTGGAGGTCCACAAAAAATTTTTCCCGAGGTTTTTGATAATTTTTTTTTTTTGATTTTCCCATGATGTCAAGCAAAGAGTCACTGAGTTTGAAGGTAGGCCTTAAAATACATCCACAGGTACACCTCCAATCAGAAGCCAATTGTCTAAAGGCTTGACTTAATTTTCTGTAATTTTCCAAGCTCCTTGAAGGAACAGTTAACTTAGTGTAGGTAAACATCTGACCCACTGGAATTGTGATAGTCAAATAAAAGTGAAACAATCTGTCTGTAAACAATTGTTGAAAAAATTACTCATGTCATGCATAAAGTAGTTGTCCTAAACGACCTGCCAAAACTATAGTTTGCTAGTATTAAATCTGTAGAGTGGTTAAATTTTTTTTTTAATGACTTAATTAAACTTCTGACTTCAATTGTAAATGTTGATCTTTTTCTCACCCACACCTATCATATCACTTCAGAAGATTTTGTTTTAACCACTGGGGATGTAGCCTATGGATTACATTTATGCTGCCTTTATGTCCTTTTTGGACCTTCTGAGTTCTGGTCACCGTTCATGTGTATTGGATGGACCTAAAGAGCTGAAATATTCTTGTAAATATCTTAATTTGTGTTCTGAAGAAGGAAAAAGTCAGACACATCTGGGATGCTTGAGAGTGAGTAAAGGATTAGAGAATTTATATTTTCTGGTGAACTATACCTTTAATGTATATTAAAAAGTTATGTTTCAAATATAATGTCTTCCTACAAAATATATCAAATATATGATTTTAATTTATGTATTTTTTCTACAGTAGGAAACGAAAGAAATGCTATTTCAGGCTTTATTTTTCTTTTAATTCATAATTTTTTTTTCTCCCCAACTTTGAAATGCCCAATTCCCAATGCACTCTATGACCTTGTGGTGGCGTATTGGCTCTGGAATCTTAAAGTTGCCGTCAATCTGCCATCTTATCAAGTGGCTTGTTGAACGCGTTACCACGGAGGCCCACGCTATTCTCCTCGGCTTCCACGCACAACTCGCCAGATGCCCCATGAGAACGAGAACCACACATTATAGCGACCACGAGGAGGCTACTCCATGTGACTCTACCCTCCCTAGCAAACGGGCCAATTTGGTTGCTTAGGAGACCTGGCTAGAGTCAATCACCGCTCCCTCGATTCAAACTTGCAACTCCAGGGGTGGTAGTCAGCATCAGTATTCGCTGAGCTACCCAGGCCCCCAGATGGCTTTATTCTTAATCCCTTATGGACTTTGTTAAACACACTCCTATGGCATTTTAAACAAAATGGTATTATCTACCAGTACTGTTCCATCTGATGTGGTTTCAGACTTATAAGACATGTAATAAATATAATATCAAAATCGTGTCACATAGTCAAATATCATAAAATATAAGAACGGAGGTATTACAAGTTAGACACCTTGCATTTGTGAATCAGGCAGTGAGTTTTTAAAATGAGCATCTTCTCGTATTAAAAATAAATAAATAAATTAATTAATTCAAATAAATAATATATATATACAAACATGTTTGATGATCAGATACATGCACTTTCAAATGAATTTTTGGTGCTCCTCCCTGCTGAAAAGATCAGCTCAGACCAGCATTCATTTTCACACTGGTCTAGGCTAGTTTATGTTAGCTGGTGCTGGTTTGGCATTGGTCTAGCTTGCTGACCAGCAAAACTTAGTGAAGATACTCGACCAACCAGGTCTTTTTGATGAAACTGCATGTCCATGGAGGTCTTGCTGGTTAAACAATATAAGAAGCTTTTTGGGCACACCAGCAAACCAGCATGTAAAATGCAACATAAGATGGTGACTAGATATGCTGGTCTTTTCAGCAGGGTTGGCTGGTGCCAACAGCCTAGAGACGATGGTTAGATTCTCTCTCACTCACTCACTCACTCACTCACTCACTCACTCACTCACTCACTCACACTCTCTCTCTCTCTCTCTCTATGCAAACACTAACCCCTCACTGCGTCGTTGTTCTGTCATTGTGGCCCTGCGATGGCTGTGTATTCCAGGTCAGAGCAGAGGATTCGCCTTCGTCGAGTTTAATCACTTGCAGGAGGCCAACCGCTAGATGGAGACCAACCAGGTCACTTCACACTGCGCACACACACACACATACACACTACAAGTCCACACGTGTATTTATAATACAGTATATGCCCATTATGGCTGGATTCCTTTATAATTTCACAGATTTCATCATCTCTTAAAAAATGAGGACACTCTGTTGCCATTTTTGTGTTCAGGCTGAAAAGCACAGGTATTTGTCTGTGCTAATAGTTGGGTTTCTGGAAACACAAGAAATTTGAATATCTGAGAAATTCAACTGATTTTTATATCTCTTAAGCTCCACTTTTTGTATACGCTATAATTTCCTAATTTCAGTCTACAGTTGTCATTGTGTCTTGTGATCCTATGGTGATACCTGCTCTTTGTATTGTGCGTGTCTAGTTGAGCCCCAAGTGTCCTTGAAATGTGTCCGAGACATTGAAATGCCAGAATTGTTTCATGAAGTATAGGAAATGTGTCTTTCTGTTGCTTTTATTCAAAATATTTTAAAAGTGAGTCCATAGTTGAGCAGAAAAACCTGAGGTTAAGCGACTTGTTCAAGGGTACACTAGTGATGGGTCATGGCTAGTATTGCAGAGCCAGACTTTTGACTATTGACATGAAGCCTGGTCAACAGTGCACTTTATTCTGGCCAAGAACTGCCCAATTAGACAACATGAGACTCTGACCGACACTTAAAGCAACCTACCACAGTTTGATTTGTTTTTGCATGCTATTTAGGGGCAGTGGCGTAGCCAGGGGTGAGGCCCACCCAAAATATATGAGATTATGACTTAAAATATATATTTATAAAATAGTTTAAAAAATGCATAAATTCTGATTTCTGAAAGTGTGAAAGAGCTGGATGAATGTGCCGCATCTTTTTTTATTTTATTATTTTTTTTTGAAAAATGTGGTAAGAAAGAAATGGTGAAAACTTGGCCCATCCATTTTTATTGATGGCCTTAAAGTAATTTCCTGGCTGCCCCCTTGTTTAGGGGCAAGCAAATCTGAAACCGATGAAGCCACAATAAAATTCTTAAAAGTGATGGCACTGCAGTCATCGTGTACAGTTGTACAGAAAACATTGTAGAAACTGTCAAAGCTGAGACCAAGTTTATGGCTCAATTCATATGGGGTTTGAACCTACTGCCTTTGTGTTACCAGCCCAGATCTTTAAACACTATGCCACATCACCCTCGTAGTTCTTTTGATTTTAACTGGTCTGGAAATGTTTTGGAACATTGTGGTTATGAACAGATGCAACAGCAAAAGTAAAACTAGTTAAACCAGACTAGAACTAAATGTTTAAGCACAGGGTTATATCTTTATTTGTCTTTATTTTATTATGGATATTTTTTCCTAATGCTAGCGTGAAGGATAACTCAAATAAGGGGAGCTGTCTGTGATTGTTTTTAAACTTTGCAGTCCTGAAGAATTTGTTTTTGGAGCAGATGTTCAATAATGCATTTTGAGTCTTTATTTTAAGTGTCCTGACTTCGTTATATGAAAAGGGATTTTCTTTTGTGAAACTGCTATCTGGATGTTTTATGTGTGGTGGGTTTCAAGGTGGGTAGAAGTGAGCTGGACATTTTCTTTTTGTTCCCCTGAAGGGGGGAGGTTGAGGGTTCTGGCCCAGAGAGTGTGTCACACACTCACTCTCACACACAGGCCGGTGTGTCTTTTCTGACTCCTCTCAAGCTGATGGTGACATCTGTCTTCCTCTTTCTCTCTTATCCCATCCCTCCTCTCTTCTCCCTTGCACTCTGACCATCTTGTGTGAGATGAGGTCTCAAGTGTGCCAATTCCACCCTGAAAGGTTATTTACCCTCTTATTCTTTCTCCCTCTCAAGCTATGTGTCTCACTTTCAGAGAGTGCTCACTATATTGGGACAGCGAGTATCTATGCACTTTAGTGACCCAAAGCCCCGTGCTAATGAAGACTGGCTCTGCAATAAGGTAACTTCTTTATATTTAAATGGTACACTTATTCTGAATTCGAAAGTAAATTTGTAAAAGTGTTGGTTTAGTAAAAGGGTACAAAATGGTAAAAAAATTACTCCCATGTTGTTTTTGACACATACTCTGGCAATACCATGGTTTTTGGATTTGTAGTACAATATTATTCTTTGAATTGCCTTTGAGTACCATGTAAATAACATGATACAAATACATGAATATGGAAATTGGTATTTATCATTTTCCCATGCAATTATCATCTGATACTATCACTGTACCATGGTACCACCAAAGAAGATGATTGTAAAGTGTATATTTAATTTATGTATTTTAACTATTTCTGATCCCTTGTTTAACCTTTCAAATGGAATTGTTGACCAAAATAAAGGTTTTAAATATGTCATATTTATTAAAGGAATATTTAGGGTTCAATAGAAGTTATGTTCAATCAACAGCATTTGTGGCATGATGTTGATTACCACAAAAATGTATTAAGACTTTAAAAAAAAAAAAAAAAAAGAAAAGCAAAGTGAGGCACTAACAATGGAAGTAAATGGGCCCAATTCATAATTGTTAAAATAGTCTCAGTTTCAAAACTCTAGCTAACAAGACATAAGCAATATACAGGTTAACATGATTTTAGTGTGATAAAATCAAGTTATAACTTTTTACTAAACCTTTTGTATGTATAATCATAACATCCTCCAGATACAGTCCAGACATTAGAAAATGTTTATATTGGAAAATGAACTTGGGTTACGGATGTAATAAAAATGGACAAGTTTTTAGGAGACCACTGTCTGTTAAAATTAGCCAGAAATAATACTAGCCACATAACGAAGTGTGGTCGGCACTCTTAATAACATGTAATATTACATTTTTATTCATTGTTATTTTCGCATTAATGGGGAAAAAACAGTGTGACAATTGTAAAAGCAGCACTTACAGTAAGTACATGTTGAGGGAAATCAACTGCAAACGTTGAAACAAAGACATTGGTATGAAATCCGTTAATGAAGCATTAGTTGGATTGAACTAAGATTGTAATCATGATATGGCCTTGCATGATTAGTAATAAAGATTACTAAATGCCATTTAATTCATTCCTCTTCATTGACTGCTTCTGTCAGTAATGCACAAGCTTGTGGTGCCATCTAGCGGCTGTGTGTGGAAAAACACTTGCGTGTGATCATATGAGATTATCCAATGTTTATCATATTACAATTCAAATCATGAAGTTTTCAAAACTATTCCTTATTTCATAACATATGCGCTCTGTTTGGGTGGTTATATGCTGAGCAGCAATTGCTGTGTGTTTGTTAATTTATTGGTAACACTTTACAATAAGGTTCTAGCTGTTAACAATAGTTAATGCATTAGGTATCATAAAATAACAATTATCAACATCTTTTTACAGCATTTATTAATCTTTGTTAATATTGCTTAATAAATAGATAAATCTTCATTGTTCATTCACTTTAGTTCCTAGAGCATTATATGTTAACATACATAATGTATACAACATTTAGTTTAAAATTTTTTTATGTATATTGTAAATATATATTTTGAAATTAACATTAACCAATATTAATAAATATTGTAGAAGTAGTTTTAATGGTTAGTTCATGTTAATAACTGTTATAACAATGTTGATAACTGTAATATCAATGTTGTTAAGTGATAATGATGATGATCTGTACATTTTCCTGCTTATTTGTGCTTAGCTGATCACATGCCTGTTTACAGCTCAAATAATACTGTATATAAAATGTGTTTTAACAGAAGAAGTAATGTTTGTGCTTTTATAAATTATTAAGCTTTAAGCTCCATACATGCACTTACAGTGGAAGTGAAAAGTAGTCCAAGGGCAAGGAGGAGGTGAGAACCGGCTTGACAATGTAAATAATATTTTAATGATAAACTTAAAACAAAGGACAAACACACACATGACGGACATGTCCGTAAATGATCTGTCTCTCGTCGCACCACCGTCTGCCACCGGCCTTTATCCCTCTCGGAGGCTTGATTAACCTGATACGAGGCCGGGTGTGTATCATCACGACCCGGCCCCGCCCTCCACCCTACCAAAGTGCATCACTGTAAACTTGACTTTATTTTATAATTTTTTTTACTATGCCACAGATGCTGTCGATTGAGCTTAACTTCTGTTGAACCCAGAACATTCCTTGGAGTGTCCTAGTTATTCAATCATGCATTGGAAACAACATTGATCACTAATCCAATTTGCAATTTATTAATTCAATCTATGATTTTTAGTTTGGTGTGTTTCAAAATGCAATGTTAAGGGGATTTTTGAATTGAGTTGAATCCTATGAAAGAATCTCTGCTGAATATTTGCATATTTACAAAGAATGTCCCTCTCATACCTAGAGAACCTTGAGTGTGTTATGCAGCTGTGATATTATACAGACAAATGATGTGTTCATTTGTAATTATTGACAGTGTGGAGTGCAGAACTTCAAACGAAGAGAAAAGTGTTTCAAATGTGGCGTTCCAAAATCAGGTGTGAATGCAAGTCAATTTGTTGCCCTTTACTCATGTTTAAAATGGTAAAAACATGAATATTATCATAAATCTGTGCTAATGTAAATCATATTGCCCTCCGTTTTCAGAGTCTGAACTCAAACTGCTACTGGTGCCAAAGAGTTTACCCCTGGGGCAATTAAAGGACTCCGCTCAGGGTTTACTGCCCCTTCCTGCCATATGCCAGACTGCGGCTCCAATTCTCAACATTAGCTCCTCGACACAGGCTACTGAGGTGGCCAATGCCAGTAAGAAATATGCATCTTGAAAAGTTACTTTGGTTAGACACACACAACTTTGGACTATTACATACATTTTTCCATATATTGTTTTTTTTTAGCTCTGATATTGAGGAATCTAGGACCCCGCACTACACTGGAAACTATTTTAGCTGCTCTGGCTCCGTTTGCCACTCTGTCCCACACCAATGTGCGGCTCATCAAAGACAAACAGACACAGCTCAATCGAGGGATTGGTTTCCTGCAGCTCACTACTATTGTGGTAAGATATTGACAGTACTTGTTTTGACAACCTACCTTACATCTAAGAGATGAAAATGGGCCTGGTGTCCAGCTACATGTAGGTTTTTTGATCATTAGATAACATTAACCATTACAAATATGTTGAAATCAAGTCGAACCTCATCCAAGTCTAAAATATTTGCAAACAATACAAATGTCGTAGTTCTATGAAATAGGTTTGGGGATACCTGAAAGCCTGAATAAATTGGTCGGCATCCAAACAATAAAGAAAATTAGAATTAGCCTTCGAGTAAAAGATGGATTTCAGTACGAAATTTCTGTGAAGGGGTTCATCTACTTTAGTTATTACAGTTTAATTTTCTGTTAAAGCATGATTTTCTGTAAAGCAACTTTGAAACGATGTGTTTTGTGAAAAGCACTATACAAATAAAAATGACTTTGAAGTTGAAATTCTCATCATGCATGTTTTCATGCCAAAATATTGCGATACTGATTTTCTTTTTTTTGTAGTTGCTGTAAACTATGATAACTCTTTACATTAAGGTTCTATTTTGTTAACATTAGTTAACATGAACTGTTTCAGCATTTATTAATCTTGTTTGATGTTTATTTTAACATGTACTAAAACTTTTCAAATCACAGATTGTAGATAATGCACTATGAACTTGCATGAAATAACACTGAACAACTGTATTTTTATTAACTAATATTAACCAATATTTAAAAAAAGCATTAAAATTGTTTATTCATGATACTTAATGCATTAAATAGTGTTAACAGATAGAGACTTATTGTAAATTGTTACACATTATGAATATGCATTTGTAAATCTCTCGATTAAAATGTCTGCTAAATGAATTAATGTAAATGTGTGTGTGTGTGTATGTGTGTGTGTGTACTCACCTAAAGGATTATTAGGAACACCTGTTCAATTTCTCATTAATGCAATTATCTAATCAACCAATCACATGGCAGTTGCTTCAATGCATTTAGGGGTGTGGTCCTGGTCAAGACAATCTCCTGAACTCCAAACTGAATGTCAGAATGGGAAAGAAAGGTGATTTAAGCAATTTTGAGCGTGGCATGGTTGTTGGTGCCAGACGGGCCTGTCTGAGTATTTCACAATCTGCTCAGTTACTGGGATTTTCACGCACAACCATTTCTAGGGTTTACAAAGAATGGTGTGAAAAGGGAAAAACATCCAGTATGCGGCAGTCCTGTGGGCGAAAACGCCTTGTTGATGCTAGAGGTCAGAGGAGAATGGGCCGACTGATTCAAGCTGATAGAAGAGCAACTTTGACTGAAATAACCACTCGTTACAACCGAGGTATGCAGCAAAGCATTTGTGAAGCCACAACATGCACAACCTTGAGGCGGATGGGCTACAACAGCAGAAGACCCCACCGGGTACCACTCATCTCCACTACAAATAGGAAAAAGAGGCTACAATTTGCAAGAGCTCACCAAAATTGGACAGTTGAAGACTGGAAAAATGTTGCCTGGTCTGATGAGTCTCGATTTCTGCTGAGACATTCAGATGGTAGAGTCAGAATTTGTTGTAAACAGAATGAGAACTTGGATCCATCATGCCTTGTTACCACTGTGCAGGCTGGTGGTGGTGTTGTAATGGTGTGGAGGATGTTTTCTTGGCACACTTTAGGCCCCTTAGTGCCAATTGGGCATCGTTTAAATGCCACGGCCTACCTGAGCATTGCTTCTGACCATGTCCATCCCTTTATGGCCACCATGTACCCATCCTCTGATGGCTACTTCCAGCAGGATAATGCACCATGTCACAAAGCTCGAATCATTTCAAATTGGTTTCTTGAACATGACAATGAGTTCACTGTACTAAAATGGCCCCCACAGTCACCAGATCTCAACCCAATAGAGCATCTTTGGGATGTGGTGGAACGGGAGCTTCGTGCCCTGGATGTGCATCCCACAAATCTCCATCAACTGCAAGATGCTATCCTATCGATATGGGCCAACATTTCTAAAGAATGCTTTCAGCACCTTGTTGAATCAATGCCACGTAGAATTAAGGCAGTTCTGAAGGCGAAAGGGGGTCAAACACAGTATTAGTATGGTGTTCCTAATAATCCTTTAGGTGAGTGTACATATATATATTGTATAGCTGTGTGATTTTATTCTTAAGGAAATTGAGATGATGTTATATTTTTAACAATAATTTTTGCTCTATGATTTTATTAAAACCAGAAGCCCTCGCACATGACATCATACACTTTCCGTTGTGCTGTCCAGAATAATTTTCTATTATTTTCAATGTTTAAAATCAATTTTGCTCACTCCTTTAGTCTTCAAAAGGGTAAATGACAGAATGCAAATGGAATAAGCTAGCTCTTTTGGGGCTGGGAAAGGATTGTGGTCAAAGTACATCTGTGTCAGACTAACACAAACAGGTGTCTTTTGTGTTTTAGGAAGCTTCTCAACTCCTTCAGATCCTCCAGTCCCTGCAGCCTCCACTCTCTATAGATGGAAAGCTCATCTCTGTGGAGTTTGCCAAGGGATCCAAACGGTAAGAGTTCCTATTGTTTTCCTGACTTTCCTGTAGCATTACACTGATATCACTGTTGTGTAATAGTCAGAGAGAGAATGTTTACAGAGAACTTTCAGATTAATGAACTGTAATGTTTACGATTTGTGTTAAGCAGCATTGTAAGTGTGTATCTTTCTCACTTTCTCAGGGATGTTTTTCTGACAGATGGGAGTCGGGTGAGTGTGGCGACAGTAGCAAGCACGGCTATAGCAGCGGCTCAGTGGGCCATTACTCAGGTAACAATGTCATGGCTAGATTAACAATATAGTTAAACAGGAATATTTAAGGAATAATTGACTCCGGGCTGTTTTGAGATTAATGAAAAGTGATTCACACCCAAGGCGCGATGTGCCTATGATGTAAAGCAGAGTGCATTTAAAGGGATAGTTAACCTAAAAAAATAAAAATAAAATATTCTCTCATTTATTCACCCTCATGCAATCCCAGATGTGTTTTGACTTTCTTCAGCAGAACACAAATTAAGATATTTATAAGAATATTTCAGCTCTGTGGGTCCATACAATGCAAGTGAATGGTGGCCAGAACTTTGAAGCTCAAAATACACAAAGGCAGCATAAAAGTAATCCATATGATTCCAGTGGTTAAATCCATGTCTTCTGAAGCGATACAAGTGTGGGTGAGAAACGGATCAATATATAAGTCCTTTTTTTACAATAAATTATTCTCCCTGCCCAGTGGGTGGCGATATGCACGAAGAATGTGTATCACCAAAAACAAAAGAAATCTAAAAGTGAAAGTGGAGATTTTTAGTAAAAAATGACTTAAATATTGATCTGTTTCTCACCCACACCTATCATATTGCATCAAAACACATGGATTAAATCACTGGAGTCGTATGGAATACTTTCATGCTGCCGTTATGTGCTTTTTGGAGCTTCAAAGTTTTGGTTCACTTGCATTGTGTGGACCAGAGCTGAAATATTCCTTCTTAAAATGCTAATTTTTGTTCAGCAGAAGAAAGAAAGTCATACGAAAATGATGAGAACATTCCCATGTGTATTCATTTTAAATAATTAAATGGTCCAATTATTCCACTTATACCACAGCTCTATATAATGTGTTTATCTCAAGACTCTTTTCAAGGTTTTTTTCCTAAAATGCTCTTGTGTATAGAACTTTATCCTTGCGTCACCCGAAACTACTTCATAGCCTTGCAATTATAACAAATTAATCTACACTTTCCTTGGAACAGAATCAGTAACTCAACAATCCTGTGGTACAAATTTAAAGGAATAGTTCACCCAAAAATGAAAGTTCTCTCATTATTTACTCACCCTCATGCAGTCTCAAACTCCTATGACTGCGGAACATAAACCAAGATATTTTAAAGGATATAAGATGTGTTTTTGTCCATACAATGTAAGTCAATGGGGGTCCAAAGCTTTCAAGCTCCGAAAAGGAGTTTAAAAGTAATCCATATGCCAGAGTGTTTTAATCTGTGTCTTCTTAAGCGATAAGATTGCTTTGTGTGAGAAACCGACTAAAATGTATGTCCTCATTCACTATAAATCTGTGAAAAATCTCTCATGAACCTGCTAAGGAGATTGCGGATGTCAAGATTTATAGTGATTTAAGGTCTTTCATTGTTGTCTCTTTCTCATTCAAAGCTATTGTATCACTACAGAAAACATAAATTAAACCACTCAAACCATATGGATTACTTTTAAGATGCCTTTAAATGCTTTTTGGAGGTTCAAGGTTTATGGTCCTCCTGCAATACGTGCTGATAAACCTCTGGGTGTTCTTCCAGAAAAATTAGCAAACTCTTTCTGTCTCCTTGCAGACAGCCCAGCTCTCAGGTGCAGCTCAGAGTGGTGATTTCAGTGTGCACCAGCAGGGGGCAGCAGCATCTGTGTTTGGGCAAGAAGCTATGCAGGGTGTCACTGTAGAAGCGCAACCATTAAAAGGGCCAATAGCTGCTGTAGTGACCGGCCGTGCATCATTAGTTGCTTCTAGGGGAGGAACTGCTTCTAACAGGTAGCAGATGTACAGGATTACCACAGCCCAGTTACATCTACTGTTAGCCCATCTTAGGCATGATGTTTGCTAGTTAACAATCTAAAGACCAGGCTGAGAAGTTTGATTCTGAAGTTGTAAGGAGGTTACTAATCCCTGTTCTGTCTTTAAGTAATGAACTTAACACATTGATAATTGGGTTCTAACGATGATTTGAATAGTCACGTATAAGGACTATTTTATGCAGAAAAGATGCCAGATTTTGATTGGTAAGGAAAGTGGCATTATACTGGAGCGAATACATTCTTTGTTTTCCCCTCAGAAACTGAATTTACAAGTGTTACCTCCGTGCTGACACTTGCAGTATCCCAGCCCTAGATCGTCACCATGAGAACCTCTACCCAGGCCAATAAGGTATTACCGTTGTTCAGTGACAAACTGATTCACTGCCTGACTCTCACAGTTCAGCAAACAATTACTCTACTTCAAAATTCATTCCTGAAACACTAATGTCTTTATAAAGGCCCCAGTGGAGATCATCGGGAAACCTCAGCCCGCTGCCTTGAGTCAGCCAGCCACACCTGGATCCGCTCTGGAGTGTCAACAATACCGTGAGTTCACCTGCACACCATTCAGAACTCTGTCAAAAAAAAACAGAAGCATAAAAGCATGCCTTTCCCAGACCTTTAGATGGCACATTTATTTTTTCTGTCTGGTTTATATATATTTTAGTTGGTTTAATATACTGTATTTTATGTTTAACTTAATATAAATGAGATGCATAAATAGTGTTTTGTCTTCCTCTTACCAGTATGATGAGAGCTCTGGTTATTATTATGACCCTCTCATGGGCCTCTACTATGACGCAAACTCACAGGTAACAGTCACCACAGCACCAGAAAGGCTTATATCTAGTTGATATCAGTTTGAATATCAAATGCTTTTAATGCCTCCATGTGCCTATTATGGGTCAACAACAACAAAAAAAGTGTTAAAGGGATAGTTCACACATAATTTACTCACCCATATGAAGTGTATGATTTTCTCCTGCAAAACGCAACTGAACATTTTTTGAAGAATACTGAATCTCAGCTCTATAGGTCCTCACAATGCAAGTGAATGGTGACCAAAAGTTTGAAACTCCAAAAAAGCACATAAAGGAAGCATGCAAGGAACCAATTAGACTCCAGTGGTGTAATCCATGTCTTCTGAAGCGATCCAATCGGTTTTGGGTGAGAACAGACCAAAAAGTTACCCTTTTTCACTGTTCATCTTGACCGCAGCCTCCTTGGCGATCATCATTTCAAGCTCAATTATTCTTCCTATAGCACCATCTTGTGTTCTGAGCATGAGTCAAACACTAGGAAGTGTAATTAAGCTGGAAATCATGATAATGCCTAGAGATGGCAATATCAAGATGTACAGTGAAAAAGTAGGTATATTTTGATCTCTTTCTCATCCAGAACTGATTGGATCACATCAGAGGACATTGATAAAACTACTGGAGTTGTATCAACTACTTTGAAGCTCCAAAAAAACACAAAGGCAGCATAAAAGTTCTGGTCACCATTCACTTGCATTAAATAGATCTATAGAGCTGAAAACTACTTCTAAAAATCTTCATTTGTGATTCGGCAGAAGAAAGTCATAAACATCTGAGATGGCATGAAGGTTAGTAAATGATGAGAGAATTTTAATATTTGGGTCAGCTAATACTTGAATATATTAATATCAGGGTTATAGCTTAAGCTCTATTTTGATTTGTCTCACAATATTTAAAAGCACAAGTATTTAGAGTAATGTACTTGTAATGGAGTAAGAGAGTTTAAAAGTAGAAATTCAAACCTTTAAATAAAGGTGCACTCAGTAACATTTTGTTTGTGTCATCTTGGACGTACAGTGACACCTACTGGTGTGGATGCAGCATCATTCAAAATCAAGTTTTCAGTAACAGAGGACATTGTGGGATTACTGTTCACAATTAGCCGTTATTAATTTACTCCAAGAGTGAAAATGTCCAATAACAAGACGGTTACTGAGATAAGTATAGAGTAGTATTTTTAAAATTGAAACCATACAAGCAAGTTTTTGATTTATTTTTGGAACTTTTTAAATGTCTGATGTACAGATTGTATTGTGTTAGACAATTATATGAAACTATGAAAATCCATGATAAAAATGCAATTTGATATGTGTTTAAAACTAAGATAATCTTAGCAAAGAGTGAAATAAACAAACCATTTCAACATTTCTATTTATAGTTTATTCATATTTCTTCCCAAAAATCATGACTGTCCCACTGTTGTCACGTTGTTTACACCACACAAACATTTTGCCCCAATAAAGTTTTTTTTTTTTTTTCTCAAAAGTTAGTGTACTTGTTAAGCCAGTAAACAAAAGTGTCAGTGATCAGCATGCTTGAGATGAAGTATGAGATGATTGATATTTAAAAAAAAAAAAAAAAAATCAAAGTACAAATATTTTATTGGGCATTATTTACCACCTGTAATTTTACCAAATTACACAAAGTGTGAAAATATTTTAAAGTGTATTTAGGATACATAAAATGTTAGCTATGAAATTTGCATTAGCAAGACAAAGGGGTCAGACATATTTTTGCAAAAACATTAGAAATGTCACTATTGTACTAAATGTCAGAACTGTATTATTTATCATTCCGGTGTGCTTTAATGTGTAACCAGGAAGTTGGTTTTGCAATGCTTTTATTTTGTACAAAATGGCACAAAGCCGCACTTGTGGTGTTCCCGGTCAAAAATGACTGGCCATTGAAAATGAATGGGGGAGATAAAACAATAAGAGAAAAGTTCAGGAGCATGTTCATCATGCTCATGTTCACATATGCGCATTTGTGCTTGAAAACAAAAAGGCCTCGGTCCCCTTTTGGAAAAGGGACACAAAGTAACATTTGTGGTGTTCCCTGTCAAATTTGACCATTGTGACTAAGAAAATTGGCCTTAGCCTGTTTACACATTAACAATGTCATATAAAGAACATTTCATGGAACAAAAATAACAACATATTTTTGTTATATTTTCTAATCAACAACATCAACAATATCCAAAGCGACTTACGCTTGTCCCCTTATTACAGGGACAATCCCCCCGGAGCAACCTGGAGTTAAGTGCCTTGCTCAAGGACACACCAGTGACCTTCAGATTACCAGTTATGTGCTTTAGACCACTACATCACCACCACTCTGTGGTTTTGTGTCCTCATGCACGTGACTGACAATAGCTTTTTGCATGTGCCTTGCAAATGGGTGCTCTGCATTTGAAACACACAATGCTTGATGAAAGAAGGATCATCAAAGAAAGATTCTATTGGATCTTTGCACTGTGGGGCAAAGACAGTTCGTGTGTGGGTGTGGGTGTGTTAATGTTGGATTGATGAGGATGTTTGATGCAGTTCAGGGTAGGATAAAGTTTATCTATGTGAAGAAGAAAGCATGTAAAACGTAAAAGAGTCACGTGACGCCATGCAAGGTTCAGACCTGTGAATGGCGAGCTCTGTGCTATTTGCTAGTTTTAACACTATTAATGTCATAAACCAGTGAGATTCAATACACTCTGTTCCATAACTGTTCTAGTAGGACAATATGTCAAAGAATTCAAATTCCTTGTGCTCTGGAGACATTAAAATACCCTTATGTGCTCATGCTGACATCCACATGGGAGCCCATTTGGTCGGACAAATGAGAGAAATTTGGCAAGAAAATAAATTCTTTGCTGACTTGGAGGATTTTGCTCTAATACGACGCCCAATCAGTGCCACGGAGACTAAATTCACTGAGGTGGTTACAAGAGTGGGGGATTTCAAGAAACGGATTGATTATCTGGAGTCATCGGAGAAAGAATTATCTACTAATCCACCAGCGACAAAGGTGTATTTAGAGCATGTCTGGGAAAAGTTGGAGGACTTTGAGAACCGTAGCCTGTAGAATAACGTCCATATTTTTGGAATTCCTGAGGCCAAAGATGGTCAGGATATGTTGAAATTCCTGGATGGGCTCCTTCCGAGTCTACTCGACATAACAGGCCATAAGCTGGAAATCGAGCAAGCTCACAGGGTTACGGTTCAGCAATCCACTGAGGGAGACCCAATCCCGATCAATTCTGGCCAAATTTCTGAGATCATCCGATAAAGCGCTCGTGTTACGTGAGGCGAGGAGTAAAGGAAGGCTTTCTTGGAAGAACCACAGCATTTTCTTGTTACCAGACTTCACGAATTCGACAAGAGAGAAACATGATCGATTCAAGGAATGCATGAAACTCTAACATCAACAGAAGGTTGCTTTTGTACTGATGTTCCCGGCCAAATTGAGAATTGATGCTAAGGATGGCCGTAAAACTTTCACATGTCCACAGCAAGTGATGTCATTCATAAAGTCAATGGAGTGAGTAAGTTATCTTGTGGTACTCGCGTTGCAGCCGAATGGGCCAGCTCACTGAACTTTCGTTTGACTTTTTTTGTGCTGGTTCTGTCTTGTGTGCATGTTCTATGTTTATTCCGCCTATTGGCTGGAGTTTGTTTTATAGATTATCTTTTGTTGTGTAATTCTGTCAAAATTTGTATAGAAACACCGGATTTGAGCAATCTCGTAGGCGTACGTGGACTGTTTGAGATTTAAGGGATGGACGCCATTTGGCGCTGTCGTACCAGTTAACATGCACGTTTTTCTGTTTGTTTGGTTCGGGGGGCAAGTTTGGGGTTTGATTGTTGCAGTAATGTTGGAATGTGGTCTTTATAATTTTGTTTTTGACACAATAATTTTTTTCTAATATGTCAATATCAAATGTTAATATGAGTGGATTGTCTCTCTCCACGTGGAATGTGAATGGGTTGGGACACCCCATAAAAAGAAAGAAGGTTATTTCTCTTAAGCATAAGATATATGATATAGTGTTTTCTTTTTATAAGAAACGCATCTTCCGCCACAGGATGCGGAAAAATTTTAGAAGATATGGGTTGGACATGTTTTCTTTAGTGCTGGCTCAAGTAAGAGCAGGGGAGTCAATACACTGATAAGCATCTACAATTCAAATGTCTCAAACAGATTAAAGATAAACTGGGAAGAGTCATTATTGTTTTAGCAGAAATTCAGGGGAAAGTCTTATTTTTGACAAATATTTACACACCTAACGTTAATGAGCATCACATGTGTGTATGTGTGCGTGCACAGGTACGAGCATGTTCATCATGATGAACATGTTCCTGAACACTCAATTTATCTCTTATTTTTCATCTTCCCCCATTCATTTTCAATGGTCGGGAACACCACAAGTGTGACTTTGTGCCATTTTGTACAAAATAAAAGCATTTCAAAGTAAACTTCCTGGTTAAACATTAAAGCACACTAGTGTGATAAATAATACAGAATGATTTCCTATTTGTTAAAATTTTGCCCAAACTATCCAAAACTAATGCTTATTTTTCACCCAAAAACGGAGGTGCATAAGCTCAGATCAGTGTGGCCTATGATCGATAAGTTCCAAAAATAAATACAAAACCTGTGCTAATTGAAAGAAAAAAAGTTGACAAAAAGATTGAATCCAATATTTGGAAATAATATAGCATTACGAGAGATTTCTAAGCAATATGTATAGGCCAGTCATTTTTGAAAGGGAACACCCAATTAGGTAAAAAAAAAACATTTAATGCAGCACAAGGGGTGACATTATGCAGCCATAGTGATACTGCTAATATTTCTGTTTGCTTTTCGTGATGTCCCTCCAGTACTACTATAATCTCCACATGCAGCAGTATATGTACTGGGACGGGGAACGTCATATGTATGTTCCTACTTCATCACAGACATCGGAAGACACAACAGACTCTGTGACCTCTGACCTTTCAGTTGCACCCAACATTGACAAGGACAAGAACAAGCCCAAGAATAAGACTGCACAGCAAGTATGTCAAACCTCTAGTGAAATTAAGAGTTAGATTAAGATTAAGTTAGTGCACTAAAAATACAATCCTGTCATCATTTGCTCACCCACAGGTTGTTTCAAACCTGTATGACTTTCTTCTGTATGACCCAAAAAAGAGAACTGTTCAAGAATGCTCATTGACCTGCTCTTTTCCATGTAAAACAAGTATCCTAATAACAGTCCAAATGACTTGCGCTGTATTCCAAGTCTCCTGAAGATTTGTGTGTGGCGCAGACCGAAATTAAAGTTATCATTCACTGAAAATCTTCCCCCCTGCTGTCTGCAACCATTTAAACATGGCGTGTTCACGTCAGTGATGTTGTGATGTCAGTGTGACATGGACAATCTTCACTGTAACCAAATCTGATGAGATGTGTCATGTCTATTTGAAAAAAGGAAAAAGGTATATGTGTATACTCTATATGTATAGACAACTTTTATGGAGCATATTTGTTCTATAGGAGCTTGAAAACCTTTCTCCGCTGTATTTTTATTGTATTGAAAAGAGCAGCTTGGAGATTATTCATACAAATCTCACTGTTTTCCACGGAAGAAAATAAAGTCATTCGGATAGTAAATGATGATATAATTTAAATTTTTCTGTAAACTAACCCTTTAAAACTTTACAGTTTGATTTTGACTTTGAGGTTTTATTAGGTGATGGGTGAAGATTTTTGAAAAAAACCTCTTTATGAAAGAGAAACTTTTTTTCTCTCAGATAGCCAAAGACATGGAGCGGTGGGCGAAAAGTCTGAACAGGCTGAAGGAGAATGTGCGGTCTTCCTCACTCAACACAAGCTCTCGGCTGCAGGGTAGACCTGATGACCAGAGGGAGTCTGCCAGCGCTGATGCTGGCTACGCCGTCCTGGAGATGAAGGTTTGTACACCTCTTTCCAAGAATGTTCTTAAAATGCTGCAACAAAGTTTTGAACATGTCTAACTAATGCTGTGTTTTCCACAGGGTGCCTTGCTGGAGAGACCTCAAATTCTGATCGAACAGATGAAATATCTGGAAGAAAGAGCAGTGTGTTTTTGTCCTTTTTTCTTTTCTTTTTTCATTTTGTTTTGATTTGTTTCATTTTATTTTGTGTTTTTGGTTTGGTATTTTGTGTGTAGTTTTCATGTCATTTAGTGTTTTTGTTTTGATTTTGTTTTGTTAATTTTGTGTTCTTGACTAACTGCTTACATCTTTTGTATGTACACTTTTGAAGAAGCATTTTATTACTGGTAATGGAAACGACTTTCTTCTCCTTTGGTCTGCCAGAGGAGTCCTCCTCAGGGTCTGGTGGCAGGATACCGTGGAGAGACAGACTGTGAGGATGAATGGGGAGACCAAGAGGAGAGACTGACAGACTGGTCTAAACTGGCCTGTCTGCTGTGCAGGAGGCAGTTCCCAAGTAAAGAAGCTTTGATCAGACATCAGCAGCTTTCTGAGCTACACAGAGTGAGTGACACATGGCACAGGATGTGAGCTGCACTTAATGTTTATGAGATTGTAATTTTCTTATTGTTCATCTCCAAATTTTACAGATTCTATTCTACTCTGAAACAGTATTTGAACTGTGTAATGATGTGAAAATAATAAACGAAATGGCATACAATATATTTATGTCTTCACACATGCACAGCAAAATCTAGACCAGAGGAGAGCAGGAAAAGCCCAGCCCGAGAGACAAGAGCGATCAGAAACCAAGGTCCGCACTATTGAGTTACCTACATTAACTCTGAATCCCCTGATTTCTTCTGTCATCTCAAAAGTGTCTAAATAGTCTGTTCTCAAAGACCGTTTTTTCACCCACCTCTGAATTTCTCAATAGTTCATCATCATGACACTTGTAGTAGGTATCTTGACCTCTGGGTGGTGCTCTCTATTTCAGCTAAATTACAGGGAGCAGGCAGCAGAGAGGATGGAGAAAGGGGCTGTCCCACAACAACCTGATGCCAAAAAGAGGAGATACAGCCCTGTTTAAGTGCATTTGCATTGCACTTACACAAATACCATGGTATCACCTTATTTTTGTGCTGTGGTAGTTCATGTTTTTTGGACATGTGTCAAAATACTATTCTTTCCTCAACAAACTAATTGTGAAACTAATTAGTATAAATGTTCACCTTGGATGCTTTAGTTCTTTCAGGAGACAAAAGTTTGGCTTATTCCATGGTATAAATTAGGCATAAGCATGTCATAGACACAATGTGCAAAATGTGATTGTAAATAATGTCTTATTTGTCTTTCTCTCACTCATGGTCAGCAGTGGTGTTGGATCTCCGATGCTTCCAGGAGGGATGAAGAAAGGCTTTTTTTATTTGGAACCTCCCGGTGGAATAAAAGAGTTGATCTTTGGAACTCCTATTCTTTCTGGACTACTGTAAATGCCTCATGTGCATTTTAATCTGGTTGTGCAGAACATGTACAAAGAGATTTTCATTAGGTTATGTTACTTAAAATTAGGATCATCTGGAAATGTGCAGATATTTGTGGAAAAATAATTTAGAAAAATGTTTTGGATTTTTTTTAAATCAGAAATGAACCCTTAAGAACCAGGGAAATACATAAAAAGCTATTATTAATAGCACAACTTTTGCTGGAAATACAGTCAAATCATGTGAAATTCTTATACTTGATCACATCATCTACACATATTTTTTTCCCAGAAAAAATGCATTTGTAGAGGGTATGGTTTGTTAAATAATAAATAAATGCAATTCTGGGAAGCAGAAAGAATGATGTCGGGATAATTCCAAAACTATTTCTTGTAGTTTTTTTCTGTTTATAGTTTTCCCCTTTAAACATTATTCAAGCACCAGCTGTGGGTCATCGAACGGTTTCAGATTGATTTGCTTGGCAGTGTGCTATGCATTTTGCATGTCTTATTTGACATGACAATCTATGCAGCAAATTACAGACAACCATTGTCTGTAATGACTTTGAACTGCACAGTAGATTATAATTCAGTGATTGTCTCTGAGAAAAGGCACAGCAGATGATAATGCTTAACTTGTATGATTGTATATGTAACTGAATCACAATACAGATGTATTAGACTGTTTAAGATATATAAGCTGTCATTCAATTTTTAAATGTGAATTTAAAGTGGATAAAGTGAGTGAAATTATGTTTTTATGAGCACTGTGCCGTTGATGTTTTTTGATATATATATATATATATATATAAATATAAAGTATCACAAAATCTGACTGGAGAGCATGTTCAGGTTGTATTTTACCCCAAAATCAAAATAATTATACAGTATATATAGTATTAAGAAAATTAAGGCTATTTTAGTACTTGTTTAGTTAGTTTACTTGTTAGTCATGTTTATTTGCATTGTAACATTTTCATCACTGTAATGTGAAAATAATGATATACATAATGATACACACACACACACACACACACACAGTATATACCATCCATCTGTCCACCTGCAAAAGTTTTAGGCACTTGTAAAAAATTTTGCATAGTGAGGATGTCTTCAAAAATAATTAAATAAATGATTTTAATATATTAAAATTAATGTCATACAAAATCCAGTAAACATAAAAAAGCTAAATCAATATTTGTTGTGACCACCTTTGCCTTTAAAACAGCCCCAATTCTCCTAGGTACACCTGGACAGTTTTTCTTGGTTGTTGGCAGATAGGATTTTCTAAGCTTCTGGGAGAATTCACCACACTTCTATCTATTTAGGCTGTCTCAGTTGCTTCTGTCTCTTTATGTAATCTCAGAATGTCATGATGTTCAGTGGTTGGGCTTTGTGGGGGCCATGACATCTGTTGCAGGGCTCAATGTTCTTCTATTCTAATCTTTTCTATTTGCAAAATTAATGTTTGGGAATCTAATAATTATATTTCCTATTGGCACACTAAAGCTGAACATATAAATAACTGTCTTAAACCATGTTTTTGTGAAACAACGTAACTGCCTAAAACTATGGCACAGTACTGTATATCCTTTTTATTCTTTTCATTTCAGGGTAAAATATGACTTTGACATTTATTTGAGATTCATCCATATATTTAATTGTGATAAAGTGACCCCATGTCATACTGGCACTTTTGCAATGAGTGAATTTGTCCCACTGAATGAACTTAGCATGTGAAAGCTTGTTGGATGTCTTTCTAAAACCAGAATGAATGGAAAAATGGCCAATGGATAATATACAAAGTACAATATAAGCAAAGGCACTTAGAGGAAATGCTCATTCAGTTACCCTCCCTGTCCTGAAGGTAGAAGTTTAGCCAATTCTGTACTATGCAAATTGCACAAAAGACAACACCTCCTGTGACTTTATTGACTTGTGAATCTAGTGTTGAGTTGAACAGATGTCAGTTCAGCCTGAGAAGAGGTAATGTATGATGCCATAAAGCAATAATGATGTAACAAGCATACACACCTCATTTTTTTATTCACATCCTGTTGGAAAAGGAATGACTTGCTCAGGTATGGAATGAACACAGTTTATGGTATCTGATGAAATGTATAATGGTTGTAAAAGTTCAATGTCGCCATTCAAAAAACACTTAAAAAAAACGGTAAACAATTTACTAAAAGTGTTCTTTTACATCACATGCTGCTAAGCCACAAATACAGACAAAACAGTAAAATACAACAACAATCGGTAGAGTCAGATTGACACATTTGTGTATTCCGGCATGGCACATGGAAATTTGTTGACAAAGTCACCATAATGTCATTCAAACCCCTATTATTTTCTTTCTTTGCCAGAACACCAAAGGCGATGTTTTAAAAAAAACCTTGCCACTCTTTTCCATACAATGGAAGTGAATGTGAGAATTCATTCAGGTTTGGAATAGTATGAGGGTGAATAAATTATGACAGAATTTTTATTTTGGGGTGAATTATTCCTTAGAGAACTTTGACGACACACAAAAATGTTGGGCTGACATCTTTTTTCGTACACAAAGCAGAACAAGCATCTGGATTTTTCCGGGTCTTGTATCAGCAATTTGTAGAGCTCCAAATCCAACAGAAATTCCCCTTTTTGAACATCATTTAATTGAATTTCATTCGATCAAGTGCTGTTATTCTAAAGAGGAAAAGTATTTACATTAATATAAAGAGAGCGAAAGACTCACTTCCGTCTACATAATCAGAAATCTTCACTTGAAGAAAGAGCATATTAAATTAAATAAATTACAAATAAAAAACACTAAAAAAAAAATTATGAATATATTTACATTATTTTGTTGTTGTTATTGTTTAAGATTTAAGACACTACTGTCACAGGCAAGGCTCTCGGAAGTGCGCTTAAATGTCACATCCTTTGGATTTTCCTGGCAAAAGCCACCCACTCCCTGAAAATCAGTCTACAGGTTTCAATAGGCAGCTTAGGAATTTCAGGAAGGGCTCATTTTTTAAGTTGCGTTACAAACCGTTCACACATTGGCAAAAACAGGCGAATATTACATGAAACATGAGGTGTTTTTTACAACGTTTCAGACCAAAATTTTATTTTGATTGTAAAACATGAAGACAGAATTTGCAACTACAATATTATTTTCTTCAAGTTGCAGTTTGATAAAAGTTTATGGTAATCCATATACTGTACATAATTTGCACAATTGTCTTGGTTTATATTCATACATTATCTGTTTTTATACTTTTGTATTATTTGCTTTGGTTACATTGTTTTTTACACACACACATATATATATATATATATATATATATATATATATATATATATATATATATATATTTAATAATATGTTTTTAACAATAGTTTGGGTTCCATTATTTCTTTTATCTTATTTTGATATTACTGTATTATATATATTTCTTTGTTTTGGTCGCATGTTTGTCTTGCTTTTTATGATTAAAATATTTGATTTTTAAATGTTTTCTGTTTTTATTATTTTTAATTATTTGTCATTGTTTTATCATGTTTTTTTAAAATAATTTTTTTATGGTTGCATTATTTGTTTGAGCTCGTTTTGTTTGTATTATTTTATATATTATTTGTGTTGATTACATTATATGTTTTATCTTGTTTTGTGTTTATTATGTTTTATTAATTGTTTTGGTTAAATTATTTATTTTATCTTTTTGTTTTTACTATTTTAATGATTTGTTTTGGTTACATAATTTGTTTTATCTTTTTTGTGTTTATTATGTTTAATTATTTGTTTTGGTTGCATTACATGTTTTATATTGGATGTGGTTTCTAGAACGTTTTTGTTTTTTTCAATGCAACGTTGTCCAAATCAGCATCACGCAGGCTTGTCTACAAAAGTAAGCAACACTTCTATCTCACCTGTTGTGTGTAGGACTGCTGCTGTATGAACGACTGGCCCCAGTGCTCAAGGGTGCGTCTGGAATTTCACCATCAGCCAGGCCCATGGCTAAATGATTCTGCCAATTTCCTCCTCCGCTGGCAGTAGATGACTCTAGTGAGGAAGAGAGATGTGATACATTAAGTGTAACCTGAAATACATCAGATAAATAATACTGACAAACAACAGAACATCTGGCAACAGTCAGTTTTCAAATAGCTCTGTCTGTTTAACCAACAACAAATCAATAACTCAGCTCTCACTGATCACATTTCCACTGTGAAATTTCCTAAAAAATTAATTCTTGCAGTTCTTTAAAATTCCTATTAGCTTTTGAAGTTTGTAAGTAAGGCTTGTTTCATCTACAGCACATCAGCGATGTATATTCATTTGAATCAGAATTAGACAACACTGGTCATGCACGTATCACGTTGCTGCTTTGTTCACATCACAGCAGATGTGAGATGAGTGCAACAGCCTTAATTGATTCAGAACCTGCCATTTTGTCCACAAGCTACAATATGTGAGGTCTGAGTAACTTTATTTACCTGATGAGAATGAGTTGGTTCTGCTGGAATGGCTGAAGGGTGCGGGGAGGGTCTGGTAGCCCAGGCTGTGCTGGGAGCCTCGGTCATATTTGTAGGAATAAACCATCTGATATCCAGCTAGGTCCCTGTTCTTGGCGCTACGATTGTACCATCCTTTCAAATGCTCCGCCACCAAAGCCTTGTACATGTTCTTCGTTAGCACATCATTCAAGGGTCCCTGCCTTCCTCTGGGAGGCCTCACTGTTGCATAAGGGTTGTGCAACAAATTGTCTGACCCCTCCATCCCATAATGTCTATTCCGGCTACGCCTATGGTAACCATGCACTGGATAAGACGGATTTATATTATAATGACCCTCAAGTTCACTCTCGTAAATGTAAGCTCCGTTCGAACAAGTCTCATAGTCAAAAGTAGGATACACAGTTAAGCAGTATGCGTTGGGGCCATAGTGATTCTGCTGGTAACCATAACAGTTGGAGTTTGGAGAGACCAGGTTGGGCATACTACCTGTGATGCCATAGATCTCCACTTTGCGATGGAGCCGATAGTCGTGGGACAAGTCCAGTGTGCGGTAGGGGGGTGTAGTCAAGCAGGGGGGACAGTAGTCCATGCTGGACATGTTGGTATAGGACAAGCAGTCGTCCAACACCTCAGTGCTGTTGCTATGGCAAGAAGGAGACAGTGGGAAGACCGACTTGTTTGGACAGTGAGAGTGAAGAAGTTGCGACTGCGATTCTAAACTCCCGCTGCGGTGCCGGAAACTTCGGATGTGATCTTCCATCCTATAGGACATAAATTAACATCAATACATCTAAATGTTTATACTGTAAAAGAGTGCGCTGTATAATATATATATTACTTAGAAATATACATTATCTTATTAATTCAACTGGCCTGTCTCGTTATAAAAACATGACTATGGGTAAATGTTTTATTTTCGTAGGTATCGCTGCAAATTCCATGTGATATGTATGTTCCCTTTCCGCTGTCCCAAAGCAGACAAAGAGCTGCTCATAGCATCTAAAGCTCTGAGTGCGGTCCAAATAGGCACGTAAGGCATGTACTGGACACAGCAATGAAGGGGCTGGGTCTGCCTCCTCCCGGGGCAGTGCTTGCAGGTTCACTACCTGGTCTCAGAAAAGAGTGGTAGGGACCTTGGGCACATAGCCTGGTCGTGGTCTTAGGATCGCATGTGTGTCTGCCAGACCGAACTCCAGGCAAGTGTCGCTAACAGAGAACGCTTGCAGGTTCCGACCCTCTTGATGGAAGCGAGCGCGATTAGCAGGGCCGTCTTTTAGAGAGAGGGCCCTGAGCCAACGAAGGGGGATCTCTGAAGACTGGCGAGGACCACCGAGAGATCCCAGGAGGGGACAGGCTTAGCCGGGAGAGATTTAACCTCCGGGCGCCTCTTAGGAACCTGATATTTAAGTCATGCTTACCCAGAGACTTGCCGTCTACTGGGTCGTGGTGAGCTGTGACAGCAGCAACATACACCTTCAAGGTGGAAGGGGACAGCCTCCCTTCCAACTTCTCCTGTAGGAACAAGAGCACTGACCTAACTGCGCACCTCTGTGGGTCTTCAGCCCGGGAAGAACCCCAATTCGCGAACACACACCATTTCAGGGCGTAAAGTTGCCTGGTAGAGGGGGCTCTGGCTTGGTTGATCGTGGCTACGACCGTGGGTGGTAGACCAGCTAGATCTTCCGTGTCCCGTCCAGGGGCCAGACGTGGAGGTTCCAAAGGTCTGGGTGTGGATGCCAGAGCGTGCCCCGTCCCTGAGAAAGAAGGTCTTTCCTCAGGGGAATTCGGAAGGGCTGTCGCGAGGAGTGCGAGGTCCGAGGATCAGGCACGGGCGGGCCAATAAGGAGCCACAAGGGTGACTTGTTCCTCGTCCTCCCTGACCTTGCACAGCACCTGTGCAAGAAGGCTCTCTGGGGAAATGCGCAGCCCCGCAGGCCAGCTGTGTGCCAGTGCGTCTGCCCCGAGGGGAGCCTCTGTTTGGGCATACCAGAGTGGGCAGTGGGAGGTCTCTTGGGAGGCAAACAGGTCTACCTCGGCCGTGCCGAACCGTTCCCAAATCAGCTGGACCGGCTGGGGGTGAAGCCTCCACTCTCCGCGGGGCAAGCGTTGTCATGACAGCGTGTTTGCTACCACATTGAGGTTGCCGGGGATGTGAGTGGCGACTTGAGTCGCTGCTGGCTCCAAAGGAGGAGACGATTGGCGAGTTATGTACGCCACCGCAGTGGTGCTGTCTGACCTGATCAGGATATGTTTGTCTCGAACTAACGGGAGAAACTTCCGCAGGGCAAAGAAAACAGTCAACAGCTACAGGCAGTTGATATGCCAGCGCAGTGAGGCCCCTTTCCAGTGTGCAGTTACTGCGTGCCCGTTGCACATGGCGCCCCAACCCAATCTGGAGGCATCAGTCATGACGGTGACACGTCAGGACACCTGCTGCAAGGGTACTCCTGCCCATAAAAAACAGAGGTCTGTCCAGGGATTGAGTGCTTGGCGGCAGGGGGGGGTGATCGTCACACGGTGCGTGCCGCGGAGGATGCCATATGCCCCAGGAGCCTCTGGGAAAGTTTTAAGGGGACCATTGTGCCCGGCCTGAAAGCGGCGAGGCACCTCAACACTGACTGCGCACGCTCTTTGGTGAACGGGAGTTTGAGCAACGCTTGGTTGAGAACTCGCAAGGCTCTGGTGCTGAGAAAAGACTCAAAGCACTTACCTTGCTCCGCACACCCGGCAGGGGGCGGGTTAGCGACTGAGGAGGAGGTCCAGGGTAGGCGTCTTCTAGTCTCGTCGGAACCGGCCGGCCGGGGAACAGTCGTGGTGGCTGGAGGCGGCTGTGAGCGGCGCACATGCCCGCGGGACCAATCAAGTAGCCCGGGAAAGCATAGCGGACCTCCGTGCGTCAGGCTCAGGCTGGGTGAGCAGACCCGAAGGTGGCGGCCCAGGCGAGTCATCAGCATCAAACACAGCTGTAACGCTCTTCGATGCAGCGGTGATGTCATCCAATTCTGAAGCAAGCAAGCGTGCCGGGGAGGCGGGGGGTTCGAGGGGGTTTACCTGGCGAACAGAGCCTGTCATTGTCCCCAAATCGCCTTCATCGCCCGCGGCGCCTGCCTCAAACCCGTAGGAAGGAGGCGTGGCATGGGGGGTGGCTGTAGTGGCTTTCTCTCATGAAAAAAGAAAGCTGTGACCGCAATGCTGGAACGGCCATGTTCTCGTACTGATAAGATGAACCATTGGAGAGAATCGCTCATCCCGAGCTCAGACGGAAGCAAGCAAGCATGCCGGGGAGGTGGGTGGTTCGAGGGGGTTTACCCGGCGAACAGAGCCTGTCATAGTCCCCAAATCGCCTTCATCGCCCGCGGCGCCTGCCTCAATCCCGTAGGAAGGGGGCGAGGCGCGGGGGTGGCTGAAGTGGCTCTCTCTCATGAGAAAAGAAATCTGCGACCGCAATGCTGCTGTAACGAAGTGGGCAGACGAGGGAGTAAGGATCCAGGTACAGCTTTATTGAAATTGCACAAAGTAAGGGAAGTATAAACACAGGAACAAATGAAACATCCACGAGGGGAAAATAAAGACATAAACAAAAGATATTAACACGGGGAGTCTTCCAAGGAGGGCACAGGCAGGAACACGGACTAAGGCAGGATTCAGATACAACATAGACCGAACATCAAACAACGACCAACAAAGGACAAGGTGAACATGAGGGCCTAAATACAAAACCAAAGGGGAAACAAAAGCCAATGGGAGAACAGAACTCAAAACAAGATAATAAGGCAATTAACTAAAACCAATGACAAAACTAGAACTGATAATAAAGTAATCAAACAATAAACCAATGAAAACCAGACACATAGACAAGGAGGGAAAACAGAACATGACAAGACTTTCAAAATAAGAGTGCATAAACAAAGAACAATATGGAACATAAAAGGTGCCAAAAACTTAAATAAAAAGGTACACAAACAAAAGACAGTGTGGATCGTTACAGCTGCCATGGCTATGTTCTCGCACTGAGAACATGAACCATTCATAAAACGCTGCCTGCGTGTGATCGCAGCCCAGGCACGCGAGGCAGCTTTTATGACCGTGAGAGGGTGGGAGAAATCACCGCATCCAGAAACTACACAGGGCCGGAAATTACATCTTTAAAAAGACACATCCTGAAAAGGACGTTCAACGCCGCTGTGTAATTCTCTTTCAGAGAAATAAACTCTTTTACAGAGAAAATCACTCTTTCAATATAACTTTTTCAATTCTCTGTGCTGTCGAAGCGCCCAGGGGCAAACTGCACTGCCGAGCAGAGAAGGAGAAAGCCGCTGAAGTGTGCCGTAGATCCAACAGAATCAGAATCAGCTTTAATGCCAAGTATGCTTACACATACAAAGAATTTGTCTTGGTGACAGGAGCTTCCAGTGTACAACAATACAAACAATACCAAAAACAGCAGCAAGACAAAGGTAATTAAAAACAAAAAAAGACTAAAAATAAATAATTATACATATACGTACATACACTCACCATCATACATACCCACATACACACACGTATAATGTAAATCTATTACAATCTGTTATATAAAGAACAGTATATTATGTACAGAGCAATGTAAGTAATGGCAGATGTGGATATGTTGGATAATATAAATAGACTTAAACTGTGTATTGCACATAATTATTGCTCAATGGGGCAATTTAATTGTTCATGAGATGGATAGCCTGAGGGAAAAAACTGTTCCTGTGTCTGACGGTTCTGGTGCTCAGAGCTCTGAAGTGCCGGCCAGAAGGCAACAGTTCAAAAAGGTAGTGGGTAGGGTGAGTGGGGTCCAGAGTGATTTTACCAGCCTTTTTCTTCACTCTGGAAGTGTATAGTTCTTGAAGGGGGGGGGGGGGGGGGGGGGGGGGGGGGGGGGGCAGGGGGCAACCAATAATCCGCTCAGCAGTCCGGACTTTCCTCTGTAGTCTTCTGATGTCTGATTTCGTAGCTGCACCAAACCAGACAGTTATTGAAGTGTAAAGGACAGACTCAATGACTGCTGAGTAGAACTGTTTCAGCAGCACCTGTGGCAGGTTGAACTTCCTCAGCTGGCGAAGGAAGTACAACCTCTGCTGGGCCTTTTTCACAATGGAATCGATGAGTATCTCCCACTTCAGGTCCTGTGAGATGGTAGTGCCCAGGAACCTGAATGACTCCACTGCTGCCACAGTGCTGTTTAGAATGGTGAGGGGGAAAATGTTGGGGTGTTCCTCCTAAAGTCCACAATCATCTCCACCGTTTTGAGTGTGTTCAGCTCCAGGATGTTTTGACTGCACCAGACAGCCAGCCGTTCAACCTCCTTTCTATATGCAGACTCATCATCATCCCGGATGAGGCTGATGACAGTGGTGTCGTCTGCAAACTTCAGGAGCTTGACAGAGGGATCCTTGGTGGTGCAGTAATTTGTGTAGAGCGAGAAGAGTAGTGGGGAGAGCACACATCCCTGGGGGGCACCAGTGCTGATCGTACAGGTGGTGGAAGTGAATTTTCCCTACCTCACAAGCTGCTGCCTGTCCGTCAGAAAGCTGGTAATCCACTGACAGGTAGAGGTGGGAACAGGGAGTTGGTTTAATTTAGTCCGGAGAATGGCTGGGATGATTGTGTTGAAAGCCGAGCTGAAGTCCACAAAAAGGTCCTTGCGTATGTCCCCGGTCGGTCCAGATGTTGCAGGACGTGATGCAATCCCATGTTGACTGCATCATCCACAGACCTGTTTGCTCGATAAGCAAATTGAAGGGGATCCAGAAAGGGTCCAGTGATGTCCTTCAGATGGGCCAACACCAGTCTCTCAAATGACTTCATGACCACAGATGTCAGGGCAACAGGTCTGTAGTCATTAAGTCCTGTGATTTTTGGTTTCTTAGGGACAGGGATAATAACTGAGCATTTGAAGCAGCATGGGACTTCACACTGCTCCAGTGATCTATTGAAGATCTGAGTAAAGATGGGGGCCAGTTGGTTAGCACAGGAACGAAGGCACGCTGGTGAGATGCCATCTGGGCCTGGAGCCTTCCTTCACCTTTGCTTCCGAAAGACACGGCACACATTGTCTTCACAGATCTTGAGTGCAGGTTGTGTAGCAGGAGGGGGGTTGCAGGAGGTGTTAATGATTGTGTGAAATGAAGGTCCGAGTGCATGTGGGGTGTGAAATTGGGCCGTTCAAATCTGCAATAGAACACATTCAGGTCTTCAGGCAGTCGTTGGTCCACCACAGGGTTGGGGGTAGGAGTCCTGTAGTTAGTTAGTTGTTTCAGGCCACTCCACACTGATGCAGGGTCGTTAGCTGAAAACTTGTTTTTCAGCTTCTCAGAGTAGCTTTTTTCCTTATTCAGTGTGTTCCTGGCCTGATTATACAAGACTCTATCCCCACCCCTCTAAGCATCCTTTTTGGCATGATGAAGCTGTCTGAGTTTTCCTGTGAACCATGGTTTATCATTGTTGAATGATAAAAATGTCCTAGTAGGGATGCACATACCCTCACAGAAACTGATGTATGATGTAACAGTATCTGTGAGCTCATCCATGTCTGTAGCTGCAGCTTCAAAAACACTCCAATCAGTGCAGTCAAAGCAGGCTTGTAGTTCCCGCTCTGCTTCATTAGTCCATCTCCTTACAGTCCTTACAACTGGCTTTGTTTATTTCAAGCTATGAAAACCTTTTCACAATATTCTAATTTTGAATTTGGGGTTTTCTTAAGCTGTAAGCCATAATTATCAAAATTATAACAAATAAAGGCTTGAAATATCTAACTTTGCATGTAACGAGTCTATATAATATATTAGTTTCACCTTGTAACTTGAATTACTGAAATAAATTCACATTTTTTGAGTTTCACCTGTACTATATCATTTACGGAGATCCGCTATGCTTTCCCGGGCTACTTGATCGGTTCCGCGGGCAGGTGCGCCGCTCACAGCCACGCCCCCCCCCCCCCCCCCCCCGGTTCCTTTCTTCTTGGACGTGCATTACGAGTTGAGCAAAGCCAAGGCTTCTTCGCTCCACCGCTCTCACTACCCTCGCAGTGGAACGATCCCAGACCGCCTCCACTCTGCACGCCACGGCCCTTCCTGCAACCAACGCCAGGCCAAGGCACTTCAAAACTTGCACCTGTTCTTGATGTGCTGCAGGAACTGCGCTGGATGACCAACCGCGCCCCTGGGCCACGGAGGTCAGAAGCGCCGGCACTCGAACAGGCGATGGCCACCCCTTGTGGTCCAGAAACGCACCTGTGGACTGGACCTGATCGAAATACGGGAGGTAGACAAGGCACACCTTCTCCCACACCCCCGTCTCCCAGCTCCGTCCGTCCGGCGCCACCGTTGACGACTCTGCCCAGCAGTCCTCAGCGGTGAGGCAGACGGAGGCCACCACCCTGCCCCGCCCCAAGCCTGCTGCCATGGGCCATGCCCCGTCTGCTCGCCGAGGGCATCCTCCTGCGGCTATGAAACACCCTGCTCCGCCTCAACCCGGGCCCAGCTCTCAGCCCCAGCGTCAAGCACTCCGCAGGAAGCAGACGCCCCCGACTCACGGACCCCTTCGAGGACCCAGAAGGCTCCCAGGCTGTCCGTAGACGTTCGACCCAGGGACCAAGATGTTAGCTCCGGAGGTGGTAAGACCGCTCCGTCCCTGGTGGAGGGCCGGGAGGAGAATTTTTTCTTGTCGAATTAATTTTCACATTCTCATATTCTCTGTAATGAGCTATTTCCTTTTGTCTCTGGGTCACCTGGCCCGCAAATGCCGTTCTCACGGCACTTTGCCCCCAGATATCAACAGTCCTGGCCCCCTGGACACGGACCACCCGTCTTCAGCCCCACGACTGTTCCCCGGCCGGCCGGTTCCGACAAGTCCAGAGGATGCCTACCCAGGACCTCCTCCTCAGTCGCTAACCCGCCCCCTACCGGGTGTGCGGAGCAAGGTAAGTGCTTGAGTCTCTTCTCAGCACCTCAGCCGCGGGTCGCCCCATCACCGGCCAATGCTGCCCTACCTGCTCCGCCCCGCTGCGAAGCCCCGCCAGGTACGTCAAAATGAATCGTCCCTTTGGTGCCCCTAGCGCAGAGGTTGGACGCGTGGCTTTCACTTCCCAACCCGTCTCGCTGGCTGGCCCGGACCATCCGACTCGGTTATTCAGTCTGCCAGGCCCCCGCCCCCTTCATGGGCATCCGTCCGCAGTCCCTGCGCACGGAAATCGCGACTCTTCTGGCCAAAGACGCGATAGAGCCGGTCCCTCCAACCAAGATGAAGGAGGGTTTCTACAGCCCTTACCTCATCGTACCCAGGAAAAGCGGCGGCTTATGACCAATCTTGGACTTGCGAGTTCTCAACCAAGCGTTGCACAAACTCCCATTCAAAATGCTCACGCTTAGCCTGCGTCCGGCATCTAGATTGGTTCGCAGCGGTAGACCTGAAGGACGCGCACTTCCACGTCTCCATCCTGCCTCGACACCGCCCCTTAAAAGTGCGGTTTACGTTCGATGGCCAGGCGTATCAGTACAAGTCCTCCCCTTCGGCAAGTCTCTGTCCCGCTCGCGAGAGTGACTATGCGCCCACAGAGACCAGGTGCTCAGGCATCTCAGCCGCTTGGGGCTTCAGGTCAACCGGGAAAAGAGCAAGCTTACTCCAGTTCAGAGCATCTCTTTTTCCGGGATGGAGTTAGACTCGGTCTCAATGTCGGCACGTCTCACCAACGAGCATGCCCAGTCAGTGTTGAACTGCCTCGCCGCCTTCAGGCCAGGCAGAGCGGTCCCTTTAAAACTTTTCCAGAGGCTCCTGGGGCATATGGCGTCCTCCGCGGCGGTCGCGCCGCTGGGGTTGACACATATGACACCGCTCCAACACTGGCGTTAGACCCGAGTCCCGAGACGAGCATGGCGCCACGGCACGCACCGGGTATCAATCACCCCCGCCTGCCGCCAAGCATTCAACCCCTGGACAGACCTCTGTTCCTTACGGGCAGGAGTACCCCTACAGCAGGTGTCCAGATGCGTCCTGGTCACAACCGATGCATCCAGATCGGGTTGGGGCGCCGTTTGCAACGGGCACGCAGCCTCAGGCCGTTGGAAAGGGGCCCAGCTGCGTTGGCACATCAACTGCCTCGAGTTGTTGACCGTCCTTTTTGCCCTGCGGAAGTTTCTCCCGTTAATTCGGGACGAACATATCCTAGTCGGGTTGGACAGCACCACTGCGGTCACGTACATAAATCGCCAAGGCGGCGTACGCTCCCGCCACATGTCACAACTCGCCCGTCGTCTCCTCCTTTGGAGCCAGCACCAACTCAAGTCACTGCGTCCCACTCACATCCCCGGCAACCTCAATGTGACAACGGACTCGCTGTCACGATAACGCTTGCCGGCGGAGAGTGGAGGCTTCACCCCCACTCGGTTCAGCTGATTTGGGAATGGTTCGGCAAGGCCCAGGTAGACCCCTTTGCCTCCCGAGAGACCTCCCACTGCCCGCTCTGGTACGCCCACTCAGAGGCTCCCCTCGGGGCAGATGCATTGGCACACAGCTGACCAGTGGGGCTGCGCAAGTACGCATCCCCCCAGTGAGCCTTCTTGCACTGGTGCTGTGCAAGGTCAGGGAGGATGAGGAGCGAGTCACTCTCGTGGCTCCTTATTGGCCCACCCGGGCCCGGTTCTCGGACCTCGTACTCCTCGCGACAGCCCCTCCCTGGCGAATTCCCCTGAGGAAGGACCTTCTTTCTCAGGGACGGGGCACGCTCTGGCATCCGCACCCAGACCTTTAGAACCTCCACGTCTGGCCCCTGGACGGGATGCGGAAGATCTAGCTGGCCTACCACCACGGTCGTAGCCACGATCAACCAAGCCAGAGCCCCTTCTACCAGGCAACTCTACGCCCTGAAATGGCGTCTGTTCGTGAATTGGTGTTCTTCCCGGGCAGAAGACCCAGAGGTGCGCAGTTAGGTCTGTGCTCCTGTTCCTACAGGAGAGGTTGGAGGGGAGGCTGTCCCCATCCACCTTGAAGGTGTATGTTGCCACTATCGCAGCTCACCACGACCCAGTAGATAGCAAGTCTCTGGGTAAGCACGACTTAATCATCAGGTTCCCAAGAGGTGCCCGGAGGTTAAACCCCTCCCGGCCAAACCTGTTCCCCTCCTGGGATCTCTCGGTGGTCCTCGCCGGTCTTCAGAGATCCCCCCCCGAGCCGCTAGAATCAGTTGGCTCAGGGCCCTCTCCTAAAAAGACGGCCCTGCTGATCGCGCTCGCTTCCATCAAGAGGGTCGGGGACCTGCAAGTGTTCTCTACTAACGACACTTGCCTGGAGCACGGTCCGGCAGATACTCATGTGATCCTAAGACCCCTGGTTCCTACCACGCCCTTTGGAGATCAGGTAGTGAACCTACAAGCGCTGCCCCGGGAGGAGGCAGACCCAGCCCTCTCACTGTCGTGTCCGGTATGTGCCTTGCGTGCCTACCTGGAACGCACCCAGAGCTTCAGGCGCTCTGAGCAGCTCTTTGTCTGCTTTGGAGGACAGCAGAAAGGGAACGCTGTCTCGAAACAGAGGTGTCTCACTGGGTGGTGGATGCCATTCAGTTGGCCTATCACACCCAGGCCGTGCCCCCCCCCCCCCCCTTTTTGCGGTTTCGAGCCCACTCTACTAGGAGCGTGGCATCCTCATGGGCACTGGCTAGGGGCACCTCCCTAGCAGACATTTGCAGAGCTGCGGGCTGGGCAGCACCTAACACCCTTACGATCTCAGGGTTGAGTCAGTCTCGTCCCGTGTTCTCTCAGGTCCGAGCCCGTAGAACTCGGTACACGTCGACGATCTGACCAGGTGAATCGCTTGTTTCCAGTGCCATTTCCCTCTCCGAGGCAGAACAGTGCGCTTCTTTCCCAGAGGGCCTAGGTCCCTGGTTGATTCCTCCCTAGCCCTCTCGGGCCCGCAACAGTTCAGCGGAGGAACTTGCTGGCCCAGTCCTCTACGGGTACCTCCGGCTACCCCTACTGGAAGAGGTGCTCCACAGATCAGGCCTCCTACGGGACTCCTCCTGTGTGTACTTCCGCGGTACGGTCACCTTGCGAGCTGACCCGTGTCTCCCTTAGGCAGTCCTTTGCTGCCCTCCGGTCGCCGTGTTGTAGCAACTCCCCCCTCCTCGAGGTTGGATCTACCACCGCGCCATTTTTTCCCACATGCCCAAAGTGGCCAAGTGATGTATTTTGCCACCTTTACCTCCCCTGCTGGGCGGGTGTGGCCTCCGCAGGGTCTTTTCCCCCTGATAGAATAGGAATTCGGGTAAGACCCCCTTCCCTCGATGAGGTAAGGGCCCCAGCTGCTCTTGCTCTATGCCGAGAAAACATAGAGAGAAAAGAGGCCCAGCCAGGCTTGGCCCGTTCCCTAGTTGGGAGCGTCACCTTGTTCCCCCCTAGGGTAACCAAAAGGATTCTGACGACTTTTTCGGGGCATTGGGGAAGAGTACGTGCAGCCTGAACACAGTTGGTCGCTGTGCACGTAGAAATACCTGCCCGCTTCTGTGTAAGCAGTACACGTACACTGCTCAGCGCATGGCGAGTTTTGAAGTGGACCCCTAGTGTCGCTTCTTCGACACGACGTCGAAGTGAGCGACAGACGGGGAATGTCTAGGTTACGTATGTAACCTCCGTTCCCTGATGGAGGGAACAAGACGTCGTGTCTTCCCGGCCATGTCGCTGAGCCGAGCCGCTGAGGTGCCCGGTACACTCCCGGCTCCTCAGAAAAATCCTGAATGAACGAGCGTATTTCCCTCGCCTTTATATCTGTATCCGGAGGCGGGGTATGCAAATACTGTTCGCCAACTCTCATTGGCCTTTTTTCATAGATCAGAGGCATCTTTCGGCGCTCAAGAGAGACCCCTAGTGTCGCTTCTTCGACACGACGTCTCGTTCCCTCCATCAGGGAACGGAGGTTACATACGTAACCTAGACGTTGTAATGTATCTAGATATACATAATGAACACAATAACTTGCTTTTCTTTTGGTAAGGTACTCTGCCCTTGCAACTGGATCACTTTTTAAATGAGCTCTATGTCATGCTGTTTTCTCCTTGCTTGATAATGGCATCTACAAAATCAAATTAAAATAGATTAATTTAAAGATGCAATTGTTTTAGTATCAATGTTGATTATACAGTCCTATATTCTTGAAGAATAGGACTTTAAGATGGACAATGTGCTCTTTAAATTGTCACACATACCATAATAAAATAAAAATATATATATATCTAGAATGCACCTTTAAACAACTTAAAAGCTTTATATATGTATTCAAATGTATTTAATATATTCAAAATCATTAATTAACATGACTTTTTTTAGTTGGTTTAACTGTAACTCTGGTCGCGACACCTGACATATTGGTCGCACCACCTGACATTTCAAACTCAATTCGAATCTAACAGGCATTATCTTGGATGCCTATACAAATGTTTGACCATGTGCTCAAGGTTATACATACATTTAAATCAAATTCACATTTTTATAATAACAATACATTTTCAAAGTTTTCCAGGGGTCATACCACCTGACATGATAAGTTGAATCAACCTCATCATTACTCAAAAATGTAAAATTATGTAATATTTATGGGAGGGTGACTAACCTTGTTACTGCATCAAAGGGGTCCTCTGGAGTCTTCTGTGTGATGTCATATGCTGTCACATGGTTTTCTTAAAGGAACATTGCATAAAATTGCATTTTTATGTCGGTCGCCCTCCCTGACATTAGTAGAAGTAAATTTTTCGGACAAAAGTTTTTTTAAGTAATATAATAGTTTTGAAATAGGACTGATACACTATTTCCCCTCATTTATAAGGAATTTAACATAAAATCATGCCAAAATATTTGATTAAGAATTTTATTAGAAAATGAACAATAACATTCGGACGGTCGCACTACCTGACATTTTTGGTCTTTCAAACACCAAAACTGAAAATCTATTGAATTTCAATAAAATGAAAAGGGTATATATATATATATACAACTTTTCAAACTAATTTGTGTAAACCTAGACTCAAACTTAATTTTGGAACCATTCGGATGGCATTTCACCTGGAAACTGAATTGAAAACTGAATTGAACTACATTAAAAGTTTTAACACTATGGCAAAAATTTAGCTATATTCACATTTTTGTAATGAGACCAGGTTGCTCTTATTGGTAGATGAAGGCATCATACATTTTTAATAAACACTCAAGGGCCGGGGGATGAGCAGATGTTTGGTATTACAATGGTTTTCACTGTTGTCATAGTTTTGCACAACACAAGAGAAAATTTTGCAAACTAAGAAATCAGTTATTATAGAGTTGCATTTCCATAAATCACTGAATTCTTTTCATTGCTGAGTAACTTACCTGAGTTGGCTGCTGCTGTAGGCATTACGAGGCATGACAGGGGTTTGGGGTAAACTGTGTGGGTTCCTCTGCATTCTTGGTAAGGTTTTACATGGACTGCTTTGTGCAGAAAACACCTCTTGAGGAATTAAATACTGTCCTGTCCCCAGACCTTCATGATCTAATCTGAACTCAAAAAAGAAAAGAAAAAAGAGAGACACTGTTGATGAAACAGAAGAGATGCTAAACGATGGCCAAACTAAGCCATAATTTATATATACACTGTGTAAATATACAGTATGTGTATATTTTTCTCACAGAAATAATGAGTTTAATTTTTCTTTATGCAAATTTAGGGCAACTTTTCATTAGGGTGTTATATAATACATACATCAGCCACGACATTAAAACCGGCTGCCTAAAATTGTGTAGATCCCCCTTGTGCCATCAAAACAGTGCCAACCCGCATCTCATATTCTTCTCACCACAGTTGTACAGAGCAGTTATCTGAATTACAGTACACCGGCTTTCCATCAGCAGAACTGCCGCTCACTGGATGTTTTTTTGTTTTTGGCACCATTCTGAGTAAATCCCAGGAGATCAGCAGTTACAGAAATACTCAATCCTGCTCGTCTGGCTCCAACAATCATGCCACACTCCAAATCACTGAGATCAAATATTTTTCCCCATTCTATTGATTGATGTGAACATTAACTGAAGCACCTGAACAGCATCTGCATGATTTTATGCACTGCACTGCTACCACATGATTGGCTGATTATATAAGTGCATGGATGATTGTTGGTGCCAAACGGCTGGTTTGAGTATTTCTGTAACTGCTGATCTCCTGAAATTTTCACACACAACTGTAACAAGCGATAGTTGGTCAAACAGACCGAAATGCAGAGGAACAGTTCAGAAGATTTATTTACAATAAATGTGAGCAGTCACTGTTGATGGCGAGAATCCAGGAAGGACAACACCTGCAGCAGCAGGGAAAGATGACATAGAAGTGCGCACGCTGTGGCCATGTACGGGGCAAGCTGCGAAGAGTGTGTTTGTAAAATGAGTGTGTGCGTAGTGGAAGTCAGGAATAGATTCATGGAATCCTCCTTTGAAGCTTAGTAAGGTGCAGAACGATGCCCAGAAGGGCAGGGTGATCTAGCTCCTGACACGCGGGCAAAAATTAGATATCCTCCGTGGAAACCCAGCTGACGCGCAGCGAACTGGAAGACAACCACACACCAGACACGCAGGCAGAGGCGGCCAACCAAAAGATACACGAGACAGAATGTGGCAGAGTGAGCACAGGTAGTGGCTGGGGAATGACCTCCATTGTCGTGAGCACTGGCAGTGACAAAAAAAACAACCCTGTGGTCGTGAGCACAGACAGAGAAAGGGAAATGGCCTCTATGGCTGTGGATGCTGTTAGCGAATGAGGAGTAGATGCCTGGCTCCTCCGTCTCCACCAGGAGGCATTCATCACAATGCAGCATGGCCAGATCGAACACTCAGCAGAGCTCCGTGGCGATCGCTAAGTACGACGCGCAACAAGGACGTCCATTGACCCACATGGTGGTTACCCACTCAGCGGCCCTTCCGGTGAGGAGCAGGATGACGTAAGCCACCTTCATTCTCTCAGACGGGAAAGCAGAGGGCTGTGACATGAAGAAAAAGGAACCTTCTGAATGGAATGCGCTCCAGCCTCAACTGAATACGGGGCTGGAGCGGGAATACAGGCGTCCAGAAACATGGGAAACTCCAAAGATGCTTCCTGAGAAGGGCCAGCATTGGGAGATAGGCAGAGCTGCTGCACGACAGAGGTGAGCTTGGTGATCTGCGAAGCCGTCATCTCCAGAGCCCGATTAGATGCGTAGATTTTATCCTGATAACGTCCCATCAAGTGTCCCTGCTGAGAGAGGGCAGAGCGAAAAGTGGATTCCTCCACTGGGTCCATACTTGGTTAGATTGTTCTGTAATGAACGATATTGAGACAAACAGACCCAAATGCAGTGGAACAGTTCAAATGATTTATTTACAATAAATGTGAGCATGACAGAGAGGCGCGCGCGCTGTGGCCGCGCCCGGGGCAATCCATGAAGAGTGTGTTTGTTGAATGAGTGTGTGCGTTGTGGAAGTCAGGAATAGATTCGTAGAATCCTCTGTCATTTAGCTTACTGAGGTGCAGAATGACGGCCAGCTGGGTAGGGCGATCTAGCTCCCGACACGCAGACACAGATGAGGTATCGTCCGTGGAAACCCAGCTGACATGCAGCAAACTGGAAGACAACCACACACCCGACATGAATGCAGAGATGGGCAACCAACTAGGCAGAGAGAGTGAGGTAAGTTACTTCACATCAAACAGCTTACTGTAATGAACCGCATTCAGTCAACACTGAACTACATTTAACATCCAACAAACCAGCCAAGGACATGACACACGATGGGATTAAAATAGGCAGAAACAAACAAGGGGCAGGTGAAAGTTGGCATGAGTAGCATTCCCATGGAAACAATCAGGGTTCCCATTGAAATGCTGATTCTGCGGGCACCTGAAACACATGAGGGCAAAAACGTCAACACGCTTGGAACAAAACATTAAAAACGTAGAGCATTAGTGTCTGGATCCTGACACCGGACCAGACAGGAAGTCAGGATCAAGACACCATGCCCCAGACATAAACAAGACAGACTGAAGAGCGCACGATGGTAACTCACAACCGAACACATGCGGTCACACAAAGAACATACACGAAACACAAGACAGACAGGGAACGATGATGCCACAGTCCCGTCAGAAAAAAAACTCAACCTGACAAGGTGACAAGACCATGATGACACCGGAGAGCGCATGGTGGTAACTCGTGCATTGGAGTCACTCACGTCCGGACCTGTTGACACACACAAAGAATGTACACAAAACAGACAGGGAACGATGATAACCGTGGCAATGCAATGGAAATGCCTTGATGAGAGAGGTCAACAGAGAATGGCCAGGCTGGTTCAAAATGACGTCTACGGCAAGGGTGTCAAACTCAGTTCCAGGAGGGCCACAGCCCTGAAGAGTTTAGTTCCAGCCCTGTTCCAAAATGCCTTCTTGTAGTCTTTTAGCACTCCTGAAGACCTTAATTAGCTGCTTCAGGTGTGTTTAATTAGGGTTGGAGCTAAACTCTGCTGGACTGTGGCCCTCCAAGAACCGAGTTTGACACCCCTGGTCTACGGTAACTCAGATAACTGCTCTGTACAATTGTGGTGAGAAGAATAGCATCTAAGAATGCTATTCTGAGATGAGTCTTGGCACAATTTTGGTGGCACAAGGGGGACCAGCACAATATTAGGCAGGTGGTTTTAATGTTGTGGCTGATTGGTGATACATATATATATATATATATATATATATATATATATATATATATATATATATATATATATACATATATATATACATTTAAATATGATTGGTTTTGTGAGATTCTTCACAGAAAATTGTGTATTAATACTCTTAGCATTCACACCTGCTAAGAGACCTGCTGTCGTGGTGTGTGACACTGGCTGAGGATCGTCTCTCTGGGTCAAACTCCAAACCAGAAGAAGACAGAGGAGGAATGAGACACTGGGAATACGGGACCGAGCGAGAACGAGGCCTCTGGCCACCTTCAACCTCTGAAGATGCACAACAAGAGCATTTAATTTTTTGACATCACTTAATCCTTTCTTGGAGATATTTTAACCCGCACATCCCATTCAAATGACGATATGCCAGCTACATCAATTTATTGCTGGTTTTATATGATAAATGATCTTTTATGGATGTATTAATGCACATGAATCGTGAGGTATTTCTACAGTAGGAGCAATGCTTTCAAAGATGAACTGGAAGTGTTGTTAACTTATAATAAATCAAAATTACACAAGCATAGAGTTAATAGTGGCTTCAATTGATTTTCTTACCATCATCGAGCACAAGACTGCCACAGAGGGAGCTGCACTCGGACTGAGCAATTTTATCTATGGAAGAGGAAGCAAATGTATGTTGATTAGAAACCTTGTAAATATTTAAAGGATAATTCATGCAAAATTGAAATTTCTGTCATGGTTTACTTACACTACCTGGATTACTTTTTCATTATTCCCTATTGTGGGTCAGTTAATATTATATGTCTTATATACCTGCTATGAGTATTGAAGCTCTCTGAGTGGGTTTTTGTCCTTTCTTCTGTCTATACTGGTTCATCTCATCATCAATATCCTGCAGTTTCTGCATGGCATCCAGATAGTTCCTCCTCCTTTTCTTCCTCACTAATTTTGAGATGTCAGGCTCAGCTTCCAGCTTCTTCGCCGCCTCCATAATCTTCTGCTGCAGTGCAAAGTGGCTTTCCAGATTCCTGAGGTACAGATCCTGGGAAGAAGGATTGTCATAATACAAAAAAGCTTAACTGAGATGTGGGCTATGTTCAGAACATAGAAAATCTACTTTTTCTGTAGTATTCAGTATTTTACTGTAGTATTGCAAATTTTCTGCAATGTGCTCAGCCTTTCATGCAATCTCTTTCTTGAATCCTTATTGGAACGTTATTTAAAAAAAAAAGAAAAAAAGAAACAAAATGCAATACAGCCAAATTTACTGCTGTTTGATTTTTTTATTTTATTACATAATGTGTTGTTTCAAATAATATTTGTAGAAAAATGCAGGTAGTATAAACTGCCCTATATTCAGTATTAATCTTTTACATGACCCTTATAGATGTTTGTGATTATTGGTAAAGGATTTTCATGAATAATTCTATAGAGATTGCACCCACAAAGAGCAATATCTTGACGATAAAATACAATCACCGGCCACTTTATTAGGTACACCTGTACACCTACTTATTCATGCGATTAACTAACCAGCCAGTTGCGTAGCAGCAGTGCAGTGCATACAATCATTCAGATACGAGTCAGGAGCTTCCTCACTTGAGATCTCAGAGGTAAGTTTATAATTATGTTCTTTGCCTAAGGAGGGGAGGTGTAATAAATTGAATAACTGTTAATTTTTTTTGTCCATTAGCTTTCTCCGGTTGAGTATATAGTGATTTATAATAACTTTATGTATTACACTTAGGTCTCTAACTTTATGTATTACACTTCCTACCTGCTGCTTATGTATCCTCCAGGCCAGCAATTTTTCCGCTTTTGGACCTGCTTCATAGAACCTTTGTTTCATAAATCTTATTTTCCTCTCAATCTCCTCGCTATACATTTTTTTCCAATTCTTGTTTTATAGGTATCATTTGCATAAGGAAGGATGGATCTTTAGTAGAGATAACATGCAGTTCCAATTCCATAAGTTTAACTTCTAAATCAAGCAGTTTTTTAGCTTTAAGCTTTTTTTGGAGAGCTGTTTGAGCTATGATTTTTCCCATAATAAAAGCTTATGCTGCATCCCACAATATAACCTGCCTCACTTCTCCATTGCCATTGTGCTCTAAAAATACTTTCAGTTAATCTACCATTCTAACTCTAAATGATTCACTGTTCAGCAAACCTGTATTTTACCTCCACACAGTTTTCTTTGGGGCATGATCAAGATGTAATTTTAAATATAATCCGGAGTGGTCCAAGAGGTCCCTTTGGCCTATCCTGGATTCCCTAATTCAATGCTGATCCCTGCTCAACATGAGGAAAAATCTATTCTTGAGTAAGTGTTGCGATGGGCTGAAATAAAAGTGAAATCCTGGTCCGTACCATTCACATCCTTCCAAATATCAATTAGGCCTAAGTCTCGCATCATATTTTCAACCAGAATCTCAGAGAGGAACTTTTTCCTTCTGTCACTGTTTGAATCTAACCTAGGGTTTAGTAATATATTTAGATCATTCAATATTAAATCGACAATCTTCTTAAAAAGGGCTGTATTACTCCCTGGGGGGAGTTTATGTTCAAGTTTACCTTTAACTAAAACATATCTACCATCTTTGTCCTTTATTTCGGTGATTAATTCAAAACAAATTGAATCTGGTATTAAGATTGCAACTCCCCTTATCTTACCTGCTTTATATGAGGAATAGTAAGTGTTACGAACACCCGTTTTTTTTTACGTTTTCATGTTCAATGTTGGATAAGTGAGTTTCTAGCCAGTATGCTAAATTAGTTTTCTCCTTCTTCAATTTAGCTACCAACTTGCTCCTTTTAATAGGATTGTTTCGCCCATTTACATTAAGGGATAAGATATTATAAAACTGAAAAGATATCTTTCTATTCTCGATGAACACCTGTACCTGACACGTCCAAAATCCAGACCTCAAGTAACAACATAGATAAACAGGAACAAATGAACACCAGTAACTATTATACAGTTCTAAGTTAACATCAAAACTGGACTACCAATCAAGAGGAAGCATTGTCACATGAGCACATGGTGGGGCCCCTCGATCACAAACAGAATAAGAAAAAGAAAACCACAAAAACAAACCGGGAAATACCCCGAAAAAATGTTGTGGCACACAGTTATTCAGTTTGTATCAGCCCTTAGTTATAGCAAAACGTTTTAAGAGGTCATGCTGTACACACACTTTAAAGTTTGTACACTCCCTCATGTTAGGAGGATTAATAGATCATTTTCCATAGCTACATTTCCCCCCTGAGAGCTATTATTGAACAGTGTGACTTACAGTTCAGATTTTTTTTTAACGACAAAGCGATTAAACAATAATCAGATCTCCTCTGCCGTATCCTCTCGATTCCTCATCTGAAATCCTCAATGTTTCTTCCGAATGCCTTCTTGAAAGTCGGATGTACTCCCAATTCGGCACTTACGGATTGAACTCCACTGAAGAAGCCAAGTGAGTTTCTCCTCCGTGATGCCTGAGGTCTTAATCGTGTGAATTGGACCCACCGTGAAGCCTTGTTTGGCCAAGTCCTCTGCTGCTTCGAAGGCATTTTTATAAGTGATGGTGCGAGTCAAGATGTACATGCATCTTAGTCAGTGGAGTTTGAAAGCAAATTTTATTATCCTTAAGCACTCTCTTAATTGGGGCATATTCCTTTCTCTTTTGTTACACCTCCTCAGCATAGTCATGAGCAAAATACACTCTTTTCTTGCACAAGAATTTTCCTCTTCCAGGCAGCATGCAGGATTTTCTCTTTCATTGTAAACTGTAGGAACCGGACCACAATTGAACTCAGAGATATACCCACTAGTGGTTTAGTGGCCAATGCTCGGTGAGCTCTTTCTATAACTAGATCCTTTCCCTGGTTCAAACTCAACAAATCACCTAGTTCTGTCTTAAGTCCTCAATGAACTGGTGCATGGATGTGCCCTCAGCATTTTCAGGAACCCGGTATATTTGGATATTATTGCAGCGAGAGCGTCCTTCCAGATCCGACAGTTTAGTCTGGAGAACTGTTTGGTTGCGGAGTAGTTGTGTTACAGAATCTTTAACACCAATATCCTACCTTTCAGTTTCTGCCATACTTCACTCCAGATCCTCCAGACAATGGGTACCTTCCTCAATTTGAACGGTAGCATCTTGAATTTTCTGGTTTGTTTTGTTAGTCAGCTCATCTAGCTGTTCTTGCAAATCCAGTCGAAAACTTGCTCGAAATTCAGAAAGTTATTTTTTCATTTCTGACTAACAGTCACTCATCCCTTTGGCCATGACTTCGCTCACTGCTTTGTGGATAGAGCTAAGCGCGGTCACTGTTCCTTCTTCCTCCTCCGAGTCACTATTATGTTTCTCACTGTTCAAATTAACCTACCATTAAAATTATAGACTGATCATTTCTTTGTCAGTGGGCAAATGTACAAAATCAGCAGGGGATCAAATACTTCTTTACCTCACTGTATATAATTGCTCATTGTTAATTCATGTTAGTTCATAATGTGGTAACTAATTTTAGCACACATAACTTCAAATAAATTTTTTTTACTTTTGTTTACATTTTTAATCCTGCACCTGAGCCCAACTTCGGTTTTGTATGTACTTGACAATTAACATTATAACCAAGATTAATTAATGCTGTAAAAGTATTGTTCATTTTTAGTTCATATTAAATAATGTTGTTAACTAATGTTAACAAATATAACCATATTTTAAAGTGTTACTGAAATTTCTATGACCATTTTAATATTGTATACATTTCCATGACTTTTCCAGACCTGGAAATCACAATTTCTAAACTGCACTGATATTTCCAGGTTTTCCATAACCGTATAGGAACCCTACTTTTAGGAGAACACAAGCATTTAGATGGCCTTAAAACTAAAATAGAAGTACAAAAAGCCACAAAGCTCCCATCTTGATTTCATGGGGTCTTTAAGGCACAAAGTAATTATCAACAAACCTTTCACACCACAAGTTTTGAGGCTCACCCTGGGTTTGTTTTCAATCAAAACTTGTGGTTGAAACCCTGATAAATAAGTAGAATTCTTTGACCAAATCAAGTGGCTGTTTTCCAAGATTGATCTCCTATACAAGGCTACATAATGGAATTGTATGGCAGCTAAACCTTACCAGCGATAACAGTGAACTCTTTAAAATGAGTCATTGCAGATATTTCCAAACAAGCTAAAAATGGCATGTGGACAGTCTCATACCAATAGAGCCAAACCCCCTGAGTCTACTATGTTATTCAGTCCTCTGCTTGGCAACTTTGTTATTTGTGATAGTGTTTCAGACTAACCTCGTTATATGAGAAAAAGTCATCCAGTTTGAAAATGGTCCCAACTCTCCTCCGAACCTGAGGAGGGGTATTGTTCTTAATGAGGGGATACTCTTTTGGGAGTCTGCCAGTAATTTCCTTAGAAAACAGATCAAACATGCATTAAATGAGCAAAACTCCATTTAGACATGCCGGAGTCATACTGCACCATGAAATTACATTTAGCAAAAATTAAGCCTATTTAAGATATTACAAAATGACATCATCTTACATTACAACATTTCAAATTAAAATGTGCATATATTTAAGTTTACAGTTCAATCAAAAAGCACAAATGCTGTTTTTGCTCTTACAGCCTCTCTCAAGCATATTTCCTTCAGCTCAGTTAGTTTTAGGCTGAGAATATCCTGGATTTCTCGTTCCTTCTTTCTCAGCTCAGCCAGTTTCTCTTTTTTCTGGTCATCATTCATTTCCGAGTCAGCTGAACCTATAAATTCATGAATATCAAATCACAACATGGGTGGTAGCACTGAATGAAATGACAGGTAATAAAAGAAAATATCACGTTTGGTCTGAGAGTATAAGCACAAGGCTGTTTAAAGCACATTCAAATTTAAAGGAATATTCTGGGTTCAGTACAAGTTAAGCTCAATCGACAGCATTGGAAGAATTAATGCAAATGCTTTCATAAAATTTTAAGCTTTCTTTTTCTGCCTTCAAAAATTCCAAACATTGGCCCCATTCACATCCATTGTAAGTGCCTGCACTGTAACCCAAATGGGCTAAAAGTGTTTTGAACCCGGAAAATTCTTTAAATGACATTTCAATAAGTTCAGATCAGTAGTTCTCAACTGGTTTTGCTTCATCACCCATATACTGGACATCAACTGGCAACCCAACACATACCAAAAATGTTTACTGAACAAAAGCAAACAAAAATGTCTATAAAATCAAACTTGAAATTTAGGAATATTACCATAAACTAATTAAACCAAATAAAATAATAAAATAAAATAAAATAATTCACCAAATATGTGTTGTGGTCGACACAAACCATGTTTATCCTCGTTGCAAGTAAATTAATGTAGTTTTAAGAGTTTCTTGCAACGTTTTGTTTATGATTTTTTTAAGGTTGAGAGCATTCCATGCAGTCTGTACATGTTGCCATTTATCTTATTAGGTCAGCTTCAACCAAGTGAAACATACATTTGTGCCAATATACCTTAAGTTTGGTTAGACGAACAACCTTTGATGTCAAAAATCAAAAGATAAGACTTTTAAAAGTTCATAAGCCTTATCATTTTGGTATCTTAACTATGTACGATTAAATGGTTAGTCACAATTTAACATTTGCATTTTGCATTGTTTTTCCATTTTGTCCGTAACCCTATAACAGACATGGGAAACATTCGGCCCACGGGCCGGATCAGGCCATCCACATGGTTTAATGTGGCCTGTGGCTCATTTATCGTAAGCGTTTCTATTTTTCATTGGATATTTCAGTCAGCTTGCATTGGTACCTAACGCCTCTCCACAAGCATTTAACATGCTCAGGGTTGCCAGATAAGAGACGCAACACCCCCAGTTTGAGATTTATACTTGCACAAATTGGAAATATTCTTATTTTGTGCAATCTGACAACCTTTAGGTTTAAGTTTATAATTAAAATATTATTTATGTTGACAAGCCGGTTCACGCCTCCTCCTTTCCCTTCTTAAATCACGCTACACTGGTGCCGAAACCCGGGAAGGAGGAGGGATACACCATAGTAGAGTTCTCGCCTCTCCACAAGCATTTAACATGCTCAGGGTTGCCAGATAAGAGACGCAACACCCCCAGTTTGAGATTTACACTTGCGCAAATTGGAAATATTCTTATTTTGTGCAATCTGACAACCATGCAGTGAGTGCGCTTTTTCTATCTCTCGCTTTCCCCTTTGAACAAATTTAAACCTTCTCAGTGATTAAATTAAATATAAAAGTAGATCTCGGCATCACTGACATGCGAGCAAAAGCAAGCCAGAGACGAATATGTATATGTATTTGTGGCAGGGCTGAGGGCAGGGCCGGGTCGTGATGATACACACCCGGTCTCGTATCAGGCTAATCAAGCCTCCGAGAGGGATAAAGGCCGATGGCAGATGGTGGTGCGATCAGAGAGAGATCATTTACGGACATGTCCACCGTCATGTGTGTGTTTGTGACCGAAACGTGGTGGGGTCTGAGACCGCCAACCGCGAGCAGGGAGGGGCTCGAAGACCGACCACCTGGAGTGGGAGAACCGCTGCCAGGGGCGGAGGAGACCCCTTCCGCCAGGAGCTGGAGGACTGCCTCTGATCCACCCGAAGAGGCACGGCTGTCATCAGTTAGAGGGTGGAGGAGTGGCCGAGGAACAAGCTACGGTGTATCAGAGAACCGGCGAGTAGGTTTTTTTTTTTAATCTCCCTCTCCTCTCTCTCTCTCTCTCTCACTGCCGCTCTACATTGGCCCACTCGGACTTGGTTCTCGGATCTTACGCTCCTCACAACAGCACCTCCCTTGCAGTTTAGAACTTTTAGAAGGGACCTCCTTTCTCAGGGACGGGGCACCATTTGGCATCCACGCCCAGACCTCTGGAACCTCCACGTCTGGCCCTTGTATGGGCTGCGGAAGATCCAAGTGGCCTACCACCTGCTGTCGTAGACACGATCAACCAAGCTAGAGCTCCCTCTACCAGGCAGCTTTATGCCCCAAAGTGGTGCTTGTTCGCGAATTGGTGTTCTTCCCAATCTGAAGACCTGCAGAGATGCGCAGTCGGGTCAGTGCTCTCATGTCTGCAGGAGAAGCTGTAGGGGACGCTGCCCCCTCCACCTTGAAGGTCTATGTAGCCGCCATGTCAGATCACCACAATGCAGTTGACGACAAGTCCTTAGGGAAGCACGACCTAATCATCAGGTTCCTTTGAGGTGCACGGAGGCTGAACCCTCCCAGGCCATGCCTTTTCCCCTCATGGGATCGCTCCATGGTCCTTTCGGGCCTTAAGAGAGGGCCTGCATTGTTTCCCTCCCCTTGTCCCCCTCCCCTTGTCCCCTCCCTCGTCCAGGTAGACGGGGATGACCTGCCGGCAGATGGCACGGAAGGCATGCCCCTCACCAGGGAAGGGGGGGGGGGGGGGGGTGTACGTCAGGCCGGGGGCTCCCCAGCCTGAAAGAACGAGGAAGGAATGTGGCAGGGCGGAGGGCGGGGCCGGGTCGTGATGATACACACTTGGTCCCATTATCAGGCTAATCAAGCCTCCAAGAGGGATAAAGGCCAATGGCAGACGGTGGTGCGATGAGAAATCCTTTTGGTTTAAGTTTATAATTAAAATATTATTTATGTTGACAAGCCTTTCCCTTCTTAAATCACGTTACAGTATTTTATATTTGTGCAATTTAGAAATGTTGAAGTCCCTTCACACATGTATGTTAATCTAACTCTTGCACTAATCATTTATCATGCAGCCTGTGTTATTCAGTTGTGTGCTGAAAGTCAAACCATCGAGGAAACCCGCATCATGACACTTTTAGCATGTAAACAGGTCATTTAAAAAAAATAAACTCTTTGTGACAAACATTAAAAGTACTATAAATGTATTTTTTTTATGATTAAAACAGACCAATGATGTAGAGGGTGTTAAATTGAATAATAAATTAACAGGGAAGTAGAGATGGTAAATATATTTATAAGCTCAGCCTTTATTCAGTTTTTTTAATGACTGACAGAAAAGTATCTACCTTTGTAGAGCAATGCTTTAGGCTAGTCCCATTAGTCACAGACACACTTCGGAAAATTTAGGACAACTATTTCTGGGCTTAAAAGATACAAAAACCAAATCAATACGGAACATTGTATCTCAAAAGGAATACAATGTTGGCCCCCATGCACTACTTTAAGGCCGATGTGGCCCCTTAACAAAATTGTTGCCCACTCCTGCTCTATAAGAACAAACCTGCAACCCACCAGTTGAGAACCACTGGTCTGAAGGAGAGGCTTGAAAAGAAGAAAGAATCAGAATGAATTAATATTTTATTGAATTCTATTGATCTGTGTCAACACATACTTCAACAAAGGCTTCCAATGCAGCAGTTTTGAACAAGCATCAAACACTATTTAACTATCCTGAGGGCAAGAGAGGATCTGGTGTACCTGTTGAAAAAAGGCTTCCGTTACTGGCCATGATGAGTTGATTCTTCACTCCTGCACTCAGTTTGTTCATTTTTGACGCTTTGTTCTCTGTCAGGTCAGTTGAGATGTCTCCTAAACTTCTGGCTGTGATGATTTTTGCCTGTTAGTTGAAATAAGATATAGATCATGGCTTTTACAATACACAGCTCCCCAATGGAGAATGTTAAAGGGGGCATGGCATGCCTTTTTTATTATTTTAATATGTTCCTTGAGGTTCACTTATAATTTTTGTAAAGTTTTTTGCACAAAAAAAAGTCATATACATTTTCCACCCTCATTCTGACCCTCTCTCAGAAACAGTCAGTTTTGGTGCTGCGACTCGAAAGTAAACATCCACTGTTATGATTGGCTCTTGCCATCTCACTGCTCACCGCTGCACGACGGGACTGCGGAAGTCAATTGAATTTTTGTTTATAAATGATTAATAAATGCTTTAAAATATTTATACTGTAGTTAATTGTTTGTTCATGATACCTAATGCATTAACTATTGGTAACGAACCTTATTGTAAAGTGTTCCCTGGTAAAGTAGGCATTGATGTGTTGTTGTGGAGGCAGTCAGATGCAAATTTCTAATACAGTGTGACATTACAATGTGGGAGAAGTCATTTTAGAAGCTTTGCTTCAACTAATGTTCTTTTCGCCATGAGGGAGTTTTGAGTTTTGAAATTTACTGTGTTTTTTTATAATGCAATGACCCCTTCTATGTCGAAAGATCAAGAAAAATTTGATTCCTCATGTCATGACCCCATTTAATGTTCTGTGCTAGGTTGCTCTTTCATAGTCCAGGAGTTTTCATAGATGGTTCTTTTAAGTATCAACATTCAAAATGATTTCAGCATTTATTGCTAAGCAAAATAAAAATAAAAAGTACTGTTTAAAGAGATTAGAGTGACTTGAAAACACATACACTCATGAAACAAAGACCTTTTCTGTGATTTATCAAACCAATGAATGTACAATGACTCTAACATAAGCAATTTATCAGGAATGATGCAACACCTGCAATTTTTTTGATTCAGGAGCACTGATTTTCTTCAAACTCTCTGGATTTACTGTACTTGTAAAACCATAGAAGTGAATTCGACTTTCAGAAAAAATAATGATGATGCATCTATGATGACTTACATTGCTCTGTTTTCTGTTCAGGTAGAACTGGTGCTGGCTGATGGCCATGATCCAGATGGTTTTGATCAACGAGTGACTGGCATACCAGGTTTGGATCACCAACCCCGTCTGGCCAAAAGTGCGTTTAGTCACTGTTTGCCTACACACACACACACATCATGGTTATTGTATTGTAAAACCACTAATACACTCTAGAAAATGTAAATAACACAACACATACTAAATTAAGTTTTTAAATAAGAAGTAAATAATACTTTGTAAGCCTAAGTAGATTGCAGAAACATATTAGACATTTTAAAATTGCATTGAAAACGCACATGAGATGAACACAGGTGACTGTGTAAAAATGAAAGAGACAGAGAAGAAAGTAACAGATCATTCTGCACAAAATAATGTTTAATTTAGAGATAATTAGGCTAAATATTTAAGAAAATAACTTTCAAAAAGATTTACAAAAAGCTATTAAGAAGTTAAAATGACAAGGTATTCTAGGGGACAATTCAGCACTTCACAAACAGATAGTGACACTCGAGTAGCACGCAAAGCACATTCTTGCATGTTCATGTCAACTGCATTTTTGGGAAATGCATGTAGAAAAGTTACAAATGCTTGTAACCTCATGCATAGAGTACACATTTAAGAATAAAGATACATAATGATCATTAATGTATTTAATTTAGTTAGAAGCATCACAAAACGTCTAGGATACAATTGTAACCCCCATTCCCTGATGGAGGGAATGGGACGTTGTGTCGAATGAAGCGATACTAGGGGTCCTTCTTGAAGGTTACCTCTCAACTTGAGAAAAGGCCAATGAGAAATTGGCAAACAAAATTTGCATGTTCCAAAGGATGGAATCGTGCATCTGTCTAGTCAGGTTTTGCACTGAGGAGCCGAGAATAAGGTTTGGCCGCTACAGTGGCTCGGTAAAGCGTTGTGGCCGAGCGGACACAACGTCTCGTTCCCTCCATCAGGGAGGCACCTATTCCAGTACAGTGTAGTTAGTACCCGTAGTGGGTCTGGTCGAGATTTCCTCCACAGAATTCACAAACCAGAGGGCTAGGGAGGAAAGACATCCAGGGAGCATGAGTTTCGTGGACTCTCCAGGGAGAATGAGCGAATGTGATCGTCTCAGTGGAGGGGAAGGGCTCTATGTGCAAGCGGAACACCCGGTCAGCCATTCCACATTACCAAGTTCTACGTGCACGGACCTGAGAAAATACGGGACAAGACCGTCTCAACCCTGAGATTGTAGAATCTCGTAAATGTATGGATGTTGCCCAGCCCGCCGCTCTGCAGATGTCTGCTAGGAGGTACCATTGGCCAGTGCCCACGAGAATGCCACACTGCTCATAGAGTGTGCTCGAACCCACAAGGGGGCGGACATGGCCTGGGTCTGATAGGCCAGCCATGGCATTGACAACCCAGTGGGCAACCTCTGTTGGAGACAGCACCACTTTCTGCTGTCTGCCACAGTAAACAAAGAGCTGCTCCGAACACCTAAAGCTCTGCATGCGGTCAACATAGTTACGCTAAGCACACACTGGATACAGAAACGATAAGGCTGGGTCTGCCTCCTCCTGGGGCTGCTTCGCTTGCAGGTTCACTACCTCTGAGGGAGTCATAGGAAATGTGGGCACGTAGCCTGGTCGAGGTCTTAGGAAGACGTGAGCATCTGCATGTGTCACTGACAGAGAATTGTCGCTCCCCAACCCTCTTGATGGAAGCGGGCAAATCAGGAGGGTCGTCTTCAAGGAGAGGGCTCTAAGCTCGACTTACTCTAGCGGCTGGGGGGGGGGGGGGTCTCTGTAGGCCCGAAAGGACCATGGAGCGATCCCATGAGGGGAAAAGGCATGGCCTGGGAGGGTTCAGCCTCCGTGCACCTCTAAGGGACCTGATGATCAGGTCGTGCTTCCCTAAGGACTTGTCATCAACTGCATTGTGGTGAGCTGACATGGCGGCTACATAGACCTTCAAGGTGGAGGGGGCAGCCTCCCCTACAGCTTCTCCTGCAGACATGAGAGCACTGACCCGACTGCATATCTCTGCGGGTCTTCAGATTGGGAAGAACACCAATTCGCGAACAAGCACCACTTCGGGGCAAAAAGCTGCCTGGTAGAGGGAGCTCTAGCTTGGTTGATCGTGTCTACGACAGCAGGTGGTAGGCAACTTGGATGTTCCGCAGCCCGTACAAGGGCCAGACATGGAGGTTCCAGAGGTCTGGGTGTGGATGCCAAAGGGTGCCCCGTCCCTGAGAAAGGAGGTCCCTTCTAAGGGAAAACTGCAAGGGAGGTGCTGTTGTGAGGAGCGTAAGATCCGAGAACCAAGTCCGAGTGGGCCAATAGGGGGCCACTAGGGTGACTTGTTCCTCGTCCTCCCTGGCCTTGAACAGCAGGCTCACTGGGGGATATGCGAATTTGCACAGCCCCCGGGGCCAGCTGTGTGCCAGCGCATCTGTCCCGAGGGAAGCCTCCATTAGGGAGTACCAAATTGGGCAGTGGGAGGTCTTTTGGGAAGCAAACAGGTCCACCTGTGCTTGCCGAACCGCTTTCAAATAGACCACCTGGGGGTGGAGCCTCCACTCTCTGCTGAACGTGCCCTGTCGCGACAGCGCGCCCGCTGCTGTGTTGAGGCTGCCCAGGATATGAGTGATGTGCAGTAACCTGAGTCGCTGCTGACTCCAAAGGAGGAGATGGCGGGCGAGTTGTGACATGTGGCGAGAGCGTACGACACCTTGGTGATTTATGTACGCCATCGTCGTGGTGCTGTCTGAACGGATAAAGACATGCTTGCCCTGGATAAGTGGGAGAGACCTCCACAGGGCAAGAAGTACAGCCACAACTCTAGGCAGCTGACGTACCAACGTACGCATGGTTCTGACCAGGAACCAGCGGCTGCATGCCCATTGCACATGGCGCCCCAACCCAGTTTGGAGGTGTCTGTGGTGACCATGACGCATCTGGACACCTGCTGTAGGGGGGACTCCTGTCCACAGAAAACAGAGGTCTGTCTAAGAGTTGAATGTCTGGCAGCAGAAAGAGGTGATGAACACACGAGTCTGAAGCCAGTGCTGAAGTGGTCTCATATGCATCAACCCTTGTGCCCCAGGAGCATCTGGAACCGCCGCCGCTGCTGTGCCTTGTCTGACTGAACTTAGGCAGTTAAGCACCGGCTGCATGCGCTGGCTTGTAAGGCGCACTGTTGTTAAGACTGAGTCTAACTCCATGCCAAGAAAAGAGATGTTCTGAACCGGGGAGAGCTTGCTCTTTTCCCAGTTGACCTGAAGCCCTATACGGCTGAGGTGCCTGAGCACCTGGTCCCTGTGGCGCACAGAGACTCTCGAGAGTGAGCTAGAATCAGCCAGTCATTGAGGAAATCGAGTACACGGATGCCCACTTCCCTTAGTGGGGCAAGGGTGGACTCTGCGACCTTCGTGAAGATGCGAGGGAACAGGGACGTGCCGAAGGGGAGGACCTGGTACTAGTATGTCAGGCCGTCGATGCGAGCCATAGGAAGGGTCTGTGCCGGGGGCAAAGGTGAGATGTGAAAGTACACATCCTTCAGGTCTACCACTGCGAACCAATTTAGATGCTAGACACGTTAGAAAAAGTTTCCGTGTGAGCACCTTTGAACGGGAGGCCCGGTTCAGAACTCACAGGTCCAAGATTGGCCACCACGCACCGCCTGTCTTGTGTACGATGAAGTGAGGGCTGTAGAACCCTGGCTTCATCTTGGCTGAAGGGACAGCTCTATCAGATCCTTGTGGGTCGAGCACCTGGCAAACTAAATCACGCAGCCAAGTCAGATGGTCCCGGCCAGCCAGCACAATGGGATAGAAGTGTAAACGACACGCCCAAGGCCCGAGCAAGGGGCTCTAAGGGGACTATCACATATGATGTACCTGGTGGGGCTTCGCATTGGGGGAGCAGTTAATATTATATTGGGGAGTAAAGATGCGTCCCGAAACAGTTGTGCTGAGAAAAAGAGAAGGGAGAAAGCCGCTGGTAATGTGCCATAGGATCCAACAGCAATGCTCTTAGAGGCGAGTGGAACAGTAGTGGTACAACAGCTTGCTGAACACACAGCCGCTCGGCTCTGAAGAAAAAATCTGACTAGACAGATGCCTGATTCCCTCCTTTTATACATGCATGTCAGGGGGAGGGACATGCAAATTCTGTCTGCAAATTTCTCTTTGGCCTTTTCTCAAGTTCAGAGGTAACCGAGGCCTTCAAGAAGGACCCCTAGTGTTGCTCCTTCGACACACCGTCGAGTGAGCGACAGACGGGGAACTTTTTCATATTTGAATGTACATGAACATTATTACACATTAGTTATTTTGTGATAATGACTGGTTGACTCCAGTACTGCAGAAAAAGTATTAGCCTCCTTCCTGATTTCTTCTGATTTTGTGTATATCTCATTCTAAATTGTTTCAAAAATTCAAACAAAATCTAACATAAAGCAAAGGCAAATTGATTAAACACAAAATACAGTTTTTAAATGATAATAATAGTAATGAAGCAAAAAATGTATCCAATAACAACTGGGCATGTGTGAAAAAGTATTTGCCCCTTAGAAACTAAATCTCCTAATCAATGAAACTGCAGTCATAATGGGGTTCAGCTGGACTAGTCACACCCAGGCCTGATTACTGCCAGCCCTGTTCAATCAAATCAATGCCTAAATATAACTTAATAGAAATTATGTGGAAAAAGGTGATTGAAATGCATCCATCTGGGAAGGATTACAAAGATTCTGGAACTCCAAAGAACCACAGTGAGAGCCATTATCTCTGAATGGAGAAAACTTGGCAAAATAGTGAACCTTCACAGAAGTGGCTGACCTTCCAAAATTCCTCCCAGAACACAGCGACGACTCATCCAGGAAGTCACAATAAAGCCAAGGACAACATCCAAGGAACTGCAGGCCTTTCTTGCATCAATAAAGTCACTGTTCTTTATTGAGGAGGTGCACACTCTGACACGCTGGTGTCAGGAGCATAACCTCTCCCTCAACGTCAGTAAAACCAAGGAGCTTGTGGTGGACTTCAGGAAGAAAGACAGAGAACACAGCCCCATCACCATTAATGGAGCACCGGTGGAGAGAGTCAGCAGCTTCAAGTTCCTCGGTGTCCACATTACTGAGGAACTCACATGGTCCGTCCACACTGAGGCCATTGTGAAGAAGGCTCACCAGCGCCTCTTCTTCCTGAGACGGCTGAGGAAGTTTGGAATGAACCACCACATCCTCACCCGGTTCTACACCAGCACTGTAGAGAGCATCCTGACTGGCTGCATCACCGCCTGGTACGGCAATAGCACCGCCCACAACCGCAAAGACCTGCAAAGGGTGGTGCGAACTGCCAGACACATCATCAGAGTTGAGCTTCCCTCCCTCCAGGATATATATAACAGACGGTGTGTGAATAAAGCTCGGAGGATCATCAGAGACTCCAGCCACCCGAGTCATGGGCTGCTCTCACTGCTTCCATCAGGCAGGCGGTATCGCAGCATCAGGACCCGCACCACCCGACTACATGACAGCTTCTTCCCACAAGCAATAAGACTTTTGAACACATGATCTCTCACGATCAACAATCAGCACTGCACTTTATTAATCATCACTCTGTCAATATATTCTCCCAATTCAATTAGTGTATATATATATTTATACCCGTATCTAGTGTATGTGTATTCTACATTGTGTGTATTGTGTACATTTGTTATGTAAATTGTTGTGTAAGTATGTGTACATTTGTTATGTAAATTGTTTTGTGTAAATATGTTGTTTATTGTAAATTGGTTTATGTCTCGTCACTGTCATGACTGCTATGTTACTCGGAACTGCACACAAGAATTTCACCTGCTGTTGCACTCGTGTACACAGTAGTGTGACAATAAAGTGATTTGATTTGATTTTTGATTTGATTTGTTCATGACTCCACTATCAGAAAAACACTGGCCGAAAATGCAATTCATGGAAGTGTGGTGAGGTGAAAACCTCTGCTAACCCAGAAGAACATAAAGGCTTGTCTGAATTTTGCCAAAACACACTTTGATGGTCCACAAAGCTTTTGGGAGAATTTTCTATGGACTGATGAGGCAAAAGTATAAGTGTTTGGAAGACACATAAATCAAACACAGAATTCCACAAAAAGAACCTACAGTCAAGCTTGGTGGTGGTAGTGTGATTGTGTGGGGATACTTTGTTGATTCAGGGCGACATGCAATAATTGAGGAAAACATGAATTCTGCTGGGCAGCACGGTGGTGCAGCGGTTAGCACTGTCGCCTCACAGCAAGAAGGTTGTGGGTTCAAACCCCGGTTGCCCTGGCCATTCTGTGTGGAGTTTGCATGTTCTCCACGTGTCTGCGTGGGTTCTCTCCGGGTGCTCCGGCTTCCTCCCACTGTCCAAAGACATGCAGGATAGGTTAATTGATGTCTCCAAAAATTGCCGTGGATGTGAGTGTGAGTGGTTGTTTGTATATGTGTGGCCCTGCGATGGACTGGCGACCTGTCCAGGGTGTACCCTGCCTTTTGCCCAATGTTAGCTGGGATAGGCTCCAGCCCCCCGCGACCCTGTACAGGATAAACGGTTGACGATGGATGGATGGATGAATTCTGCTCACTACCAGAAAATTCTGAAGGAGTATGTTCGGTCATCAGTCCTTGAGTTGAAGCTCAAGCGCAACTGTATTATACAGCAAGACAATGCTGGGCTTAAAAGATCAATTTGGAACATTGAAAACATTGCAAAGAACTAAATCAATATGGAATCTCAAAGGAGGACAATCAAAATCACAAATCAACAGAATCGCTGTTGTGTGTTGTGGTTCAGTTTGATAATGTCTCCGGACCAATCACAAAGTTTCAGCCCGACTCCAACCAGTGTTTAGAACCCCCACAGAGCTGAATACAATGCCAGAAGCTAGATGTCAAATCAGTTAATGCTTTAATCACGATTAAGAAAAATTAGTGCGTTAAACATTTTAAATTAAACACATGCATTAATGCGTTAACTTTTGACAGCTCTAGTAATAAGGTTTAAACCTACAAAATGGTTCAAACTGAATATTATCTTCAATCGCTTTTATCAAAATCAAATCAAATCACTTTATTGTCATACTACTGTGTACACGAGTGCAACAGTAAGTGAAAGTCTTGTGTGCAGTCATGACAGTGATGAGACATATACCAATTTACAATAAACAACATATTTACACAACACAATTTACATATCAAATGTACACATAATTACACAACATAGTACTAATATACAATGTACAGTAAACAATACACAACATAATTTACATATCAAATGTACACATAATTACACAACATAGTACTAATATACAATGTGCAGTAAACAATACACACAATATAGAATACACATACACTAGATAAGGGTATATAAAAATGTATATACACTAGTTGAATTGGGGAGAATATATCTGACAGTCCAGTGTGTGATAAAAGATGATGATTAATAAAGTGCAGAGCTGATTGTTGATCGTGAGAGATCATGTGTTCAAAAGTCTTATTGCTTGGGGGAAGAAGCTGTCATGTAGTCGGCTGGTGCGGGTCCTTATGCTGCAATACCGCCTGCCTGATGGAAGCAGTGAGAGCAGCCCATGACTCGGGTGGCTGGAGTCTCTGATGATCCTCCAAGCTTTTTTCACACACCGCCTGTTATATATGTTCTGGAGGGAGGGAAGCTCATCTCCAATGATGTTTCTGGCAGTTTGCACCACACTTTGCAGTTCTTTGCGGTTGTGGGCGGTGCTATTGCCGTACCAGGCGGTGATGCAGCCAGTCAGGATGCTCTCTACAGTGCTGGTGTAGAACCGTGTGAGGATGTGGTGATTAATTCCGAACTTCCTCAGCCATCTCATGAAGAAGAGGCGCTGGTGAGCCTTCTTCACAATGGCCTCAGTGTGGACGGACCATGTGAGTTCCTCAGTAATGTGGACACTGAGGAACTTGAAACTGCTGACTCTCTCCACCAGTGTTCCATTAATGGTGATGGGGCTGTGTTCTCTGTCTTTCTTCCTGAAGTCCCCTACAAGCTCCTTGGTTTTACTGACGTTGAGGGAGATGTTGTGATCAGAGTGTGCACCTCCTCTCTGTAGGCTGTTTCATCATTGTCAGTGATCAGACCTACCACCGTCGTATCGTCAGCAAACTTAATGATGGCATTAGAGCTATGTGTTGCCACACAGTCATGTGTGTACAGGGAATACATGAGTGGGCTGAGAACACAGCCCTGCGGGGCTACAGTGTTGAGGGTCAGTGATGAGGAGATGTTGCTGCCCATTCTAACCACCTGATGTCTGCCTGACGTCTGCACAGTGAGCTGTTTAAGCCCAGAGCCAAGCTTGGAGGGCACTATGGTGTTGAATGCTGAGCTGTAGTCTACAAACAGCATTCTCACATATGTGTTCCTTTTTTACAGATGGGAGAGAGCAGTGTGTATTGTAGATGCAATGGCATCATCAGTGGAGCGGTTGTTGCGGTAGGCAAACTGTAATGGGTCCAAAGAGGTGGGCAGAACAGAGCAGATGTAATCTCTGATTAGCCTCTCAAAGCATTTGCTGATGATGGGGTTCAGAGCAACAGGATGCCAGTCATTTAAGAAAGTGATTTTGGCTTGCTTCGGTACAGGCACAATGGTTGATGTTTTGAAGCATGTGGGGACTACAGACAGGGAGTGGGACAGGTTGAAAATGTCCGTAAAAACACTAGCCAGTTGGTTCGCGCATGCTCTGATGACGCGTCCCGGAATGCCGTCTGGACCCGCAGCTTTACGGATGTTCACCCGTCGGAAGGATCGGGTTACATCCGCAACAGAGACAGAGAGTGAACCATCCTCTGTAGTATCAGCCGCGAGTAATCTCTCCGCGAGGGCGGTGTTGTTGTCCTCGAAATGAGCATAAAATGTATTAAGCTCATCCGGGAGAGAGGCAGCGGTGTTCACGGCGGAGTTTTTATTCTGTTTGTAGTCTGTGATGGTGTTAATTCCCTGCCACATACTTCTAGAGTCAGTGGTGTTGAACTGTCCTTCAATTTTGTGCCTGTACTGGCATTTGTGGCCCCACAATGTGGCCCCCCATGTGCTACTTAAAGAAATAGTTCACTCAAAAATGAAAATTCTCTCATCATTTTCTCACTCTCATGAAATCCCAGATGTCTATGACTTTCTTTCCTCAGCAGAACACAAATTAAGATTTTTAGAAGAATATTTCAGCTCTGTAGGTCCATACAATACAAGTGAATGGATCCTGAAATATTGACGCTCCAAAAAGCACATTAAGTGTTGCTAATCCATATGACTCCAGTGGTTAAATCCATGTCTTCAGAAGAGATATGATAGGTGTGAGTGAGAAAAAGATAAAAATTTAAGTCATTTTTGCTAGAAATTATTCTAACTGGCCAGTAGATGGCAATATGCTTGAAGAATGTGAATCATCAAAAACAACAGAAGAAAGTGAAAGTTAAAGTGGAGATTGACTGAGCAGGGTAGAGAATTTATAGTAAAAACTTGTGTGTTTCTTGGAGCTTCAAAATTTTTGAACCCATTCACTTGCATTGTATGGACCAAAAGAGCTGAGATATTCTTCTTAAAATCTGAATTTGTGTTTTGCTGAAGAAAGAAAGTCATATACATCCAGGATGGCATAAGGGTGAATAAATATTGAGCTCATTTTTGTGCTACATTTTAAAATTGCAGCATCAAGTTAATTATAACACTTATAAATAAATTAAAAACTCAGTACTCAATACTTACTACTCATGAGTACTTTTAAATTAGCTACTCTTTTACCCTTACTTGAGTAGTTTTTTAGGACAGGTACATTTACTCTACTCATTTTAACATTAAATGTTTTAAGAAGTAAATCTTTCCACCCCCGCACAAAAGAAGAAAAATTAAAGTTTTGGAGTGGCCTAGTCAAAGTCCTGACTCCAACCTGATTAAGATGCTGTGGCAAGACATTAAATGGGCAGTTCATGCTCGAAAATCCTCCGATGTGGCTGAACTCAAGCAGTTCTGCAAAGAGTGAGCCAAAGTTCCACCATATTGTTGTGAAAGATTGATCTTGTAACGTTAGGTTGTCGCTGGGACTCAAGGAGATAGGAGTAGGTACTTTAAATCCTTTAATAGTTAACATAGGAGTAGAACACACGCTGGAGCAGAACACACGCTGGAGCAGATCAAAACACTGGAGCAGAGCAAAACACTGGAGCAGAGCAAAACACTGGAGCAGGGCTCGAACTTAAGTGTCCCAACATTCAACATTCAACATCAACATCAACATCAACATCAACATCAACGTTCACGTTCACGTTCACCATTCAAGGACTGACCCAGACAGACAAAACAAGAGGGTATATATACACTTAGAACTAAACAAGAGAATGACACACAGGTGAGGAATATGGAGGAGTGATTAGGGCAGTGATTTCTGGGAAATGTAGTGAGGGAGAGAATTTCAAAATAAGAGTCCATGAAACAGGTGAAGACAAAACGTGACATTACCCCAACCCCCCCCCCCCCCCCCCCCCGACTCCTGGGCGACTCCTGGCGCCCCAACACAGAAGATGGTGGGGGAACAGAGAAGAGTGATCGGGGTCTGGGTGGTGGCTTCAGGGCAGGGAATGGATCTGGAGGCATGGGAGGGGGCCGCAGGATAGGGACTGGTTCAGGGGGCCTGGGAGGTGGCCGCAGGACAGGGACTAGGTCAGGAGGGACGGGGCCAGGAGTCCTGAGAGGAGGCCACAGGACAGGGATCGGGTCAGGAGGCCAGGGAGGCTCCGTGGGCGGAGTCGTGGAAGGCAGAGCCAAGGAGGACTATGTGGGCGGAGCCAAGGAGGACTCTGTGGGCGGAGCCGTGGAAGGCAGAGCTGTGGAAGGTGGAGCCAAGGAGGTCTCTGGGGGCGGAGCCATGGATTGCGGAGCCATGGAAGACTCCAGGGGCGGAGCTGTGGAAGGCGGAGCCAAGGAGGACTCTGGGGGAGGAGCCGTGGAAGGAGGAGCCATAGAAGGCAGAGCCATGGAGGACTCTGGGGGCGGAGCTGTGGAAGGCGGAGCCATGGAGGACACCGTGGGCGGAGACGTGGGAGGATCTGGCAGAAACTGGGGAGAAGGTGCTCCCTTCCTTCTCTTTCTCCATTTGCCAACAGGGAGTGCGGTTACGGGGACGGTAGAGGCTACAGGTGCTGGCTCTGGGACGGTCGAGGCTGCAGGCACTGGCTCGTTGACCGTGGCAGGCGTGGGCACCGGCTCGTTGACCGTGGCAAGCGTGGACACCGGCTCGCTGACCGTGGCAGGCGTGGGCACCGGCTCGCTGACCGTGGCAGGCGTGGGCTCCGGCTCGCTGACCGTGGTCACTACTGCTGACTGCAGCTGTGAGTCAACCACTGGAAACAGGATAGGATTAGCCCCCCCCCCCCCCCCCCCCCCCAAAAAAAAAATTGGAGCAGAGCAAAACACTGGAGCAGAGCTCGAACTTAAGTGTCCCAACATTCAACGTTCACGTTCACGTTCACATTCACATTCACATTCAACATTCAACATTCAAGGACTGACCCAGACAGACAAAACAAGAGGGTATATATATACACTTAGAACTAAACGAGGGAATGACAGGTGAGGAATATGGAGGAGTGATTAGGGCAGTGATTTCTGGGAAATATAGAGAGGGAGAGAATTTCAAAATAAGAGTCCATAAAACAGGTGAAGACAAAATGTGACAGATCTCCAGTTATCTGAAGTATTTGGTTGCAGTTGTTGCTGCTAAAGGTGGCACAACTAACTATTAAGTTTAAGGGGGCAGTTAGTTTTTCACATGGGTGATATAGGTGTTGATAACTTTTTTGCATCAATTAAAATTTTCAAAATAATAATATAATAATAATAATATATATTGAAAACTGTATTTTGTGTATACTCAGGTTGCCTTTGTTTTATGTTATATCTCGTTTGAAGGTCTAAAACAATTTAGTATGAAAAAAAAAAAAATAGAACAAATCAGAATAGCGGCAAATACTTTTCCAAAGCACTGTATATATTATCCTCCTTATTACATGGCTAGTTTCCAAATAAATAAAAAAACAGCATTAAATATTATATTGATATTGATCTGAGTTTAACTTAGTTTAAATTAAGTCAATTATACAGTCTAGCATTCATTATGCAAATATATTGGACTGTAGAATGCGATTGAACAATCACAATCAAGTTTTGTAGAGTTTATTAATCATCCACGTTCTAATATTTTTATTTATTGACAGCCCTAATACTCATTTACATCAACAATTTCTGATGTCTTTTTAAACTGAGTTCTTCATCAGTTATTTGATGAACATATAACAAACATATGAATCATACTTGAAGGCTGAAAGATCAGAATTTAAACAGACCCATCACAAAATATGAAAGAATTAGAAATAGTTTTTAAGCACATAAAAAAATTCCACACCGACACAAATCCAAGATCAGTTTAAACAAATACTGTTTCTTCTCACCTGTGCGGTTCATTCACCTCCACTGCAAACTTTTTCTCTCTGAAGTACAAATTCTCCAACTGCTTCCACTGGAAGAGCTGATGAATGAAAAAACAGAATAGAGTGTGAGTGTAATCAGTTTGGTTTCAGTGAGTTCCAGCAGACCGGCAGTTCTCTACCGCAACTCACAGTGTTCCAGATGCTGCATTAACTGCACGACAATGGAAAGTGACTCACAACATCTCTGACACTTCTCTGACCCAGTATGTTCCAAAAACAATCCTGAATTTACTCACATATATATATATATAGAATCTACTGTAAAAAGTGGTAATCTTCCATTGTTAACTTTAGGAGCAATTTTGTTTTTTGCCTGATCTAACCCATAAAATTAGTTTTACTGGAGCAACCTAATGTATTCAGTTTGATTCTGTCATATTAAATAATATTTTTGACTTGAATAAAACCTGTTAATTTAGATGGTATCACATAAAGCACATTTTTAGCTTAATCTATTCTAAAATATTGATTTATTCATATACACTGGCGGTAAAAAGTTTGGAATAATGTACAGATTTTGCTCATTTGGTACTAGAAAATCACATGCTATTATTAACAAGTTGAAAGCTATTTGGTTCATTAAATAAAGCTTAACATTGTCTTAAGTGTTTGATTTTAAGTTGCCACATTATGCAGTTCAATTTTAGGTCAAAATGGCAAATAAGAAACAGCTTTATGTAGAAACTCGTCAGTCAATCATTGCTTTGAGGAATAAAGGCTATACAATGCTTGAAATTGCAAAAACACTGAATATTTCATACAAAGGTGTATATCACAGTCTTCAAAGACAAAGGTCAACTGGCTCTAACAAGGACATAAAGAGATGTGGAAGGCCCAGATGTACAACTAAACAAGAGGATAAGTACATCAGAGTATCTAGTTTGATAAATAGATGCCTCACATATCCTCAGCTGACAGCATCATTGAATTTGACCCGCTCAACACCAGTTTCATGTACAACAGTAAAGAGAAGACACAGGGTTGCAGGCCTTATGGGAAGAATTGCAAAGAAAAAGCCACTTTTGAAACAGAAAACAAAAAGAAAATGTTAGAGTGGGCAAAGAAACACAGACACTGAACAACAGATAATTGGAAAAGTGTGTTATGATCTTAACCCCATTGAGCTTTTGTAGGATCAGCTAGACTGTAAGGTGCTTGAAGTGCAGCCACATCTATGGCGAGTGCTACAGGAAGCGTGGGGTGAATGTATATGTTTGTATTTACTTTATACATGTTTGTATAGTGTATATGTACAGTGGATATAAAAGGTCTACACACCCCTGTTAAAATGGCAGGTTCTTGTGATGTAAAAGAATGAGACAAAGATAAATCATGTCAGAACTTTTTCCACCTTTAATGTGACCTATAACATGAACAATTCAATTGAAAAACAAACTGAAATCTTTGAGGGGGAAAGAAAAAAAAAAAAAAAAAAAACACCTCACAATAACCTGGTTGCATAAGTGTGCACACCCTTAAACTAATACTTGACGTGGCAATATTTGCCCACTCTTCTTTGCAAAAGCGCTCCAAATCTGTCAGATTGCGAGGACATCTCCTGTGCACAGCCCTCTTCAGATCACCCCACAGATGTTCAATTGGATTCAGGTCTGGGCTCTGGCTGGGCCATTCCAAAACGTTAATCTTCTTCTGGTGAAGCCATGCTTTTGTGGATTTGGATGAGTGCTTTGGGTCATTGTCGTGCTGAAAGGTGAACTTCCTCTTCATCTTTCTAACGGACGCCTGAAGGTTTTGTGCCAAAATTGCCTGGTATTTGGAACTGTTTATAATTCCCTCCACCCTGACTAAGGCCCCAGATCCAGCTGAAGAAAAACAGCCCCAAAGCATGAAGCTGCCACCACCATGCTTCACTGTGGGTTTGGTGTTCTTTGAGTGATGTGCAGTGTTGTTTTTGCAGCAAATATACCTTATGGAATTATGGCCAAAAAGTTCAACCTTGGTTTCATCAGACCATTACACATTTTCCCACGCTCTTTTGGGAGACTTGATGTTTGTTTTTGTTAACTTCAGCCGGGCTTGGATGTTTTTCTTTGTAAGAAAAGGCTTCCGTCTTGCCAGCCTACCCCAAAGCCCATTCATATGAAGAATACAGGAGATTGTGGTCACATGTAGCACATAGCCAGTATGTGGAGTGGAGGGGGGCGGGGCTGGGCTGGAATGTTGCACGCCCGGTCCCCAATCGGCCTGATGGGGCGCGCGAGGGATAAAGGCGGCCGGTGACGACGGTTCGAGAGAGAGAGCTTAATCACGGACATGTCCGTTGTCCTATGTGTTTGTTTATGCTTTTGTTTTAAGTTCTTCATTAAAATATTATTTATATTGACAAGCCGGTTCTCGCCTCCTCCTTGCCCATCATAACCCCGCGTTACACAGTACTTGCCAAAAATTCCTGCAGTTCCTTTAATGTTGCTGTAGGCCTCTTGGAAGCCTCCCGGACCAGATTTCTTCTCGTCTTTTCATCAATTTTGAGAGATGTCCAGTTCTTGGTAATGTCTCTGTTGTGCCATATCTTCTCCACTTGATTACTGTCTTCACTGTGTTCCATGGTATATCTAATGCTTTGGAAATTCTTTAGTACCCTTCTCTTTCAACAACGAGATCCCTCTGATGCATTGGAAGCTCTCTGTGGACCATGGCTTTTGCTCTGAGATGCAACTAAGAAAATGTCAGGAAAATTCTACTAGAACAGCTGAACTTAATTTGTGATTAATCAATCACTTTAAATGATGGCAGGTGTGTAATGACTTCTATTTAACATGAGTTTGAATGTGATTGGTTAATTCTGAACACAGCCACATCCCCAGTTATAAGAGGGTGTACACACTTATGCAACCAGGTTACTGTAAGGTTTTTCATTTTCATTTTTCCCCCATGAAGATTTCAGTTTGTTTTTCAATTGAATTGTTCACATTATATGTTACATTAAACTTGGAAAAAGTTCTGACATGATTTATCTTGTCTCATTCTTTTACATCACAAAAACCTGGCATTTTAACTGGGGTGAGTAGACTTTTTATATCCACTGTATGTGTATGATTGTATATACTGTATATATGTGGCAGTGGGGTGTGGTCAAGCTCCTGTCCGTAGAGAGAGAAAGCGGTAAGAGCACTTACACCTCAGCTAAATTATGACTAACACCTTTCTCTAATTCCAGTGAGCAAGGGGAGAGCAGATAAAAACAAATGTTGACCCATATTGATAGGATAGCATCTTGCAGTTGATGGAGATTTGTGGGATGCACATCCAGGGCACGAAGCTCCCATACCACCACATCCCAAAGATGCTCTATTGGGTTGAGATCTGGTGACTGTGGGGGCCATTTTAGTACAGTGAACTCATTGTCATGTTCAAGAAACCAATTTGAAATTATTCGAGCTTTGTGACATGGTGCATTATCCTGCTGGAAGTAGCCATCAGAGGATGGGTACATGGTGGCCATAAAGGGATGGACATGGACAGAAACAATGCTCAGGTAGGCCGTGGCATTTAAACGATGCCCAATTGGCACTAAGGGGCCTAAAGTGTGCCAAGAAAACATCCCCCACACCATTACACCACCACCACCAGCCTGCACAGTGGTAACAAGGCATGATGGATCCATGTTCTCATTCTGTTTACACCAAATTCTGACTCTACCATCTGAATGTCTCAACAGAAATCGACTCATCAGACCAGGCAACATTTTTCCAGTCTTCAACTGTCCAATTTTGGTGAGCTCTTGCAAATTGTAGCCTCTTTTTCCTATTTGTAGTGGAGATGAGTGGTACCCGGTGGGGTCTTCTGCTGTTGTAGCCCATCCGCCTCAAGGTTGTGCGTGTTGTGGCTTCACAAATGCTTTGCTGCATACCTCGGTTGTAACGAGTGGTTACAAAACATCCAGTGAACGGCAGTTCTGTGGACAGAAATGTCTTATTGATGAGAGAGGTCAAGAGAGAATGGCCACGGTAACTCAGATAACCACTCTGTACAACTGTGGTGAGAAGAATATCATCTAATGGCCATTTAAATTACTGAAAGTGTTTCAATGGTTAAAAACTTTTTAAACATCATAATTCATTAAATCATCAACTATTTGTTTATTAGAAGACAAAATATCTAATTTCTGATCATATTTATATGTATTATCATTAACAGCTTAAAATGTTGTGACTAGCTTCATTGTTACACATTTCTTCCAACAGTGTACAACATCATAGCATTCCAGCAAAGACATCTGCAGGTTGCCAACATAAAATATTCTTCAGTCTCTTAAAAGTTCCCATGTGAAATATAATTATCGAGCTCTAAGAGCCTCTTACTGGCAGTTGAGAAGGTGAAATCTTGAGGTTAATCAAATCCTGAGGTTTATTATGTTACAGTCTGCTCTGCTCTAGCTGTCTTTACTTCCTGCCCCTGACTTGTCTCTTCAGGTTCCTAAAACCCTTCAGACACACAGATTTACCAATGTAACTCCTCACAACACTGAAGAATCTGTGAATCTGTGTGCTGTTAGTGATCTGACAGCACACGGGTGAAACTGGTCTAATTCCCAGGGTGGATCACTCTCAGGTTAGGTCACTGCTCCATCTGTCCTGACCAAGCAGGAGGAAAACACATAGATTCCATTGATTTAATAAAAAAAATTAAATTAAGAATGTGTTCATGTGTTATATAATACTTTAATTACCAGAATTTTTATGATGACAGAAATGCCATGTCATGATGTATGATTACTGAATTATCTGTGAAGCATTTGTCAGAGCCATAGTGGTTAGTGTACAGTATATGCTCTTCTTAAGTTGAACCAAGGTGCTGATGTAGGTGATATAGGTTCAAACCCAGTATGGAACATTTTCATGCAACCCTTTCCTGCCTCGCTAGAAGAGAGTGGCAGAATAATTTCCTGTTTAATAAAAAGAGGCAAATGCCCTCCAAAATGTTTATTGGGGCATTTGACATGTCTTGCGTTTTGAAATGCAATATATCTAAAACTATTTTAAACAGCATTGTGATAATTATTATGCATGTTGATTTTAATTGAGAGACTACATAATATATTTTTACTTTTAAAAATTAGTTGTCACATGAACTATTGAAGGCCTCTATTGAGGTATTGAAAAAAATTTAAATAAATGCTGACCATTCACAGTCCCTAAAACACAAATACCTTTATACATTCACATACTGTACATTTTAACCTAAAATCTTGATGATGATTATGATAATGATGATAAAAAATTTAATGGACATGTTACAGTATGTCAACAATATAATTATTTATTTACATTTATTACACAGGTCTCTGGAATACTCGATTCTGATTGGTCAATGGCGCCATCTAGAGATCTGATATCTCAGAGTAACAACCGCACATCCAGGGATTAAGATGTTTCAGACCGGTATTCTGGGTATTGCAAGTAATTTTTCCTACTTCTTGCATCACTGAGCAATCTCTACAAGTAAGATAATAAAATAATTTCAACTCAAACGGTCATTATTTATAAAATAAACACCAACATAACTTTTATGCAAACCAGAGGTGCAATTCAGTTGTTTAGCACATTATTTCTTCTCAAATAATTACATAATTTCAATGCAAATCAGTATTTTATGTCCATTTATTTATTTGTTTGTTTGTTTGTTTGTTTGTTTTGCAGCTGCAATGCATCGGGTATATCCTGATCACCCGTCACATTTATTTTGCGATAACAATCTGCTGAATGTACATTACCCCTTAATTATGTATTAGTTGTAAATCTAGAATATCAGATAGCTACTGTTATACTATTAGTGTAGAATATAAGATAACTGTCCAATCTGCCTTTTTATCTGACAAGTGTTTGCTTTTTCTAATGAAATTCTATGGGTGTTGTGTGTTCAAGTAGTTTTAAGCAGAATTTTATAGAAATTATTCAAAAACAATGTTCAGAAATTATTAAATTATGAGCAGTTCTATTCATTTACACTTATGCTTTCAGGTTTGTAATCTCTATCAAATGATTATTTTCTTATCTCAGGTGACTGTGACAATCGTTCGCCTTGTTTCTGATTCACAGTCTCCACAGCTTTTAATCACATTTCAGTGTCAATGTATCAATTAAAAAAAAAAAAAGTCATAAAAATTCTTTGCTGAAGAAGAATTCCTGGGGGCGGAGCTTAGCATAGGGTCAACAGAGAGCAACAACAGGGTTTTGAAAAATTAAGGTAAATGCATTTCTAGTGCATGCAAGATTAATTTGCTGAATTCCCGGTGAAGAACTACACTACCCATAACCATGAAGAGAGATCCACAAATCAAGTTGCTGTTATTATGGAAATGTTAATTGTGCAAGAAGACCTCAGCAGTGCATGCCCACTCTGATATATCACTGACGTAACTGTGATGGTCTCCTTACAATCTCAAATGATTTATATTTTTGTATACTGTATATACAGTTCTGTGCAAAAGTCTTCAGCACATATGATGTTTCACAAAAGCATTTGTCTTAAGATGGTTATATATATATATATGTATTTAGCTTGAATGAGTCAATAGGAAATATACATTTTAAACTCCTGAACATTACTTTTGCAAATAGAATAGAACAGAATAGAACAGGGAGCCCTGCAACAGATGTCATGGCCCCACAAAGCCCCCCACTAAACATAGAGACTGTCTGAGATTACATGAAGAGACCGAAGCTGTTGAGACAGCCTAAACAGATAGAAGAACTGTGGCAAATTCTCCAAGAAGCTTAGAACATCCTATCTGCCAACAACTAAGAAAAATGTGTACCTAGGAGAAAATTAGGAACAATTTAGTGAGGTCATAAAAAACGCATTTGTGCATGAAACTACTTTCTTATGCGACGGATCAGAATCTGCCGTTACTGGTTCAAACCAAATGATGCGTTCAAGTATCATTGCTTGTGCTGTTTTGAACAAGCTATTGGATAAACAAGGATGGATGCGTGTGTGTGTGTGTGTGTGTATGAGAGAGAGAGAGAGAGAGAGAGAGAGAGAGAGAGAGAGAGATCACCTGTTGCCACACCCAAGCAGAGATGCTGTCAGCTTTCAGGAGATCCGCTTTCTCAGTGGAAAAATAGCGTCCAAGCAGGGGTATTTCTCCCTATTACAAGCTAGCCAGTGCGCAAGAGTCATTATATCACTATAGAAACTGCAATGTCCTCCGCCATTTTAGACAGCACACATTGTGTAATTAATCAGTCTGTTGTGTCTCTCAGTTGTGATGAGCCGTAATGCTGAAGTTGTTCGTTTAAAGCCATTTAAAGCTATTTCCTAGCTTTAGTAATGTAGTGTAGTAAGCGATCACGAAGAGCTGTTGTATGTAAACAGTTGACACGGATTCACTTCACGTCACCTAACAGGCTCATATTAGGCTAAAATATGTAATGTAAAAAAAAGACAAACAATAGCTCTTAACAGATCTGCACTGCTCTTACACTTTGTTTAGAATAGCACAAACACAAGCGAAGTGATACACACACAGTGAAGCGTTGGAGTGCTGATAATGTCAGACAAACAGAACTCATGGAATGTCTCTCGTCCAATCAGATTCAAGGACCGGAACTAACTGTTGTATATATATATATTATATAAAATTAAAGAGATGCTAATGAGCAATGTTGGTCTGACATGTCACAATAATCATAATCTGATCACATTTTACTTTTATGAAGGAATAAAGGAATTACTTTTTTTTTTTGTAATCCAGTAACAACTTCTGTTCAAGTGGTTCAAGCTTTTTGAGTGTCATGTCAGTTGCAGGTGAGTCTTTATTAATCATTAGTCTGGTGCATACAGTATTCATCTGTACCTGCGTGTTTCATCACCACATCTTACACATACTACTGACAGACAGCACATCCTCATTATAACACCTAATTTCCATATCATAGTGATCTACACTGTCTGATTAATAATGCGCTCTGTATGATGCTCTGGATCAGATTTGCTGCTAATTGAAAGAAGTGCAAATGGATTTGTCAATGCAAGTGCCGACATGTCATGAGCCATTTCTAGGAAAATCAAAGCTCCATTTCATATTGAGCCAGATACATATTTAATATTGTATTATTTCATATATTACAGAGTTCCCAGAGGTAGGAAAACACAACGTACCTTTCGAGGTTTTACTTTGTCTTGGTGGTCATATTGCCCGATGCCCTTATAGCTGATCCCCAGCCACCATGGAATACCTTGCTTATCCTGTTGGGACAGGGACAACAGTTACCATTAATTATACATAAATAATCTGAATTAGTTTGATATCTATCAGAGAAAATGTTGTTTTTGAGTTCCTCTCTTCTTTGCAAATACCCTAATATTTGTGAAAATTCTTATATACAAATATGAATGAAATGGGTTTAGTCACATTGCATAGCAAAAAATATGTAAAATACATGATCAAAAATTAACATGGGCTCAAGGCAAAAATGCCACAAAAAAGTTAAAAAATGCACCAAATATAAGAAAAATGGGGCAAAATGTTCCCGTGCACTTAAAAAAAATAATTTTCTTAATTTGTGTTATTTTGTATTGTTTTCCAATAAAAATATATATAAAAAAAATACAAATTTGATAATTTACTTGACGAGCAAAATGGCATAAGATGTTCCCTTTACAAAAAGCTTCACTATGATGCTGCGCTTTGCTAAGTGCTATGGGGAACGATCCTAGTCGTGAACGAGCTGTGAATATGTGTGTAACACGTTAAAGAACATTGACCGGAATTTATAGTCTCGGCTGATGTAGTCATTAGACTCACCTGTGGCCAGGCTATAAATGGATGCGTCACCAGGTGTCGTCAGATCCTCTTTTTTCAGAGCGATTCTGCGTGTGTGTGTGTTACACAAACCTTGTCAAAACGTTCTTTCCTCTGCTAGGAATTAGAATTTGTGAGGCAGTGTGAAGTGAACCTTTTCTCCTTTCTGTTCTGTCTAGAAAATATATATATTTTTAAAAGAAAGAGAGAATGACTGAAAGCCGTAAACGATGCTTGTTCCCCTGTTCTCGCTCTATAGCTGAAGAGGACACGCATCAGTTTTGCTCTGTTTGTTTGGGGGAAGAGCACGCTGCTCTAGCGTTGCAGCAGTGGGGGTGCGAGCACTGTGATTTGCTTTCAGGCAAAGTGCTTCGCGCTCGCCTCGCTTGCTTCTGGGAGTCAGCACTCTCACTTAATTTGTGGGGCTCTCATATGGATCTGGCTGAGGAGCGAGAGACGGGTTCATCCCTTTCGCTCGCTCTCTCCCCAGACCTAGCGGATCCTCATAAGCCTGAAGTGCGCCTCTTCGGTTCACGAGGACACTGAATCTCTGTAATTCCCACACATAACAATAAAGCGGCTGCGGAATTAAGAGACAAATGCGAGCATTGCGATCTGCTTTCGGGCAAAATGTTTCGCGCTCGCCTCCCTTACTTCCGGGAGTCACCACATTTCATTCGTGGGGCTCTCGCATGGATCTGGCTGAGGAGCGAGAGACGAGTTCGTCCCTTTCCCTCGCTCTCTCCCCAGACCCAGCTGGTCCTTCCCGTGATCTCGAAGCGCGCTTCGGAGCGCTGAACCTCTGTACATTTCACGCACAATAATAAAGCAGCTGAGAAATTACTCGAGGTGATTACGCGGGCTGTGGCCAGACTAAAGCTAGACTAGCCACGCGAACAAGAGACCCTCCCCCAAACGCTCCAAACTAGAAGACAAATTTCTGTCTGGTGGCCAAAATAATTAAATAAATAAAAGAGGGAATGGAACTCTATATCTGTCCCTTCCTTTCTTCTATGACCTCCATAACAAGTATTTTCTTTATGGAGGAAATTTATACTTCCCGTGTATTCGTGCCCTCGACGTTGGTGTATTCAACTTTCGTGGGTGCTGAAGCTCGGGGGTATTCGGTGATGCCGCCAGTAGAAGAGACACCTGCAGGTTTTCTCTCACCTGGCTCGGCATAATCGCTAAAGAGACCTAATCTCCCCACAAAACTGTGCAGGACCACCTCCACGCTTGTGGGGACAGCTTATCAGGCAGCAGGTCAGGCTGGTGTTGCCCTGCACACTATGGCAGTGTTACAAGCGCACTAGGCTAAATCTGTTGAATGACCTGAGTGTGGGCACCTCACTCAGGGGGAGGGGCCGTCGGCCACCCAGCCCTGCCCCGGTCCTTCTAGACGGGAGGCTCTAAAACAAAATGTGGCGAATCGTACTCCCCCTCCTAAAGACTGGGGTCCAGTTCGTCACCCTCAGCAGCCCCCAATGCAAGACCTCAGGGGCATGATTTCTAAGAAAAAGAAACCCTGACGGTCTTGTACCCAACCTTGTGGGGGTAGTTCCCCTCGCAACGGGGCGCGTGTATCATCCACTTCGGCCCTCCTGATACCCTCACGAAATCTCTTCACTCCCGCCGCCTTTGGTGTTTCGGGTGATAGAGGCTTCCAACAAAGAGTTGGGTGTACCGTTGCTTCCTGCCTTGATCCAGGACGTGGAACACTCGACATCCCCTCAACAGGAAGTGTCAAAAATAATACCCATCTCAGAGAACCTGGCAGTGTGGAAACTTCTGCCTGGTATTTCTATGTGGGTTCTAGAATCAGTAGAAAGAGGCTACAGAATTCAATTTGCTCGCCGTCCTCCCCGTTTCAACGGCGTGGTTCCCCCTACCGTGTAACCGGGACAGGCATGTCTACTGTGGAAATAACTGCAAAATCTCTTGGTTAAAGGGGCCATAGAACATGTTCCCTTTCCAAAGAAAGAGTCAGGCTATTACAGCAGATACTTCCTGGTTCCCAAGATATTTCTGGCCCTGAAATACTTCCTCCTGAGGCTGCCATGTCTTGGTGCGGGTGGGCAATACAGTGGTAGCCTCTTACGTAAACCATCGGGGGATCCACGTTCACGTCTGCTGAATTTCTGGCACGTTGGATCCTCCTTGGAGCCAAGAGCAGCTCCTGTCACTCAGGACAGTTTCGTCCCTGGATGCCCGTGTGTGTGGGAGCAGATTTACTCTGAGGTAGTGAACAAATCTAGGGCAGAAGAGGACCTCTTCACCTCTATGATAGTGCAATGTCTCCTCTACTTCTCCCTAAGTAACCCAGCCCCCTTGGGTCTGGATTTAAAGGCACATACATGACCCTGAATGCGTCTGTATGCGTTTTTGTCCCCCGGTTTTTCTGCTCCCGGGAGTCTTGGCAAGGTTCGCCAGCAAGGATCTTGCCTCCTACTAATGGCGCTGCGCTGGCCGAACAGGATATGTTTCTCGATACCTCTCCTCGATGGGTCGCCTTGGGCGATTCCGAACAGGGAGGACCTTCTCATCCCTGGCTTGAATTGTGAAACCTTTCATGCTTGGCCCCTAAGGGTACCAACTGAGGTTCACAGGGCTTTATCTTGAGGATATCGAGACCTTTTCAAGTGCTAGGGCTCCCTCCACTTGGAACTGATCTTGGTAGATTTTACAGGGCAGAAGAGGACCTCTTCGCCTCTGTTGATAGCGCAATGTCTCCTCAACTTCTCCCCGAGTCGCCCAGTTTCCCCCCCTAAGTTCATATTACAGAACCAGCTAACTGCCAGTTTGCTTCAGTTCTGGATTTTCTGTAGAAAGAACTGTCAGCGGGCACTTGCCTCGCCACTGCCAGGTTCTATGTGGCCTCCACTGCGGTTTGCCACGCCTTGGTGGGCGGGGTGCCCCCTAAGAGGGATCCTTGCTAGGACCTCTTCATAGGGTAAGACCCCCTTTTTTAGACCTCTAGAGTCAGCGTTTGGTAGACTTCTTACTCTCAAGATGGTTTTTCTTATGGCAATTACGTCTCTAATGAGACTTTGGTTCATACAGGCTCTGTCTCTTTTGCCGGCCTGTTTAGAGTTTGCCCCAGCTATGACCAAAAGCATTCTTTACACCCTCACCCTAACTACCTGCCCAAGGTGCCTTTCGCGACCCTTGGCCGGTTATTTTCTAAGCCTTCTGCTCCCTGCCGTTTGTAACGCCGGAGCAGCTAAGACATCTCAGACTTACAGACTCAGTCTGTGCCCTTCAGACTTATGTTCACCGCAATTGCTAGTGGCATAAAGTCAGGGCAGCAATTCTTCTCTTGGGGGCGGTCACCTCCTGGAAGAATTTGTTACTTTGGGTGAGAGGCATTATTGCCCGGGCCTACGAGGCGTGCGGTCAAGCTTCGCCAGTAGGTTTTAGGGCGCACTCTACCAGAAGGCTCTCCTCCTCTAAAGCCTTGGCTAGAGCTCTCCCTCTGCAGCAAGTTTGTGATGCGGCAGGCTGGTCCTCTCCGCACACATTCATCTGGTTTTATGGTCATGTTACTAGATGTTCATGCTACCCCGGGCTCTTATGCCCTTGGGTCGACATCTACGCTCATGTCTAAGCAAGTTTGTGTTGCGGCAGGCTGGTCCTCTCCGCACACATTCATCTGGTTTTATGGTCATGTTACTGGATGTTCCCGCTACCCCGGGCTCTTATGCCCTTGGGTCCACATCTACACTCATGTCTAAGCAAGTTTGTGATGCGGCAGGCTGGTCCTCTCCGCACACATTCTCAGATCTTATGGCTTAAATCTTTCATGCCTGAACAAGTTTGTGATGCGGCAGGCTGGTCCTCCCCGCACACATTCTTCAGGCTCTATGGTTTGGATGTTCATGCTACTCCGGGCTCTTACGCCCCTGAGTCGACATCTACGCTCATGTCTAAGCAAGTTTGTGATGCGGCAGGCTGGTCCTCTCTGCACACATTCATCTGGTTTTATGGTCATTTTACTGGATGTTCCTGCTACCCCGGGCTCTTATGCCCTTGGGTCCACATCTACACTCATGTCTAAGCAAGTTTGTGATGCGGCAGGCTGGTCCTCTCCGCACACATTCTCAGATCTTATGGCTTAAATCTTTCATGCCTGAACAAGTTTGTGATGCGGCAGGCTGGTCCTCCCCGCACACATTCTTCAGGCTCTATGGTTTGGATGTTCATGCTACTCTGGGCTCTTATGCCCCTGAGTCGACATCTACGCTCATGTCTAAGCAAGTTTGTGATGTGGCAGGCTGGTCCTCTCCGCACACATTCATCTGGTTTTATGGTCATGTTACTGGATGTTCCTGCTACCCCGGGCTCTTATGCCCTTGGGTCGACATCTACGCTCATGTCTAAGCAAGTTTGTGATGCAGCAGGCTGGTCCTCTCCACACACAATCTTCAGGCTCTATGGTTTGGATGTTCATGCTACTCCGGTCTCTTATGCCCTTGAGTCGACATCTCAAACTCATGCCTGAACAAGTTTGTGACGCGGCGGCTTGTCCTCTCCGAGCACATTCTCAATTTCTATGACATATTTGTATGGGTTGTATGTTTTGCTACCCCAGACTCTTATGTCCTTGGGTCGACATCTCAAGCTCATGTCTGATCAAGTTCGTAATGCAAACTACTGTATATGGGTTAGATGCTTTGTTACCCCGGACTCTTATGTCCTTGAGTCGACATCTCAAGCTCATGTCTGAACAAGTTTATGATGTGGCAGGCTGGTCCTTTTCAGCACACATTCATCAAATTTTATAGTTTAGATGTTTATGCTACTCCAGACTCTTACGTCCTTGAGTCGACATCTCAAGCTCATGTCTGAGACCTCTTGTGTTTTATGAGCACACTTCACAACCATAGGGATCTGTATGCAGCCAGCTGCGAGTGGCACACCAGAATCCTGCTTCTATCCTCTGATGCTCTGTTTGCTGTTGGATCTACAGTGCACTTCAGCGGCTTTCTCCTTCTCTGCACGGCGTGCAGTTTGCCCCTGGGCGCTTCGACAGCGCAGATTATTTAAAAGAGTTTATTTAAAAGAGTAATTTTCTCTATAAAAGAGTTTATTTCCCTGAAAGAGCAATACACAGCGGCGTTGAACGTCCTTTTCAGGACGCGTCTTTTTAAAGATGCCATTCTGCCCCTGTGTAGTTCCTGGATGCGGTAGAGTGCTCTCCGCTTCAGACGGCCACAGGCGTTGTCTCATGTGTCTGGGCAGCAATCACAACGAGGCAGCATTTGTGGATGGTTCATGCTCTCACTGCGAGGGCATGAACATGGCAATGTTGCAGTCGCGGCTTGCTTTCACTCCATCTGCCCCCCTTGTTGCTCCTTCTTCCCACGGGATTGAGGACGATGTGGCTGGCGATGGAGGCGATTTGGGGAGGGCAGACGGGTGCAGCTCCACCGGGCACGCCCCCCTCGGACCACCCACCACCCGGCACACTCGTTGACTCCCGTCCGTGCTCGAGGTAACAGTGGCTCACCTCATGTCCAGTCTGGCTATCCTCTGGAGCTCGAGGTGGATGAGCTCGCTGCTGCATTGGAGAGCGCGGCGTCTGACGCTGATACCTCCCCTGGGCTGCCGCATTCGGGCCAGCACGCCCAGGTTGAGGCTGACGCACAGATGTCCGACATGCTTGCCCGGGCCGCCATTTGGGGTTGGATTGGAACCCTCCGTCTTCCCCACATCTGTCGCGGTTGGATGACTGGTTCCTGGGCTCTGCTCACAGACTCCCCCCCCCCCCCCCCCCGATCCCGTTTTTCCCGGAGGTGCATGACGAGCTGACGTCTTTGTGGAGAGCCCCCCTCTCCACTTGTCACAAGCCCTGCTTGTCCGCTCTCGCTACCCTTGACGGCGGAGCGGCCCACGGGTATATGACGATTCCCCAGGTGGATAGGGCTGTTGTGCTCCATCTATGCCCCGGAAACCCTACCACCAGACGGGGTCGTCCTATACTCCCTTCCAAGGCCTGTAGGACGACATCCTCGTTTACCTCCAAAGCCTACAGCGCCGCAGGACAGGCCGCTTCCGCCTTGCACACCATGGCCATCCTGCAAGTCCACCAGGCCAAGGCGCTCAGTGATCTGCACGAGGGTAGCCCTGACCCTGATGTGTTGCAGGAACTGCGCTCAGCGACCGACCTCGTCCTCAGGGCCACGAAGGTCATGGCGCAGGCACTCGAGCAGGCGATGGCCACACTTGTGGTCCAGGAACATCATCTGTGGCTGAACTTGGTCAAGATGCGTGAGGCCGACAAAGTCAACGCCCCCCTCTCCCAGTTCGGCCTCTTCGGCGACACCGTCGAGGACTTCGCCCAGCAGTTCTCCGTGGTGAAGAAGCAGACAGAGGCCGCAAACCTGCCGCCACAGGCCCTGCCCCATCTGCTCACCGAGGGCGTCCCCCTGCGGCCAAGAAACACCCTGCTCCACCTCAACCCGGGGCCAGCTCTCAGCCCCAGCGTCGAGCACACCGCAGGAAGCAGATGTCTCCCATCTCCCGGACCCCCTAGAGGACCCGTAATGCTCCCAGGCGCTCCTGAGACAGTCAACCCAGGGACCGAGACGTTAGCTATGGAGATGGTAAGACCACTCCATCCCCCGGTGGAGGGCCGGGAGAAGAATCTTTTGTTCAATTTTAATTTGCGTACCCACATTCTCAATAAAAGAGCTATTTCCTTTGTCTCTGGGTCACCTGGCCCGCAATTGCCGTTCTCACGGCACTCTGCCGCCAGATTTCAACAGTCCCGGCCTCCTGGACACGGACCACCCATCTCCAGCCCCACGACTGTTAGACGACGCTGCCCTACCTGCTCCGCCCCGCTGCTCCGCCAAAAATAATCGTCCCTTTGGTGTGCCTAGCACAGAGGTTGGATGCGTGGCTCTCACTTTCCAACCCGTCTCGCTGGCAGGCCAGGACCATTTGACTCTGTTACGCAATTCAGTTTGACAGGCCCCCGCCCCCCCCTTCATGGGTGTCCACTTTTCCATAGTACACGCCGAACATGCCCAGTCCCTGCACGCGGAAATCGCTACTCTTTAATTCAAAGACACGATAGAGCCTGTCCCTCCAACCAAGATGAAGAAGGGTTTCTACAGCCCTTAATTCATAGTACCCAAGAAAGGTGATGGCTTACGACCAATCTTGGACTTGCGAGTTCTCAACCAAGTGTTGCAAAAACTCCCGTTCAAAATGCTCACGGAGAAACACATCTTAACCTGCATTCTACATCTAGATTGGTTCGCAGCGGTAGACCTGAACGACGCGTACTTCCATGTCTCAATTCTGCCTCGACACCACCCCTTTCTGCGGTTCGCGTTCGATGGCCAGGCATATCAGTACAAAGACCTCCCCTTCGGCATGTCTCTGTCCCCTCGCGTCTTCACGAAAGTCGCAGAGGCAGCTCTTGCCCCGCTCCGAGAAGCCAGCATCTGCATACTCAATTACCTCGACGACTGGCTCATCCTGGCCCACTCGTGAGAGTTACTATGCACTCACAGAGACCAGGTGCTCAGGCACCTCAGCCGTTTGGGGCTTCAGGTCAACTGGGAAAAGAGCAAGCTTACTCCAGTCCAGAGCATCTCTTTTCTTGGTATGTTAGTTAGACTTGGTCTCAATGTCAGCACGTTAAGGTCCTACAGGCACAACTTTCCCATAAAACTTTTCCAGAGGCTCCTGGGGCATATGGCATCTGCCGCGGCGGTCGCGCTGTTGGGGTTGATGCATATGAGACCACTTCAGCACTGGCTTCAGACTCGAGTCCCGAGATGAGCATGGCACCGTGGCATGCACTGTGTGACGATCAAACACTCAAACCCTGGACAGACCTCTGTTTTCTACAGGCAGGAGCAGGTGTCCCGACACGTCTTGGTCATGACCGACGCCTCCAGGACAGGTTGGGGCGCCGTGAGCAATGGGCACGCAGTGGCAGCCCATTGGAAGGGGGGCCCAACTGCGTTGGCACATCAACTGCTTGGAGTTGTTGACTGTCTTTTTTGCCCTGCGGAAGTTTCTCCCATTAGTTCGAGACAAACATGTCTCGAACATGTCAGGTCAGACAGCGCCACTGTGGTAGCGTACATAAATCGCCAAGGCGGCCTACGCTCCCGCCACATGTCACGACTCGCCCGTCGTCCCCTCCTTTGGAGCCAGCAGCCACTCAAATCCCCGGCAACCTCAATGTGATAGCGGATGCACTGTCATGACAACGCTTGCCTGGCAGAGAGTGGAGGCTTCACCCCCACTCGGTTCAGCTGATCTGGGAACGGTTCGGCAAGGCCCAGGTAGACCTTTTTGCCTCCCGAGAAACCTCCCACTGCCCGCTCTGGTACGCCCGCTCAGAGGCTCTCCTTGGGGCAGACGCACTGGCACACAGCTGGCCGGCGGGGCTGCGCAAATACGCATTTCCCCCAGTGAGCCTTCTTGCACAGGTGCTGCGCAAGGTCAGGGAGGACGAGGAACAAGTCACCCTTGTGGCTCCTTATTGGCCCACCCGGGCCTGGTTCTCGGACCTCGTACTCCTCGCGACAGCCCCTCACTGGCGAATTCCCCTGAGGAAGGACCTCCTTTCTCAGGGACGGGGCACGCTATGGCATCCGCACCCAGACCCCAACCTCCACATCTGGCCCCTGGATGGTACACAGAAGATCTAGCTGGTCTACCACCCACAGTCATAGCCATGATCAACCAAGCCAGAGCCCCCCCTACCAGGCAACTCTACTCCCTGAAATGGCGTCTGTTCGTGAATTGGTGTTCTTCCCAGGCAGAAGACCCCTGGTCGATTCCTCCCTAGCCCTCTTGGATCTGCAGTTCAGCGGAGGAACTTGCCGACCCAGTCCACTATGGGTACCCCAGGCTACCCTGTACTGGAATAGGTGCTCCACAGGTAAGGCCTCCTACACGGACTCCTCCAGTGTGTACTTCCGCGGTACTGTCACCTTACGAGCTGACCCGCGTCTCCCTTAGCCATTTTTCCCACATGTGACTGAAGAGGCCATGTGATGTATTTCGCCACCTTTACCTCCCCTTTCGGGCAGGTGTGGCCTCCGCAGGGTCTTTTCCCCCTGAAAGAATAGGAAATCGGTAAGACCCCCTTCCCACAATGCAGTAAGGGCCCCAGCTGCTCTTGCTCTATGCCGAGAAACACAGAGAGAAAAGAGGCCCAGCCAGGCTTGGCCCATTCCCAGGTTGGCAAGCGTCGCCTTGTTCCCCTTTAGGGTAACCAAAAGGATTCCGATGACTTTTTTGGGGCATTGGGGAAGGGTACGTGCAGTCTGAAACACAGTTGGTCGCTTGTACACGTGAGATACCTGCCCACTCCTGTGTCAGCAGTACACATACACGGCTCAGCGCATGGCATGATTTAAAGTGGACCCCTTGTGTCGCTTCTTCGACACGACGTCAAAGTGAGCGACAGATGGGGAATGTCTTGGTTACGTATGTAACCTCCGTTCCCTGATGGAGGGAACGAGACGTCGTGTCCTTCCGGCCACATCGCTGAGCCGAGCCGCTGAGGTGGCCGGACACTCCCGGCTCCTCAGAAAAATCATGAATGTACGTGTAGTATTTCCTCGCCTTTATACCCGTATGTCCTGGGCCGGGGTATGCAAATACTGTTCGCCAACTTCTCATTGGCCTTTTTTTCATAGAGCAGAGGCATATTCGGCGCTCAAGAGAGACCCCTAGTGTCGCTTCTTCGACACGACGTCTCGTTCCCTCCATCAGGGAACGGAGGTTACATACGTAACCAAGATGTTTGCAGTGTAGTAAATTGCTCTTCTTTAAAAACATGTATCTGATTTTCTGAGTAAATCAGAAAAAAACAAAAAATCCAGTAAAAGACAATTAAACGATACATTTACTAGAGAAGCTATTTGTTTTAATATATTAAGACTTGTTTTAAAAGCAAAAAATTCCCTTTCTTTTTAACACATGTTTTGTTCTTGTTTAAAGCATAAACCTGAATACAACTGGATGGATTTATGCCGAAAATAATTTTATTCAATTGAATTATTTGACATACATGGATTGCATACTGTGTATTTAAATGTGTTTAGTAAAAATGCCCCTGCAAATGAATTCCTGTGATTCCTCTCCTTAATGATAATAATAATAATAATAATAATAATAAATAAATAAATAATAAACTTAATTAAAAATATTATAATAATAGTATGTATTGTTCAATTCCAAAAAACTTTAAAAAAAACAAAAAAAGTTAAATTGTGACTTTGGTATGATCAATGCATAAAGTTATTTCAATACTAATAATTTATGTCCTAATTAAAAAAAATCAGTTTACCTCCTGCCTGCATACTAATTGTTTTTTGTTTTTTTGTTTTTTTCTCATCAAACTTTGTGAATAGTTTTTACCTTTACTTCATAATAATGCACTCCATATGTGGGCAGGGACTCCACAAGTGTCAAATACCTGAAACAGAGGAATTGATTATTTATCTATTTGCTTAAAAGTATAGTTCACCCACAAATGAACATTTAGAGGAAAGCTTTGAATAATTAAAAAATTATGTAAATTATGACATAATTTTCATGTTTGGGTGAACTATCCCTTCAAGATTGATATTTGATTGCATCTTAAGCATCTGTCAGCAGCCTTGAAGTGTTGGCATGTATGATTCAAAGCAGCCAATCACAAATCATGTCTCCCCAGAAGGCCCACCTCCGTGAGGCTAATCATTGTTTTTGCGATACTCACTGCACAATGGCCTGGCCTCGGGAGAGCCCTTTCAACAGCTTGTAGTGCTCAATCACTCGCTCTTCACTGTAAAAGAGAGAGATGATGAAATCTGCAGAACGGAGGATATTTTCTCCACCTGTAAAATGCAACCCCCCATCCCCCCAGACCTCAGTGTGTCAGCATAAATGCAGGAGAGCACAGATCATCAACCATAAAGCTCTCATAAAGGGATATAAATGCAGCTTCAGCATCACTAACTCATCTACTAAATGTAAAGCACATGTCTGTCTGTACTGCTACACAGACGATCTATTGTTATCTTGTAGGATTTTATATGGAACATCAAGTGGAGACCCAATGCAGAACCCAAATTTTTCATTATATAAAAGTTAAAAAAAGTCCATAAAATCAAACACTGCAATTCAATAATATAAGCATGACCTACTAGCTATTAGCTAGTCATCTGCAGTACATGCTAACTGTTCTAAAAGCTGACTAAAAGGTTTAGAAGATTAACACGTCACATTTACTTTCATTTATGTCTTTTAGACTTCATACTTTATTTACAGTGAATGTGTGCCTTAAAACAAGTACTTTACCAGTATGCTAGCGATGGATGCTCTTGCAGTACTTTGGTGGGCAGAGTTGGAAGTTTCTTCAGGTCTGCTCTGGTGTTTTCATCACTAAAATCGAAACAAACATACAGTATGTATTATTTTCCCCTTCTGTCACTCACTCGACGTTGTGTCGATGTAGTCTTTAGATCTTTGAGATAAGGCCAATGAAAATTGGTGAGTGGAATTTGCACGCCACTCCCCCGGACATATGGGTATAAAAAGGAGCTGGAATGCAGGATTCATTCAGATTTTTTTCTCCGGAGCCGAACGGTTGTACTGTCAGCGAGCTGAATACTACAGCTGTTCCATTCACCTCTACAGATGCTTATGATGTTGGATAATCGGTGCATTCCAGCGGCTTTCTCTCCTTCTGCACGCCAATTGCAGATTCAGAAATAGAACATATGTCGCTGACCCGGTGGCTCGCTGTTTGTTGCTGTCTATCAGTGTCATTTGATGAATTAGTTGTTTTCTTTTGCATGTTATTTTAAGCACAGTCATTGGTTAGGTTTATTTATTTTAGCCAGTATGAATGCCCTTGTGACCTGTTTTATCGTGGTAGTCCTGGATGGATTGATATTGACAAGCATGGCAGTGGATGCCAAGTCTGTTCCGGTTTTGCCAACGTGTATTATCGTCCGTTTCCCTGCGCTACACTGCCAACAACAGCAGTCCTATTGCAGGACCCCCAGCAAAGGGAGATTTAAGACCAAAAAGCATGGATCCAGAGGGGGAATTCGTAATTGGCTACAGACACGGGATGACACAATCTAATGTTAGATCCCTCAGCAATAAACAGGATGAAGTGGTACTTTGTGTCAAGCGGGAATTCAGATGCAGTAATCTCATTTGTCTTACTGAAACATGGCTAAGTGAGAATCACAATGTGGATATTGAAGTCTGTGGGCGAGGGACTACCCTGTGTCAAAAAGAAATGGGCGACACAGTTTAACATAATTGAGCAGTCATCTACTCCGGACTATGAGGTTTTAGCTGTGTCTTTTAGACCTTTTTATCTGCCCCGGGAATTTGGTCAATTAACCATACTTAGTGTGTTTGTACCTGGGCCTAATTATAATAAAACAGTGGAGCACATTACATAGTGTTTTAACAATGTTTTATTGCAATCAGATGACCAACCATTGTTTATATGGGAAGACTATAACAGTCTTTCATTGGAAGAGGATCTCCCAAATTTGCAACAGTACATTGACTACAGAACCCGCTTGTCACACACCCTGGATCTGTGCTGTGGGAACTTCGAGGATACGTACAAGTCAGTATGAAGAGCTCCTTTTGGAAGATCCGATCATAACATTATTCACTTATTAACTAAATACTGACAGCCGGTGAGAAGGGAGAAACCAGTGGAAAAGAAAATGTTTGGAACAAGGACAAAGAGGATTTGCTAAAGGACTGTTTTAGTACAACAAACTGGGATGTGGTCTTCCATATGTGTAGAGACACTCATGAGTTAACTGACTGTATTACTTTTTATATACAGTTCTGTCAAGAGTCTGCTATAGAAACTAAAATTGTTAAAGTGTTTTATAATAACAAACCGTGGCTCTCAAAAGATTTAAAGGTCTGTCTCCATGAAAAAAATAAGGATAGTTTTAATGCTAAAATTAAGGAATTTTGCATAAATGTGCAAAAAATTGCATAAACGTTATTTTCTCAAAAATACAAACATGTACACACGTTGCTCACATATTATTGAAACCCAGTTTGTGCTGAATACAGTGTTATCAGACTTTAGCCATTAATATGTTTTAAGCAACCGAAAAAAGTACAAATGTCACGGCATGTCATAAATTCTCCAGGGCCCAAAACACCCTCAGACCCCAGAAGGTTAAATGAAAAATGGATTGTGTGAACATTGACTATTTCAGTGTAATGTGTGTCCACACCAAACTTTTACTCCCAACATGCATCCCAACAAGAATTTCTGGGCTGAATACTTAACCACTATACTATTCAATCTCTGGTGAGTGGAATCTGAACATTTACCAGCCAGTAACACTTTTAGTGCCCAAAATTTGGTTGCATATGTGAGTGATTTACTTGCATTGTGGAGGGTTGGGATTTAAGAATCGATATTGAGATTGTTCAAATGAGGATCGTGATGCATCGGAACATTATATTTCATGTGGTCCAAGATGACAAATCTATTTATTGTGACATTCTAGCTATATACATTTACATTAAATTAATTGCATTTTAATATTTGTGTTTAGCATTGCTTTTCCCTGCTGTCTATGTGACCAATCACTGGTCAAATGTTGTTTTCTCAGTACTTGACAATACAAAGATCTAATGAGGTCATGAAATTAAGACATTTTCTAGATTTACAAAATTGCATGTAGTGAGGTAAAATTGGATCCTTACCTTGTATAGTCTCCTTTAGACTCCTGTAAGACAAAATATTACAAGTATATGCATTTAAGGCATAACACTGACTAAAAAATTAGAAACGTGATATATCAATGCTTTGATGGTCCTACCTGCAGTGCATGAGCAGCTAATTTAAAAAACAGCTCACTTTCCACCTCTATATCACCCTGCGGACAAACAAGCAAAACTTCATTTCACGAAATTACATAGATTTTTTTTTGTATTTATTATTATGCCTTGCTAATGTTGATGGTTCTGTATCATAATCATAATGTTAATGTTATGTCCATTTATTAATATCATGAGAAAATGCAGTGTTAGAACCACTGTATCCGTGTGATATCCTTTGTAGGATATTTGGTACTGATGAATTTAGACAGGAACCGTTAAAGTGCCCTCATTCTCACACCATTATATGTATGGGAATTTAGGGTCTCGAAATATGTGAGCTATGAAATAAATTAAACTGTCCTGGTTCTACATTACTATGTAAGGCAATTTATAATGGAATCAGTCATGTTTGACAACCATTATAAATTAGATAAATGGCAAATAACTAGATTATTTGTCTGAATAAAATTCTCCACAATTAAACTCGTAATACCCGTCTCGTATCCGCTCACAATTTCTACTGTAAGGAATTAGCTTTAATAAGTGAATTATAATTAATTCACTTACTGAAGTAATATCATTCTCATGGCTAATTGAAAATAATATCACACATATTAAGTTACAGCTCTGAAACAAAATCTTTTAGAAACAGGGATGAGATTATTTAACAAAATATATCACAGTCAAATCATCTTTGAATACAGACAAACTTTATTGCTATTCTAAACATAAATCTAATCTAACACATATATACATGAGACAGGTTTATGAGAAGAGTAACAGAATGTGCATTCTTTGTGTTGCTTGGTTCTTGGCTCTTGGTTGAAAGTTTGTTCCGTCAATGTTTTGGACCTCTGTAAGATCGGATAGTTGTTGTCTGTATGAATGATGATGTTGGCTTTGAAGCGAGCCCTTCTCTGAACCTTAGAGATTTAGGGGCTTCCTCGGGACATCGAGTCTCTTGGACCTCATATGGCATGGATCTGGTTCCGACGAGATCCAGAGAAGACCACGAGGGAAGAATTAGAGCGATGTCTGAGCAGTCAGAAGAGCAGAAGAGACTAGAGAGAGGAGCTGACATTCTTCCTGTTTGGAAACATTTGAAGTGAAATTGGCCACATCTCCAAAGGTGTCCTGCGCCAATCAGAAGTGACTTTTCAGAGACACATGGTCAACTGGGCTGTCTTTCCCGACAGTTGATTTTATGGTACTTTGTTTCAGATTCTTTTACAAAATTCCCACTCAAAATATTGCATGTTTAATCATTAACTTTATATATTGCAAATGGTACAAGAGGCATGACAATCGTTGTCATCAGCTTTCTCTGCATACACCAGCGAACGTTTACATACTAAACATTACATTCTTTCATGGATATTATACGTGTAGGTAACAAAACCTGACAATCCCTGGTTGCAAATCATACTGGTTAATTAATTGGTTATACAACATGGATAAAACATTACACACATTTTAAAGAGGTATATCGGGCTTTAATCACTATTTTGTTGGTTATACAAGTTACTACAGTTCAAAGCATTTGTCAGAATTACCTAGAAAGACTAGGTATTGTATAAATCGTGGACTTAAATGCATTCTGTAGATTTTAGAAGGTTACATCAGTAAAGTACTGTGACTTTGGGTAGAATGTACCTGGATTAAGATGAAATGTGTTTGTATTCGAGTTGTGCAAATCTGATGGTCTTTTGGAAACCTTTCAAGGAAAAGTCTGCTTTAACTCTGTGTGGAAGTTCAGAAGGTCATGTTGAGGGGCCTTTCTAACCAATTACCCTTTTTGTTTTGAATTATGGTGTTTAGAATATCTTGACCATTTTATTGTCCAAAGACAGGCCTTCAGTAGGACTGTTGATGCTTGGTCCATTAATTTATGATGTTGAGGAATTTCAGGATTAAAAAGGTTGTTTTTTTCCTAGATTCAAATCATGTCAATTAAATTCTTCTGCATGTATAATACTACATCTTTGCATTCCCAAAAAATCCTAATCTTGATTGTGATGGTTATGAACAATCTTGCAGGAATTCACAAGCGAGAGACTCACTCACATATTTGGAAGCAACAATGTTTTGGCACCTGCAGATATTGGCTGTCTGAGGTCTGTGGCTTTTTATTTGTTTATAGAGGTGAACAATGAGACAGTGAATCACTTTGCCAGGTAAAGAGATACGTCTATACTTACGTTATAGATGGCAGACTTGGCATTCAGAAAAAATAACTCCACTGTTGTGTGCTCCTTCAGGAGTGAAATGCTCTCAATATAAAACCTGCAAATAAGAGAAAGCCTTCTGTTAAAGAGATATTTCACACAACAATTAAAATTATTAAATCATTTAATCAGCTTTATGTACCAATCCATTTTTTTTCTATAAAGGACAAAAGGTTAATTGACAGGGAAACTAGGTCTGTTAAGCTCTAAAATGAAAAAAAGGACCACAAAAGTACCATAAAATTAGTTCACATGACTGTATTCTGAAGTCTTCTTGCAGCATTTCCATTTTTGGATGGACTATCCCTTTATTAACAATTTGGTAGCATATATGCCTGAGAAACAGGGATTGTAGTTTTGATAGAACATTTATTAACTAAAGGTCTCAGAAACAGAATCGAAATACAGAAACGAAGAACGACATATGTGACATCATTTCAAACATAATCTGTAAAAAATAAGGTGTTTTTACGTTTTATTCTGTGATTCGTAAAAGCTCGCCTGTGCGAACTTTCAGGTTAACTTTATACCGCTGCTAAACACCTTCTTACTGCCATTGGTCAATGTCATCGGAAGATGTGCCCTGGAGCTCCACCTACTTTGAGACTGACAGCTAACTCCAATTCCGTCAGTTAGGATCAATCAACATGAACACACTGGCAGAATTAATACTGAGCTGGTGCAAACATAAGTATATCTTTACCATCTTTCGTATAGAGACATTTTCCAAGAACATGCCATGTGATTTTTGCTTTTGTTTTGTTTAATTCCTTACAAGAGGAATCCAATCTACTCAAACTTAAGTGCCCATTCACTCTATTGTTTGATTTGCTGCTTCTCTCGTGTGCTGACTGCAACCAAAAGCCATTTTCACATCTGCCCAAAGTGAGATATGCCATCATCATTCTTTTGTATGTATTCTACCCATTTACACTCTTTTATACACCCATATTTTCAGTAGTATCAGTGTCATCATAAATTACAATAAGTGTGAAAATCGGCACAAATTATGACAGGGTATAGTGTGTTAGCGCATTAGCACCATGAATTCAGAACGTGAACAAGACAAATGACACATTATCTACTACATATTTATTACTTTTAATTATTATTGAATAGTTAATACAGCTACTTTTACTAATCTTGTGTGAATTTTACTCATAAAATGAGGAATTAAGTCATTGATAACACAATTTAATGTCATATTCGCTGATGTTTTATATGTAGTCTTGAGCATCCTCATATTTAAATGCTCCTATAAATGCCTCCCCAACGGTGTGGCCGGTGTTTGAATGTTCTCAAATAGTATATCGTTGCTCCGCTTTTTCAAACTTCTTTTTGGTTCTGAGAGAAAAACTTCTTAGTGAGTATAACAGTTCCTTAAGTCTCACCAACAAGACAAAAACATTACTTAAAATCCTAAACCATGTGCCTTTTGGAGCAGCACCCCAGTGAACAATGATTCTGTGGTATTTGTGGTCATGTGATTTTAGACATCATGAGGTAGTGATCACATACCTCACTAGGAACTGCAGAGCGATGGGTCCTGATTTCTTAGAGAAGTCATGTTCCAGGACTCTGCGGTCCAGCTGCAACCATTTGCACTGAGCACTGCAAGAGGAAAGTAAATCTGACTAAAATGTGCAATCCAAAACTTTATCCAATGTAAGAAATCATCAGAAAGTCTTGTAACAGGATTGAAGTGGTAATGAACAAAACTGTGAAATTGGTTGGCTTATAGTGATGCAAGATTCACAACACATGATTGTGTTTTTTAACTGGAACTTTGTAATAATTTGGTGAACCAATTTACAAAGTGTCAGTACAACACTTCTATGAAAGAACTTTGGAATAAAACTGTGAGGTTAAAGACATGTTGAGACCAGAACACTAATCAAAAAGTGCCATGGGGTTACCGTGTTGTTTGGGATATTGTACCACGATAATACCATGTTTTGTTTTTTCATGTACAATGGTAATGGGGTAATCTTTAAACTTTTGAGTATAATGTATGTAGCATGGTGTATGAATATGGTAATTTTTCAGTAGCATGGTATCAAAGTATCATTGCATTACCATCTGATGGTGATACAGTCAAGGGGGGTTCTAACAGCAGAATTGAATTATATATTGTGACATTCCCTTATAAAAATTAAACATGTTTTCAAAACAGAAACCATAGTCAGAGTCTATTTAGCCTGAGACGGACCACTGTCCCGTCTTACAGGTAAAAGAGCCAATCACATTTAACTCCAGAATATGCATTAGCTTTACCAGCCTGACAAATAGTGTTTTTTAGTGTGATCTGAGCTATAGAAGCACAATTTATGATACCATTGTTCTCCGATTTTACTGCTGATTTTAAATAAGTTCTTTGATCACAAACTTGACAAACTTGTGTGCCACTTTTTTACATAGAAAAATAGCTGTCGAATAAACTGACTTTCCTTGAAAGGGATTTTGCCATAGTAATATCATAGTAACCTCAAAATTAAACACAGTTACTACAGTCATGGTTACTACAATATCAAAATAACAAAACCAAGGATACCATATGGACAATACAATATTACTATAGTCAAACCATGGTTAATTTCCATAAGGGCTACACAAATAGGATGACAACATCAAATTGAACGCAGAATTAAATGGTGCATTCACATAATATTTTTTGTCGTCTTGGCCTTACACTGCCACCTAGTGGTTTGGATTTGCATTGTAGAAATTCACTATTCACAGTCAGCCATGATTAATTTAATTCATGAGTGAGCATCCAATAAAAGGTTAGTTACTAAAATTATGCAAGTAGCATTTATTTAGGTGGTCATGTGATTGTCCCCATGAGGAGACCCCTGCCCCATGTAGAATAAAACAGCTTTTATAAGGTAACTCATATGACTGGAGTCTTCATCTCTTGTGAGCTCACCTAATTATATACAAATGTTTAAAAATTACTATTAATTTCTTTAGAAGTATAACTTTTTTGTGAGGAAAAAAAATACTGAGTGCACCTTTAATATATATAATAATAAACTATAAAATACTCTAACTTCTATAGACAACAATGTTAAAAAAATATACTTACATGTCATCCACATAGGTGAAGCCAAAGTACTCCTTCTCTTTAAGGTTAAAATGGGATGATACCAAATCCAAGAGTTCACAAGACAATAGCTTTGGCTGTGAGAGAAAATCCATAAATTGTATATGTGACATTGAAGCTTTCTAAGGTCTCTTGTGTGGGCACAAAAATAAACTACAGATTTCAAAACTGCTATTAAACAAAAGTTTAACAGCTATTAAACTGAGACATTATACCTGAACCAATAGTTCCAGCTTCCTGTCATCCAGGAGTTGCACTTGGCAGAGTCGTCCCTCTGTCATCTGTGGACACAATTATGGCATCAGAAGATTTACACAGCAAAATGAGCTTTTCATCAGTAACTGTATTGCCAAACTGAACACTTAATATAGGGGCAAAATCCATGCTTGTACAATATTCTGCTGCACACTCAATTGCATGGGCAAATAAACAGATACAAATATTTAACTTCCACAGTAGCTAATTACTGTCATCTAGAGCAGTACTAAGAATTTTAGCTTTTTTATAAAGAAAAGGATGGACAAGTCAAAATAATTTTTTGTGGTAATCAATATTGTGCCACAAATGCTGTCGACTGAGCTTAACTTGTATTGAATCTGGAATATTCCTTTAAGTAGTTTTAAAAAGTATTGATGTTATATCATGATATGTATATCAACAATGTTAATTAAAAAATTCATTCATTTTAGTTTTTGCCATGGTCTCGAAATTGGTATTGAAAATCTTCAAGTTTGAATAACCGAGTTAGGCATGAAAATCTGAATGGCACAAGCTGACATGTTCTTTGAACTTGTTATCTGTTAGTCAATCAACTCACTCACATGTGATATGTCAAGCCAATCGGCTCACATGTTTTAAGATAATAGGTAATTTGACGTGTAATTTGGTAGCCAATCAACTTGCGTACTCTCTCTGTCTAACATTTAAATGTGCTCAGTTTGCAAGTAAGCAGGTTTCACTGCAGCGCGATGTTAGAGTTTTCTCTGTAACCCTCATCCTCCCTAGCACCACAGGTCTAGATCTGCTACTAGTAGATTGCTTTCAATGTCTGTGTGTGTAGCAACATGTCCTACATGCTCGATGCAGCATGTCTTGTCTAATTGTGCAGCAGCTTGTCCACATGTTAACCTCAGGATGTCTGTGTATGTTCTAGCAGTAGCAAGTCTCCGAACTTGCTCCGCAGCAACAGAAGCATAACCGGTTTAGTCCACCAATACCAAAATTCCTATCAATTTGTCATAGCCCTATTAATATGCATAGGTGGCAACCCTAAGCCTTACCAGTAGTTATTTCTTATTACAAACCCTAACCATAAACTGCTGCATTATTACAACCCTGTACATTTGTACAATACTATAATTTTCTCAAATTTGAATAGATAACTGAGATAGGGGCCTAACTTTCAGTGTATCTTGTAATAAATAATGTTTTAAATGAAAAAAAAATTCTTATAACCAATACATTTCTTTGTCAAAACGTTTTGTACCAACCCTGTTTTATTGAAAATATTTGGTTGAATGTTGCAGGGTTGAAATATCGGTGCACAAAAATGACTAATAAGAGACCTTGATTTGCAGTTATCACTACATAAGGATTGGTAGTTTATTTAATGCATTTATATGTATCCATGTATAATTTATGATTTCATGCTTTTATTGCAAGTTTTGGCGCATATAAAGTGGGAATTTGATGACAAATTTTAACGAAGCCCATTTGAACCAACAGAAACATCTGTTAAAAAAAACAGCTATGTGTGGCTAAACACACAATTGCTTTGATTTTCAGGAAAACTACAAACACCATGTGCTATAAACCCAAGGCCAATACCAAAAGTGTGACTTTACAATATATTGTGGTGTTGATGTAAAGTTTCATGTCACTGTCGAGTTGCTCATAGAAAAGTCCAGTCCAAATCATTCAAAGTTCTATAAAACCTTTGGTCAGGATAAATGCTGAGAATACTATTTTAAGTTTTTTAATTCCACTTACTATTTTGTGTGAGGGATTATTGCTACAGAAACAGGATTAATTACCAGCACATACCTTTGAGAGCTCAACTTCTGTGCTGCAATTCTGAGAATTACTGTGTTATGTATGATACTCTACATGCACTTTTCCAAGGCTACACATTACGTATGCATACGTATGCATATGCAGATATATTTAGAAATAAATTACTTTTGATTGTGTTTAACAATGCACTGGCTTGACAATAAACAGTACGAAAAATGCTTCTATTTTGTGTTTTTGTGGGTTTATTTTTTATTTTTTTTATAATTTTTTGCTATTACAAAAAAAAAAAATATCATGCTTATAAAAAACTTGAACTTGATAATTGGATGAATTTGACAATTTCATAATATTTAGTATGAGTTAACATGCACTGGGGAATTGTTTTTGTAAGGTACCAAAAATAATTATACTTCATGTGATACTTTAAATTAATATAATATTAATTTAGATATATCTGATATATCTAAATGGTTTTCTTCCAAGTCAAAATTGATAACTAAACTGAACTAAATCTGATAAATTAGGTTACATCAGCGAAATTACATATGGTAGATCAAGTAAAAATATATCCTTGAGGCAACAATTGCAGGTAATCACTTTTTCAGTGTCGTCAATCTTAAAAAAGAAAAAAAATCACAAATTTGATTAGTAGAAAATAGACCTACAAATAGTTCAGAATCTTAAATATTTCTAATTAATTTAACTTTTTTATTTTTTCTAATTTCCAGGTTTGAATGGTATTTTAAATCTCTGATGTGGTCACTACTGTTAATATGTGTGAAAATGTGTATCCATACAGCCAAGATATTCCCTTTCTGCCAGTTTCACCATGAAGTCAGCAAGCGAACATTCATGGCAACATGGAGGAATATATTATAGAGCATACATGAAATTAATGTGGATAGTTCAGAAAATTAGCTCTTGAATAATCTGATGGGATTATTATTGAGTTCATACTGAAATCTTGATTTTTGAAGGGAGCCTTTGTTATTTTAGCAAATCTGCAATCTGAAACAAAATGCAAACAATAGGCAACATACTTCATTGTACAAAACCAAAAATCACCCTGACAGACCTTCACAAATCTTACTCTCTTTAAATTATAACACTAATTAAAATTAGCTTTTTACAAAAAATAAAAAATTCTAAGCTTTTTTAACCTCCAACGCCATGCCAATTCCAATGACCTCTATAGAAAATACCTGATAGACGTCGCCCAGGTAGAAGCATGTTTGTAGACACTGCTGACATGACCTCATCCTTTGCAGGTAACACCTCCGAATCATCCACAGAACGATCTGCCATATGACTGTGCTGCTCCACACCAGCAGAGATTCCACCCTGATCACTAATCCCCAAGCCATGGCTGCCCCGCCACCGGCTGGTACCTGGGTCACCCCTGTTTTACGTAACTAACCCTAGTCTGGGTCAGTTTCTAGACAGACCATTCTTTCACCAGCTACTAATATTTGCTCCCTTGTGAAAGATCGACTCTGGGAGGGTCGCCAGGCCATGGAGGAAAGAGCTGAGGTTTTTGGAGAGTGCCTGCCACAGTTTAACAGGCGCTCTACAAGGCTCTATTCAAGAACACTTGACGTAAAGGGTAGATTTTTGTGCACACACACACAAACACACACTTGGCTTTGCCACATAGCTTTCTCTGGCCTGTCCACGTGTCCATGTGTCCCATATTCAGAGTCCAAATGCTGCTACCGCCACTCCTACTTTGGTGAGAGGAATGAAACAGCAATGTATCTTTAAATTAACTGTACATAACTATCCTTTAGTTACACAGAAATGTCTGTAGGACCTATTAGTAAAATGTTTTGGGTTGATTTATTGTGTTTGTGAACGCCCATAGAACAAAAGTTAGATCTCTTTAAAATCTCAATCGTTTCTCCTGAAAAGCACAGAGATTAATTGGAAATTAAATGGAACGGCTTTTTTGGAATTGTCTCACATGGGAATGGGGGTTCACGTGTTTGTCTTCCATTGACAGGAAAGACACTAGACAGACCACCTTAACATGGCCAGATTATTTATTTTTTTTGGGGGGGGGGGCGGGACAGCAAAGCAAACCCTAATGAGCATTATTCTGAAGTTGTATTTTCGCTCTAAAATGTAATTGTTTCTCAAACAAATGGTTATGTTTAGGGTTGGGGTTTGTGTTAGGGGGTAGAGTTATTAAAATGTGCATTCCTGGTGACTGTATTACATCATTCAACAACAAAAAATACAACTCGCTTTTAGCGTCACTCTGTGGACATTTCACTGGAATGCGCATGTGCCCATACAGTATGCTCAACAACACTTCCAGCTTCGGCCATTAGGGGCAGTGATTCGAATTTCAGCTGAAGAATTTTCTTCTGCACTGCCACTAAATTCACAGTGTGGTCAGTCATCAACATCCAAGAAAGTTAGTTAACTAACTAACCTACTAACTAACTAGCTAACCCTATCATCCAAAACTTTAAAACATAACTGAGAAATCCATTAAAGGGATAATTCCCCCCAAACTTCATAAATATCAGTGGAGTAAAAATGAAATTTTCGAGCGAAAATGCAACCTCTGAATTGTGCTCACCACAGTTTATGTGATCGCAATTATTTCCTGGTTTCCATGGTACCAGAACTTGTGCCTTGGAGATTGCTCATGCAACAAGCTAACAATAGTGCCACAATGAAAGGTAAACATGTTAAAATTGATGCAAAAATTTCTGATGGTTGATAGCGCGCTGGGTTACCACCCATCTCATAAAATCTGCGATTGTGCACTGTTTAAAGATTAAATTATGATTTGTCCCTTATTCAAGCTGGTGTAATGGTGTCACGGCATAATCATTCAAGATTGTTAATTTTATCTTGATATTCGTTGGGAATTTTGCCTATGGCGGGCAGGGGACCATCTGAGAAGTCCACACACATTGTGCTAAAACGTGCTAAAACTGCAGAGGGTGTGGTAAAGGACTGTTTGAAAATGTCAGCCATCAACCACATGACTAAAGCTTGATTTTTCAGTGAATAACAACTTCCTATATATTTTGTTCTGTTTGTCACGCAAAGCTTAACAGTTCACATTTACTTGCATTATATGGAAAAGACTGTTTTTGGATAATCTTAAAAAAAAAAAAATTAACCTTAGCTGAACGGAACGAGCAATGCATTTGAGCAATACAATTGTTCCTGGCATGCCTCAACAAGATTCAATGTATCTGGAGAATTTATTCTTATGTAATGCATCACTAATATTTTGCAGTGCAGAAACCTTCTTTTTGGACTGTAGATGATTCTAGTGAGATGGGACATGTTCAAATCAATCTGATTTGTTTTGGCAAATTCCTTGCCTTGGATGACTTTTCATGCCACGGCAGGAATACTTAGTGAAATAAAGGATAGGAGGGATTAACCCTGCCTAATATGACTCAATAGTACTTCATTAAGCAGTGGAGAATAAATAACCAGATTTCTGAGTATCGAGGAATGCAAGAATCTTTGCAGCCAACAATTTAAATTGACTGCTTTGTTTTTTATAGGAGTGCATGGAAATGTAGCATGTTAAAGTTACAGCCCGTTTTCTTGAGCGGGCCACAGCTGTATGCTGTTATTAGGAGGGAACCAGTGGAAAAACTGAAACTTTTTTTAGCTACAGTACTAACATGATTAGCACATTTTATCACATGGTTTAGACTTTTCAGATGGCCCCTTACCCACTGTAGCCAAAATCCACAACAAATATCAAGGTTAAATTAATGATCTGGTACAATTTCGCCGTGTTGCCATCTGATCATCTTAAATAAAGGACAAATACGGTTCTGCACTCTTTTGTAACTATCAGGAATCCTGCTGGACTCGCGCACATGCATTTGCATGCTCCAGAGAAGCGTACATGACACTCACATGAAACACAGATAAGTGTGTCAGATGAAAAGCATATTAAGCACAAATTAAGTGAATGTCATTGAATTTGCTTGGGCAGCTGGCAGAATTGTTTTTATTGCCATAAAAACCTGTTCATGTTTCTTAACTTCTCTCAGCCTCATGTGAAGCCCTGATTGATGAGCCCACACACCACTGGCAAATAAGCCCATGCTGTGCAAATGGATATTTACATATCGCGGTGTAAACGATAGAGCAAAAACTTTATCAATTGACATTTTATATCATCGCCACGATATGTATCATCATATCCCCCAGCCCTAAGTCCTGAATTGATTGGATATGGGACACATCATTTAATCTTTAAATAAAGGTCGATCCCATATTTTACGTGACGGGTGGCAAACCTAGTCATCCTGGAACTTGTAGTACACTTCTATTTTGTTGCATTATACTACTACCACTACAAATGTTTCATAATGAAGTAGAATAGTGCAGTATGGGACACATCTAATATGTTAAAAACATTCTAAACACCTTAGCAACTGCATATCAATGTCTTGGCAACTATTTGTCAGACAGAGAGAGAGAGAGAGAGAGAGAGACACTGAAGGATCAGTTACACATGTTGGTTGATTGACTGATTTATCCCAAACTATAAGTTTACACACTAACCCTCACAAATCATGGAACATCAGCATTACGCCTCCACATCATTTAACACTCCAATCAAACACCATTCAACCGCCTCACACTCTCCAATTATACGGAAGGCTTTCTTCATCCACTTTGTTTGGGTAATCTTTGTTTGGGTCCATTTCACAGAAAATGGATTCATGTTTTTTGTTCATCTTTATATTGACGGAAATAACTCAAGAGCAAACAGAAAATCTATTTTGGCTTAATAATTTTCCAGCTCTTCCAGTAGCTGCCAGCCATCCTGTTTTTATTGACTTTCAGTGACTCACTGCTTATATACAACGGCTTAAATTCACAAGGAGCACAGCCTACATTAAAATAAAAGCCACTGAAAGTGAAGATAAATCTGTAGGGGTTTCAAAAGCGTGGATGATATTTGACTTGACAGATATTAGATGTTTATCTGTGAAACTTGTTATTTGCTATTTATAAGTGGCTGTGGTCATCAGAGCTCATATCCTGCCAGGCCTCCATCTCTTTCATGCTGTTATTACATGTGCTGCCAGAAGAGTACAGAGAGATTCACCTGCAGTTACTCAGCAAGTAAAAGATGCTGACTTCCACCCCTGGATTCACAAGTTCAAATCCAGGGCATGCTGTAAGTCCAGCCAGGTCTCCTAAGCAACCAAATTGGCCCAGTTGGTAGGGAGGGTAGAGTCACATGGGGTAACCTCCTTGTGGTCGCTATAATGTGGTTCGCTCCCAGTGGGCCAAGTGGTGAGTTGTGCGTGGATGCCACAGAGAACAGCATCCACACGCACAATGACCTCAACAAGCCACGTGATAAGATGTGCAGACTGATGGTCTCAGAAGCAGAGGCAACTGGGAATTGGGCATTCCAAATTGGGGAGAAAAAGGAGAGAGAAAAATAAATATATATATATATATATCTTCACATTCATCTTCACATTCCTGCACAGTACCAAATTAAATAATATATATTTTTATTTAAAGATAATTAGCAACTGTGGCCAATAACGGATTAAACTTCCACAAAATGTTTAGAATATTGAATGAAATAAATCCATCTCAAGGTGAATTAAATGGAAATCGTCTCGGTTACGTATGTAACCTCCGTTCCCTGATGGAGGGAACGAAACGTCGTGTCGAAGAAGTGACACTAGGGGTCTCTCTTGAGCGCCGAATATGCCTCTGATCTATGAAAAAAGGCCAATGAGAGTTGGCGAACAGTATTTGCATACCCTGTCCCCGGATACGGATATAAAGGCGTGGGAAATACGCTTGTTCATTCAGGATTTTTATGAGGAGCCGGGAGTATTCCAGCCACCTCAGCGGCTTGGCTCAGCAACGTGGCCGGGAAGACACGACATCTCGTTCCCTCCATCAGGGAACGGAGGTTACATATGTAACCGAGACATTCCCCGTCTGTCGCTCACTTCGACGTCGTGTCAAGAAGCGACACTAGGGGTCCACTTCAAATCACACCATGCGCTGAGCCATGTACGTGTGCTGCTGACACAGAAGCGGACAGGTATTTCACGTGCACAAGCGACCAACTGTGTTCAGGCCGTACTCTTCCCCAATGCCCCAAAAAAGTCGTCGGAATCCTTTTGATTACCCTAGAGGGGAACAAGGCGACGCTTCCAACTATGGAACGGGCCAAGCCTGGCCGGGCCTCTTTTCTCTCTATGTTTTCTCGGCATAGAGCAAGAGCAGCCGGGGCCCTTACTGCATCGTGGGAAGGGGGTCTTACCCAAATTCCTATTCTTTCAGGGGGAAAAGACCCTGCGGAGGCCACACCTGCCCGAAAGGGGAGGTAGAGGTGGCAAAATACATCATATGGTCTCTTCGGTCACATGTGGGAAGAATGGCATGGTAATAGATCCAGCCTCGAGGAGGGGGGAGTTGCTACAACACGGCGACCGGAGGGCAGCGAAGGACTGCCTAAGGGAGACGCGGGTCAGCTCGTAAGGTGACCGTACCGCGGAAGTACACACAGGAGGAGTCCGCGTAGGAGGCCAGATCTGTGGAGCACCTATTCCAGTAGGGGTAGCCTGGGGTACCCGTAGTGGACTGGGTAGGCGAGTTCCTCCACTGAACTTCGGACCCAAGAGGGCTAGGGAGGAATCGACCAGGAACCTAAAAGGGGTCTCCTGGGAAGAAGGTGCACTGTTTTACCTCGGCAGAGGGAAAGGGCGCTGGACGCAAGCGATTCACCCGGTCAGACCGTTGACGTGTACCGAGTTCTACGGGCTCGGACCTGAGAAAACACGGGACGAGACTGACTCAACCCTGAGATTGTAAAATCTCGCAAAGGTGTTAGGTGTTGCCCAGCCCACAGCTCTACAAAAGTCTGCTAGGGAGGTGCCCGTAGCCAGTGCCCATGAGGATGCCTCACTCCTGGTAGAGTGGGCTCGAACCCGTAGGGGGAGTAGCACGGCCTGGGTGTGATAGGCCAACAGAATGGCATCCACCACCCAGTGGGACAGCCTCTGTTTGGAGACAGCGTTCCCTTTCTGCTGTCACCCAAAGCAGACAAAGAGCTGCTCAGAGCGTCTGAAGCTCTGGGTGCGTTCCAGGTAGGCATGCAAAGCACGTACCGGACACAGCAGTGAGGGGGCTGGGTCTGCCTCCTCCCGGGGCAGTGCTTGCAGGTTCACTACATGATCTCTGAAGGGCGTGGTAGGAACCTTGGGCACATAGCCCGGTCGAGGTCTTAGGATCAAATATGTGTCTGCCAGACTGAACTCCAGGCAAGTGTCATTAGTAGAGAATGCTTGCAGGTCCCCGACCCTCTTGATGGAGGCGAGCGCAATCAGCAGGGCCGTCTTTAGGGAGAGGACAGCCTCCCCTCCAACCTCTCCTGTAGGAACAGGAGCACTGACCTAACTGCGCACTTCTGTGGGTCTTCTGCCCGGGAAGAACACCAATTCACGAACAGACGCCATTTCAGGGCGTAGAGTTGCCAGTTAGAAGGGGCTCTGCCTTGGTTGATCGTGGCTACGACCGTTGGTGGTAGACTAGCTAGATCTTCCGCGTCCCGTCAAGGGACCAGACGTGGAGGTTCCAAAGGTCTGGATGCAGATGCCAGAGCACTGTCCCTGAGAAAGAAGGTCTTTCCTCAGGGGAATTCGCCAGGGAGGGGCTGTAGCGAGGAGTACAAGGTCCGAGAACCAGGCCCGGGTGGGCCAGTAAGGAGCCACAAGAGTGACTTGTTCCTCGTCCTCCCTGACCTTGCACAGCACCTGTGCAAGAAGGCTCACTGGGGGGAATGCGTACTTGCGCAGCCCCACTGGCCAGCTGTGTGCCAGTGCATCTGGCCCAAGGGGAGCCTCTGTTTGGGCGTACCAGAGCGGGCAGTGGGAGGTTTCTCGGGAGGCAAACAGGTCTACCTGGGCCTTGCCAAACCGTCCCCAGATCAGCTGAACCGAGTGGGGGTGAAGTCTCCACTCTCCGCCAGGCAAGCGTTGTCGTGACAGCGCGTCCGATATCACATTGAGGTTGCCGGGGATGTGAGTGGCGCGCTGCAACTTGAGTCACTGCTGGTTCCAAAGGAGGAGACGACGGGTGAGGTGTGAAATGTGGCGGGAGAGTACGCCGCCTTGGCGATTTATGTACGGCACCGCAGTGGTGCTGTCCGACCTGACCAGGATAAGTTTGTCTCGAACTAACGGGAGAAACTTCCGCAGGGCCAAAAGGATGGTCAACAACTCGAGGCAGTTGATGTGCCAACGCAGCTGGGCCCCTTTCCAATGGCCTGCTGCTGCGTGCCCGTTGCAAACGGCGCCCCAACCCGATCTGGAGGCATCGGTCGTGACCAGGACGCATCGGGACACCTGCTGTAAGGGTACTCCTGCCCATAAGAAACAGAGGTCTGTCCAGGGTTTGAATGTTTGGAAGCAGGCGGGGGTGATTGTCACACGGTGCGTGCCGCATTGCCATGCTCATCTCGGGACTCGGGTCTGAAGCCAGTGTTGAAGCGGTCTCATATGCATCAACCCTAGCGGCGCGACCGCCGCAGAGGATGCCATATGCCCCAGGAGCCTCTGGAAAAGTTTTAAAGGGAACGTTGTGCCTGGCCTGAAGGCGGCGAGGCACCTCAACACTGACTGGGCACGCTCATTGGAGAGACGTGCTGACATTGAGACTGAGTCTAACTAACATACCGAGAAAAGAGATGCTCTGGACAGGAGTAAGCTTGCTCTTTTCCCAGTTGACCTGAAGCCCCAAACGGCTGAGGTGCCTGAGCACCTGGTCTCTGTGAGTGCATAGTAACTCTCGCGAGTGGACCAGAATAAGCCAGTTGTCTAGGTAATTGAGTAAGCGGATGCCGGCTTCTCGGAGAGCTGCCTCTGCGACTTTCGTGAAGACGTGAGGGGACAGAGACAGGCCGAAGGGGAGGACTTTGTACTGATACGCCTGGCCATCGAACGCAAACCGCAGGAAGGGGGCGGTGTCGAGGTAGAATGGAGACGTGGAAGTACTCGTCCTTCAGGTCTACCGCTGCGAAACAATCTAGATGCCGGACGCAGGTTAAGATGTGTCTTTGCGTGAGCATTTTGTACGGGAGTTTGTGCAATGCTTGGTTGAGAACTCGCAGGTCCAAGATTGGTCGTAAGCCGCCGCCTTTCTTGGGTACGATGAAGTAAGGGCTGTAGAAACCCTTCTTCATCTCGGTTGGAAGGACAGTCTCTATCACGTCTTTGAACAAAAGAGTAGCAATTTCCGAGCGCAGGGACTGGGCATGTTCGCCGTGTACTGTGGAAAGGGGGCCTGGCAAAACTGAATTGTGTAACCGAGTTGAATGGTCCGGGCCAGCCAGCGAGACGGGTTGGGAAGTGAAAGCCACGTGTCCAACTTCTGCGCTAGGGGCACCAAAAGGACGATTCATTTTGCCATACCCGGCAGAGCTTCGCAATGGGGCGGAGCAGGTAGGGCAGTGTCGGGGGGCGACAGGGTGACCCGAGGCTGGGGTGCTGAGAAAAGACGCAAAGAACTTACCTTGCTCCGCACACCCAGCAGGGGCTACTGAGGAGGAGGCCCAGGGTAGGCGTCTTCTAGACTCGTCGGAACCGGCCGGGCCAGGGAACAGTCGTGGGGCTGGAGACGGGTGGTCCATGTCCAGGAAGCCGGGACTGTTGAGATCTGGAGGAAAAGTGCTGTGAGAACGGCATTTGCGGGCCAGGTGACCCAGAGACATAGGAAATAGCTCTTTTATTGAGAATGTGGGTACTGCAACCACATCTAAGGATGGCGGCAAATGAAAATTGTTTAAAAACTAAAGATTCTCCTCCAGGCCCTCCACCGGGGGACGGAGCGGTCTTACCACCTCCGGAGCTAACATCTCTGTCACTGGGTCGTCCGTCTCAGGAGCGCCTGGGAGCCTTATGGGTCCTCGAGGGGGTCCGAGAGACGGGGGCGTCTGCTTCCTGCGGTGTGCTCGACGCTGGGGCTGAGAGCTGGGTCTGGGTTGAGGCGGAGCAGATTTGTTGGCCGCAGGGGGACGCCCTCGGCGAGCAGACGGGGCAGGGCCTGTGGCGGCAGGTTTGCAGCGCGGCAGGATATGTGAAATCCGTCTGCTTTTTCACCGCAGAAAACTGCTGGGCGAAGTCTTCGACGGTGTCACCAAAGAAGCCAAACTGGGAGACAGGGGCGTCGAGGAAGCGAGCTTTGTCGGCCTCACGCTTCTCGACCAGTTTGAGCCATAGATGACGTTCCTGGACCACAAGGGTGGCCATCGCCTGCCCGAGTGCCTGCGAGGTGACCTTCGTGGCTCTGAGGGCGAGGTCGGTCGCTGAGCGCAGTTCCTGCAGCACATCGGGGTCAGGGCTACCCTCGTGCAGATCCCTGAGCGCCTTGGCCTGGTGGACTTGCAGGATGGCAATGGTGTGCAAGGCGGAAGCGGCCTGTCCCGCGGTGCTGTAGGCTTTGGAGGTAAATGAGAATGTCGTCCTACAGGCCTTGGAAGGGAGTATAGGGCGCCCGCGCCAGGTGGTAGGGTTACCAGGACATAGATGGAGCGCAACGGCCCTATCCACCTGGGGAATCGCCGTATACCTGCGGACCGTTCCGCCAACGAGAGTAGCGAGAGCGGACGAGCAGGGCTTTTGATGAAGGGAAAGCGGGGCTCTCCTTGACGACGTCAGCTCGTCATGCACTTCCGAGAAAAACGGGACTGGGGGGGAGGCGTGGCTGTGAGCGGCGCCCAGACCCCAGGAACCAGTCATCCAGCCGTGACGGGTGTGGGGAGGATGAAGGGTTCCAATCCAACCCCACACTGATGGCGGCCCGGGAAAGCATGTCGGACATCTGCGCATCAGCCTCAGCCTGGCGTGCTGGCCCGAAGGTGGCAGCCCAGGGGAGGCATCAGCGTCAGACGCCACGCTCTCCGTAGGAGCGGCGAGCTCATCCACCTCAAGCTCCAGAGGATAGGCAGACCGGCCCGGAGGCGAGTCGCCGTTGCCTCTTTCACGGACGGGGGTCAATGAGCGTGTCGGGCGGTGGGTGTTCCGAAGGGGCATACCCGGTGGAGCTGCACCCGCTGCCCTCCCCAAATCGCCTCCATCGCCAGCCGCATCGGCCTCAATCCCGTGGTAAGAAGGAGCGACACGGGGGGGGGGGGGGGGGGGTGTGGAGTCTGGAGTGGCGCGCTTTCTATTGAAAGCATGCTGCGACCGCAACGTTGCCATGGTCATGCTCTAACAGTGAGAGAATGAACCATCCACAAACGCTGCCTCGGTGTGATCGGCACCCAGACACACGAGACAGCGCCTGTGGCCATCTGAAGCAGAGAGCACTCTACCGCATCCAGGAACTACACAGGGGTTGAATGGCATCTTTATAAAGACGCGTCATGAAAAGGACGTTCAACGCCGCTGTGTATTGCTCTTTCAGAGAAATAAACTGTTTTACAGAGAACATTACTCTTTATAGGAAAACTCTTTTAACTCTGCGCTGTAGAAGCGCCCAGGAGCAAACTGCACGCCATGCAGAGAAGAGAAAAGCCACTGAAGTGCGCCGTAGATCCAACAGCAAAGCAGAGTGTCAGAGGATAGAAGCAGGAAACTGGTGTGTCACTCGCAGCTGACTGCATACACAACCATCGGCTCCGAAGAAAATTACTGAATGAACGAGCGTATTTCCCTCGCCTTTATATCCGTATCCGGGGGCGGGGTATGCAAATACTGTTCGCCAACTCTCATTGGCCTTTTTTCATAGATCAGAGGCATATTCGGCGCTCAAGAGAGACCCCTAGTGTCGCTTCTTCGACAAGATGTCGAAGTGAGTGACAGACAGGGAAGTGAAACTACTTTAAAGTGTGTTGTTTTTCTTTTTCTAATTTTTTCACATTTTCTTCTCAGTAGAGCACAGTAAAGGGAGAATTAATAATCTTTCTCTCTTTCTGGATACTTAACTACAGTTACACCATGTGGCTGGTGAAACAATGCTCAATACAATCACATTAGGATTAACAAATGTGGGAAACTTAAAAATGGAAATGTAACTTTGAAAATGAAACATACATTTATATCTTTTAACTCAATAGTGTTAGAGTGACTGCCCACTTTTTCTGTGACCTTAGTCTAGGAGCCCTTGACCAACCAGATGAATCATAACATTACAACATTTGATTTGCAGCACAAAGCTTTCAAACAAACGCCAAAGTAAAAGACAGTATAGTTAACCTCTTCTATGTGTAATTTACCTATCCCATAAAGCACTGCAATTACGTAATCAAACCAGAAATATTGTATTCAATTAAAAACATCTATTGAGATATACACTATAAAATAATTGACTGTTTATTTTATTATTTTATTGTACAATATTCATAGATATAAAAAATGTGTCTAGACTGTAGGAAGAATGCAAAATATATTAAATTAAAATAAATTTAAATGTAAAATGTTATCTCATATTCAATATTATATTATTTCTTCATAAATTATTGACTATGTCATTGATCAAAGTATAACATTTTATAGTATAACATACAAATTATAATATTTCATTAAGTTAATTGTACAATATACAGTATATATACAATATAAAATTAAATATACCATTAAATATACAGTGGCATGCAAACGTTTGGGCACCCATGATCAAAATTTCTGTAACTGTGAATAGCTCAGAGAGTTAAAGATGGGCCGATTTCCATAAGGCATAAAGTTAAAGATGACACGTCTTTAATATTTTAAGCAATATTACTTTTTTATTATTATCTTTTACAGTTTCAAAATAACAAAAAAAGGAAAAGGGCCCGATGCAAAAGTTATTTAGAAACACCCCCTTTTGCAAGTATCACATCTTGTAAACAATTTTGTAGCCAGCTAAGAATCTTTAAATTCTTGTTTGGGGGATTTTCACCCATTCTTCCTTGTAAAAGGCTTCTAGCTTTGTGAGATTCGTGGGCCATCTTGCATGCACTGCTCTTTTTGAGATCTATCCACACAGACTGTGAGGGCCATGGCAAAACCTTCAGCTTGCGCTTCATGAGGTAGTCCATTGTGGATTTTGAGGTGTGTTGAGGAACATTATCCTGTTGTAGAAGCCATCCTCTTTTCATCTTCAGCTTTTTTACAGAGGGTGTGATGTTTGCTTCCAGAATTTGATGGCATTTAATTGAATCCATTCTTCACTCTACCAGTGAAATGTTTCCGTGCCACTGGCTGCAACACAAACCCAAAGCATGATCGATCCACCCCTGTGCAATTGCGAGAAGTGTTCTTTTTATGAAATTCTGCACCCTTTTTTCTCCAAATATACATTTGGTCATTGCACCAAAAAGTTATATTTTAACTTAATCAGTCCACAGGACTTGTTTCCAAAATGCATCAGTCTTGTTTATGTTCATTTGCAAACTTTTGATGCTGAATTTTGTGTTGAAAATCCAAAGTTTTTCTTCTCATGACTCTTCCATGAAGGTCATATTTGTGCAGGTGTCGCTGCACAGTACCTAACAGTGCACCACTACTCCAGAGTCTGCTAAATCTTCTTTAAGGTATTTTGCCTTTCTAGCAATCCTACGAGCATTTCTCTCAGAAAGTTTTCTTCATCTTCCAGACCTTAACTTGACCTCCCCCATTCCTGTTAACTGCCATTTCTTAATTACATTATGAACTGAGGAATCGGCAATGTGAAAACGCTTTGCCATCTTCTTATAGCCCTATACTGCTTTGTGGGCATATATTATTTTAATTTTCAGAGTGCTAGGCAGTTGCTTAGAGGAGCCCATGGCTGCTGATTGTTAGGACAAGGGTTGAGGAGTCAGAGTATTTATAAAGCTTTGACATTTGCATCACCTGGCCTTTCCAAATGATTACAGTGAACAAGGCATAGCCCTAACAAGCTAATTACCTTGATAAAAGTTATCTGAGTGCTCAAATCTATTGGGGTGCCCAAACTTTTGCATGGTGCTCCTTTCATTTTTTTCAATCTAAAATTCTACAAAAGAAAAATAATACACTAATCTTACTTAAAATTGTGAAAAGAATGTTTCATCTTTAACTTTATGCCTTTTGGAGATCAGTTCATCTTCTACTTACTTAACTATTCACAGTAACAGAAGTTTTAACCAAGGGTGCCTAAAATTTTGCATGCCACTGTACAACTATAAGTATTCAGACCCCTTCATTTTTTTCACATTTTGATATTTTGCCGCTTTATGCTAAAATGTTTTAAATGATTTCTTTTTTCACATCAGTCTACACTCCATACCCCATAATGATGAAGCAAAAAAACGATTTTTTTTATAACTTTGCAAATGTATTAAAAAAGAAAAAACTGAAATATCACACTGACATAAGTATTCAAAAACTTCAGCTGCATTAAAGGTTCCCAAGAGCATAGTGGCCTCCATTGTTCTTAAATGGAAGAAGTCTGGAACAACCAGGACTCTTCCAAGAGTTGGCCGCCCGGCCAAACTGAGCAATCGGGGGAGAGGGGCCTTGGTAAGAGAGGTGACCAAGAACCCGATGGTCACTCTGGTTGAGCTCCAGAGATCATGTGTGGAGATGGGAGAAACTTGCAGAAGGAAAACCATCACTGCAACACTCCACCGATCTGGGCTTTATGGAAGAGTGGCCAAGTGGAAGCCTCTCATCAGTGCATGACTCAAGAAAGCCTCTAAAGGACTCTCAGACTGTGAGAAACAAGATTCTCTGGTCTGATGAAGCGAAGACTGAACTGTTTGGCCTCAATCCCAAGCATCATGTCTGGAGGAAACCAGGCACCGCTCATCACCTGTGCAATACCACCCCAATGGTGAAGCATAGCATCATACTGTTGGGGTGTTTTTCAGCAGCAGGGACTGGGGGACTGGTCAGGGTTGAAGGAAAGCTGAACGCAGCAAAATACAGGATATCCTTAATGAAAACCTGGTCCAGAGTGCTCAGGACCTCAGACTGGGCCAAAGGTTCACCTTCCAACAGGACAATGACCCTAAGCACACAGCCAAGACATCACAAGAGTGGCTTAGGGACAACTCAGTGAATGTCCTTGAGTGGCCCAGCCAGAGCCCGAACTTGAACTCAATTAAACATCTCTGGAGAGACCTGAAAATGGCTGTCCACCGAAGGTCCCCATCCAACCTGACAGATCTGCAGATGATCGCAGAGAAAAATGGCAGAAAATTCCCAAATCCAGGTGTGCAAAGCTTGTCGCATTATACCCAAAAAGACTTCAGGATGTAATCGCTGCCAAAGGTGCTTCAACTAAGTACAGAGTTAAGAGTCTGAATACATGTCAGTTTGATATTTCATTTTATTTTTAATACATTTGCAAAGTTATCAAAAATCTGGTTATGGTGTATGGAGTGTAGTGTTAATTTTAAAGCATTTTAGCATAAAGCTGCAACATAAAAAAATATGAAAAAAATTAAGGGGTCTGAATACTTTCTGAATGCACTGTGTGTGTATATATATATATATATATATATATACACACACACACACACACACATAGTCACCGCCAGCTTGTTAGCCACAACAATAAGGGACACTACATGTTGGATACAGGCTCAAAGAATATAATTGAATAAAGGGAAAGAATTTGAAGAGCAAATGAAATAATAACAAAACAAGAATAAAGCCAAAAACACAATTCTGGATCGGGGAGAGGCACTCTGGGAATGACTAGAGCAGGTTTTTAAAAGCCCTTGCTACCCTCCACACATGTGAGTCCAAGTAGGGTTAATGAGCAGGGCTCATCAACTCAAAACAAAGCACCAGCCCACAAACACCAGGGAGAAGAAAAAAAAAACCACTAGCCCAACAGGGGTCATCACAATATAAATATATGTATACACACTCACCAACCACTTTATTAGATACACAATCGTGTGGCAGCAGTTCAATGCATAAAATCATTCAGATACGGGTCAGGAGCTTCGGTTAATGTTCACATCGACCATCAGAATTGGGGAATAATTTGATCTCAGTGATTTCGACCAGACAGGCTTGTTTGAGTATTTCTGTAGCTGCTGATCTCCTGGGATTTTCACATCACATTTTCACAACAGTCTCTAGAATTTACTCTGAATGGTATCAAAAACAAAAAACGTCCAGTAAGTGGCAGTTCTTTGGACAGAAATGCCTTGTTGATGAGAGAGGTAAAGAGAGAATGGCCAGATTGGTTTGAACTGACAAAGTCTACAGTAACTCAGATAACCACCCTGTAAAATTGTGGTGAGAATATCATCTCAGAATGCAAAACATGCCATAGTGTTCCTAATAAAGTGCTCTGTGAGAATGTGTGTGTGTGTGTATATATATATATATATATATATATATATATATATATATATATATATATATATAATTTATACTGTATATATACACACGTATGTGTCGACATTGTATAGGGAGAAAATAAATATATACAATTAAAACATATATTAAGATATATTTTAGATATTGTACCATATTATATAAAATTATTGACTAACCAATTCATTAGAAGTATAAATGCAATATTTTAATAATTGATTACATTTATTGAACAATATTTCAATTAATGTACATTTCTAGCTGATGTAATATTTTACAGCTGAGCATAACTAGATGAATGCATATTGATTAGATATCTCCACGACATTTGCAGGCCTCAAAATCACAATTTAAAATCCCCACAAAATGCCCAGTGTTCCCAAAAGGCACATTAACGAAGCTTATGTATGAGCAGGTTTCCAGACATTGTGGTCTGCAAACACCATACGTTATCCTCGTTGCAAGTGAACCCAGATTTAATGAAGTCTGCTTGCTTTTTTCTTTTACCTTGCATTGTTTTGTTCATGGTTATAGAGGAAGAGGGAATGTCATGAAACCTGTCCATATTGACAACTGTGTAGTTTGGCAAGCTTCTACCAGAATCGACAGATGAATTGTAGAATTTGATAGGACGCACAACCTTTGATGTCAAAAACAGAAAGCATTTCTGCAAAATATGATTTCACAAACAAAATGCTTCAGTTAAGCAGGACTTTAGTTACTTTTAGGACACTGCACACTAACAGGACCTATGACTGTTTATATAACCACATGAGGAATACTTGTCAAACAGTATTAAATTACAATGACACTCCCATGTTTGCACAAGAAGCCACAGAATGCATTTCCATATTCTTAATGGCTCAAATTTAGTTTTTGATGCATGACAAGATGACAAAACCAAGTAAAATTCTTCTATTCACCACAAGAATCTATTCTGCCGAATGCTATTTATAATTCCATTCAGAGCTTTTCCTGCAATCTGGTTAGAAATCTATCTCTTAGACCCAGCATGTCTTTAGAGTTTGATCTGCCATGGCCATCATATGTCTGTGAACGAACCCAAGTGGGAGCTTTTATCAAGCTTCAACCCGGTCTGTGCTCAGCTTATCTCTGTTTACTCCATGTGATGAATAATTTATCAGCACTTGTGTCGAGAGGAGACATAGCGTTCTGTCCAACTCTGAACGTACCCTTCTTGAGTCAAAATCCCTCTAAGATGAAGGTTAAAAGTGCAACAAAAGCTAAACGTGTGTCAACGTCAATTGTTTAAATGGAATAAGCATTTTTTATATCATGTGTAAATGTGTTAAAGAAATAGTTCACTCAAAACAGAAAGTTTTGTCATCATTTACTCATCATTATGTTATTCCAGACCCATATGTTGCTGTTTTTTGTCAGTCCACCAATGCGGATGAGAAAAATTGCTAAAAAATACAGCTACCATTCAACAGAACTGCAACACCGCAATTGAATCTACAGTGCAAAACAAACAGTGCTACCAGTGTAGTCCGATTCATGAAAGAATGACTCTCATGAGTCGGTTCTATTGAATCTACAGCGCAAAACATACATTGCAACCAGTGCGGAGCGATTCCCAAGTGAACAACTCTTCTGAGTCAGTTCTTTTGAAACAGCAGCAAAACCCATAAAGATTGACCAGGGTTGCGTTTCCTAAAATCATCGTAAGCTTAAGTTGATCATAGAGACCATTGGTCTCTGAACAAATGACACTTATGAGCCGGTTCTTTTAAATATACAGCACAAAACATACAGCACATCAGTGGAGTTCACTTCCTGAACAAATGGCTCTTAAGAGTCTGATCTTTTGAATCTACAGCGCAAAACATATAGTGTGAACAGTGCAGTACGATTCCTGAACAAACTACTCTTATGAGCCAGTTCTTTTGAATCTACATCACAAAACATCCAGTAAGACCTGTGTAGTCTGGTTCCCAAACAAACTACTCTTATGAGTCGGATCTTATGAATCTACAGTGAGAAACATGAAGTGCTAACAGTATGGAAGCAATTCCATGCCATATATATTTGCAAACAATATAAAGTATTGCAAAAGAAAATAAAAGTTTTGCAAAAGAAAAAAAGTATTGAGCAAAAAAAAACATTTTTTTTTTTCAAACAAAAATGAAGAATCACAAAAGTAAAATAAAGTATCGAGGAAAAAAAAGAACGTTTTGCAAACAAAAATAAAGAATTGCAAAATAGAAATTAAATATAGCAAAAACCAAGATATAATTAATTGCAGCATTGATTTTGCCACACATATTTTTCTTTGCAATGCCTACTAATTATTTTGCAACACTCCTTTTAATTTGCATTTCCATCAAGTGTGAGCTCATGATACCGTTTTGCCATTGCGCTTCACTTTTCTGCGTGTTTCAGTATATGGCACTGTTCTGACGTGGGGGTGGAGTCAGGGGATTGGGGCGTGTACAACGGGCTCAGGGATGCCTCCCTGGAAGTTACGTCATTAGCTTGAGACACGGATCAATCATCATGGCTGAGCAGAGGCATCGCGGTGGATCTCAGGTGTGTAAAGTTGATTATTTCCTTTTATTTAATTAGCATTAAATGTGTATTAACAGCGTTTGCTTCAGATAAAGATGTTAGAGATCAGTTAAAGCGGTGGTTTTATTAGCCATACTCGCTAACGTTACCTAGCAGCTTTGGATAATGTACATATTTGTAAGGAATTATTAGTGTTAACAGATAATTGACAATCGTGAGAGGATCCTCTGGTGTCAAACAACAAATACGCTGTCAACAAGTCATTTTTATAGCAGCTATAAATTAAGTAATTTAACAAACTAAGCTGTTATTTCCATAATATCTTGTCAAAATATCATACAGACCTTATTTTGCGTTTTGTATATGTCAACTTGCTTTCTGACTCCTGTTGAGTGCAGAAGATAGCGAGTCTTACTACATTGACGAAAACGGGTTTATTTAGTGTTTGTGACGTGCTGGTGTTTATTATTATGTAAATAATTTATAATCAAAGTTTACTATATTAAGTAACATTGCATTTACATATTGCATATAATTAATTTTACTTTTCTGCCAAGGATCTCTCATTGGCATTCATATGTACCTTGTAATAAACTTTCAATTGTAAATCCTGTAGGTCAATTACAATTTTAAAGGCAAATTCACCCCCAAAATTCAAAGTGTATCCTAGCACTTGGATAATTTCCTCACATTCAAACACTCATGAAAAGCTTTCCTTTATATGTTTGCTCACATTTTCAAAGGATTATTGATTAGAGTGACCATTACTGTTACTGTATACATGTTCGAGTCATTTTACTGTACAGTGTTTGAAAAAATTAAATGCAAAATCACACCAAAAATTCATCCTTGCACTTGCATCACTTCCTCATGTTCAAACACATCATAAAAAGCTTTCATTTATAGGTTGTTATTAATATAATTAAAGGCAAAATCACTCCAAAAATTTCATTTTGTCCTGGCACGTGGATCAGATCCTCATATTCAAACACTCATAAAATGTTTCATTTTTGAGTTCTTGTTCAAACATGCCATGATTATTAACATTAAATTTAAACTCATTTAATGTAGTATTGGACAAAATTACAGGGAAATAATCTCCTGACATCATACCCAGAATGTCTTCTTACATTTTATGTTTTATATGGCATTGAGATGAACTTTAACTTTAAAATGATCTAAATGAAAACCCAGATACAACAAGTGACAGATCAGAGAGATAAGGGAAGAGAGTTGGCAACACAGAAAAATCAAAACAATGTCATGTACTTGTTTACAAATGATCACACTTTTATAAATTCTTTGCTTTTCTTATTTCAGATAACAGCTATGTGCATCTTAAAGAACAACTGCACTTTCTGCATGCTGTTGTACTCATGCACAATCCATCAGAATGCACAACAGTGTCTACTGTGTCTTCTGCACCCTGATACACACACACCTAATAAAATTAGCTTCTCGTATTAGATTTTTGTCTTATTAGTTAAAAATTACATATTCGCATACTGTGACATGTCATAACACATGTTACATAATAATTATCACACATCTTTCTGTAATTGACTTTATAAACTCTTGTTTAAATTGCATTAGGTTGAGTTGCAGTATTCTCATTATCAATCAATAGTGTGCTTAAGGTGTCACTGTCTTGAAAGGAACATATAAATAAAAAGCATTATTATTAATAATTATTATAAATTAATACAGGAATAAGCTGGAGCAGAGGCTGCGGCAGAATGACACCAGGGAGTCTCTGCAGAGCCAAGAGGACCATCACTGGTTACAAGCTTTCTGGACAATAAATGATAAAAACAAGGAAAGAAAAACTTGATTTTATTTATTTATATATATTATATTGCATCAAATCATGAACATGACTGTTTTCTATTATTAGGTTGGCTTGAGAAAGCCAACTTACTGAAATCCTATTTAAACTTATTATTAGGTTGGCTTGAGAAAGCCAACTTACTGAAATCCTATTTAAACTTATTATTATTATTATTATTATTCTGAGACTAAATTTCTAAATGTAACTCCTCCTAGAGCTTTTAAGCTACATGCACCAAACTCGGCACAGACCTTCAGACTAATCCCGAATAGTGTGCTATATCTTTTCTAACTGATCGGACTTACGGTTTTCCTAAAAAGGACGATCAAAACTCGGAAAAACTCCCATTGATTAACATTGCGGAATGTTCAGAAATTTAAATCCCAACTGACGTTTTCACACACACAGACAAAAAAGGGCCTGTCAGCCCTGCGTCTCTCCCTCTCTCTCTCCCTCAGAGGATTTCTTTTATCAAGCAGCCAATAAGTAATGACCTAAAATCTTCATAGCCACAGTATAGTAGCTTCCAGGTTGACTTGATTCACTCAGTATGGAAAGGAGGCTTGATAAGTATCACCCTGGTAACTGCCTAGCAACCAGATGTGATTACCCTAGCAACCAAGTAACAAATCACATATCTCTGCAACAGAAAATCATAGAGACTTCCGGGTTGACTTGATTCACTCAGGATGGAAAGTAGCCTTGATATGTATCACTCTGGTAACTGCTTAGCAACCAGATGTGATTACCCTAGCAACCAAGTAACAAATCACATATCTCTGCAACAGAAAATCAGAGAGACTTCCGGGTTGACTTATTTCACTCAGGATGGAAAGTATCCTTGATATGTATCACTCTGGTAACTGCCTAGCAACCAGATGTGATTACCCTAGCAACCAAGTAACAAATCACATATCTCTGCAACAGAAAATCATAGAGACTTCCGGGTTGACTTGATTCACTCAGGATGGAAAGTAGCCTTGATATGTATCACTCTGGTAACTGCCTAGCAACCAGACGGGGTTACCCTAGCAACCAAGTAACAAATCACATATATCTGCACCAGTATATCGTAGAGACTACCTGTTTCACTTATTTCACTCAGGATGGAAAGTAGCCTTGATATGTATCACTCTGGTAACTGCATAGCAACCAGACAGGGTTACCTTAGCAACCAAGTAACAAATCACATATCTTTGAACCAGAACATCGTAGAGACTTAGGGGTTGACATTTCACACAGGATTGCAAGGAGCCTTATGAGTATCACTTTGGTAACTGCCTAGCAACCAGATGTGTTTACCCTAGCAACCAAGTAACAAGTCACATATCTCTGCACCAGAAAATCATAGAGACTTCCTGTTTCACTTATTTCACTCAGGATGGAAAGTAGCCTTGATATGTATCCCTCTGGTAACTGCCTAGCAACCAGATGCGGTTACCCTAGCAACCAAGTAACAAATCACATATCTTTGAACCAGAACATCGTAGAGACTTAGGGTTTGACATATTTCACACAGGATTGCAAGGAGCCTTATGAGTATCACCTTAGTAACTGCCTAGCAACCAGATGGGGTTACCCTAGCAACCAACTAACAAATCACATCTCTGCACCAGAAAATCGTAGAGACTTCCGGGTTGACATAATTCACTCAGGATGGAAAGGAGGCTTGATAAGTATCACTCTGGTAACTGCCTAGCAACGACAAGGGCTTACCCTAGCAACCAAGTAACAAATCACATATCTATGCAACAGAAAATCATAGAGACTTCCGGGTTGACTTTATTCACTCAGAATGAAAAGGAGGCTTGATAAGGATCACCCTGGAAACTGCCTAGCAACCAGATTGGGTTACCCTAGCAACCAAGTAAAAAATGATATATCTATCTGTCTATCTATCTGTCTATCTATCTGTCTATCTATCTATCTATCTTTCTGATGGTCAATATCTATCTATCTATCTATCTATCTGAGGGTCAATATCTATCTATCTATCTATCTAACTATCTGCGGGTCAATAACTATCTATCTATCGATCTGTGGGTCATACTCTATCTATATCTCAGGGTCAATGACTATCTATCTATCTATATATCTGACGGTCAATATCTATCTATCTATCTAAGGGTCAATGACTATCTATCTATCTATCTATCTGAGGGTCAATATCTATCTAACTATCTGCGGGTCAATATCTATCTATCTATCTATCTATCTATCTATCTATCTATCTATCTATCTAATGGTCAATATCTATCTATCTATCTATCTGATGGTCAATAACTATCTATCTATCTATCTATCTGATGGTCAATAACTTTCTATCTATCTATCTATCTATCTATCTAAGGGTCAATGACTATCTATCTATCTATCTGAGGGTCAATATCTATCTATCTATCTATCTATCTAACTATCTGCGGGTCAATAACTATCTATCTATCTATCTGTGGTTCATACTCTATCTTTCTATATCTCAGGGTCAATGACTATCTATCTATCTGAGGATCAATATCTATCTATCTATCTGAGGATCAATATCTATCTATCTATCTATCTATCTATCTATCTATCTATCTAATGGTCAATATCTATCTATCTATCTGAGGATCAATATCTATCTATCTATCTGAGGGTCAATATCTATCTATATATCTGAGGGTCAATATCTATCTATCTATCTGAGGGTCAATATCTATCTATCTATCTATCTAATGGTCAATATCTATCTATCTATCTATCTATCTATCTGATGGTCAATAACTATCTATCTATCTATCTGATGGTCAATAACTATCTATCTATCTATCTATCTATCTGAGGGTCAATATCTATCTATCTATCTATCTGAGGGTTAATATCTATCTATCTATCTATCTATCTATCTATCTATCTATTCTATTTGATAGACTGAATAGTTTTATAATCTCTAAACTTTGAACTTTGAAAACTACTACTTATAATTACATCAAACTAGAAACCGTAAATCTTCAAACTTTTACAACTACTTCAAACTTTATGCTAGGCTTTCTCAAGCCAACCTAAAGTTTGTACTCAAACTTTTTAATCTAGTTATTATTATTATTATTCTGAGACTAAATTTCTAAATGTAACTCCTCCTAGAGCTTTTAAGCTACATGCACCAAACTCGGCACAGACCTTCAGACTAATCCCGAATAGTGTGCTATATCTTTTCTAACTGATCGGACTTACGGTTTTCCTAAAAAGGACGATCAAAACTCGGAAAAACTCCCATTGATTAACATTGCGGAATGTTCAGAAATTTAAATCCCAACTGACGTTTTCACACACACAGACAAAAAAGGGCCTGTCAGCCCTGCGTCTCTCCCTCTCTCTCTCCCTCAGAGGATTTCTTTTATCAAGCAGCCAATAAGTAATGACCTAAAATCTTCATAGCCACAGTATAGTAGCTTCCAGGTTGACTTGATTCACTCAGTATGGAAAGGAGGCTTGATAAGTATCACCCTGGTAACTGCCTAGCAACCAGATGTGATTACCCTAGCAACCAAGTAACAAATCACATATCTCTGCAACAGAAAATCATAGAGACTTCCGGGTTGACTTGATTCACTCAGGATGGAAAGTAGCCTTGATATGTATCACTCTGGTAACTGCTTAGCAACCAGATGTGATTACCCTAGCAACCAAGTAACAAATCACATATCTCTGCAACAGAAAATCAGAGAGACTTCCGGGTTGACTTATTTCACTCAGGATGGAAAGTATCCTTGATATGTATCACTCTGGTAACTGCCTAGCAACCAGATGTGATTACCCTAGCAACCAAGTAACAAATCACATATCTCTGCAACAGAAAATCATAGAGACTTCCGGGTTGACTTGATTCACTCAGGATGGAAAGTAGCCTTGATATGTATCACTCTGGTAACTGCCTAGCAACCAGACGGGGTTACCCTAGCAACCAAGTAACAAATCACATATATCTGCACCAGTATATCGTAGAGACTACCTGTTTCACTTATTTCACTCAGGATGGAAAGTAGCCTTGATATGTATCACTCTGGTAACTGCATAGCAACCAGACAGGGTTACCTTAGCAACCAAGTAACAAATCACATATCTTTGAACCAGAACATCGTAGAGACTTAGGGGTTGACATTTCACACAGGATTGCAAGGAGCCTTATGAGTATCACTTTGGTAACTGCCTAGCAACCAGATGTGTTTACCCTAGCAACCAAGTAACAAGTCACATATCTCTGCACCAGAAAATCATAGAGACTTCCTGTTTCACTTATTTCACTCAGGATGGAAAGTAGCCTTGATATGTATCCCTCTGGTAACTGCCTAGCAACCAGATGCGGTTACCCTAGCAACCAAGTAACAAATCACATATCTTTGAACCAGAACATCGTAGAGACTTAGGGTTTGACATATTTCACACAGGATTGCAAGGAGCCTTATGAGTATCACCTTAGTAACTGCCTAGCAACCAGATGGGGTTACCCTAGCAACCAACTAACAAATCACATCTCTGCACCAGAAAATCGTAGAGACTTCCGGGTTGACATAATTCACTCAGGATGGAAAGGAGGCTTGATAAGTATCACTCTGGTAACTGCCTAGCAACGACAAGGGCTTACCCTAGCAACCAAGTAACAAATCACATATCTATGCAACAGAAAATCATAGAGACTTCCGGGTTGACTTTATTCACTCAGAATGAAAAGGAGGCTTGATAAGGATCACCCTGGAAACTGCCTAGCAACCAGATTGGGTTACCCTAGCAACCAAGTAAAAAATGATATATCTATCTGTCTATCTATCTGTCTATCTATCTGTCTATCTATCTATCTATCTTTCTGATGGTCAATATCTATCTATCTATCTATCTATCTGAGGGTCAATATCTATCTATCTATCTATCTAACTATCTGCGGGTCAATAACTATCTATCTATCGATCTGTGGGTCATACTCTATCTATATCTCAGGGTCAATGACTATCTATCTATCTATATATCTGACGGTCAATATCTATCTATCTATCTAAGGGTCAATGACTATCTATCTATCTATCTATCTGAGGGTCAATATCTATCTAACTATCTGCGGGTCAATATCTATCTATCTATCTATCTATCTATCTATCTAATGGTCAATATCTATCTATCTATCTATCTGATGGTCAATAACTATCTATCTATCTATCTATCTGATGGTCAATAACTTTCTATCTATCTATCTATCTATCTATCTAAGGGTCAATGACTATCTATCTATCTATCTGAGGGTCAATATCTATCTATCTATCTATCTATCTAACTATCTGCGGGTCAATAACTATCTATCTATCTATCTGTGGTTCATACTCTATCTTTCTATATCTCAGGGTCAATGACTATCTATCTATCTGAGGATCAATATCTATCTATCTATCTGAGGATCAATATCTATCTATCTATCTATCTATCTATCTATCTATCTATCTATCTATCTAATGGTCAATATCTATCTATCTATCTGAGGATCAATATCTATCTATCTATCTGAGGGTCAATATCTATCTATATATCTGAGGGTCAATATCTATCTATCTATCTGAGGGTCAATATCTATCTATCTATCTATCTAATGGTCAATATCTATCTATCTATCTATCTATCTATCTGATGGTCAATAACTATCTATCTATCTATCTGATGGTCAATAACTATCTATCTATCTATCTATCTATCTGAGGGTCAATATCTATCTATCTATCTATCTGAGGGTTAATATCTATCTATCTATCTATCTATCTATCTATCTATCTATTCTATTTGATAGACTGAATAGTTTTATAATCTCTAAACTTTGAACTTTGAAAACTACTACTTATAATTACATCAAACTAGAAACCGTAAATCTTCAAACTTTTACAACTACTTCAAACTTTATGCTAGGCTTTCTCAAGCCAACCTAAAGTTTGTACTCAAACTTTTTAATCTAGTTATTAGGTTGGCTTGAGAAAGCCAACTTACTGAAATCCTATTTAAACTTATTATTATTATTATTATTATTCTGAGACTAAATTTCTAAATGTAACTCCTCCTAGAGCTTTTAAGCTACATGCACCAAACTCGGCACAGACCTTCAGACTAATCCCGAATAGTGTGCTATATCTTTTCTAACTGATCGGACTTACGGTTTTCCTAAAAATGACGATCAAAACTCGGAAAAACTCCCATTGATTAACATTGCGGAATGTTCAGAAATTTAAATCCCAACTGACGTTTTCACACACACAGACGAAAAAGGGCCTGTCAGCCCTGCGTCTCTCCCTCTCTCTCTCCCTCAGAGGATTTCTTTTATCAAGCAGCCAATAAGTAATGACCTAAAATCTTCATAGCCACAGTATAGTAGCTTCCAGGTTGACTTGATTCACTCAGTATGGAAAGGAGGCTTGATAAGTATCACCCTGGTAACTGCATAGCAACCAGACAGGGTTACCCTAGCAACCAAATAACAAATCACATATTTCTGCACCAGAAAATCATACAGACTTCCTGTTTCACTTATTTCACTCAGGATGGAAAGTAGCCTTGATATGTATCACTCTGGTAACTGCCTAGCAACCAGATGGGGTTACCCTAGCAACCAAGTAACAAATCACATATCTCTGCACAAGAAAATCATACAGACTTCCTGTTTCACTTATTTCACTCAGGATGGAAAGTAGCCTTGATATGTATCACTCTGGTAACTGCCTAGCAACCAGATGGGGTTACCCTAGCAACCAAGTAACAAATCACATATCTTTGCACCAGAAAATCAGAGAGACTTCCGGGTTGACTTATTTCACTCAGGATGGAAAGTAGCCTTGATATGTATCACTCTGGTAACTACCTAGCAACCAGCTGTGATTACCCTAGCAACCAAGTAACAAATCACATATCTCTGCAACAGAAAATCAGAGAGACTTCCGGGTTGACTTATTTCACTCAGGATGGAAAGTAGCCTTGATATGTATCACTCTGGTAACTGCCTAGCAACCAGATGTGATTACCCTAGCAACCAAGTAACAAATCACATATCTCTGCAACAGAAAATCATAGAGACTTCCGGGTTGACTTTATTCACTCAGGATGGAAAGTAGCCTTGATATATATCACTCTGGTAACTGCCTAGCAACCAGACGGGGTTACCCTAGCAACCAAGTAACAAATCACATATCTCTGCACCAGAAAATCGTAGAGACTACCTGTTTCACTTATTTCACTCAGGATGGAAAGTAGCCTTGATATGTATCACTCTGGTAACTGCATAGCAACCAGACAGGGTTACCTTAGCAACCAAGTAACAAATCACATATCTTTGAACCAGAACATCGTAGAGACTTAGGGGTTGACATATTTCACACAGGATTGCAAGGAGCCTTATGAGTATCACCTTGGTAACTGCCTAGCAACCAGATGGGGTTACCCTAGCAACCAACTAACAAATCACATATCTCTGCACCAGAAAATCGTAGAGACTTCCTGTTACACTTATTTCACTCAGGATGGAAAGTAGCCTTGATATGTATCACTCTGGTAACTGCCTAGCAACCAGATGTGATTACCCTAGCAACCAAGTAACAAATCACATATCTCTGCAACAGAAAATCAGAGAGACTTCCGGGTTGACTTATTTCACTCAGGATGGAAAGTAGCCTTGATATGTATCACTCTGGTAACTGCCTAGCAACCAGATGTGATTACCCTAGCAACCAAGTAACAAATCACATATCTCTGCAACAGAAAATCATAGAGACTTCCGGGTTGACTTGATTCACTCAGGATGGAAAGTAGCCTTGATATGTATCACTCTGGTAACTGCCTAGCAACCAGACGGGGTTACCCTAGCAACCAAGTAACAAATCACATATATCTGCACCAGTATATCGTAGAGACTACCTGTTTCACTTATTTCACTCAGGATGGAAAGTAGCCTTGATATGTATCACTCTGGTAACTGCATAGCAACCAGACAGGGTTACCTTAGCAACCAAGTAACAAATCACATATCTTTGAACCAGAACATCGTAGAGACTTAGGGGTTGACATATTTCACACAGGATTGCAAGGAGCCTTATGAGTATCACTTTGGTAACTGCCTAGCAACCAGATGTGTTTACCCTAGCAACCAAGTAACAAGTCACATATCTCTGCACCAGAAAATCATAGAGACTTCCTGTTTCACTTATTTAACTCAGGATGGAAAGTAGCCTTGATATGTATCCCTCTGGTAACTGCCTAGCAACCAGATGCGGTTACCCTAGCAACCAAGTAACAAATCACATATCTCTGCACCAGAAAATCGTAGAGACTTCCGGGTTGACATAATTCACTCAGGATGGAAAGGAGGCTTGATAAGTATCACTCTGGTAACTGCCTAGCAACGACAAGGGCTTACCCTAGCAACCAAGTAACAAATCACATAACTCTGCACCAGAAAATCGTAGAGACTTCCTGTTTCACTTATTTTACTCAAGATGGAAAGTAGCCTTGATATATATCACTCTGGTAACTGCCTATCAACCAGATATGGTTACCCTAGCAACCAAGTAACAAATCACATATCTATGCAACAGAAAATCATAGAGACTTCCGGGTTGACTTTATTCACTCAGAATGAAAAGGAGGCTTGATAAGGATCACCCTGGAAACTGCCTAGCAACCAGATTGGGTTACCCTAGCAACCAAGTAAAAAATGATATATCTATCTATCTATCTATCTATCTATCTATCTATCTATCTTTCTGATGGTCAATATCTATCTATCTATCTATCTATCTATCTGAGGGTCAATATCTATCTATCTATCTATCTATCTAACTATCTTCGGGTCAATAACTATCTATCTATCTATCTGTGGGTCATACTCTATCTATCTATATCTCAGGGTCAATGACTATCTGTCTATCTATATATCTGACGGTCAATATCTATCTATCTAAGGGTCAATGACAATCTATCTATCTATCTAGCTATCTGCGGGTCAATAACTATCTATCTATCTATCTGTGGTTCATACTCTATCTATCTATATCTCAGGGTCAATGACTATCTATCTATCTATATATCTGACGGTCAATATCTATCTATCTATCTTTCTATCTTTCTATCTATCTATCTGAGGGTCAATATCTATCTATCTATCTGAGGATCAATATCTATCTATCTATCTATCTATCTATCTAATGGTCAATATCTGTCTATCTATCTATCTATCTATCTATCTGATGGTCAATAACTATCTATCTATCTATCTATCTATCTATCTATCTATCTATCTATCTATCTATCTATCTATCTATCTGATGGTCAATAACTATCTATCTATCTATCTATCTATGGGTCATACTCTATCTATCTATCTATCTATCTATCTATCTGAGGGTCAATATCTATCTATCTATCTATCTGAGGGTCAATATCTATCTATCTATCTATCTATCTATCTATCTATCTAATCTATTTGATAGACTGAATGGATTTATAATCTCTAAACTTTGAACTTTGAAAACTACTACTTATAATTACATCAAACTAGAAACCGTAAATCTTCAAACTTTTACAACTACTTCAAACTTTATGCTAGGCTTTCTCAAGCCAACCTAAAGTTTGTACTCAAACTTTTTAATCTAGTTAGGTTGGCTTGAGAAAGCCAACTTACTGAAATCCTATTTAAACTTATTATTATTATTATTATTATTCTGAGACTAAATTTCTAAATCTAACTCCTCCTAGAGCTTTTAAGCTACATGCACCAAACTCGGCACAGACCTTCAGACTAATCCCGAATAGTGTGCTATATCTTTTCTAAACGATCGGGGGTACGGTGTTTGCCCCAGGGGCAAAAAATTGGGCAAAAAATCCCATTGACTTAACATTGAGCCGAACTTTGACGAGTCATAGCTCAGAGCGAGGATTTCGCAGAGACATGTGATTTACCACATTTGAAGAGGCTGACAGGCTCTGTGAGAACATACCTCACAATGGGGTAAAAGTTTTACCCCTGGGGGGCAGGAGCTGCCCAAAATTGCCCCAATGTAAGTCAATGGAATTTTTTGCAAAAATTTTTGGTCGCTGACCCACGAATAAGGCGTCAAATCGTGCGGATTATTTGGGAATGGTGTGCTATGACTTTTATAAGCGATCGGGGGTACGGTGTTTGCCCCAGGGGCAAAAAATTGGGCAAACAATCCCATTGACTTAACATTGAGCCGAATTTTGACGAGTCATAGCTCAGAGCGAGGATTTCGCAGAGACGTGTGATTTACCTCATTTGAAGAGGCTGACAGGCTCTGTGAGAACGTACCTCACAATGGGGTAAAAGTTGCACCCCTGGGGGGCAGGAGCTGCCCAAATTTGCCCCAATGTTAAGTCTATGGTAGATTTTGTATTGAACATAACTCTGGATCACAGTGTCTTACAGACAAGGGGGCGGGCTCATTTTACTCAGACGACCAATCAGTCTCTCAGGATCATTGTGAAGCTATCAAGCCACGCCCTAGCAACCATTTACAGCACCTTAGCAACAATTCCCATAGACTTCCTTTGAAAAAGATCAAAGGGATTTCTCCGGACTGAATTATCATAGAAACACGAGGGTGGTCTCGTTTGACTTGGGGCAGTAAAACAGCCAATCATGAATCCCCTCAACACTTCCTAGCCCCTCCCTAGCAACCATTTTCGAGCACCTTAGCAACCAAAATCCATAGAGAGATATCTTCCATTCTGAATGTCACAGAAGCATGGGAGTTGGTTTATATCATTCATATTGACAAGCAGCCTTTGGAGATTCATCATTGGCAGCTGCCAAGCCACTCCCTAGCAACAATTTAGAGCACCCTAGCAACCACATTTATTGATTTCATTTACAGTAAGATATCTTCAGATCAGAATGTCCTAGAGACATGATAGTTGCTTTGTTTTCATTGGGTGAGTAATCAGTCTTCAGCTTTCATCATGTGAACTACTTAGCCACGCCCTAGCAACCATTTAAAGCACCCTAGCAACAAAGAACCATTGACATCCATTCAAAATCACTAAGATGTGTATCTTAGGATCAGAATGACGTAGAGACTTTCGGGTTGACTTATTTCACTCAGGATGGCAAGGAGCATTGTTGCCTGTCACCTTGGTAACTGCCTAGCAACCAGATAGGGTTACCTTAGCAACCAAGTAACAAATCACATATCTCTGCACAAGAAAATCACAGAGACTTACGGGTTGACTTATTTCACTCAGGATGGCAAGGAGCAATGTTGCCTGTCACCTTGGTAACTGCCTAGCAACCAGATGGGGTTACCCTAGCAACCAAGAAACAAATCACATATATCTGTACTAGAAAATCACAGAGAAATCTGGGTTGACTTATTTCACTCAGGATTGCAAGGAGCATTGTTGGCTGTCACCTTGGTAACTGCCTAGCAACCAGATGGGGTTACCCTAGCAACCAAGTAACAAATCACATATCTTTGCACCAGAAAATCATAGAGACTTCCTGTTTCACTTATTTCACTCAGGATGGAAAGGAGGCTTGATATGTATCACTCTGGTAACTGCATAGCAACCAGACAGGGTTACCCTAGCAACCAAATAACAAATCACATATCTCTGCACCAGAAATTCATACAGACTTCCGGGTTGACTTAATTCACTCAGGATGGAAAGGAGGCTTGACAAGTTATCACCCTGGTAACTGCATAGCAACCAGACAGGGTTACCCTAGCAACCAAATAACAAATCACATATCTCTGCACCAGAAATTCATACAGACTTCCGGGTTGACTTAATTCACTCAGGATGGAAAGGAGGCTTGACAAGTCATCACCCTGGTAACTGCATAGCAACCAGAAAGGGTTACCCTAGCAACCAAATAACAAATCACATTTCTCTGCACCAGAAATTCATACAGACTTCCGGGTTGACTTTATTCACTCAGGATGGAAAGGAGGCTTGATATGTATCACCCTGGTTACTGCATAGCAACCAGATATGGTTACCCTAGCAACCAAGTAACAAATCACATATCTTTTAACCAGAACATCGTAGAGACTTAGGGGTTGACATATTTCACTCAGGATTGCAAGGAGCCTTATGAGTATCACTTTGGTAACTGCCTAGCAACCAGATGGGGTTACCCTAGCAACCAAGTTACAAATCACATATCTCTGCACCAGAAAATCGTAGAGACTTCCTGTTTCACTTATTTCACTCAGGATGGAAAGTAGCCTTGATATGCATCACTCTGGTAACTGCCTAGCAACCAGATTGGGTACCCTAGCAACCAAGTAACAAATCATATATTTCTTCTCCAGAAAACCGTAGAGACATCTGGGTTGACTTAATTCACTCAGGATGGAAAGGAGGCTTGATAAGGATCACCCTGGTAACTGCATAGCAACCAGACAGGGTTACCCTAGCAACCAAATAACAAATCACATATCTCTGCACCATTAAATCATACAGACTTGCGGGTTGACTTTATTCACTCAAGATGGAAAGGAGGCTTGATAAGTATCACCCTGGTAACTGCATAGCAACCAGACAGGGTTACCCTAGCAACCAAGTAACAATTCACATATCTTTGAACCAGAACATCGTAGAGACTTAGGGGTTGACATATTTCACTCAGGATTGCAAGGAGCCTTATGAGTAACACTTTGGTAACTGCCTAGCAACCAGATGGGGATAGCCTAGCAACCAAGTAACAAATCACATATCTATTTAACAGAAATCGTAGAGACTTCCAGGTTGACTTATTTCACTCATGATGGAAAGTAGCCTTGATATGTATTACTCTGGTAACTGCCTAGCAACCAGATAGGGTTACCATAGCAACCAAGTAACAAATTACATATCTCTGCACCAGAACAAAATAAAGACTTCTGGTTTTGTTCATGGGACTCAGGGTAGCAAGAATCTATCTATCTATCTGTCTGTCTGTCTGTCTATTTATCAGTCTATCTATATCTATCTTTCGAACTGTCTATCTATCTGAGGGTTAATATCTATCTATCTATCTATCTATCTATCTATCTATCTATCTATCTATCTATCTATCTGAGGGTCAATATCTATCTATCTATCTATCTATCTATCTGAGGGTCAATATCTATCTATCTATCTATCTGAGGGTCAATATCTATCTATCTATCTATCTATCTATCTATCTATCTATCTATCTATCTATCTGAGGGTCAATAACTATCAATCTATCTATCTGTGGGTCATACTCTATCTATCTATATCTCAGGGTCAATGACTATCTATCTACCTATATAGATCTGACGGTCAATATCTATCTATCTATCTAAGGGTCAATGACTATCTATCTATCTATCTATCTGAGGGTCAATATCTATCTATCTATCTATCTGAGGATCAATATCTATCTATCTATCTGAGGATCAATATCTATCTATCTATCTATCTATCTATCTGTCTATCTGATGGTCAATAACTCTATCTATCTATCTGATGGTCAATATCTATCTATCTATCTATCTATCTATCTATCTATCTATCTATCTGTGGGTCATACTCTATCTATCTATCTATCTATCTATCTATCTGAGGGTCAATATCTATCTATCTATCTATCTATCTATCTATCTATCTATCTATCTATCTATCTATCTATCTATCTGTGGGTCATACTCTATCTATCGATCTATCTATCTGATGGTCAATATCTATCTATCTATCTATCTGTGGGTCATACTCTATCTATCTATCTATCTATCTATCTATCTGATGGTGAATATCTATCTATCTATCTATCTGTGGGTCATACTCTATCTATCTATCTATCTATCTATCTATCTGATGGTCAATATCTATCTATCTATCTATCTATCTATCTGTGGGTCATACTCTATCTATCTATCTATCTATCTATCTATCTATCTATCTATCTATCTATCTATCTATCTGTGGGTCATACTCTATCTATCTATCTATCTATCTATCTATCTATCTATCTATCTATCTATCTATCTAATCTATTTGATAGACTGAATGGTTTTATAATCTCTAAACTTTGAACTTTGAAAACTACTACTTATAATTACATCAAACTAGAAACCGTAAATCTTCAAACTTTTACAACTACTTCAAACTTTATGCTAGGCTTTCTCAAGCCAACCTAAAGTTTGTACTCAAACTTTTTAATCTAGTTATTATTATTATTCTGAGACTAAATTTCTAAATGTAACTCCTCCTAGAGCTTTTAAGCTACATGCACCAAACTCGGCACAGACCTTCAGACTAATCCCGAATAGTGTGCTATATCTTTTCTAACTGATCGGACTTACGGTTTTCCTAAAAATGACGATCAAAACTCGGAAAAACTCCCATTGATTAACATTGCGGAATGTTCATAAATTTAAATCCCAACTGACGTTTTCACACACACAGACGAAAAAGGGCCTGTCAGCCCTGCGTCTCTCCCTCTCTCTCTCCCTCAGAGGATTTCTTTTATCAAGCAGCCAATAAGTAATGACCTAAAATCTTCATAGCCACAGTATAGTAGCTTCCAGGTTGACTTGATTCACTCAGTATGGAAAGGAGGCTTGATAAGTATCACCCTGGTAACTGCATAGCAACCAGACAGGGTTACCCTAGCAACCAAATAACAAATCACATATTTCTGCACCAGAAAATCATACAGACATCCTGTTTCACTTATTTCACTCAGGATGGAAAGTAGCCTTGATATGTATCACTCTGGTAACTGCCTAGCAACCAGATGGGGTTACCCTAGCAACCAAGTAACAAATCACATATCTCTGCACCAGAAAATCATACAGACTTCCTGTTTCACTTATTTCACTCAGGATGGAAAGTAGCCTTGATATGTATCACTCTGGTAACTGCCTAGCAACCAGATGGGGTTACCCTAGCAACCAAGTAACAAATCACATATCTCTGCACCAGAAAATCGTAGTGACTTCCTGTTTCACTTATTTCACTCAAGATGGAAAGTAGCCTTGATATGTATCACTCTGGTAACTGCCTAGCAACCAGATGGGGTTACCCTAGCAACCAAGTAACAAATCACATATCTCTGCACCAGAAAATCATACAGACTTCCTGTTTCACTTATTTCACTCAGGATGGAAAGTAGCCTTGATATGTATCACTCTGGTAACTGCCTAGCAACCAGATGGGGTTACCCTAGCAACCAAGTAACAAATCACATATCTCTGCACCAGAAAATCGTAGTGACTTCCTGTTTCACTTATTTCACTCAAGATGGAAAGTAGCCTTGATATGTATCACTCTGGTAACTGCCTAGCAACCAGATGGGGTTACCCTAGCAACCAAGTAACAAATCACATATCTCTGCACCAGAAAATCATACAGACTTCCTGTTTCACTTATTTCACTCAGGATGGAAAGTAGCCTTGATATGTATCACTCTGGTAACTGCCTAGCAACCAGATGGGGTTACCCTAGCAACCAAGTAACAAATCACATATCTCTGCACCAGAAAATCGTAGTGACTTCCTGTTTCACTTATTTCACTCAAGATGGAAAGTAGCCTTGATATGTATCACTCTGGTAACTGCCTAGCAACCAGATGTGATTACCCTAGCAACCAAGTAACAAATCACATATCTCTGCAACAGAAAATCAGAGAGACTTCCGGGTTGACTTATTTCACTCAGGATGGAAAGTAGCCTTGATATGTATCACTCTGGTAACTGCCTAGCAACCAGATGTGATTACCCTAGCAACCAAGTAACAAATCACATATCTCTGCAACAGAAAATCAGAGAGACTTCCGGGTTGACTTATTTCACTCAGGATGGAAAGTAGCCTTGATATGTATCACTCTGGTAACTGCCTAGCAACCAGATGTGATTACCCTAGCAACCAAGTAACAAATCACATATCTCTGCAACAGAAAATCATAGAGACTTCCGGGTTGACTTTATTCACTCAGGATGGAAAGTAGCCTTGATATGTATCACTCTGGTAACTGCCTAGCAACCAGACGGGGTTACCCTAGCAACCAAGTAACAAATCACATATCTCTGCACCAGTATATCGTAGAGACTACCTGTTTCGCTTATTTCACTCAGGATGGAAAGTAGCCTTGATATGTATCACTCTGGTAACTGCATAGCAACCAGACAGGGTTACCTTAGCAACCAAGTATCAAATCACATATCTTTGAACCAGAACATCGTAGAGACTTAGGGGTTGACATATTTCACACAGGATTGCAAGGAGCCTTATGAGTATCACCTTAGTAACTGCCTAGCAACCAGATGGGGTTACCCTAGCAACCAAGTAACAAGTCACATATCTCTGCACCAGAAAATCATAGAGACTTCCTGTTTCACTTATTTCACTCAGGATGGAAAGTAGCCTTGATATGTATCCCTCTGGTAACTGCCTAGCAACCAGATGCGGTTACCCTAGCAACCAAGTAACAAATCACATATCTTTGAACCAGAACATCGTAGAGACTTAGGGGTTGACATATTTCACACAGGATTGCAAGGAGCCTTATGAGTATCACCTTAGTAACTGCCTAGCAACCAGATGGGGTTACCCTAGCAACCAACTAACAAATCACATATCTCTGCACCAGAAAATCATAGAGACTTCCGGGTTGACATAATTCACTCAGGATGGAAAGGAGGCTTGATAAGTATCACTCTGGTAACTGCCTAGCAACGACAAGGGCTTACCCTAGCAACCAAGTAACAAATCACATAACTCTGCACCAGAAAATCGTAGAGACTTCCTGTTTCACTTATTTTACTCAAGATGGAAAGTAGCCTTGATATATATCACTCTGGTAACTGCCTATCAACCAGATATGGTTACCCTAGCAACCAAGTAACAAATCACATATCTATGCAACAGAAAATCATAGAGACTTCCGGGTTGACTTTATTCACTCAGAATGAAAAGGAGGCTTGATAAGGATCACCCTGGAAACTGCCTAGCAACCAGATTGGGTTACCCTAGCAACCAAGTAAAAAATTATATATCTATCTGTCTATCTGTCTATCTATCTATCTATCTATCTATCTATCTATCTATCTTTCTGATGGTCAATATCTATCTAGCTATCTATCTATCTATCTGAGGGTCAATATCTATCTATCTATCTATCTATCTAACTATCTGTGGGTCAATAACTATCTATCTATCTATCTGTGGTTCATACTCTATCTATCTATATCTCAGGGTCAATGACTATCTATCTATCTATATATCTGAAGGTCAATATCTATCTATCTATCTAAGGGTAAATGACTATCAATCTGTCTTTCTATCTTTCTATCTATCTATCTATCTATCTATCTATCTATCTGAGGGTCAATATCTATCTATCTATCTGAGGATCAATATCTATCTATCTATCTATCTATCTATCTATCTATCTATCTATCTAATGGTCAATATCTATCTATCTATCTATCTATCTATCTATCTATCTATCTATCTGATGGTCAATAACTATCTATCTATCTATCTATCTATCTATGGGTCATACTCTATCTATCTATCTATCTATCTATCTGAGGGTCAATATCTATCTATCTATCTATCTATCTATCCATCTGAGGGTCAATATCTATCTATCTATCTATCTATCTATCTATCTATCTATCTATCTATCTATCTAATCTATTTGATAGACTGAATGGTTTTATAATCTCTAAACTTTGAACTTTGAAAACTATTACTTATAATTACATCAAACTAGAAACCGTAAATCTTGAAACTTTTACAACTACTTCAAACTTTATGCTAGGCTTTCTCAAGCCAACCTAAAGTTTGTACTCAAACTTTTTAATCTAGTTCATACTGAAATAATCACACACACACACACACACACACACACACACACACACAAAAGCTGCAAAGTAACTGCATTATATATCATATATATATATATATATATATATTTTTTTTTTTTTTTTTTTTAGGGTATTTTACAGGATGCAAAAGCCTGTTTGATGAAATGAGTTTAGCCAGGTCAATATTTTCTTTTAAACGTCATCAGGTAAGAATTAACAATGAATATTATTTCATTGAACTTCACTTTCTCATGGATCAAACAGTCCATTTGCAACTAAGGGAGTTTTTGTTTTTTTACATCATTACCATCAGATGGTACCACCACAACATGATGGTCTTAATTTAATTGTAATAAAATGCATCCTTTTTTTTTTTTTTACTTTTTCTTTCTACCAGACGATGATTCTAAGAAAATGCGCCCGCAGTTTATTGTTGCTATAGTAACGAATGCAACTTTCATGTGCGTCTGATTGACAGATAAAACATAAGCTCTTATTTCAGTGTTGATGTTAATTTGGGGGTAATTATTTTGTGGTTATTGCTTCGTATTAAGTTAAAGAGGATAAAAGTTATATTCAAATGAACTGTACACTGCATATGGGTGAATTTGCCTTTAATTTTTTAATTAACAAACTGTACAGTAAAATGACTCGAACATGTATAAAGTAACAGTAATGGTCACTCTAATCAATAATCCTTTGAAAATGTGAGCAAACATATAAAGGAAAGCTTTTCATGAGTGTTTGAATGTGAGGAAATTATCCAAGTGCTAGGATACACTTTGAATTTTGGGGGTGAATTTGCCTTTAAAATTGTAATTGACCTACAGGATTTACAATTGAAAGTTTATTACAAGGTACATATGAATGCCAATGAGGGATCCTTGGCAGAAAAGTAAAATTAATTATATGCAATATGTAAATGCAATGTTACTTAATATAGTAAACTTTGGTTATAAATTATTTACATAATAATAAACACCAGCACGTCACAAACACTAAATAAACCCGTTTTCGTCAATGTAGTAAGACTCGCTATCTTCTGCACTCAACAGGAGTCAGAAAGCAAGTTGACATATACAAAATGCAAAATAAGGTTTGTATGATATTTTGACAAGATATTATGGAAATGACAGCTTAGTTTGTTATATTACTTAATTTATAGCTGCTATAAAAATGACTTGTTGACAGCGTATTTGTTGTTTGACACCAGAGGATCCTCTCACGATTGTCAATTATCTGTTAACACTAATAATTACTTACAAATATGTACATTATCCAAAGCTGCTAGGTAACGTTAGCGAGTATGACTAATAAAACCACCGCTTTAACTGATCTCTAACATCTTTATCTGAAGCAAACGCTGTTAATACACATTCAATGCTAATTAAATAAAAGGAAATAATCAACTTTACATACCTGAGATCCACCCGCATGCCTCTGCTCAGCCATGATGATTGATCCGTGTCTCAAGCTAATGACGTAACTTCCAGGGAGGCATCCCTGAGCCCGTTGTACACGCCCCAATCCCCTGACTCCACCCCCACGTCAAAACAGTGCCATATACTGAAACGTGCAGAAAAGTGAAGCGCAATGGCAAAACGGTATCACGAGCTCACACTTGATGGAAATGCAAATTAAAAGGAGCGTTGCAAAATAATTAGTAGGCATTGCAAAGAAAAATATGTGTGGCAAAATCAATGCTGCAATTAATTATATCTTGGTTTTTGCTATATTTAATTTCTATTTTGCAATTCTTTATTTTTGATTGCAAAACGTTCTTTTTTTTCTAGATACTTTATTTTACTTTTGTGATACTTCATTTTTGTTTGAAAAAAAAATTTTTTTTTTGCTCAATACTTTTTTTCTTTTGCAAAACTTTATTTTCTTTTGCAATACTTTATATTGTTTGCAATTATATATGGCATGGCCTTGACTCCATAGAACAATGCAGTCAGATTCCCAATTGAATGACTCTTTTGAGTTGGTTCTTTTGAATCTACAGCACGAAATATACAGTGAGACCAGTGTAGTCCGATTCACAAATCAATTCATCTTATGAGTCCATTCTTTTGAATCTACAGCACAAAACATACAGCGCTCCCGAATGAAAGAATGACTATTATCAGTCGGTTCTTTTTAGGGAATGAAAAACTTACTGAACCCGCCATGTCCATCCCAAAATAAAAATAAAAAACTAATTGAGGCCAAAACACCATTGGCATAATAGCACTAGAGTCATAAGGACTACTTATTGACAACTATAGTCACTATGAATTGTTGTTGTACAGAAAAGAGCTGGGTGAAGATTCATTAAAGAAAAAATATTTTTGTGTTCAACAACAGGAACAAAATAACAGCATGCGAGTTAAAAATGATGGGGGTTGAGTCAATGATGACATAATTTTCATAGGGTTGAAGTAAATATTCTCCAAAGTTACTAGATAATTTAATGTAAAACAAAAGATTTACTAGATTCGTTTATCTGTCCAAGTGGCTTTTTCCAAGTGGCCATGAACTCACAATATACAGTGAGGAAAATAAGTATTTGAACACCCTGCTATTTTGCAAGTTCTCCCACTTGGAAATCATGGAGGGGTCTGAAATTGTCATCGTAGGTGCATGTCCACTGTGAGAGACATAATCTAAAAAAAAAAATCCAGAAATCACAATGTATGATTTTTTAACGATTTATTTGTATGATACAGCTGCAAATAAGTATTTGAACACCTGAGAAAATCGATGTTAATATTTGGTACAGTAGCCTTTGTTTGCAATTACAGAGGTCAAACGTTTCCTGCAGTTTTTCACCAGGTTTGCACACACTGCAGGAGGGATTTTGGCCCACTCCTCCACACAGATCTTCTCTAGATCAGTCAGGTTTCTGGGCTGTCGCTGAGAAACACGGAGTTTGAGCTCCCTCCAAAGATTCTCTATTGGGTTTAGGTCTGGAGACTGGCTAGGCCACGCCAGAACCTTGATATGCTTCTTACAGAGCCACTCCTTGGTTATCCTGGCTGTGTGCTTCGGGTCATTGTCATGTTGAAAGACCCAGCCTCGACCCATCTTCAATGCTCTAACTGAGGGAAGGAGGTTGTTCCCCAAAATCTCGCAATACATGGCCCCGGTCATCCTCTCCTTAATACAGTGCAGTCGCCCTGTCCCATGTGCAGAAAAACACCCCCAAAGCATGATGCTACCACCCCCATGCTTCACAGTAGGGATGGTGTTCTTGGGATGGTACTCATCATTCTTCTTCCTCCAAACATGGTTAGTGGAATTATGACCAAAAAGTTCTATTTTGGTCTCATCTGACCACATGACTTTCTCCCATGACTCCTCTGGATCATCCAAATGGTCATTGGCAAACTTAAGACGGGCCTTGACATGTGCTGGTTTAAGCAGGGGAACCTTCCGTGCCATGCATGATTTCAAACCATGACGTCTTAGTGTATTACCAACAGTAACCTTGGAAACGGTGGTCCCAGCTCTTTTCAGGTCATTGACCAGCTCCTCCCGTGTAGTTCTGGGCTGATTTCTCACCTTTCTTAGGATCATTGAGACCCCACGAGGTGAGATCTTGCATGGAGCCCCAGTCCGAGGGAGATTGACAGTCATGTTTAGCTTCCTCCATTTTCTAATGATTGCTCCAACAGTGGACCTTTTTTCACCAAGCTGCTTGGCAATTTCCCCGTAGCCCTTTCCAGCCTTGTGGAGGTGTACAATTTTGTCTCTAGTGTCTTTGGACAGCTCTTTGGTCTTGGCCATGTTAGTAGTTGGATTCTTACTGATTGTATGGGGTGGACAGGTGTCTTTATGCAGCTAACGACCTCAAACAGGTGCATCTAATTTAGGATAATAAATGGAGTGGAGGTGGACATTTTAAAGGCAGACTAACAGGTCTTTGAGGGTCAGAATTCTAGCTGATAGACAGGTGTTCAAATACTTATTTGCAGCTGTATCATACAAATAAATAGTTAAAAAATCATATATTGTGATTTCTGGATTTTTTTTTTTAGATTATGTCTCTCACAGTGGACATGCACCTACGATGACAATTTCAGACCCCTCCATGATTTCTAAGTGGGAGAACTTGCAAAATAGCAGGGTGTTCAAATACTTATTTTCCTCACTGTAAACGTGTGCTGAAGAGGCAATTGTAAGGGTTATAAAGTCCCTGTCTCGAAACAAAGAGAATTCCTTCTCACTAAAACAACATCTTATCTGTCGACATCACTGTAAACAGACTTATCCACGCAGGATACTCTCTCAAACAATCAAGTCCTTATCATATATATAAGGCACCACATGTTTCTCACAAGTCCAATTCTGAAAATTATCTTTTTTAAAATGCTCCAGTTGTCTTGAATTCTTCCTCTACTTTTCTTTTTTCATTGTCTATATGTCACTCCATCACTTAATCAGCTGTTGCTGATATCAACACCCCATTGGTTCTTCTAATGGTAGGTATGTCCCCCAACACTTTATTTAGAGTAGGGGACCCTTATTGGACACTGGGTTTTACAGCTGGAAGCAGTCTGGACTCTGCATTGTGGGAAAAGTTGGATGTTTCAGTAAATGTTTCAGTAGGAGCAGAGGTTTCACTGTACATATCACATCAGAGAGGAACTGCTCCACAACAGCATACGAACTGCAGAGTTTCCCGGAGAAAAACTGCACTAGTTCTGCAGTGAAAGCAACAGAGTTCGACTGCAGTCTTCAGGGGAGGGGGCTCTCCGTGACCAAAACCACTCAAGCTGCAAATGAACTGAAGACATGACTTGTCACCAATTCAGAAGCAGAACATCTGTAACCTGTGCTGACAGTTCTCACCACACACATGTGTGGAGCTTTATACAGCAGTCTACACAAAGCCTGGACATGTTGCCTATCAAGATTTATTTGCTCTGCAGTTCTGTAGTGCTCAAGCTTTTCAGAGATATGAAGGCAGTGTCTTGAATCCAGTAATGAATCACAAATACAAAGGCTGTTTAAAACTATAGGCAACACATTCTGCTGCCTTCTGCTTACATCAAATCAGGCACTGATTTTGACACTGGCTCTTACAAGGTTTAATATTAGTGAGGAAGCTATCAGTGTAGACACCGATCCATGTTGGCAATAAACACTGATAGACTTAAGGAATAGTAATAAATAATAATAATAATCTGTCATTATTTACTAACCCTTATGTAGTTCCAAAACTGTATGCTATTATTGAAACAAAAGGATATATATTTTTATAGAGATTTTACACAGTTTTACAATATGCAAATGACAATTCATACTGAACACAGCTGTCAGAAGCTTGCAGAATTAAAAAAAAATTGCATTGTGTATGGTTATTATACTCGTGTGAACCAATGCTGGTGTAGTTGATGCAAATTTTGGCAAAGGTAAAGATTATCAGTGAATAACTATGACTTTCTTAAACTATTAAATGATTTTAGAAGACTTGGAATAAAGCATATTGTATGGATGTTGTACTGACTTCTTCATGGCTTCAGTGCTTTAGGGACTTTTCCCTTTCAATTTTTCTGGATTTTCTTTTTTGAAATTTTAATAACATGTTATTGTCAAAACATTGTCTAATAAAATAACTTAAAAACTCAAATGTAATGAAAATTTTATAATTCATTTTCAAGAAAACGTCTCGGTTACGTATGTAACCTCCGTTCCCTGATGGAGGGAACGAGACGTCGTGTCGAAGAAGCGACACTAGGGGTCTCTCTTGAGCGCCGAAAGATACCTCTGATCTATGAAAAAAGGCCAATGAGAGTTGGCGAACAGTATTTGCATATCCCGCCTCTGGATACGGATATAAAGGCGAGGGAAATACGCTCGTTCATTCAAGATTTTTCTGAGGAGCCGGGAGTGTTCCGGGCACCTCAGCGGCTCGGTACAGCGACGTGGCCGGGAAGACACGACGTCTCATTCCCTCCATCAGGGAACGGAGGTTACATACGTAACCGAGACTTTCCCTGTCTGTCGCTCACTTCGACGTCGTGTCGAAGAAGCGACACTAGGGGTCCACTTCAAAACTCACCATGCGCTGAGCCGTGTACGTGTACTGCTGACACAGAAGCGGGCAGGTATTTCTACGTGCACAAGCGATCAACTGTGTTCAGGCTGCACGTACTCTTCCCTAATGCCCCGAAAAAGCGTCAGCATCCTTTTGGTTACCCTAGGGGGGAACAAGGTGACGCTCCCAACTAGGGAACGGGCCAAGCCTGGCTGGGCCTCTTTTCTCTCTATGTTTTCTCGGCATAGAGCAAGAGCACCCGGGGCCCTTACCGCATCGAGGGAAGGGGGTCTTACCCGAATTCCTATTCTTTCAGGGGGAAAAGACCCTGCGGAGGCCACACCCACCCGAAGGGGGGGGGGGGGTAGAGGTGGCAAAATACATCACATGGCCTCTTGGGTCACATGTGGGAAGAATGGCGTGGCGGCAGATCCAACCTCGAGGAGGGGGGAGTTGCTACAACACGGCGACCGGAAGGCAGCAAAGGACTGCCTAAGGGAGACGCGGGTCAGCTCGTAAGGTGACCGTACCGCGGAAGTACACACAGGAGGAGTCCCGTAGGAGGCCTGATCTGTGGAGCACCTATTCCAGTAGGGGTAGCCTGGGGTACCCATAGTGGACTGGGCCAGCAAGTTCCTCCGCTGAACTGCTGTGCTGGCCCAAAGGGCTAGGGAGGAATCAACCAGGGACCTAGGTCTTCTGGGAAAGAAGCGCACTGTTTTGCCTCGGCAGAGGGAAACGGCGCTGGAACAAGCGATTCACCCGGTCAGACCGTCGACGTGTACCGAGTTCTACAGGCTCGGACCTGAGAAAACACGGGACGAGACTGACTCAATCCTGAGATTGTAATATCTCGTAAAGGTGTTAGGTGCTGCCCAGCCCGCAGCTCTGCAAATGTCTGCTAGGGAGGTGCCCCTAGCCAGTGCCCATGAGGATGCCATGCTTCTAGTAGAGTGGGCTCGAACCCGCAGAGGGGGTGGCACGGCCTGGGTGTGATAGGCCAGCAGAGTGGCATCCACCACCCAGTGGGACAACCTTTGTTTGGAGACAGCGTTCCCTTTCTGCTGTCCTCCAAAGCAGACAAAGAGCTGTTCAGAGCGACTGAAGCTCTGGGTGCGTTCCAGGTAGGCACACAAGGCATGTACCGGACACAGCAGTGAGGGGGCTGGGTCTGCCTCCTCCCGGGGCAGCGCTTGTAGGTTCACTACCTGATCCTGAAGGGCGTAGTAGGAACCTTGGGCACATAGCCCGGCCGAGGTCTTAGGATCACATGAGTATCTGCCGGACCGAGCTCCAGACAAGTGTCATTAGTAGAGAACGCTTGCAGGTCCCCAACCCTCTTGATGGAAGCGAGCGCGATCAGCAGGGCCGTCTTTTTAAGGAGAGGGCCCTGAGCCAACTGATTCTAGCGGCTCGGGGGGGAATCTCTGAAGACCGGCGAGGACCACTGAGAGATCCCAGGCGGGGAACAGGTTTGGCCGGGAGGGGTTTAACCTCCGGGCACCTCTTAGGAACCTGACGATTAAGTCGTGCTTACCCAGAGACTTGCCCTGTGGGTCTTCTGCCCAGGAAGAACACCAATTTGCAAACAGATGCCATTTCAGGGCGTAGAGTTGCCTGGTAGAAGGGGCTCTGGCTTGGTTGATCGTGGCTACGACCGTGGTGGTAGACCAGCTAGATCTTCCGCATCCCGTTCAGGGACCAGACGTGGAGGTTCCAAAGGTCTGGGTGCGGATGCCAGAGCGTGCCCCGTCCCTGAGAAAGAAGGTCCTTCCTCAGGGGAATTCGCCAGGGAGGGGCTGTCGCGAGGAGTACAAGGTCCGAGAACCAGGCCCGGGTGGGCCAGAAAGGAGCCACGAGAGTGACTTGCTCCTCGTCCTCCCTGACCTTGCACAGCACCTGTGCAAGAAGGCTCACTGGGGGAATTCGTACTTGCGCAGCCCCACCGGCCAGCTGTGTGCCAGTGCATCTGCCCTGAGGGGAGCCTCTGAGCGGGCGTACCAGAGCGGGCAGTATGAGGTCTCTCGGGAGGCAGAGGGGTCTACCTGGGCCTTGCTGAACCGTTCCCAAATCAGCTGAACCGAGTGGAGGTGAAGCCTCCACTCTCCACCAGGCAAGCGTTGTCGTGATAGCGCGTCCGCTATCACATTGAGGTTGCCGGGGATGTGAGTGGCACGCAGCGACTTGAGTCGGTGCTGGCTCCAAAGGAGGAGACGACGGGCGAGTTGTGACATGTGGCGGGAGCGTACGCCGCCTTGGTGATTTATGTACGCGACCGCAGTGGTGCTGTCCGACCTGACTAGGATATGTTCGTCCCGAATTAACGGGAGAAACTTCCGCAGGGCCAAAAGGACGGTCAACAACTCGAGGCAGTTGATGTGCCAACGCAGCTGGGCCCCTTTCCATGGCCTGAGGCTGCGTGCCCGTTGCAAACGGCGCCCCAACCCAATCTGGAGGCGTCGGTCGTGACCAGGACGCGTCTGGACACCTGCTGTAGGGGCACTCCAGCCCGTAAGAAACAGAGGTCTGTCCAGGGGTTGAATGTCTGACGGCAGGCGGGGGTGATTGTTACCCGGTGCGTGCCGTGGCGCCATGCTCGTCTCGGGACTCGGGTCTGGAGCCAGTGTTGGAGCGGTCTCATATGTATCAATCCCAGTGGCGCGACCGCCGCGGAGGACGCCATATGCCCCAGGAGCCTCTGGAAAAGTTTTAAGGGGACCGCTGTGCCTGGCCTGAAGGCGGCGAGGCAGTTCAACACTGACTGGGCACACTCGTTGGTGAGACGTGCCGACATTGAGACCGAGTCTAACTCCATCCCGAGAAAAGAGATGCTCTGAACTGGAGTGAGCTTGTTCTTTTCCCAGTTGACCTGAAGCCCCAGACGGCTGAGGTGCCTGAGCACCTGGTCTCTGTGGGCGCATAGTAACTCTTGCGAGTGGGCCATAATGAGCCAGTTGTCGAGGTAGTTGTGTATGCGGATGCCGGCTTCTCGGAGCGGGGCAAGAGCTGTCTCTGCGACTTTCGTGAAGATGCGAGGGGACAGAGACAGGCCGAAGGGGAGGACTTTGTACTGATACGCCTGGCCCTCGAACGCAAACCGCAGGTAGGGGCGGTGTCGGGGCAGGATGAAGAGGTGGAAGTACGCGTCCTTCAGGTCTACCAACCAATCTAGATACCGGACGCAGGTTAAGCGTGAGCATTTTGAACGGGAGTTTGTGCAACGCTTGGTTGAAAACTCGCAAGTCCAAGATTGGTCGTAAGCCGCCACCTTCCTTGAGTACGATGAGGTAAGGGCTGTAGAAACCCTCCTTCATCTTGGTTGGAGGGACAGGCCCTATCGCGTCTTTGGCCAGAAGAGTCGCGATTTCCGCGCGCAGGGACTGGGCATGTTTGCCGTATACTGCGGAAAAGCGGACGCCCATGAAGGGGGACGGGGGCCTGGCAAACTGAATTGCGTAACCGAGTCGGATGGTCCGGGCCAGCCAGCGAGACGGGTTGGGAAGTGAAAGCCACGCGTCCAACCTCTGCGCTAGGGGCACCAAAGGGACGATTAATTTGATGTACCCGGCAGGGCTTCGCAGTGGGGCGGAGTAGGTAGAGCAGCGTTGGGCGGCGACAGGGCGACCCGCAGCTGGGGTGCTGAGAAAAGACTCAAAGCACTTACCTTGCTCCGCACACCCGGCAGGGGGCGGGTTAGCGACTGAGGAGGAGGTCCTGGGTAGGCGTCCTCTAGACTCGTCGGAACCGGCCGGCCAGGGGGGGGCAGTCGTGGGGCTGGAGACGGGTGGTCCGTGTCCAGGAAGCCGGGACTGCTGAGATCTGGTGGCAGAGTGCCGTGAGAACGGCATTTGCGGGCCAGGTGACCCAGAGACAAAAGGAAATTCTCGTTACAGAGAATATGAGAATGTGAAAACTAATTCGACAAAAAATTCTCCTCCCGGCCCTCCACCGGGGACGGAGCGGTCTTACCACCTCCGGAGCTAACATCTTGGTCCCTGGGTTGAGCATCTACGGACAGCCTGGGAGCCTTCCGGGTCCTCGAGGGGGTCCGTGAGACGGGGCGTCTGCTTCCTGCGGAGTGCTCGACGCTGGGGCTGAGAGCTGGGCCCGGGTTGAGGCGGAGCAGGGTGTTTCATAGCCGCAGGAGGACGCCCTCGGTGAGCAGACGGGGCATGGCCCATGGCGGCAGGCTTGCGGCGGGGCAGGATGTGCAGTGGCCTCCGTCTGCTTCACCGCTGAGGACTGCTGGGCAGAGTCGTCAACGGTGGCGCCGAATGGACGGAGCTGGGAGACGGGGGTGTGAGAGAAGGTGTGCCTTGTCTACCTCCCGTATTTCGACCAGGTACAGTCCAAAGATGCGTTTCTGGACCACAAGGGGTGGCCATCGCCTGTTCGAGTGCCGGCGTTTCTGACCCCCGTGGCCCGGGGGTGCGGTTGGTCATCCAGCGCAGTTCCTGCAGCACATCAAGAACAGGACTACCCAAGGTGCAAGTTTGAAGTGCCTTGGCCTGGCGTTGGTTGCAGGAAGGGCCGTAGCGTGCAGAGTGGAAGCAGTCTGGGACCTTTCCACCGCGAGGGTAGTGAGAGCAGAGGAGCGAAGAAGCCTTGGCTTTGCTCAACTCGTCATGCACATCCGAGAAGAAAGGAACCGGGGGGGGCGTGGCTGTGAGCGGCGCACCTGCCCGTGGGACCGATCAGGTAGCCCGGGAAAGCATAGCGGATCTCCGTGCATCAGGCTCAGGCTGGGCGGCAGACCCGAAGGTGGCGGCCCAGGCGAGTGATCAGCATCCGATGTCGCTGTAACGCTCTCCGATGCAGCGATGATGTCATCCAATTCTGAAGCAAGCAAGCGTGCTGAGGCGGCGGGCGGTTCGAGGGGATTTACCCGGCGAACAGAGCCCGTCATATTCCCCAAATCGTGTTCATCGCCCGCGGTGCCTGCATCAATCCCGTAGGAAGGAGGCGAGGCGCGGGGGGCGGCTGAAGCGGCTTTCTCTCATTACAAAAGAAAGCCACACGACCGCAATGTTGCCATGGCTATGTTCTCGCACTGAGAACATGAACCATTCATAAAACGCTGCCTGCGTGTGATCGCAGCCCAGGCATGCAAGACAGCTTTTTATGACCGAGAGAGGTGGGGAGAAATCACCGCATCCAGAAACTACACAGGGGCGGAAATGACATCTTTATAAAGACGCGTCCTGAAAAGGACGTTCAACGCCGTTGTGTAATGCTCTTTCAGAGAAATAAACTCTTTTACAGAGAAAATCACTCTTTCAACTCTTTTAACTCTGTGCTGTCGAAGTGCCCAGGGGCAAACTGCACGCCGGCAGTGAAGAGAAAAGCCGCTGAAGTGTGCCGTAAATCCAACAGCAAAGCAGAGCGTCAGAGGATCAGAAGCAGGATCAGTTTGTGTCATTCGCAGCTGACTGCATACACACGACCATCGGCTCCGAAGAAAATTACTGAATGAACGAGCGTATTTCCCTCGCCTTTATATCCGTATCCGGAGGCGGGGTATGCAAATACTGTTCGCCAACTCTCATTGGCCTTTTTTCATAGATCAGAGGCATCTTTCGGCGCTCAAGAGAGACCCCTAGTGTTGCTTCTTCGACACAACGTCGAAGTGAGCGACAGACGGGGAACTTGCAGTTATTTTGAAGCTTGTTATGATAACACTTTAGCGTAATTTAATAATAATAATAAAAGTAACAATAATAATGCCAATATTAAAAATAATAATAATTGTCATTACATTTAATATAATTAATATTTTATAATATTTAATATAACACTTTTTCATGTTAAATTGCTATTAATTATTTGTTGTTAATATTATTATTTTATAATTATTTGATATTAAATTGTTATTAATTATTAATGGTATTAGTAATAATTGTAATTACATTTTTCTTTACAGTAGTAATATATTTCTGTCATAATGTCTTCAATTTCATGCATCAATTTGAAACAAGCTTTTATTTTGACGGAAAGCTGAGTGAAGACCTTTGAGTTCATATGTAAATATCAAATTGTCAATTATTCATCCAAAATTCACCCCAAATATTCATCCCAAATTCCATGACATTCCGTAATGTTTTACTCTTAATTCCATGACTCAATTCCGCAATTCTGTCTGCATTTTCCACATCACAGAATTCATAGGGCCCTAGTCCTTTTTGTAGCCTGACAGCCACTGGCTACCATGAACAGTCATTGTATGGCAAGAGCTGCATATTTATTTTTATTTATTTATTTATTTTTACTTTAGTGTTCCACAAGAAAACTGTACACTCACCTAAAGGATTACTAGGAACACCATACTAATACTGTGTTTGACCCCCTTTCGCCTTCAGAACTGCCTTAATTCTACGTGGCATTGATTCAACAAGGTGCTGAAAGCATTCTTTAGAAATGTTGGCCCATATTGATAGGATAGCATCTTGCAGTTGATGGAGATTTGTGGGATGCACATCCAGGGCACAAAGCTCCCGTTCCACCACATCCCAAAGATGCTCTATTGGGTTGAGATCTGGTGACTGTGGGGGCCATTTTAGTACAGTGAACTCATTGTCATGTTCAAGAAACCAATTTGAAATGATTCGAGCTTTGTGACATGGTGCATTATCCTGCTGGAAGTAGCCATTAGAGGATGGGTACATGGTGGCCATAAAGGGATGGACATGGTCAGAAACAATGCTCAGGTAGGCCGTGGCATTTAAACGATGCCCAATTGGCACTAAGGGGCCTAAAGTGTGCCAAGAAAACATCCCCCACACCATTACACCACCACCACCAGCCTGCACAGTGGTAACAAGGCATGATGGATCCATGTTCTCATTCTGTTTACGCCAAATTCTGACTCTACCATCTGAATGTCTCAACAGAAATCGAGACTCATCAGACCAGGCAACATCTTTCCAGTCTTCAACTGTCCAATTTTGGTGAGCTCTTGCAAATTGTAGCCTCTTTTTCCTATTTGTAGTGGAGATGAGTGGTACACGGTGGGGTCTTCTGCTGTTGAAGCCCATCCGCCTCAAGGTTGTGCGTGTTGTGGCTTCACAAATGCTTTGCTGCATACCTCGGTTGTAACGAGTGATTATTTCAGTCAAAGTTGCTCTTTTATCAGCTTGAATCAGTCGGCCCATTCTCCTCTGACCTCTAGCATCAACAAGGCATTTTCGCCCACAGGACTGCCGCATACTGGATGTTTTTCCCTTTTCACACCATTCTTTGTAAACCCTAGAAATGGTTGTGCGTGAAAATCCCAGTAACTGAGCAGATTGTGAAATACTCAGACCATGCCATACCATGCCACGCTCAAAATTGCTTAAATCACCTTTCTTTCCCATTCTGACATTCAGTTTGGAGTTCAGGAGATTGTCTTGACCAGGACCACACCCCTAAATGCATTGAAGCAACTGCCATTTGATTGGTTGATTAGATAATTGCATTAATGAGAAATTGAACAGGTGTTCCTAATAATCCTTTAGGTGAGTGTATATGGGTTTGGAACAACATGAGAACTATTAACCTGCCATAGATTTAAGCTGATTTCATTTTGGCACTGCTGGTACTGTGGTGTAGCTACAGGAACGGAGTTATAAACTCCTAGAGAGACTGTTCAGGGTTTCAGCGGCCCAATCAAATGCACAACAGATGTACTTTTCAGAAGGACTCTTTGAACTTGCATCCCTCTTGTTAATATTTTATTGTTAATATTTTATTCTATTGTCCAGAGTTGCCAATAGGTTTGCCAGAGGTTCACCACTACTGGCGAAGAGCTGTAAACGTCTAGAAAACATTTGCAGTGAATCAAAAGCTCATTTGCATGTGAAAAACACGAGCGGCAAATTTACAACAAATTTTCAGCTAGATTAGATTTTTTGTAATGGTCTTCAAAACATCATATGTTTCTAACACCTTTTCCCATGGAGATGTCACCCGTGGGGTGTGAGAACTTGTTCTGTTTACCATCCACATGGGAACTTGAGATATATGCTTTTGTTTTAGCACAATGTCTTTTCTGGCTGTCTTAAACGTTAAGTGTGCCATTTCTGAACAAAAAGTGCCATTGAAGGAAATTGCAAAAATAACGACTGTTATCAAATGGGATTCCCAAATTCTCCACCCATCTCCCATTGGTTGAAAAAACAGAAAGGTCTGTCGCAAAAAAAGGCATTGGTTAAGACAATAAGCATGTTTACATGCACAATCTTACAACAAATGTGCTGAAAAAGCCACCAATGTGTTGGGCCATGTAAAGACTTTTAAGCCTGCTGCTTGGCATTAATAGCATGTAGCTAGGTGTTGCTAGCATGTTCTAGCATGTGGCTAGACATTTCTAGATGTCAGTAGCATGTTCTAACATTTTGCTAGGTGTTGTTAGTATGTTATTAGACATTGCTATGCATTGCTAGCATGTTGCTAGGCATTTTTAGCATGTTTTATCATGTAGCCATGCATTGCTAGCATGTTGCTCAATATTGCAAACAAACAGAGCCATAATGTAACAGAGCCACAGTCTTTACAGTTTTTTGGGAAAATCAACCTGAATTACTTGCACATCTGAATTGCTGCACATCCAATTGGGATACCAGAAAGTATTTTAACATTTGTAAAAAAGATTAATTCAGTACAACAAATTCTACACTGTAAAATTTTGTAATTTTAATTGAAAAAAAGGCTGTAAACCATGATAAATTTAATTTAGCAAGACAATACAAGTAAATATTGCAATACATACATTATCTCTCTCTCTCTCTCTCTCTCTCTCTCTCTCTCTCTATAGAGAGAGAGAGAGAGAGAGAGAGAGAGAGAGAGAGAGAGATACAGTTAATTCAGAAGTTTACATAACTTAGCCAAATATATTTTAACTTAGTTTTTCCATTAATTAATTCAATAAGCCATTGCTCCATTGTTTGGGAATAAAGTCATAACTCCCTGGAAATACACCAAAAGCATTGATATTACGATTGCTTAAAATTGAAAATTATGATCTTAAACTGAGGACTGTGATTAGTGGCTGAATTTTTTAAATTTTCATTGCACAATGACATCTTACAGCATAATGTTGTTTATTTTTTATAGGCTTCTGATGTACAAAAATACTAGTGAGCTACCTACTTAGACAGCGTTTTAAGGCACAATAGGCATGCTCCAGCCTCAAAGGAGCATGCCTATAGTAGGCACCTTAATTATGCTGTTTTTTAAGATACCTCAAAATCCTAAGGCAACATCATGTGTCCTTCATGCCAGAATGCATTGGAAAATAAATAATCCAAGATAGCATATAGTTCTCAAAGCAGGGTTTCACATTAATTACGTAGACTGTGGTGGCCTGCCACAGTTTCATAATGAATCAAAAATATTTTTACACTTCTCACAATAACATAAAAGATCTTTAACGTTGTGTTTTGCACCGTTGCTTCCACAAAGCATCTCTCACTCCCAGTCACAAAACACAATTTTATAATTATCAATGTATGACAGCTAACAGATAACGTTACTGCAGAAGTTATCATTGATAATTAACGTTAATTTAATGTTACCCAAGTTAGGTAACATTAACGCTAGCTAACGAGGTTAACTGTCACTCTCCTCGCCTATGTCGACTGATACTGTTGCCAACTTAGTGATACGTACAAGGAATTTTGCCACAAATCTAGCGTCTTTTTGGACAAACCTTCTTTCCATAGAAGAGAATTGCTAGTACTGTCCTACGAGCACAAGGTCTTGCTTTCCTGTCGCAGGCACACCTCTCTGCATCTACTCTGTTCAGTGAGTGGCAGAGAGGAGCAGCACAATCAGATGACCACACGGCAGCTGACATAGATGTGAATGAGTGGTGCCTGTGCAAATGATGTTGCAAAGGACTAATCACTAATCTGTATTGTTTGCTCCTTTGTTTCAATTTAAATAATTTAATTTGACTGTTTAATTCCATTTTTATTCTTCTCATACACTTATCACTGTCTTATCACTCACTATCACAGGGGTTTAGTTAATTCCTGTTTCTGAACTTTCTGAATTCAGATCATTTATTTAGACAAGTCATTATTGTACTTTATTCAAACATATAATAATAAACTTTATTAAACTTATATACACATAATACAAATATCAATACAAATAAACACAGCCTTGGACATTACATAGACATAAAAAATAGCTAACATGTCACACTGTAAAACAGAGATACAAAAACCATATATGCAAGGTATGCAATGCATAGGGGCACCATGTAAATGGGGGGTGCCAGCGGCTCTCAAAAGGTGGTGCAATCGGCCTAGTAACCCCCCCACCCCCCCACCCCTGGCTTGACAGATGCATGTGGCACAAAATTTTGTTTTGCATACCCACTCGGAAATGTGTAGCGGCGCCCCTGCACTAAAATATACTCCCAAAAGTATAGAAGAGAATGGGACTTAATCCCTGAATTCAAGGGGTGGCAGAAGCCCATTATGGGCAATGAAACATGGGCTACTATCTTTACAGTCCCTGACTGAAAAGGAACATCCTTCTTGTGGTTTGTTACCATCTTGATTAAATTACTACTAGGGCACAAAATTGTGACAAGAGCACAAAGTTGTTCACAGATTGATGCATTTCACTTTAAAATGTAAAATGTTTCTTACGGGGAGCATGCCCCCTGATCCCCCTAGAGGGTCCGAGGTCCACCCACCACGGTCTCACAAAATCCTGTGGGGAAACACTGCAAAGTCATTATAAATATATTTGTATTAGCTATATTCAATCCTGAAAAATAAGAATAAATCCAAAAACTGACAATTTTCCACCAAAACACAACAGAAGGATCTTCTTTCAATTTAGTCATTTTAACAATCAGTTCATTCAGTAGCAAACAAATCAACACACTTGATACTACAAATGAAGTCTGCTATTAAACCAAATGATGCTCAACTATAAAGACCATTCATTTTCAGGACAGACCTCTTTCTCTTGTTTCTCTTCAACAATAGAGGTTGATATCATGTCATAAGATCCAGCTCTAAACTGATTTTACACACACACACACACACACACACACACACACACACACACACACACACACTCTCTCTCTCTCACCTGCAGCCTACATCATATGGGTGATTATGACAGTTTGAATGTCTGCCAGTTGCTTGATCGAGAGATTACACATGTTTTCAACCCTCAGGAAACCCAGCTGCATCTCACAGTCTAAACAGTAGCTGTAAGGCATGTTGTTTGTTTGGTATTTCGAAGGTCAGTGGTATTACTACATTGAATTGGGCTGACAACTGGATCTGATTATTGGATGTTTCCCCTTACGAAAATTGAGATTTCATGGCAAATTCGCCACTGATAAATTTCATATGTAGCCTAAATGAGCTTTGCGGCAAATTGTCCAGAGTTGCCAATAGGTTTGCCAGAGGTTCACCACTACTGGCGAAGAGCTGTAAACTTCCAGAAAACATTTGCAGTGAATCAAAAGCTCATTTGCATGTGAAAAACACGAGCGGCAAATTTACATCAAATTTTCAGCTAGATTAGATTTTTTGTAATGGTCTTCAAAACATCATATGTTTCTAACACCTTTTCCCATGGAGATGTCACCCGTGGGGTGTGAGAACTTGTTCTGTTTACCATCCACATGGGAACTTGAGATATATGCTTTTGTTTTAGCACAATGTCTTTTCTGGCTGTCTTAAACGTTAAGTGTGCAATTTCTGAACAAAAAGTGTCATTGAAGGAAATTGCAAAAATAACGACTGTTATCAAATGGGATTCCCAAATTCTCCACCCATCTCCCATTGGTTGAAAAAACAGAAAGGTCTGTCGTAAAAAAAGGCATTGGTTAAGACAATAAGCATGTTTACATGCACAATCTTACAACAAATGGGCTAAAAAAGCCACCAATGTGTTGGGCCATATAAAGACTTTTAAGCCTGCTGCTTGGCATTAATAGCATGTAGCTAGGTGTTGCTAGCATGTTCTAGCATGTGGCTAGGCATTTCTAGATGTCAGTAGCATGTTCTAACATTTTGCTAGGTGTTGTTAGTATGTTATTAGACATTGCAATGCATTGCTAGCATGTTGCTAGGCATTTTTAACATGTTTTATCATGTAGCCATGCATTGCTAGCATGTTGCTCAATATTGCAAACAAACAGAGCCATAATGTAACAGAGCCACAGTCTTTACAGTTTTTTGGGAAAATCAACCTGAATTACTTGCACATCTGAATTGCTGCACATCCAATTGGGATACCAGAAAGTATTTTAACATTTGTAAAAAAGATTAATTCAGTACAACAAATTCTACACTGTAAAATGTTGTAATTTTAATTGAAGAGAGAGAGAGAGAGAGAGAGAGAGAGAGAGAGAGAGAGAGAGAGAGAGAGAGAGAGAGAGAGATACAGTTAAAGTCAGAAGTTTACATAACTTAGCCAAATATATTTTAACTTAGTTTTTCCCAATTCTTGACATTTAATCTTAGAAAACATTCCCCGTCTTAGGAGGATGCAGTTAGGATCACTACTTTATTTTAAGAATGTGAAATGTCAGAATAATAGTAGAGAGAATGTATTTCAGCTTTTATTATCACATTCCCAGTGGGTCAGAAATGTAGATAAACTTTGTTTGTATTTGGTAGCATTGCCTTTAAACTTGTTTATCTTGGGTCAGACATTTTGGGTAGCCTTCCACAGCTTCTCACAATAAGTTGCTGGAATTTTGGCCCATTCTTCCAGACAGAACTGGTCTAACTGAGTCAGGTTTGTAGGCCTCCTTGATCGCACACACTTTTTCAGTTCTGCCCACAAATGTTCTATAGGATTGAGGTCAGGGCTTTGTGATGGCCACTCCAATACCTTGACTTTGTTGTCCTTAAGCCATTTTGCCACAACTTTAGAGGTATGCTTGGGGTCATTGTCCATTTGGAAGACCCATTTGCAAATTAGCTTTAACTTCCAGGCTGATGTCTTGAGATGTTGCTTCAATATATCTACATAATTTTCCTTCCTCATGATGTCATCTATTTTGTGAAGTGCACCAGTTCCTGCTGCAGCAAAGCACCCCCACAACATGATGCTGCTACCCCCATGCAAATGAAAAAGGCCCAGCAGAGGTTGTACTTCCTTTACCAGCTGAGGAATTTCAACCTGCCACAGTCACTTCTGATTCAGTTCTACTCAGCAGTCATTGAGTCTGTCCTCAGCACTTCAATAACTGCCTGGATTGGTTCAGCTACGAAATCGGACATCAGAAGACTACAAAAGACAGTTCTGACTGCTGAGAGGATTAATGGTTGCCCCCTGACCCCCATTCAAGAACTATACACTTCCAGATTGAGGAAAAATCACTAGACCCCACTTACCCTGCCCATTACCTTTTTGAACTGTTGCCTTCTGGCCGACGTTTCAGAGCTCTGAGCACCAGAACAGTAAGGCATAGGAACAGTTTTTCCCTCAGGCTATCCATCTCATGAACAGTTAAAACTGCCCCACTGAGCAATAACTAAGTGCAATACACAGTTCAGTCTTTTTTATATTTATCCAACACATCCAACCTCTTCTGCCATTTCATTCCTCTGGGGAAAAAATAAATAAAATGCACTGTACATAACATATTTGTATTTTGCACTGTACATATCAGATAACATATTTGTATTAGATTTGCACTATGTATGTGTACATGTGTATGTATGTATGTATGCATGCGTGTGTATGTACGTATGTGTATAATAATTGTTTTATTTTTCATTATTATTATTATCTATGTCTTGCAGCTGTTTTTGTATTGTTTTTGTATTGTTGTGCACTGGAAGCTCCTGTCTCCAAGACAAATTCCTTGTATGTGTAAGCATACTTGGCAATAAAGCTGATTCTGATTCAGAAGCTTCATGGTTGGGATGGTGTTCTTCGGCTTGCATGCCTCACCCATTTTCCTCCAAACATAACGATGTTTGGCCAAACAGTTACATATTTGGTTCATCAGACCAGAGGACATTTCTCCAAAAATGAAGATCTTTTCCCCATGAGCACTTGCAAACTGTAGTCTGACTTTTTTTATGGTGGTTTTGGAGGAGTGGCTTCTTTCTTACTGAGCAACCTTTTAGTTTATGTCAATATAGGACTTGTTTTCCTGTGGCTATAGATACTTATCAACCTGTTTCCTCCAGCATCTTCACAAGGTCCTTTGCCATTGTTCTGGGATTGATTGGCACTTTTCGCACCAAACTACGCTCATCTCGAGGAGACAGAATGCATCTCCTTCCTGAGCGTATGATGGCTGCGTGGTCCCATGGTGCTTATACTTGCGTACTATTGTTTGTACAGATGAACATGGAACCTTCAAGAGTTTGGAAATTGCTCACAAGGATGAACCAGAATTGAAAATCAAAAGAAATAATCCAAAAAAAATTGTGGACCTTCACAAGTCTGGTAGGTAGGCCTTAAAATACATCCACAGGTACACCTCCAATTCAGTACACCTCCAAACACCTCAAACTTGACTCCAAGTTTCAAATTTTCAAATTTATTTTATTTATAATGCACATTTAAAACAATGGTTGTTGGCCAAAGTGCTGCACAGTAAAATATATAAAAACAAAAACATACACATTTTAACATTAAACACATAAAAAGATGATCTCAGGCTAAATTAATGGCCTTTGAGTAATAATGAGTCTTAAGCCTCGATTTAAAAAGAGTCAAAGTAGGAGCCTGCCTAACATGCAGGCCAATTAGCCTATCAGAAGCTAATTGGCTAATTGCAGAAATGCTTGACACCATTACCTGGAATTTTCCAAGCTGCTTAAAGGCACAGTTAACTTCTGACCCACTGGAATTGTGATATAGTCAATTAAAAGTGAAACAATCTGTCTGTAAACAACTGTTGGAAAAATTACTCTTGAAATGCACATAGTAGATGTACTAAACCACTTGCCAAAACTATAGTTTGCTAATATTAAATCTGTGGAGTGGTTAAAAATTTGTTTTAATGACAACCTAAGTGTATGTAAACAGTACGTAAGTAAATAGTACGGTTTAAAGGTACACATTTCCGTGAACCACAACTGCCATTTTTTTTACTTTATCTTATTTATTTTACAGTATACCTTGACGTACAGTATACGTACAATTGTATTTTACAACAATATACTATATTTAACTTCATATTATAGTGATATGAATGAGATTTATTTGTTTTTTTATTATTTTTTTCGCAGTACAGAAGCCTCCTGTTAATTGGAGTATGGGTCTTAATATTTCTAAAATAGGTTTCATTTTGTTTATGCAAATATGTTGTATATTATTAATTACAGTTCCCCGTCTGTCGCTCACTTCGACGTCGTGTCGAAGAAGCGACACTAGGGGTCTCTCTTGAGCGCCGAAAGATACCTCTGATCTATGAAAAAAGGCCAATGAGAGTTGGCGAACAGTTTTTGCATACTCCACCTCCGGATACGGATATAAAGGCGAGAGAAATACGCTCGTTCATTCAGTAATTTTCTTCGGAGCCGATGGTCGTGTTTATGCTGACAGCTGTGTGTAACACTACTGATCCTGCTTCTGATCCTCTGACGCTCTGCTGCTGTTGGATTTACGGCGCACTACAGCGGCTGTTTTCTCTTCTCTGCCGGCGTGCAGTTTGCCCCTGTGCACTTCGACAGCGCAGAGTTGAAAGAGTTCCCTTTCAAAAAGAGTTATATTTCTTATAAAGAGTTTATTTCTCTAAAAGAGCAATACACATTGGTGTTGAACGCCCTTTTCAGGGCGCGTCTTTATAAAGATGCCATTCAAACCCTGTGTAGTTCCTGGATGCGGTAGAGTGCTCTCCGCTTCTGACAGCCACAGGCGCTGTCTCGTGTGTCTGAGCGCCGATCACACCGAGGCAGCGTTTGTGGATGGTTCATGTTCTCACTGCGAGAACATGACCATGGTAACGTTGCGGTCGCGGCTCGCTTTCAATAGAAAGCACGGCACTCCAGCCGCCCCCCGTATCGCTCCTTCTTCCCACGGGATTGAGGACGATGCGGTTGGCGCTGGAGGCGATTTGGGGAGGGCAGCAGGTGCGCTTCCGCCGGGCACGTCCCCTCAGACCACCTGCCCCCCGACACGCTCGTTTACCTCCGTCCAGCCTCGAGGCAACGGCGACTCGCCTCCGGGCCGGTCTGCCTATCCTCTGGAGCTTGAAGCCGATGAGCTCGCCGCTCCATCGGAGAGCGCGGCATCTGACGCTGACTCCTCCCCTGGACTGCCGCCTTCGGGCCAGCAGGCCCAGGTTGAGGCGGATGCGCAGATGTCCGACACGCTTGCCCGGGCCGCCGTCGGGGTGGGGTTGGACTGGAAACCTCCACCCTCCCCACACCCGTCACAGTTGGATGACTGGTTCCTGGGGTCTGGGCGCCTCTCACAGCCACGCCCCCCCCCGTCCCGTTTTTCCCGTTTTTGCGCTCCATCTTTGTCCCGGTGACCCTACCACCTGGCGCGGACGCCCTGTACCCCCTTCCAAGGCCTGTAGGACTTCATCCTCCTTGAACAACAAAGCCTACAGCGCCGCGGGACAGGCCGCCTCCGCCTTGCACGCCATGGCCATCCTGCAAGTCCACCAGGCCAAGGCGCTCAGAGATCTGCACGAGGGTAGCCCTGATCCCGATGTGTTGCAGGAACTGCGCTCAGCGACCGACCTCGCCCTCAGAGCCACGAAGGTCACCGCGCAGGCACTCGGGCAGGCGATGGCCACCCTTGTGGTCCAGGAACGTCATCTTTGGCTCAACCTGGTCGAGATGCGTGAGGCCGACAAAGTTCGCTTCCTCGACGCCCCTGTCTCCCAGCTTGGCCTCTTCGGCGACACCGTCGAGGACTTTTCCCAGCAGTTCTCCGCGGTGAGAAGACAGACGGAGGCTATTTCTCACATCCTGCCTCGCCGCAAACCTGCCGCCAAGGCCACTGCCCCGTCTGCTCACTGAGGGCGTCCCCCTGCGGCTAAGAAATCTGCTCCGCCTCAACCCGGGCCCAGCTCTCAGCCCCTGCGTCGAGCACACTGCAGGAAGCAGACGCCCCCCGTCTCCCGGACTCCCTCGAGGACCCGGAAGGCTCCCAGGCGGTCCTGAGACGGACGACCCAGCGACACAGATGTTAGCTCTGGAGGTGGTAAGACCACTCTGTCCCCCGGTGGAGGGCCGGGAGGAGAATCTTTTGTTTTCAAACAATTTAATTTGCCGCCCCCCCTTAGATGGGGTTGCGGTACCCACATTCTCAATAAAACAGCTATTTCCTATGTCTCTGGGTCACCTGGCCCGCAAATGCCGTTCTCACGGCACTTTGCCCTTAGATCTCAACAGTCCTGGCTTCCTGGACACGGACCACCCGTCTTCAGCCCCACGACTGTCCCCCGGCCGGCCGGTTCCGACGAGTCTAGAGGACGCCTACCCAGGACATCCTCCTCAGTCGCTAACCCGCCCCCTGCCGGGTGTGCGGAGCAAGGTAAGTGCTTTGAGTCTTTTCTCAGCACCTCAGCCGCGGGTCGCCTCGTCGCCGCCCAACGCTGCCCTACCTGCTCCGCCTCGCTGCGAAGCCCCGCCGGGTACGTCCAAATTGACCGTCCCTTTGGTGCCCCTAGCGCAGAGGTTGGATGCGTGGCTTTCACTTCCCAACACGTCTCGCTGGCTGGCCCGGACCATCCGACTCGATTACGCAATTCAGTTTGCCAGGCCCCCGCCCCCCTTCATGGGCGTCCGCTTTTCCGCAGTACACGGCGAACACGCCCACTCCCTGCGTGCAGAAATCGCGACTCTTCTGGCCAAAGACGCGATAGAGCCTGTCCCTCCAACCGAGATGAAGAAGGGTTTCTACAGCCCTTACTTCATCGTACCCAAGAAAAGCGGCAGCTTACAACCAATCTTGGACCTGCGAGTTCTCAACCGAACATTGCACAAACTCCCGTTCAAAATGCTCACGCAGAAGCACATCTTAACCTGCGTCCGGCATCTAGATTGGTTCGCAGCGATAGACCTGAAGGACGCGTACTTCCACGTCTCCATCCTGCCCCGACACCGCCCCTACCTGCGGTTTGCGTTCGAGGGCCAGGCGTATCAGTACAAAGTCCTCCCCTTCGGCCTGTCTCTGTCCCCTCGCATCTTCACGAAAGTCGCAGAGGCAGCTCTTGCCCCGCTCCGAGAAGCCGGCATCCGCATACTCAACTACCTCGACGATTGGCTCATCCTGGCCCACTCGCGAGAGTTACTATGCGCCCACAGAGACCAGGTGCTCAGGCACCTCAGCCGTCTGGGGCTTCAGGTCAACTGGGAAAAGAGCAAGCTCACTCCAGTTCAGAGCATCTCTTTTCTCGGGATGGAGTTAGACTCGGTCTCAATGTCCGCACGTCTCACCAAGGAGCGTGCCCAGTCAGTGTTGAACTGCCTCGCCGCCTTCAGGCCAGGCACAGCGGTCCCCTTAAAACTTTTCCAGAGGCTCCTGGGGCATATGGCATCCTCTGCGGCGGTCGCGCCGCTGGGGTTGATGCATATGAGACCGCTCCAACACTGGCTCCAGACCCGAGTCCCAAGACGAGCATGGCGCCGCGGCACGCACCGGGTAACAATCACCCCCGCCTGCCGACAAACATTCAACCCCTGGACAGACCTCTGTTTCTTACGGGCTGGAGTACCCCTACAGCAGGTGTCCAGACGCGCCTTGGTCACGACCAACGCCTCCAGATTGGGTTGGGGCGCTGTTTGCAACGGGCACGCAGCCTCAGGCCGTTGGAAAGGGGCCCAGCTGCGTTGGCACATCAACTGCCTCGAGTTGTTGACCGTCCTTTTGGCCCTGCAGAAGTTTCTCCCGTTAATTCGGGATGAACATATCCTAGTCAGGTCAGACAGCACCACTGCGGTCACGTACATAAATCGCCAAGGCGGCGTACGCTCCCGCCACATGTCACAACTCGCCCGTCGTCTCCTCCTTTGGAGCCAGCACCGACTCAAGTCGCTGCGCGCCACTCACATCCCCGGCAACCTCAATGTGATAGCGGACGGGCTGTCACGACAACGCTTGCCTGGCGGAGAGTGGAGGCTTCACCCCCACTCGGTTCAGCTGATTTGGGAACGGTCCGGCAAGGCCCAGGTAGACCTGTTTGCCTCCCGAGACACCTCCCACTGCCCGCTCTGGTATGCTCGTTCAGAGGCTCCCCTCGGGGCAGATGCACTGGCACACAGCTGGCCGGTGGGGCTGCGCAAGTACGCATTCCCCCCAGTGAGCCTTCTTGCACAGGTGCTGTGCAAGGTCAGGGAGGACGAGGAGCAAGTCACTCTCGTGGCTCCTTACTGGCCCACCCGGGCCTGGTTCTCGGACCTCGTACTCCTCGCGACAGCCCCTCCCTGGCGAATTCCCCTGAGGAAGGACCTTCTTTCTCAGGGACGGGACACGCTCTGGCATCCGCACCCAGACCTCTGGAACCTCCACGTCTGGCCCCTGGACGGGACGCGGAAGATCTAGCTGGTCTACCACCCACGGTCGTAGCCACGATCAACCAAGCCAGAGCCCCTTCTACCAGGCAACTCTACGCCCTGAAGTGGCGTCTGTTCATCAATTGGTGTTCTTCCCGGGCAGAAGATCCACAGAGGTGCGCAGTTAGGTCGGTGCTCCTGTTCCTACAGGAGAGGTTGGAGGGGAGGCTGTCCCCATCCACCTTGAAGGTGTATGTTGCCGCTATCGCAGCTCACCATGACCCAGTAGATGGCAAGTCTCTGGGCAAGCACGACTTAATCGTCAGGATCCTAAGAGGCGCCCGGAGGTTAAATCCCTCCCGGCCAAACCTGTTCCCCTCCTGGGATCTCTCGGTGGTACTCACTGGTCTTCAGAGATCCCCTTTCGAGCCGCTAGAATCAGCTGGACTCAGGGCCCTCTCTCTAAAGACGGCCCTGCTGATCGCGCTCGCCTCCATCAAGAGGGTCGGGGACCTGCAAGCGTTCTCTACTAACGACACTTGCCTGGAGTTCGGTCCGGCAGACACTCATGTGATCCTAAGACCTCGACCGGGCTATGTGCCCAAGGTTCCTACCATGCCCTTTAGAGATCAGGTAGTGAACCTACAAGCGCTGCCCCAGGAGGAGGCAGACCCAGCCCTCTCACTATTGTGTCCGGTACGTGCCTTGCGTGCCTACCTGGAACGCACCCAGAGCTTCAGGCGCTCTGAGCAGCTCTTTATCTGCTTTGGAGGACAGCAGAAAGGGAACGCTGTCTCCAAACAGAGGTTGTCTCACTGGGTGGTGGAGGCCATTCAATTACGGGTTCGGGCCCACTCCACTAGGAGCGTGGCATCCTCATGGGCACTGGCGAGGGGCACCTCCCTAGCAGACATTTGCAGAGCTGCGGGCTGGGCAGCACCTAACACCTTTATGAGATTCTACAATCTCAGGGTTGAGTCAGTCTCGTCCCGTGTTCTCTCAGGTCCGAGCCCGTAGAACTCAGTACACGTCGACGATCTGACCGGGTGAACCGCTTGTTCCAGCGCCGTTTCCCTCTGCCAAGGCAAAACAGTGCGCTTTTGTCCCAGAGGCCCTAGGTCCCTGGTTGATTCCTCCCTAGCCCTTCGGGCCCGCAGCAGTTCAGCGGAGGCACGTGCTGGTCCAGTCCACTACGGGTACCTTCGGCTACCCCTACTGGAATAGGTGCTCCACAGATCAGGCCTCCTACGGGACTCCTTCTGCGTGTACTTCCACGGTACGGTCACCTCACGAGCTGACCCGCGTCTCCCTTAGGCAGTCCTTGCTGCCCTCCGGTCGCCGTGTTGTAGCAACTCCCCCCTCCTTGAGGTGGAATCTACCACCGCGCCATTCTTCCCACATGTCACAACAAGAGGCCATGTGATGTATTTCGCCACCTTTACCTCCCCTTTCTGGTGGGTGTGGCCTCCGTAGGGTCTTTTCCCCCTGAAAGAATAGGAATTTGGGTAAGACCCCCTCCCCTCGATGCGGTAAGGGCCCCGGCCTCTCTTGCTCTATGCCGAGAAAACATAGACAGAAAAGAGGCCCAGCCAGGCTTGGCCCGTTCCCTAGTTGGGAGCGTCACCTTGTTCCCCCCTAGGGTAACCAAAAGGATGCTGATGCTTTTTCGGGGCATTGGGGAAGAGTACGTGCAGCCTGAACACAGTTGGTCGCTTGTGCACGTGCAAATACCTGCCCGCTTCTGTGTCAGCAGTACACGTACACGGCTCAGCGCATGGCGAGTTTTGAAGTGGACCCCTAGTGTCGCTTCTTCGACACGACGTCGAAGTGAGCGACAGACGGGGAACATCTCGGTTACGTAAGTAACCTCCGTTCCCCAATGGAGGGAACGAGACGTCGTGTCTTCCCGGCCACGTCGCTGAGCCGAGCCGCTGAGGTGCCCGGTACACTCCCGGCTCCTCAGAAAAATCCTGAATGAACGAGCGTATTTCTCTCGCCTTTATATCCGTATCCGGAGGCGGAGTATGCAAATACTGTTCGCCAACTCTCATTGGCCTTTTTTCATAGATCAGAGGTATCTTTCGGCGCTCAAGAGAGACCCCTAGTGTCGCTTCTTCGACACGACGTCTCGTTCCCTTCATCAGGGAACGGAGATTACATACGTAACCGAGACGTTTATATAACTTCTTACTTTTACTTTACATTTTGGGGTAAAAAATTACCCACACATTTATTAAAGAATTTCACCCTTTTAAAAAACAGGATATATATACCCTGTCTTACCCTGTGTGTTGGGTATTCTTATCTTATGGAGAAACCTGCCAGCTATAAATTGAAACTGCGTCGGCATCAAACAGCCAGTTAATAAGAGAAGAGAGAGGAGCAAGGCTTGTAAGAAGTTTCAAGACTTTCATAAGATGGAAAAGAGAAATGACACTGAACTAAAAATACACCAAAACACTAGGACATCTGCTCTTAACTACATTTGTACCAAAAAAAGCACTGTGAACATAAGCCATGAGCGTTTCACAAGGAAATGTGCTACTAGTGAAGAAAAATAACAGTAATTTACTGTGATAAAAAACACTGTGACCTCCAGTGGCTTGCTGTTTACAAAGGAACAATAACAAACACAGAAAAAATTAACACCATCTTCTCTGATTTGGTGTTTAAAATTAGTCGCTGTATTACTTTGACAGCACTTTTCCAACGTGAATTCTTGCTTTTTACAGAAAATATGTTAATTTCCACATCGAAAGGCTCTTCTTTTCAACAAGTTCCTGTTTACAAGGCTGACAAGCTAATCATATGTCAAATCCGCTGTCCTTTCCTGAGATGTACGAGGAAAAACAAAAAAGCAGTAAATAACAGGCCTAAAATGTATGAATGGGAAGGTCTTTTTTTGAAGACCCACTCAAATAAAAAATTTGCTTTTGTGGCTTTTAGTCCATGTCTGTTAGCTTTGAGGTCATCTGTACATGCTAGTTTACATGCATGTTTAATACCTACTAGTTTCATTATCCCGAGGAGAAATACTCCAACAATCAGAGAATCATGACCAACAAAGTGCACCAAAAGAGCTCAGCAGCAACCACCCCCTTTCACTGGAAATGACGCAATCAAGTAGGTCTCTACTTAAATATTTGTAGATATTTTCATATTTTGTAATACAATACAAATAAATTGCTTCTATACTTAGAATCAACAAATTTAAATAAATAGTTTTGTATTGTCCCATTGTTTTTTACGTCAATGCCGATGGGTTTGTAGTTCACGTTAAGTACACAGTCTTGTACCCAGGGCTTGACATTTACACCCAGGTAGAAATCGGCACTGGCAGGTAACTTCCTTACTAGCCACTATAGCGACGCAACATATATTTTTTCATCTCACGTTCAGTGCTTTATAAGCAGTAAATATATGCCTCTGTGTTTGATTAAAGCTGTAGCCAGTCATATGCTTGTCTACTGTAGCACACGTACAATAACTTTTTTTAATTTTTATTATTTTACTTTATTTATTTTATATGGGAACTCGCAGGTTACAGGTAGATTTGACCTGAAATTACTATGCGAGCAATTATCAATGCAGTATATTTTTCTTTTAGGTCAATACTTTTGTGTTATGTTCTCTTTTAGATGGTGATACAGGGCATTATCTCTAGAATAACACAGTATGTGAATCCATTCTCCATCCATGGGTACATCAAGATTTAACAAATTAAATCAATTCACCCTTTACACTCCTGCTTCACATAACCTGTCATTATTAATCACATAGTTTGTTTCTCTTTTTGTCCTGTGTTTCTGCCTTTTCCAGCCCTTACTCTAATAATGCTTAATAGTGTGACCTATTCATTGACTTGCTATAGTTCAATATGTGAAATATCTTAATTATTTTTTAAAAAGGGTTTAATTATTGAAGCATGATTATTTGATATAGGGAGACCGGGGCTAACTGTCACATGGGGAAGTTGTCACAATGTCTTTATTTTAGTAACTATTAGGAGATTTAAAAGTCTAATAAAAAAAATAAAAGAGTGTTTTCTATAGCAGTTTTTTTGTGTGTGCTGGTTTCAAAACCCTCTTAAATTACAATACATTTTTGTGAATTAGATCAGGGATCATCACATGAATGTTCTCATATGCCACTGGTTTAATGGCAGGCTCCATTGTGTGACAACTAACCCCTTGTGGACAAAAGGTGAATTTGTGTTCAGTAAACTTTATATTTTTCCTGGGCAATAATGGTGAAAATCTTTAATTCCTTTTTTGTAGCCAAGACTTCAATTTATGTGGCTATACACATTTATGACTTTAAAAAATAAACCTACGACCTACTCCAGTAAAAAAAACATTTACTGGAGTAAAAAGTGTGTCAACTAGCACCTGTCATGGAACAATTACAATCTGTTGAAGTGTTTAATAGATGTCTATGTACTCTCTGTGTGTGTGTGTGTGTGTGTGTGTGTATGTATATATATATATATATATATATATATATATATATATATATATATATATATATATATATATATATATTTTATGTAAGAATGCAAAAAAAAAAAAAAAGCATTTTAATGTTAGCAAAATGATTACCTTGTGGACTCTCTGTGGTAATGCAACCATCACAAATTCATGGGCATTTTCAATGAATGAACTAGTAGTTGTTGAAATCCAAACTTCTTGTCTTAAACATATCTTAAGCTTCCTGTTTCAATAGAAAACACTATTTGAGTGAATTTGCAATGAACATGTTGAAATTCATACCATACTGATTTTGCATGTTCTTAAAAAGCAAAACAGCATCAACCTTTTTTTTAGAGCACCTACCACCTCTGACATGCAAATAAATGGATGCAAATTTAAACTCAAACCCAACCTGACCTGATTTTACTTTCAGGCAAAGTGTAGAATAAGTATGAGCTAGAGTACCACAAAAGACAAACGTGAATGCCCACCTGGGCAGCAAAAACTCCACACAACTGGAAGAACATGTGTATCCAAGTGTTCCGGTACCCTATACTATCAGCCACATTATGCCAACTCACAGACAAGCACCATCTCCTTTCAGACATTTTTGCATCGGCCTCATTATGTTTACCTTCCCTGTGGCACGTCCAGAAGCACATTGTGTCAGCAGTGTGGGAGACCCGGGTTCAGATCAGGAACTAATCACTTTTGTATAATCAGTGACGAGCATGATTCATTCAAATGCATAATGCGTTTTTCCCACTAACATAAAATTTTTTACTAAACTGATGGTTAGATTTAGGATTGGGTTACAAAATAGGCATTCTTCTTCACTGTAATACTGCCTGTAAAACTCACTTTTGGAGCCCCTCTGTGGAAATTTTTCAAGATTAAAAAAATATTATAATAAAATGAGGAATATGTAATTTAGCAGCAATGTACTATAGAACTACTAACTGCTGTTAAGCCAATGTTGACATGTTAGGCTTCTCAAACAGATCCACAGTGTTTCATGAAAATCGGCCTCTGAAGGGCTTACTTACAGTTGTCTCTGAACATTACACTGGAAGAAGAAAGTTATTTAACATTGAAGAAATTACACACAACAGCGTCAACAATGCCAGTTTTGTCTACTTATGCCACACTTGTGCCAAAATATACCATGACATCACATGTCCTGAATGTAATGTATTGTATGCTCATCAACCAGAAAATGTTCATGTCACAAACCTCTATGGAGTGACACAATATACCATCTACCTTCAGAAACAAAGTACAAGAAAAGGAGCTAGACACTTAGATTGTATTTCAAAACCTAGTAAGCTGCCTTCCTCGACAGTATTTTTGGTCAACAACCACCGTGTAATACATCTGATCTTCTGTACCTCACAGATATGCAGTTTACAATGCACTTCTAATTCACTTCACAAAGCTGATTCATTCAATATAAAATTACCATCTGAAGTGTCATTAATGAATGTATTCATCTTTACTTCATGCCGCAATGAATGGTTCATTTAAGGTCCCACCTTTGAATAGTTCCTTAAGAAGAATAACACATCTCACTCTAATTTAGCTGAATAAATGCGAATAATTGAATGTAAACTGTTTCTGAGCTTTTCCAACCCCTATTTTATTTACAAATAAAGCACATTAACACCGTCCGGTTAGTGTTACGTGGTTTCGATGCAGCCTGTTGTCAAAGCCAGATGATAAGATACACGAGAAAACTAACAACAAATAATTGAATTGTAGACCTACATACGCGAAGAAATCTTACCCTTTTCTATAAGAGCGTTTACGAATTCAGATGGTGGCTGTCCGTTGTAGCGCCGCACATCTGCTTCATTCCCTCCTCATCATCATCATTTAATTCTGTGATCAGACACTGAAGGGTTGAGCTCCACACTCACCCTCCACGTCTTCCCAACACTGGCTACAAAGAGACCGGAGCCATGCCGTTAACACACACACACACACACACACACACACACACGTTGCCAAAAGCTAGCAGTGAAGCAAGTTGTTTTCAACTTTACAGGACGTTATAAAATAAAGACAAAATCATATGTTCATACTGTATATTCTATCCACCAACCCAAACCTTACCTGAACAATAAATATGTTTGATAAGAATGATGTATATCAGCGCGTCAGCACAGTCGCCAGTCATACCGAAACTATCACGTGTGATCATGTTGCCTAAACACTAAATTGTGCCAAGAAAAAAATGACCCCCTAGCTCAGCCCCTGGTTCAAAAGCAGAAATACAAAGGTTATAATTTTATAAAAGCACTTGCATGAATTATTCTGTAATTCATTATTATTCAAATAATTATTCCGCATTATTTGAGCTGTAAAGTTGTTTAAATGTAAATTTTTAGTCAAGTTAGGTTTTGTTGACATTACATCATCATGGCAACAAATATGCAAATTGCTATAACTTTACACAGAAAGTGTTAGTAAGTTGATTTTATTACTCTAAAATCATGTAAACACGAATATTGTTTTTGTTTTGTGACTATACTTTTGAAATAAAACAGTATATTAAAATAATTTCCTGTTAATTTCAAACACATCTCAAGTATTCTATAAACAAATTAATCTAAATTGTGATTCGACCAGTCAATATGAGACCATAACAATTCTAATCACCCCATTTAAGTAAAACTGTCAAGTATTCCTGTTTTTGTGCTTTTATGTTGAAATTCTTGTTTATTTTCCACTTTCCTGTTTCCTGTTTGTTTTGTAGTCCTTTTGTAGATTTATTTAATGAATGAATCATGAAAGGGATTGGTTCTCCCTGATTGTTTCCCCAGGTGCTTCTTGTTTTCCCTTGTGTTTAAGCCCTTGGTTTGTTTGTCTGTCTTTGCATGTATTGTTTATGCTTGGGGCCCTGTGTTTTGGTTTTTGTTTTATTCTGAGTTAGTGCGCTTATTTTTATGTTAATAAAGCTGTGTTTAGATCCCCATTCCTCGCCTGCCTCATTACAAAACCAATGTGTTTAATTTAGCCCCTGCAACAGGGGGGCTTTTTACACCAAATACTCTCATTTCACTTACTGGGAAGTTATTAAAAAAACCTTTGATTTTAATCACCTTAAACAAAACTAAAGTATTTAGTCTAAAAATAAATGCGATCAAATCAGTGGTTCTCAGTAGCTAAATTTAAATAAATTTGCAATATTTTAAATATTAGATCAAATTACCTCAAACAAACTTTAAATGTTGCATGCAATGATCTCATGGATCAGGAATACTTGCAGTGTATAGTGACAAACAGGTGTTTAGAAAAATCCTGTGGTAGTTTTTGTTGCAGCTTAGTTTTTTGGGATAGAATACTATCAGAGATGCTTTTTTTGCTCCAGGGGCTTTCAGCCCTATTATACCTTAAGATACATACCTATTCAATCATGTAATCATTATTATGTAATTAATTGTTCAATTAACTTGATTAATCATAGCGTTCAAGGAAATAGAAAGACAATAGTAGATAATTAATAGTTTAGATGTGTGCTGATTCAAATAATGGTTCAATTAATCGTTCTTGAAGATTGGAAACATTCTTTGACGAATGAATGAAATAAAGACAAGAGTTGATAATAACTTAGTACATGCTGATTACCAGGCGCAGACTGGCCATTATGAAGTTCGGGAATTTCCTGGTGGGCCGGCCGCAAAATGGGGCCGAATGGACTGCGATAAGCTGAAATGGGCTGCCACGTTATGACAGCCCAGTCTGCCCATGCTGATTACATCAGTGAATCTTTCGATTAAGTCGATTAACCGTAGCATGCAATTAAATTGAAAGAAAATGGAGTAACTAATTAATACTTTGACACACTGTCTATAAATATTAATGAAAAAAAATAAAATAAAGCACAACAAAAAAAGGGCACTTTCTCTCAAGGAAGAAAAAGGGCAGGTGCACAAGCCCCCTTTGATGTGTATGTGTGCACGTGCCTGAATATGTGTAACATGGAAATCAAATCCACTATAATAATAATGTTTCAAATCTATTTTTGATCGATCTTATTAGTTACTTGGCAAAAGCAGTTACCATATGTGGCAAATAAGATTATTTTTTCATTACATGATAATTAAATAAGGCCCAGGCAACACAACGATTGAAGATACATTAGCATTATTGAACCTGTTGTCAGACTCAGGGAAAAGGCGCCTCCCTTACAAATCAGAAGTCTCGGCTCTTCTCTAAGCAACTTTAGGTCATTAATTTTCATATATAGATTGCACAGTGTACACAAATGCTGAAAGGCTTTACAGAGTATTTTCCATTTACAACAAAACTGGATCACACAGAGCTCAGGTTTTTATATATTAAAATATGACAAGCATCTGTGTACAAAGGGCCTGGTTTATAAGCATCTTCCCGATGCCCACTCTGCAAATGCCCCGGGGATCCCCCACCCCTCATTACCCCCAACTACAACACACACAAACACCATCTTGGATGAAAGGCTAGCTCAATGTTCAATCCAATTTGGAGCTATATTCAGCCAATCAATGAAGGGAAACAGGTGTTGTTAACATTTTGATTACGTAACATGCAAGTTACTTCAGAGGTATGATGTTTTATTGAGAAATCTATCTATTTATCTGTCTGTCTGTCTGTCTGTCTGTCTGCCCGTAAGCCTGCATGCTTTATCTATCTATCTATCTATCTATCTATCTATCTATCTATCTATCTATCTATCTATCTATCTGTCCGTACACCTGCATGATATATCTGACTGTCTGATCTATCTATCTATCTATCTATCTATCTATCTATCTATCTATCTATCTATCTATCTATCTATCTATCTATCTCTAGCCATAAAAAATGTACATAATTGAAACATAACTTGTTCATCTTAAATTCCGTTTAGTTGTCTGTGACATGGAGTCGTACGAGTCCTTCCTTAAGCTGCGCTCACACTGCCAGCTACTTTGTCTCTTCATGTCGCCAGTGGCTGGCAGTTAGGTCACTAGTGGTGTGTATTGAGAGTCTAAACAGCACTGTTTCTTTACAATTAATATTATTATTAAAATATTAGGATCACGTGAGCTCTACCATCTTCCCTCATATTGGCTGGCACTCCCGAAAGTCGCTCTTCATTTGCATAAAGTTAAACATTTCTCAACTTTGTCACGTCGCTGGACACACCCACATCCAGTCGCCAATGGTCGTCGTCGCTCGTGTTGCCGGAAGTCACCAGCTCTCATTGAAAATGAATGGTATGAGGTTGTTTTGTCGCTGCGTGTCTCTGGCAGTGTGAACGCAGCTTTAGTCATTCCGAAGCACAATGCAAATAAATACAAATTAATTTATACACAATAATAATTTATTAAAAAATATTTACAGACTACCTGATTCAGTTAGAATAATGACACTAATATTGGACAGAGAACATGTCACATACAGTACAGACCAAATGTGCAAAGAGAAACATTCAGTTATGTGGTTTGTCTGAGACCAATTTCCTTTCCAATCCTAAGCCAATGTCAGTCCTGTCCGATTGTCTGAAGTGAGACATTAGCAGTCAGTCAGAAAGTAGATGATTATTATCATGATGGTAAAATAAATAAATAAATAAATAGAACACAACTACACCTTCACTTTCAGTAGCAGATTCCGTAATCTCAGATCATATTTTTTTATTTGTCCCTTGCATTTCTACATGCAAAACGACCATGCAGTTTGAAACTAGTTCACTTTGCACACTTTGACAGATGAGGTACTAATGTTTGCACATAAGTGTGAGTAGTACATATGCTGTAATAAACCAGCTTAGCTAGTGCCAAATACAAATATTTGAGAATTTGTCAGCCATGGCTGAAAGCGTTAAAGTAGTATGATGTTAATTTATTGATTTAATTATACTGTCATCGTGTGGCCATCGATTGTAGCTACTGTTTACAAAACTGAAGCGATGATTTAATAAGGTGTTCTTTAAAATAACACAACACTTTCCCTGGTGAATGAAGCACATTCAATAAAATGTACAAGTAAAATGTTAAAGTATCCCTCTCCTTTACATAACAGCATTTTTATCCAGCCTGACACAGACTTTTGCAAAAAAAAAGGGTAACGCCCCCTTTTAAATAACGGCCAATCAAAATATGCTGACATATATGACTGTCACTGTCCATTGCTATTTTTGGGATTTGTAGTTCCAGCTCATGTTCGGCGCCAATTGCTATCGTGAAATCGCCATCTCGACGGACTACAAAATGAAACTAGCGGACCGCTGCAGCTTAAGGAGAATTGAAAGCTTGACATCACGGTGGCTGGCACTTCATGCGTCTGAAAGTACGGGTTAGAACTGACGCATTATTTTTTCCACACCTGGGAGCTGACAAAAGTTGACAACTTCCAAAATGCAGTCGGAATCGGGAATCGTGCCAGACTTTGAGGTCGGTGAGGAATTTCACGAAGAGCCTAAAACATATTACGAGCTGAAGAGTCAGCCGCTGAAAAACAGGTCGGTAAATTGAGCGGAGCGCGTCTCCTGTTTCTGCATTTGACAGCTGTGACGCGAACTGCACTCTCTATTATTGCATGCATTTATAAGAATCATATGCTCAGAAAAAACGGCTTTTGTTTTTTTATTGTAATTTTTTTTGTTATATTAGTTAGTCTATTAGTTTGTTTTTTTCTAGGAAGGATCAGTTGAGCACTCTTAGTGTATGCTGCAACAAACAAGAACGCTTCTGTTATAATGAACGAAACGGCCGCGTTGATTAGACTATAATGGGAGCGCTGTATTTGTTGCGTCGCTTGTAGACAACGCCTTAGGACATCATCATCAAATATTTAGTCATATATGTCTCTATGACAGGTCAAAAAGTTTCATTAACTTTGGCTCCACTTTCTAATAACTTTCATGGATACGTCATTAAATATTATGCACGTACTGTTACTCTGAACACATCAATGCACTCAAAAAATATTTTAGCCTAGTTTTAAGGTTTATAACAAGCCATGTTTACCAAAATTAAATTAATAAAGCTTGTTTTTTTCACTCTTCATTTTATTAAAGATTACTCAGTTTAATTTGATGGAATTTTGTGATGAATTTGAAATGCGTAAATCTTAAAATTATTATTATTATTTGAGTGTATTTCAAGTCATTCATGAATTAATGGATCAAAGTGTAATGAGATAATGAGAATTTACTAATTATCTGTTTGCATAATGTAATACATGGTCACACTTTCTATTAGGTGGCCTTAACTTCTATGTACTAACATTAAATACATACAAGACTATGTATTTACGATGTAACTACATGTTGTTCTGCAAAATGGCCACATTTGCTGCTACTGAGGTTGAGGTATGGGTAGGTTTAGGAGTTAGGATTAGGGTTAGAGTTAGGTTTTGGGGCAAGGGTTGGGTTTGGGGTAAAGTTAACAGTGTAACTACAAATGTAATTAAATGCAAGTACTTTACTTGTAATAACAATAACATGTATGTAAATATTAGTTAAGGCCACCTAATATAAAGTAGATCCTGCACATTTATAAGAACAGTCCATAATAAATTAACCTTAAGTGATCATGATGGACAGTTGTGAGTGAGTGACAGATTTGGGTAGCACTATATTTTACAGTACTGTTCTACATTTCCATACTAAATTATTACAACAACTACAGTAATTACGAGGTACTAACACTAAACCTAACCCTAACCCTATTCTTAACCCATATTAAGTTCATGTAGTTTAATAACACTCAGTCATTTCTTGGATAAGAACTCTGTAAGTAAACCCAGATTTGCAACCCAGATTTGACTGCATATCATTATTTTAATCAAATATTAATGTTTGTTGTGGAGAACGACATAAAGGAAACCAGTCTTTGATTTTAACTCTGCTTATATGGTCAAGGCAAATGTGTCAACAAGCCAGAAAATAATAATCACAATAAGATCTATGAAACTTCATGAAATTCTTCACATGATGAACTTTAATATGAGTTCTGAACTGAACCAGATGTTTTGGGTGTAGAAAGCAAGCTTTTAATATTCATTTTTATAAATGCTCGTGCATTTGCAGTGCACTCCCTATGATAATTATATTTAATAATTTCTACAGCATGGCTTAAGTTGATATGATTAATTTAGGTCTATCAGATAAGCACATGAATATGCAGAATAGATATTGAATTGTTGAAGGATTAAATATTTTATGTTTTACAATGGGTATATCCCTCTCGTCACCTCAAGCTTTGTGTGCCACCATGTCAGAATTCAAAATATTTCATATATAAATAATATTTTTAAATAAATAATATACATGAAATATTCATACATTAGAAAATATAATATTCATCATATATTACACAAAATATACATTATGCTATAAGTATTACTAAATATTGCACAAACAACAGTGAATTCCATTAAAATGTTTCATTTATATAAAACAAATGCAGAGACTCATATAATCATCCATTATCCATTAGCACAAAATGCGTTTTTCATGATAGAGTTGCATGAAACTTCATTGGCAGACGGAGAGATCTTAATTTAGATGAGGCCGACAGTTCTGGCCGCCATGAGGTGAAAATTAACAACATAAATTTAGAAGCACAGCCAATAACTCAGATGTTAGGGGTGAATTTTTGGGGCTATTTTGGTTTGATGTGAACTGGATGCAATATTGTACATATAAGTTAACTCATAATTGCTAATTTGTACTTTAGCTGTTGTGTTCAAGTATAATATTGTATTGGTCTTTTTTTAAGATTATGGCTCTAGATGTATAAAAAAAGGAAGTGTCTAGAATTTATGCATCTTAAGTGTCAATTTACCATTGTTTTTGTCTTTGGTACAAACTGGAAAGGGTTAAAACAACAAATGGATAAAAATAGTTGACAATGATTATGTTATATTGGATCTTTGTGCTGTGCACTGAGAACCTTTGTCAATGAAGTAATTTTACAGTAGAAAATCTATTTCAATGGAGAAAACTCATTTGAATGAAAAAAATAATCAATGCAAGTTGTCCAAAGCATAGCACACTTACTTTTAGCTTTTTCATTCAATAGAGCAGTTCTGGTTGTAGTCCAAAAACCCAGAAGACAATTAGCATTTTTGAGCCATGAGTCTTTATAATGGCAGTTTTAGAGTAAAATAAGGCCTGTGTTTAAAATTACTTGAAAATAATCTCACATTTTGGTCTAGAACATACATTACACACAGTCATACCTCTAACATTAATTTTGAAGCTACTGTGTTTTATAAAAACACTTGCTGCTATCACAATGCTAATTAAGGACTACAAATACCATGAGCATGGGTGCTATGTGCTTTATGAAATGGCCAACTGTTGTAGTCCTTATTTAGTGAAGAGCTAGCAACATTCACTTTTAAAAGACACAATGGCTTCAAAATCCACAACTGATGCATGTGTGCATGTTATATATGCTCTAGAACAAAACGTGAAAATCTCTTCAAGTAATTTTCTCCACGTATCTTATTTTACCAGTCATTCGAAAATCTCTATTCTAAAAACCCTTTGAAAATTCCTGAAGGAACCCATGGTGAATTAGCCTTCCGGGTTTACTAATTGACATCATGACTGAACAGCTGTATTAAATAAACAAATAATAAATAAAACAAATTAATTGAATATCAAAATAGTTGTTAGTTGTAGCATTCAAAAAAAAATTTTCCTGGCTGTAAAATACTCTTTAAGGTTATTGGCTTTTCAAAAATAAGGAGATGAACCGTCTAGGTTACGTATGTAACCTCCGTTCCCTGATGGAGGCAACGATACGTTGTGTCGAAGAAGGGACACTAGGGGCCTCTCTTGAGCACTGAATATGCCTCTGATCTATGAAAAAAGGCGAATGAAAAGTTGGCAGACAGTATTTGCATACCCCGCCCCCACACATACGGGTATAAAGGCGAGGAAATACATCAAATTCATTCAGGATCGTTGTCGTGACAGCGCGTCCACTACCACTTTGAGGTTGCCGGGGATGTGAGTGGCACGCAACTTGAGTCGCTGCTGGCTCCAAAGGAGGAGACGATGGGCGAGTAGTGACATGTGGTGGGAGTGTACGCCACCGTGGCGATTTATGTACGCTACCGCGGTGGTACTGTCTGACCTGACTAGGACATGTTTGTCTCGAACTAACGGGAGAAACTTCCGCAGGGCAAAGAAAACAGTCAGAAACTCTAGGCAATTGATGTGCTAGCGCAGCAGGGCCCCTTTCCAATGGCCCGCGGCTGCATGCCCGTTGCACACGGCGCCCCAACCCAATCTGGAGGCGTCGGTCGTGACCAGGACGCGTCGGGACACCTGCTGCAAGGGTAATCCTGCCCGCAGAAAGCAGAGGTCTGTCCAGGGTTTGAATGTTTGGCTGCAGGCGGGGGTGCCATGCTCGTCTGTAGTGCGCCGTAGATCCAACAGCAGAGAGTGTCAGCGGAACAGCAAACGGGTGTGTTACTTGCAGCTCACTGCAGATACAACCATCGGCTCCGAAAAATATTTCTGAATGAATTCGACGTATTTCCTCACCTTTATACCAGTTTGTCCGGGGGCGGGGTATGCAAATGCTGTCTGCCAACTTCTCATTGGCCTTTTTTCATAGATCAGAGGCATATTCGGTGCTCAAGAGAGACCCTTAGTGTCACTTCTTTTACACAACGTCGAAGTGAGCGACAGACGAGGAATCTTAGATATGTCCTGCCATTTTGATTCAGTTTTTCACAGAATGTGAGATAACATGCATTAATTTGAATACAACCCAATATAATCTATGCCCTTGATCTGTAAGACCCCTGGCATGAGTCGCAGATCCTGCTGTTGGCAGTTTTGACTTGTGTCAAGATGACAGAGGGAGTTTTTGTTTTCTTGATGTTGATCTGGCACCAGAACCAGAGCAGCAGAAACAGGTGTTTGCAGTCAGTACAATACAAACCAGTGGAAGAACATCCTTCACTCCCTCACTGGATCAATTCCAACTCTCCTCATAACTGCTTATTTCCCTCCTCTGTATTGCATGAAACTCCCTTTTTTCATTCATGAACTGTTTTTTTGATTGCAATAATGTGATGAATAGAAACTTATCCTCCAAGAATTAGGGCAAATGCTGATGAGTATTGTCTTACATTGTTTCACTGAACAATAGCAGATGGGCGTGAAAGGTGGTCTGATTTTTTTCATAGCTTTGGAATTTACAAGGCCACTGCGGTTGGGAGGTTGATGCAAGACAGCGGAACATTGCAGTGTATTTTTAGGCAGGCATCAGCACAAATCCTTAGTCAGACTTTTTTTTTCTGTGAACTTCTCAAAATTCCCCAACAAAGATTCAGGCATGAGTCTTTAAACGTGCATCCATATTAAATTCATAATAACCCTTGTGCAATGTTTTTATTCACAATCCAGTTTCAGTGATAAAAATCGAATTAACTTTCTATGAATTTCTATGTTGCAAGTTTCAGTATCTGGCTCAGTGGTTCTCGATTGCAAACTTTAACTGGGATGCAGGGATGTGCGGTGACGTTAATGGCTGGGGAGGCACTGGCTAGTATCAGAGCCACATATGAACCCAATAGAGGTAGCTTAAATTCACCATTCAATTGGCAGGTTGCACAATGACTATTGGTTAGGTGACTGTCTGTTTCATATTTCATATCAGCATTCTTTACAAAACATGCATACAGGTAAGTTACATATTTGATTCTCGTTATATAGGTGAATGCAAATGAAAATATATATTGCATGGTTTACTTGTAAATTAAGTCCCATTCGCCTATCCTTCTGGACAAAGATGTGACTTTGTTGCAGAAGTCCTCTTTATTTTCTTTTATTTTTAAAAGTCTCAATAGAGATGATTGGCAGGGATGAAAGTCATCATTGGTTAGTCCGATTCCGACTGTATGTTTTGAGTCATTTCAAAGCAGAGAATGACCTTTCAACAGACGCTGTAGTAGCTGGTAAAGTGAGTACCAGCTGGAGTAACTTTGTCGCCTCGGGAACCGTCTGCATCAGATCATTCTGGGCCAAAAAGCTGAGGAGCTGTCCAGCTGATTTAGATTAATTCCTCACCATTTGTAAAATATACAATCCAATAGGATCAGCCTTTAGTCTAACAATCTCAAAGTACTTTGCATATTTTGATATCTCTGCAGTTTTGAGTCAATGTTGTGGCATTTCATAAAATTTAATGCAATCAACCAAACCAAGGAAAGTTAGCTTTATCAAACCTAGATTTTATTTGAAAACTTTCTTTTCCTGATAAACAGATTGGCTGTTTGGCTGTTTACTTCGGGCATTGTCTGTCAGATCAAGTGTGAAACATTTCTGCTCAAATCGATTAAAGAATCTGTCAAACTCTTGTCTCTGCTGTTCCACAACTCCCATTGTTTCGCGGATTCACGCACAGCAGAATCCAATGTCCATTACTTTATACTGCAGTACACAAAAGAGTGCATCGGTTTCATTGAAAATGCCCTCATATGCCATTATGAAGAAGCAGGTTGATGCTTTGGTTTCATTATAACAACCATCAGGATTTTCGCTCATAATCCGAAACACTGCTCACTGATCAGATTGATACATGCTGATCGTCTGCACTAGTCTAGAATTTGAGCTCCATCTCATAGGCGCTGCTCTTGTTAAATGTCGCTTCATAACGTCGTCCATTAGGTGGGTGCACTTGGTTGACTTATTGAAAAATGTTGCAAGTCCCTCAACTGTTTTAATAAAAGTTTTACACTCAGACATATATTTTGCTGAATGCGAGAGCACCAGGCTCAATTTGTGTGCATAACAATGGGTAAACGTGGCTTCATGTATATTTTCTTTAATCTTGGCCTGCACCCCATTAAGATCTGATGCTATCCATCGTAAGTCTGAGCAACCAGCTTTTCAACGCAATTGTATTTCCCCAACACTCCCAAAATATATTCAGCAATTATCGTATGTCATCACTCGCTTCCTTAACCCCAAAAGTCACCTCACTTTTAGACAAATAACCATTATTTGCCATTGTCTCTACTTCAACTGCAAAAAATGGGGCTGCATTAATCTCCTCTTTGATATAATTTCTAATTACATCACCGACTGCTTCGATTAAATCGTTCTGTGTTCTATTTGTAAAGCCAGAAAACACAGTGGATATCTCCAAATGTCTAGCTAACTTTTCATGTTTCTCAGCAAAAGCATGTAATAGCTCTACATAGTTGCCACAATTAGAAGAGCTTGCACTCTATGTATATTATCTTTTTAATTATGTTTATCTCATATTTTAATATGTTTATCTTATATTTATTTTTTATTGGGGCTGTCTTTAAAATTTTGGCCTGTCGTGTTTTCAACAGATCCAATCCATGTTCAATGTGAATTATTCATAGTTAGCTTTTTTACCTCTTTGTTACATTTTTTATAGCATAATTCTTAAGTAAAACAGTGATCTCATGGCAAAATACTGTAAGGTAAATGGCAAAATATTGACATTGGCGTATGTTTTTTTTTGTTAAAATCAATATCAAGTATCAGTGCCGGCACATGCATTTTCATAGCGGTGCATCCATAGAATATACAGTGTATGGTAATGCATTTCAAAGTTTGATCTGATCTGTTATTATCCTTAAACCTGATAACCTTATATTAACCTTAACAATAAACTTCAAAATCCTAGTAAACATGAATGCATTAAAAGCAGGATGACCAGACTCTTGAGTCATTTAAAGATGTTTCACACGTTCCACAAAATACCCAAAATAGACCAGCAATTGGGTGTAGTAAGAATTATGGGATGCAGTGTGGGCTGCTGAGTAGTTCATCTGGAGTGCAGTTGTGAAATTGATGTTGTGTCATCTGGGTTATGGGACACACGGAGAACATTTGAGACCTTTTCCCAGTGCAGAAACCTGAGCTCGGCCACTAGCACGATGTAAACAATAGCATTTACAAAGAGTACACAATGTTTCACAGTTCGGGTGTTGCTATATAGTTTATCAGATCATCTGTTTTTGTTGGCCCTGCAGTGTCTGTTATTATTAATTTACAATAAATTATCTTGGTTTGCAGTGTTGGGGAGTAGCTAACTAAAGGTAGTGACGCTACTAACTTCTACTAACTTAACTACATTTTTCAGTTGTGGACAGCAACTCATCAGCTTTTCCAGTAATGTACTATTTCATGCAACACATAAATGTGTAGTGAGACAAAACACTTCACCCTTTCTGTCACACTGAATTGCACATGCCGTTTCCTCTGATGACATATCTTTCTCTATTTCTCAATTGTGGGGAGCTCTGATTCATTTTGAATCAGTTTTGAAAAATTATTCACCAATTCATTTGTATCCCTGTGTGAAATTTGTTGTCATCTTTTAGATAGTGAAATGTTTAGATAAATTCTGATGCTATCAAGCCTGTTATATAAATTATTATTCGTTTTTTGTTTTGTTTTGTTTTGTTTTGAGCTCTGTTTATTCTTTTCTATAATTTACATATTTATCTGTTATAGTTTAATGTTGCCACCCTAATATGATCTTTCTTCAAACCCTAACTCCATAAATAAAAGCATTACTATTACAGGTTATTGACCATCAGTCATTTGTATTGCTAAAGAAAATATGGAATTAGTAACAAAATTTGTTCACAGATGTTTCTTTTCTCAAAATAAAGTATTGGACAGGTGGCTAGCTAAAACGTGATGTCTGTATTGTATCGATTTGAAATTATATTTTTTGATTGGTTGGTCTGTTTGGGGAATACATTTTCATGTTCGCCAGTTCGTATGAATTATTACGAGTTGTCTCAAGACTATGTTGGTATTGTTCTCTTATATAGCTTGACTGTAGTTCCACTATAAATTATGAGTAACTTTTAAGCTTGTAACAGTTTCCTCCTCAACACAGTTAGCCTTATATTGTGTTTGGACCATTTAGCACAAAGTTAACACAACAGTTTTTTTAACTAGCAATAATTGGCTGTAAAGAATGACTTGATTTATTTGCCATCTAGTAATATTTTTCATACACAAAAAGACTACTGGGGTTTTCACACTTGAGTCCCCTTAAAAAGAACCAAACTGAGAACTTTTTTTATTCTCCCTCAAACAAATAAATATATATAAACAGTGAAACAAAGAGAAAAACATATTCATATTCAAAAAACATATTTGTTATATTCAAATTGTACCCATCCACTGTGTACCAGTTTTTGTCCATTTTGTTATAGGGTCACAGCCCATTAATTATCATCATTCGTTTTTGAATCCCAGTCAACTTTAATATTATGGATGCTCCAATCAGGATTTTTTTTTTCCATTTAATCATCCAATGCTGATCATTTCACTTTTATCAGCAGCTCTGTCAAAACTGGTTATATGTAAACTTTTTGCTCAATGTCACTTTTAACTGAATTTCCCTGTTTCCATAGTTGCTGCCAAGTTTTTGCTGTCAAAAATACAGTTGGATGAATTAATAATTAAATAAACACAAAATATTAAATTTTACTCTTTACTCTAAGTCTTAAAAACAAGTAGGCTTAAACAAACCATTCTCCACTGTATATTAGGGCTGCAACTAACGATTATTTTGATAATTGATTAATCTAACAATTATTAGAATAATTATTTGACTATTCTGTGATTATTGCAACAATTAATCATTAACACTTAACCGATTATTCAGTTTGTGCCCCGACATAAAAGGTTGTATTAAACATGCTTACTAATAATAAAGAAATACATCTAAATGACATTAACTGAATTAAATGAAAAAAAACAACTTTTTATTAAGTTTAATTGATTAAAGAATTTCACTGCAAAAAACAAACGTCTCGGTTACGTATGTAACCTCCGTTCCCTGATGGAGGGAACGAGACGTCGTGTCGAAGAAGTGACACTAGGGGTCTCTCTTGAGCGCTGAATATGCCTCTGATCTATGAAAAATGGCCAATGAGAGTTGGCGAACAGTATTTGCATACCCCGCCCCTGGATACGGATATAAAGGCGAGGGAAATACACTCGTTCATTCAGGATTTTTCTGAAGAGCCGGGAATGTTCCGGGCACCTCAGCGGCTCGGCTCAGCAACGTGGCCGGGAAGACACGGCGTCTCGTTCCCTCCATCAGGGAATGGAGGTTACATACGTAACCGAGTCGTTCCCCGTCTGTCGCTCACTTCGGTTAGGTGTTGCCCAACCCGCTGCGCTACAAATGTCTGCTAGGGAGGTGCCCGTAGCCAGTGCCCATGAGGAAGCAATACTCCTTGTTGAGGGTGCTCGGACCCGCAAGGGGCGGCAGAATGAAGGTCCTTCCTCAGGGGAATTTGCCAGGGAGGGGCTGTGGCGAGGAATAAGAGGTCCGAAGACCAGGCCCGGGTGGGCCAATAAGGAGCCACAAGCATGACTTGTTCCTCGTCCTCTCTGAACTTGCACAGCACCTGTGCAAGAAGGCTCACTGGGGGAAATGTCGCAGCCCCGCAGGTCAGCTGTGTGCCAGTGCGTCTTCCCCGAGGGGAGCCTCTGTTTGGGCATACCAGAGCGGGCAGTGGGAGGTCTCTTGGAAGGCAAACAGGTCTACCTGGGCCTTGCCGAACCGTTCCCAAATCAGCTGGACCGGCTGGGGGTGAAGCCTCCACTCTCAGCGGGGCCAGCGTTGTCGTGACAGCGCGTCCGCTATCACATTGAGGTTGCCGGGGATGTGAGTGCGCAGCAACATGTGGCAGGAGCGTACGCCGCCTTGGCGATTTATGTAGGCCACCACAGTGGTGCTGTCTGACCTGATCAGGATATGTTTGTCTCGAACTAACGGAGAAACTTCTGCAGGGCAAAGAAAACAGTCAACAACCCCGCCAGTGCAGCGAGGCCTCCTTTCCAACGGCCTGTTACTGCGTGCCCGTTGCACAAGTCGCCCTAACCCAATCTGGAGGCGTCGGTCATGACGGTGACGCGTCGGGACACCTGCTGCGAGGGTACTCCTGCCCGTAGAAAACAGAGGTCTGTCCAGGGATTGAGTGTTTGGCGGCAGGCAGGGGTGATCGTCACACGGTACGTGCCGCGGTGCCATGCTCATCTTGGGACTTGAGTCTGAAGCCAGTGCTGAAGCGGTCTCATATGCATCAACCCCAGCGGCGCGTCCGCCACGGAGGATGCCATATGCCCCAGGAGCCTCTGGGAAAGTTTTAAGGGGACCGATGTGCCCGGCCTGAAAGTGGCGAGGCACCTCAACACTGACTGCGCACGCTCGTTGATGAGACGTGCTAACATTGAGACTGAGTCAAACTCCATGCTGAGAAAAGAGATGCTCTGAACTGGGGTAAGGTTACTCTTTTCCCAGTTGACCTGAAGCCCCAAACGGCTGAGGTGCCTGAGCACCTGGTCTCTGTGAGTGCATAGTAACTCTTGTGAGTGGGCCAGAATGAGCCAGTCGTCGAGGTAATTGAGTATGTGGATGCGGCTTCTCAGAGCGGGGCAAGAGCTGTCTCTGCGACTTTCGTGAAGACGCGAGGGGACAGAGACATGCCGAAGGGGAGGACTTGTACTGATACGCCTGGCCATCGAACGCGAACCGCAGAAAGGGGTCCTTCAGGTCTACCGCTGTGGACCAATCTAGATATCGAAAATAAAGATGTGTTTCTGCGTGAGCATTTTGAATGGGAGTTTTTGCAATGCTTGGTTGAGAATTCGCAAGTCCGAGATCGGTCGTAAGCCGCCACCTTTCTTGGGTATGATGAAGTAAGGGCTGTAGAGACCCTTCTTCATCTCGGTTGGAGGGACAGGCCCTATCGCATCTTTGAGTAAGAGAGTAGTGATTTCCATGCGCAGGGACTTGGCATGTTCGCCATGTACTGTGGGGGGGGCGGAAGCCTGGCAAACTGAATTGCGTAACCGAGTTGGTTGGTCCGGGCCAGCCAGCGAGACGGGTTTATTATTTTTGACATACCCGGCGGGGCGGAGCAGGTAAAGTGCCATCGGGAGGCGGTGACCCGAAGGTGGCAGCCCAGGCGAGTCATCAACATCAGACGCCGCTGTAACGCTCTCCGATGCAGCGGTGATGTCATCCAATTCTGAAGCAAGCAAGCGTGCTGGGGAGGCGGGTTCGAGGGGGTTTACCCGGCAAATAGAGCCCATCATAGTCTCCAAATTGCCTTCATGGCCCGCAGCGCCTGCGTCAATCACGTAGGAAGAAGGCGAGGTGCGAGGGGCGGCTGAAGTGGCTTTCTCTCATGACAAAAGAAAGCCGCGACCGCAATGTTGCCATGGCTATGTTCTCGCACTGAGAACATGAACCATTCATAAAACGCTGCCTGCGTGTGATCGCAGCCCAGGCACGTGAGGCAGCTTTTATGACCGTGAGAGGTGGGGAGAAATCACCGCATCCAGAAACTACACAGGGGCGGAAATGACATCTTTATAAAGACGCGTCCTGAAAAGGACGTTCAATGCTGCTGTGTAATGCTCTTTCAGAGAAATAAACTCTTTTACAGAGAAAATCACTCTTTCAATGTAACTTTTTCAGTTCTCTGTGCTGTCGAAGCGCCCAGGGGCAAACTGCACTGCCATTCAGAGAAGGAGAAAGCCACTGAAGTGCGCCGTAGATCCAACAGCAAACAGAGCATAAGAGGAACAGAAGCAGGAATCTGGTGTGTGTGACTCACAGCTGGCTGCATACACGACCATCGGCTCCGAAGAAAATTTCAGAATGAACGTGCGTATTTCCCTTGCCTTTGTACCCGTATGTCCGGGGACGGGGTATGCAAATACTGTTCGCCAACTCTCATTGGCCTTTTTTCATAGATCAGAGGCATATTCGGCGCTCAAGAGAGACCTCTAGTGTCGCTTCTTCGACACGACGTCGAAGTGAGCGACAGACGGGGAACATTATATTTAAATGCTAGTAAACTGTACATTACAGAATTACACCACCTCCTGCGAAATAAATTGGCTTTTCACTTTTTAGCAAAATATAAGCATGTGCATTGATTTAGAAGGAAACCGCTAGTTTTAAAACCAAATAAAAAGTACAATAATTAATTCACCCCGCAAAAGGTGACTTTTGGCCCGAACAGTATGTGCATGCATGCAGGAGAGGGAGAGATTTAGACTATTAATTGATTTTAGGTGGCCAGATGAATATTTGAAATATTTTTGGGGAATATTTAATATTAAGAATACATTTATTGAAAAGACATTAATTTATGTAGGTGTAACAGTATATGTGTTTTTCTGTCTGAAAAATTTCTCCTCATGGGGAAAAAAAATTATCGCTTATTTTTGCTTATTTTTGGGTGAGGAAAGTCCTTTATTTTTAAAACAATAGTTTTGTTTCTCTTGTGAGATCTGGCAACACTGCAACTGGTATTTCACCCACTCCATAGCACAGAGTATTATTATTTTAAAAATAACTTTAGTAACCGCTCTTTTATTTAGTCATAACCGGTTACCATTTGGAAAGTAGGCCGCAGAACGGTTTCTGCTCAGAACTAACTGAAATGAAAACCATTTTGTGTTTAGTCCATGGTTGTCACAATACCAACATTTCAGTAATTTAGACCAGTAGCAGTGTAATTTCACAATTCTAGATACTATGAATCTAACCAGTTTTGACACCACAGCAAAAATTAACACCAAAAATGTTAATGTATATCTAACAGCAGTAAAAAGTTATAAAATTAGTAATAAAATTATTTATGCGTTTCAATTTCATAACAAAATTACATCAAATTGAATTGTGTAAAGTTTAATGAAATTAAATTAGTAAAACTTAAAATATATAGTTTTTTTATTTTATTAAAAATAGGCTTTTTATTTATTTTTTTTGTAAATGTAATTAAATGTAAAATAAACCTACTTAATTTACTGGTATAGTCTTTTCTGTATGATAATTAAATATATACATTAATACTTTTTAAAGCTACTAAAGTTATCCAGCCAGTGAGTGCTTTTCTTGTTGTCTTTTCAGTATTGTTGTTAAATTAATATTAACGTCATAACCGACAGGTCTGTTTACACAGGCTGCATTTATGCTGCAACACCTAATCCACAAATCTCATATTTTTACATGTATCCATTTTTTCTCGGCTGTTTACATTGAGTTAACTGACATAAGACAAAATCCACATTTTGATAACATTTTTAAATATACCATTAAAGCATGAATGACCTTGAGGAGTGATGGCTCTTGCTCTTCATTTCTTGCCAGGTAAAGGGTAGTTTATGTCCTATTTGTTTATATCAGGCATTTAATGTGAGAAATATTTTTGTAAAATAAAACAAAATTGTTTTGCATTGTGGTGATTATTCAAATAACTAATCACTTTGCCAAATCACTTGCCACTAAAAATGATTAATTAATACATTAGAATGCTCAATAGCAGAAGCCTAAAATAAATGTTGATGATTCAATGAATCAGTACTAAGCAGTTCTGCAAATTAGATCAAATAATTTACTCTCAAACGGTTCCCTCCTTGTCACCTCATTCTGGAAGTGTGAGTGTGTCAGTGTTTCCAGTGTGGCTGATAAAAGTTGAGTGTTGAACGAGTGAAGAAAACGACAGAGAGGAGGTGTTTGAGTCATGGCGTTATCATTACACATACAGTAGAGCATAAAGGTAGTGTTAATGCATACAGTGTGGACAGTACAGCTGTCAGTTACTGGAATAAAGAAGACACAAGTGAAGAGGTAGGAGTTCAGTCTTTTCTTATATCATGTTAGATATTTGGAGAGTTACAGTAAGATAAAAACATGCTTGTATTTGCTGCTAAATAGGAAACCGTTTAACGGTGATGTACCTGTGTGGTTTGTTGTGCACTAAACTTTTCACATTTGAATTTAATGCTCTTTGCAAACCTTTATAAATGGTTCATTTATAAATGGACTATTTTTTTCTAATTTGAGGTTATTGGCTGATAATTGGGCCAAAGTTGGCCATTTAACAGAAGTTTTTTTCCTCCATGTATCAATTCCAAAATCTTCTGACATCTTCGCCAGTGGATAATAAACCTTTTGAGCAGAATTAATTTCTGTTGGTCATTTGTAAAGCCATTCTTATGTAAATTGAGGCCATTGTCAACTGGGCTCTCTAGATATTTGTATCAGACCACCTTTGCAATTCTCAAAAGATTTTAATCTCTATAGATTTTAGACAGAGAAAATTTTTTTTTAATTTGAAATGAAAAAAGGGTGTGAGGGAGAGAAGTACAGTCAGTTCAATGTATTGCACTGTTTTATACCTAAGTTTCGATTGTTTAGACAATAACATGTTGAAAAATATAGCTTTTCAACAGTACCAAACACCATGGGTCCATTTCCACCTGTTGGCTTTTGGAAAACAATGCAAGTTGGACACATGTATTTGGCATTTGACCTTATTATAAACAATTTTGAAGCAATTTGGGTAAATATAATAATATTTTAAAGTCTGTTTTAAGAGCTATGACCATTACCCAAAATAGTCACACCCATGTGATTAGCCCCCAAGCCTAAACATACATCTCAATTTTGATCTAAATCACACAATGCACACAGAAGATATGAAACACTTCCTGTTTCCCATTTTTCAACATTAATTTAATGCCACGCCATGGCAACACCATTTGATATATAAAAAAATCTGTTCTTAATTCAGCATCTTCAATATATCAGCATAATATTGTCTAAATTTGGTGCCAGTCACATGAATCCCTTAGGAGGAGAATTTAAAAGTTCAAAGACTTTCTGTTGAGCAGAGCAAATGGTTATAATTATGAAAGTTGTCTGGCTTGGGAAGAACTATATACACTGGTAGCCAAAAGTTTAGAATAATGTACAGATTTTGCTGTTTTGGAAGGAAATTTGTACTATAATTCACCAAAGTGGCATTCAACTGATCACAAAGTATAGTCAGGACATGCTGATGTAAAAAAACAGCACCATCACTATTTGAAAAAAGTAATTTTTTATCAAAGCTAGACATGCCCCATTTCCTGCAATAATTAGGGTTGCAGCGGTATACCGGTTTCACGGTATACCACAGTATGAAAATTGATGGTTATCATACCATGTACATTTGCTTCTCTACGGTATTGAGAAAAAAAATCACTTTTATAAAGACGGAGAATCTCACATGCGTGTGCGCATCTCCTTTCCTCCTTATCTGCCTCTTTGACTCGTCAACTTGCGTCACACATACGCAGCGGAGAAAATGTCAGAGAGCAGCGAGGCGAGTGGGTCTGACATAAGTGAGTGTGTGTGTGAGTTAAAGCAGTGTTTCTCATCTGGTCTATTCGGACTGAGTCGTGGACAGCAGGGAAAGAACAATGCCATGGTTCTCCCATTGAAGTTAGTTCAGCAGCCACCCAAGTGATAGCCTATTTAGGACTGCCGAGGCAGATTTAATGATAATCTCGCAAACAGCTAAAGGCTTCTCATCTGCACTTCAAGATCTGCTCTTCTCTCTGGCACGCGCGTGCAACAACTGAGCTTCCCTTAATATTGCGGAGCGCAGACATCAAAACTAATGTGACCAATTTCAATTTTAGCGAGACTTTTCTAGTTTAAAGTGTTACAGAGATTGTCAAGTCGAATCTCTCAAACAGTAGGCAGCCCTGACATGCCAAACAGCACTGAGGATGAAAAGAGCAACACTGTGCTATGCGCCAAAAATTAAATAAAAAATTAAACACCACCACCTTTACAAAATTGTTTCACGATTTTACATGAGTAAAAGTAATTGTTGTAGTTTTACAAAATGTTATAGTTTCATATGAAATAATCTAAAGATAGAATTAATTAGACCTCATTTTTTGCCTCTGATCTATGAAAAAAGGCCAATGAGAGTTGGCGAACATTATTTGCATACCCCGTCCCAAGATATAAAGGTGAGGGAAATATGCTCGTTCATTCAGTAATTTTCTTCGGAGCCGATGGTCGTGTATGCAGCCAGCTGCGTGTGACACAACTGTTATCCTGCTTCTATCCTCTGACGCTCTGCTTTGCTGTTGGATCTACGGCGCACTTCAGCGGCTTTTCTCTTCACTGCATGGTGTGCAGCTTTGCCCCTGGGTGCTTCAACAGCGCAGAGTTTGAAAGAGTTACATTGAAAGAGTGATTTTCTCTGTAAAAGAGTTTATTTCTCTGAAAGAGCATTACACAGCGGCATTGAACGTCCTTTTCAGGACGCGTCTTTATAAAGATGGCATTCCACCCCTGTGTAGTTTCTGGATGCGATGATTTCTCCCCACCTCTCACGGTCATAAAAACTGCCTTGCGTGCCTGGGCTGCGATCACAAGCAGGCAGCGTTTTATGAATGGTTCATGTTCTCAGTGCGAGAACATTGCCATGGCAACATTCTTTTGTAATGAGAGAAAGCCACTTCAGCCGGGATTGACACAGGCGCCGCGGGCGATGAAGGCGATTTGGGGACTATGACGGGCTCTGTTCACCGGGTAAACCCCCTCGAACCTCCCGCCTCCCCGGCATGCTTGCTTGCTCCCGTCTAAGCTCGGGATGAGCGATTCTCTCAAATGGTTCATCTTCTCAGTGCGAGAACATGGCCGTTATAGCATTGCGGTCATGCGGCTTTCTTTTGTAATGAGAGAAAGCCACTTCAGCCGCCCCCCGCGCCTCGCCTCCTTCCTACAGGATTGACGCAGGCACCGCGGGCGATGAAGGCGATTTGGGGACAATGATGGGCTCTGTTCGCCGGGTAAACCCCCTCGAACCGCCCGCCTCCCCAGCACGCTTGCTTGCTTCAGAATTGGATGACATCACCGCTGCATCGGAGAGCGTTACAGCGGTGTCAGATGCTGATCACTCACCTGGGCCGCCACCTTCAGGTCTGCTCGCCCAGCCTGAGCCTGACGCATGGAGATCCGCTATGCTTTCCCGGGCTACCTGATCGGTCACGTGGGCATGTGCGCCGCTCACAGCCCCCCCCCCCCCCAGTTCCTTTCTTCTCATAACGAGTTGAGCAAAGCCAAGGCTTCTTCGCTCCTCCGCTCTCACTACCCTCGCGGTGGAACGGTCCCAGACCGCTTCCGCCCTGCACGCCACGGCCCTTGCTGCAACCAACGCCAGGCCCAGGCACTTCAAAACTTGCACCTTGGGTAGTCCTGTTCTCGATGTGCTGCAGGAACTGCACTGGATGACCAACCGCGCCCCCGGGCCATGGAGGTCAGAAGCGCCGGCACTCGAACAGGCGATGGCCACCCTTTGTGGTCCAGAAACGCATCTTTGGACTGGACCTGGTCGAAATGCGGGAGGTAGACAAGGCACACCTTCCCCCGTTTCCCAGCTCCGTCCATTCGGCACCACCGTTGACGACTCTGCCAAGCAGTCCTCAGCGGTGAAGCAGACGGAGGCCATCTCACATCCTGCCCCGCCGCAAGCCTGCCGCCATGGGCCATGCCCCGTCTGCTCGCCGAGGGCATCCTCCTGCGGCTATGAAACACCCTGCTCCGCCTCAACTCAGGCCCAGCTCTCAGCCCCAGTGTCGAGCACTCCACAGGAAACAGACGCCCCCGTCTCACGGACCCCCTCGTGGACCCGGAAGGCTCCCAGGCACTCCGTAGACGCTCAACCCAGGGACCAAGACATTAGCTCCGAAGATGGTAAGACCGCTCCGTCCCCGGTGGAGGGCTAGGAGGAGAATTTTTGGTTGAATTAGTTTTCACATTCTCATATTCTCAGTAACAGAGCTATTTCCTTTTGTCTCTGGGTCACCTGTCTCACAAATGCCGTTCTCAAGGCACTCTGCCCCCGGATCTCAACAGTCCCGGCATCCTGGACGCGGACCACCTGCCTCCAGCCCCCACGACTGTTCCCCCGGTTCCGTCGAGTCTAGAGGACGCCTACCCTTGACCTCCTTCTGCTCAGTCGCTAACCCGCCCCATGCCGGGTGTGCAGAGCAAGGTAAGTGCTTGAGTCTTTTCTCAGCACCAGAGCCTCGGGATGCATCACCGCCTCCCGATGGCGCTTTACCTGCTCCGCCCGCTGCGTAGCCCCGCCGGGTATGTCAAAAATAATCATCCCCTTGGTGCCCCTAGCGCAGAGTTGGACGCGTGGCTCTCACTCCAAACCTGTATTGCTAGCTGGCCCGGACCATCTGACTTGGTTACGCAATTCAGTTTGCCAGGCTTCCGCCCCCCCCCGCATTGCACGCCGCATGCCAAGTCCCTGCACGCGGATATCGCTACTCTTTTATTCAAAGACGCGATAGAGCCTGTCCCTCCAACCGAGATGAAGAAGGGTCTCTACAGCCCTTACTTCATCATACCCAAGAAAGGCGGCGGCTTACGACCGATCTTGGAATTGCGAGTTCTCAACCAAGCGTTGCACAAACTCCCGTTCAAAATGCTCACGCAGAAACACATCTTAATCTGCGTTCGACATCTAGATTGGTCCGCAGCGGCAGACCTGAAGGACACGTACTCCCACGTCTCAATTTTGCCTCGACACCGCCCCTTTCTGCGGTTCGCGTTCGATGGCCAGGCGTATCAGTACAAGTCCTCCCCTTCGGCATGTCTCTGTCCCCTCGTGTCTTCACGAAAGTTGCAGAGGCAGCTCTTGCCCCGCTCCGAGAAGCCGGCATCTGCATACTCAATTACCTTGACGACTGGCTTATTCTGGCCCACTCACGAGAGTTACTATGCGCTCACAGAGACCAGGTGCTCAGGCACCTCAGCCGTTTGGGGCTTCAGGTCAACTGGGAAAAGAGCAAGCTTACTCCAGTCCAGAGCATCTCTTTTCTCTGTATGGAGTTAGACTCGGTCTCAATGTCAGCACGTCTCACCAACGAGCGTGCCCAGTCAGTGTTAAGGTGCCTCGCCGCCTTCAGGCTAGGCACAGCGTTCCCTTCAAAACTTTTCCAGAGGCTCCTGGGGCATATGGCGTCCTCCGCGGCAGTCCCGCCGCTGGGGTTGATGCATATGAGACCGCTTCAACACTGGCTTCAGACCCGAGTCCCGAGATGTCCCACTGGGTCGTGGACGCCATTCAGTTGGCCTATCACACCCAGGTCGTGCCCCCCCCCCACGGGTCCGAGCCCACTCCACCTTTGCCAGATTTTACAATCTCAGGGTTGAGTCAGTCTCATCCCTTGTTTTCTCAGGTCCGAGCCCGTAGAACTCGGTACACATCGAACGGTCTGACCGGGTGAATCGCTTGCGTCTAGCGCCCTTTCCCTCTGTCGAGGTAAAACAGGGCGCCTTCTTCCCAGGAGACCCCTTTTAGGTTCCTGGTCGATTCCTCCCTAGCCCTCTTGGGTCCACAGTTCAGTGGAGGAACTCGCCAACCCAGTCCACTATGGGTACCCCAGGCTACCCCTACTGGAATAGGTGCTCCACAGATCAGGCCACCTACGCGGACTCCTCCTGTGTGTACTTCCGCGGTACGGTCACCTTACGAGCTGACCCGCGTCTCCCTTAGGCAGTCCTTCAATGCCCCCGGGTCGTAGTGTTGTAGCAAATCCCCCCTCCTCGAGGCTGGATCTACCACCGCGCCATTCTTCCCACATGTGACCGAAGAGGCCATGTGATGTTTTTTGCCACCTCTACCTCCCCTTTCGGGCGTGTGTGGCCTCCGCAGGGTCTTTTCCCCCTGAAAGAATAGGAATTCGGGTAAGACCCCCTTCCCACGATGCAGTAAGGGCCCCGGCTGCTCTTGCTCTATGCCGAGAAAACATAGAGAGAAAAGAGGCCCGGCCAGGCTTGGCCCGTTCCCTAGTTGGAAGCGTCGCCTTGTTCCCCTCTAGCGTAACCAAAAGGATCCTGACGACTTTTTCGGGGCATTGTGGAAGAGTATGTGCAGCCTGAACACAGTTGGTCACTTGTGCATGTGAAATACCTTCCCGCTTCTGTGTCAGCAGTACACGTACATCGCTCAGCACATGGCGTGATTTGAAGTGGACCCCTAGTGTCGCTTCTTCGACACAACGTCGAAGTGAGCGACAGACGGGGAACGTCTCGGTTACGTATGTAACCTCCGTTCCCTGATGGAGGGAACGAGATGTCGTGTCTTCCCGGCCACGTCGCTGAGCCGAGCCACTGCCCGGAACACTCCCGGCTCCTCAGAAAAATCCTGAATGAACAAGCGTATTTCCCTCGCCTTTATATCCGTATCCGGGGGCAGGGTATGCAAATAATGTTCGCCAACTCTCATTGGCCTTTTTTCATAGATCAGATGCATATTCGGCGCTCAAGAGAGACCCCTAGTGTTGCTTCTTCGACACAACGTCTCGTTCCCTCCATCAGGGAACGCAGGTTACATATGTAACTGAGACGTTATGTTTTTACTATGGTGGTTCGCCACTTAATTTCCAATGTAAAATCTGATCCTGAAGCAAAACCAGTTGAGAACCACAGGTTAAAGTTACAGACAGGTGCAGTATATGTTGATTGTTAATAATCATAGGACATTATTTTAAAAGCTCACACAGCTGATGCTATTTTTCATTTAGTAGTTAAATTAACATGCTATGCTAACATGTAAACTTACATGCTTTAGTTATATAACATGTTATAGTTACATGCTATTTTTTAAACACAGACAACTGATAATTGGACAACTGATAATTGGAAAAGAGTGTTATGGATCTTAACCCCATTGAGCTTTTATGGAATCAGCTAGACTGTAAGGTGCGTGAGAAATGCATGACAAGATAGCCACATCTATGGAAACACTACAGGAAGCGTGGGGTGAAATGTCACCCAAGTATCTGGACAAAGTGACAGCTAGAATGCCAAGGATCTGCAAAGCTGTCATTGCTGCCCATGGATGATTTTTTTGATGAGAACTCATTGAAGTAGTTCTGAACATTATTTTCAAATTGTAATAGTAATTTTTTATGTTATCAATGTCCTGACTATACATTGTGAGCAGTTGAATGCCACTTTGGTGAATAAAAGTACCAATTTCTTTCCATAAGAGCAAAATTTGTACATTATTCTAAACGTTTGGCCACCAGTGTATGTACAAAGTTTCGTGACAGTAGGTGAAAATGGGGGTCCTACAGAGGCCGTCTTGCATGACCATTTTAAAGGAGGCACTACAGAGCAAATTGTAACTTACTACTTTTCCAACTTTTTCACAGCCCTGTTGGCTGACGACGTTGATGTGTGTGCAAACTTACATGAAATTTTAAGCAAGCCAAGTGCCTCAAAAACTCCAAAATAAAGGAAGAAAGGAATAATTACAATTAATGTGTTGCAATGGCAAAAGAATTTAAGATATAAAATTTGAACATCAGCAATTTCTTGACATTATTCTAATTTTTTTTTAAATGATTTGGGTAAATGTAAGAACACTCTGCCACAAATTGCCAAGCTGCCAGTTGGTGGCGCTATGACCGTTCTTGTGATCATCGCCCATTACCAAACATGCAGCTCAATAGTCCTTTTTCACAGACTGTGATGCACATTTCTGCCTTATTTATATTTTTTTATATGATACATTTATGAAAATATTGAGTGTAAATGTATAAAATTATGCTTTGTGTTATATATCCCTAGAATTATTATTAAAAAACAAATTACAACAGCTGCGAGGGGGTTTCTATTGCAGCTGCTGAGAGAGTTATAGTAATTTGGCATCGTCTCCCACTTTACTGTCTTAATCCACCGCTCTCTATTTTTTTCCTCTTCTGGAAAGTCATTCAAACGTAATAGTGGATTTTTTCTATTGGTTTGAAGCAAATGGATAAGTTAAAATAATATTTGCTGTGATCTCCCATTCACCAATGTCAAAGTTTACCCTGCAAACATTATTTATACATTAGTCAAACATAATACATTAGTCTATTTTGATCTAAATCACACATTGCACGCAGAATATATGCTAATGTTAATTGCCAAAAGCATGTGTCCACCTTGCATTGTTTTCTGAAAGCCACCGGGTAGAAATGGACCCATGCATTTGGCATTTAATATTATTCTAAACAATTTTGAAGCAATTTGGGTAAATGCAAGAGTACTATTTTAAAGTCTCTATGGCTGTGTACCAAAATAGTCACATCCATGTCTTTAGCCCCCAAGACTAAACATACATTTCAATTTTGATGTAAATCACAAATTGCACACAGAAGATATGTGACACATCCTGTTTCCCATTATCGCCTTTAATTTAATGCCTCGCCATGACAACACCATTCGATATGTCAAACATCAGTTCACAATTCAGCATCTTCAATGTCTTGGCATAATGTTGTTTAAATTTGGTGAGTCTCGTGAATCCCCTAGGAGGAGTATTTAAAGGTTCAGAGACTGCAATGTCTGACTTTAGAGAACTATATACAGACCTATTTTGGTGACTGTAGGTGAAAATGATACAGAGGCCATGTTACATGCCCATTTTAAACTTGTTAACTGTCACTGGACAACAGGTGGGCCATTTGAGTGTGGCTAAAAAACAGATGCTTTGTTTTATATCAAAAAGTTCATCAGTGTTCACATACCAATTTGCAACTTAAGCTGGCTGATAATTTCTGTTTGCTAGCTCACTAATATCCCAGATGATTATGCTTAATTAACCACGAGAGGCAGAAATCGTGATCACGATTAAAATCCGATTAATTATGCAGCCCAAATATATTTTAATGAATGCAGACATAAACATCGACAACATGAGTGCTAAAAACACATACGATAACAGTTCATCAGTGCCATTGAGATAGCGTATGCTTATTCAAACAATCATGACATCACCAAAATCCACTCCAGTGCATGCATGTTATAACATCCAGTTCCTGCTACAGGCTGCAGTGAGGACCTCTTGGAGCTTGGCTGTCCTCTGTTGGACATTTCTGGTACTGTGCCTGAGCACTTTGCCACTCGATCTAAAATTTGGAACAGAACTGACTTTGATTTTCTAGTATTTTTACATTTCAGTTGATATTTTTATTATAATTTATTTAGATAAAAAAAAATTATGTTTGTACTGTAAATTTTCATTACAATAAACTTCTATAGCTTTTTTATTTCACTTTAAAAACTGCTTTCACTTGCACAATAAATTACAATGGCAATAGTATTTGAGATATCAAATTTCCCTTTACAATTTTAAATCATAAATAAATGTGATCAGCCCCCATTACAAAACATACAGCTGAATTTTCATCAAAATCATACAATGCTCACAGAAGTTATAAGGATCTTCCATGTCTTGGCATAATATTATCAACGAACTACAGCTCTGGATTACTCAGCAAATGTTTTTGGACTGCTATGTTATGGTTTTCACGGAAATATGGCTCAATAGCACAATTCCAACCAGCGCGATTGAGCTAGAGGGGCGCAATATCCATAGAGCTGATAGAATGGCTGTGGACTCCAGTAAAAGCAAATGTGGGGGTATTTGCATGTATGTAAACAGAACTTGGTGCACCGATGTTGTTGTTACCAAATCCCACTGTTCTGCTGATAATGAGTTCCTCTTTATCAAGTGCAGACACTTTTACCTACCACGTGAATTAACATCTTCCATAATCGCTGCAGTATATGTACCCCCGGATGCTAATGCTAAGCTAGCCATGAAGGAACTCTCTTCTGTGGTTCCAGCATGAGTTCCAGAACACTGAATGGAATGTGTTTGCTTCTCAGGCCAACATGGACTCCCACACCGACATTAATAGCTATACAAATTCTGTTCTGCAACACATCAACAGGTGTGTCAACAAGGTAACCACCCATAAAACAATTAAAACTTACCCCAATCAGAAACCCTGGATGAACAAAGAAGACCAAGGAGCTGATCGTGGACTACCGGTTACACCCCTAATATATACATATGTACAAATACAAATGCAAATACAAATGTATGGCAGAAGAGCTATGGTATGTTGTATAAATATAAATAGACTAAGCTGTGTATTGCACATAATTATTGCTCAATGGGGCACAAGTTTTAATTGTTCGTGAGATGGATAACCTGAGGAATGGTTCTGGTGCTCAGTGCTCTGTAGCGCCTGCCAGAAGGCAACAGTTCAAAAAGGTAGTGGGCTGGGTGAGTGGGGTCCAGAGTGATTTTTCTTCTTTTCCTCACTCTGGAGGTGTACAGGTCTTGAAGCAGTTCGAACTGTCCCATGTAGTCTTCTGATGTCCGATTTCATAGCTGGACCAATCACTTAATAATAATAATAATCCTTAGAAGAACAATAGGGTCTCTGCACTTTCAATGCTTGGGCCCTAATTAGTTTTAAGTGGATAAAAACACCAGAGAACATGGGTTGTGAAGTTTAGACAAGACATAGGAGCTTCAGACAGTATGGTAGAGTGCTTTGTTGCCTAACATGACAGTCCAGTACAACTGTTAATTTAGCTGTGCTGTGTTTTCTTGACTTGTATGTTGTCCTGGTCTCAATAGCCTGAGCTGACAGAGGGAGTTCTAGCCCAGCAAACAAGTGAGGAGAGAATGAATACAATTTAATTATTGAAATAGGAGGCAACAAGGGCGAAATTGAATGAAGTCGCCCCCAACCATCCTGTAAATATTACAACAAAGAGCACCACTATTTGTGAGTGGTAATGACTTGCAGCACACTGTAAACATTGACAAAAAAGATCTGCTATTTTCAATAACCAGTTCACTTTTTAAAATACAGCAAAAACATTTTTCTTTGTACAAAAACTAGATTTGTCTATTTCGGTAAAATGTCTCATTTCATAGCCACTCGCATTTCTCAGCAGTTCTGAGACAAAGAGCTCTGTTCAGAATAGCATACTACTAACATATTACTCTGCAGCACAGAGAATATGTAATTTGCACATTATGCACATTTTCTGTTGGCATGGAATATTTCAGATGACATTTTCTTGAAGACCGTGCCAGTGTGTATGCTAATAAATACAGTATGAGAATGTTAGGACAGAATCTGCATCCCAAATCACATACTTCTCACTTTTCAACACCATTTTGTAGTGTAAGTAGAGCGAGTAGTGTGTTCAAACTGAAAATGGGATGAAAAGAAGAGTACTACGAGTACCCAGATGTACCCAAATTGTGGAACGTTAGACACTTTATGCACTTAACGGTCGGGGCTTGCATGACGTAGCAGAAGGAGCTGATTTACCTGCCCACGATGCTGATCTGAACATTTTAATTAACAGTGCATGTATTAACTAGCGAAACTTCAGTGAAGACAGCAACTTACAAATGTGAGTTGAATGCTTTTCAACCCACGCTGTGTAAATATGTACATTATTTGAGACATAAGTGCTGACTGAGTTTGGCTAAGGCACTAAAGCTAGTGGCAACACATTGCATGCATTTGAAACGTCACATTCCTCAGCTAAACAATGAATGTTTCAATGTAATGAAAATTGTTAGTGTTCCATTTGAGATGAAACTACACTTTGAAAATTCATACACTAGATGATCGAGTGCATAGTGTATAGATTGTCACTTAGGACACAGCAAGAGATGTTTTAACGATGTTATTAACCTTTGATTTAATTCAGTTTAAGGGTTCTATTTTTGTGATTGTTCAAAGCACAGCACTACATGCTACGACTTTGCAGAATGTCAGAGCACTAATTGTAAGTGCAATTTTTGTGCCATTGCAAAACGCAAGTGGGTTTAGGTGGAAGTCTTTGCATAATGTGGGTGTATAGGCATGCAAACTGTGGGTGTATTGCATGTAAATTAAGTGGCGCAAAGTACAATTTGTATTTTCCTGAGAAATCGGTCAATTGGTTTCAGGACCACATCTTATCTCAGTGCCAAGTTTAAACTCATTGCAGATTGGAGATTCCACTAGCAGGTGGTAATTAAGTTAATTTCCAAACTCTTAATATATAGTGGAAAATCAAATTCCGTGAAATCAAAAAACAAAAATTTAAGAGATTTTTGTTAAACTATCTATAGGTCATGGTTTATTTATCAAGTATTATTATTATTATTATGTTTATACAAACAGTTGTATTTATGACATAATTTGTATTGGTATTTTTCCACCTGTTGATGCAGAGTCATTTTTAAGTTACTGTAAAAGGGGCTGGTGGAAGAAGTTGGAGAGAGTAAAATGTTTGGACTTAGCGCATGTTTGCGCAAAAATATCAAAACTTCATGGGCATGCCCATTGACTTGCGCTTATGACTTAAGCATAGCGCTCCGCTTATTGCTCTTAAAATTAGGGATGCACTGATCTGATACCTGGAACGGTATTAGCTCCGATACTGACGTTTGTAAATGGATTGGGTATCGATCCGCTGAGACCAATCCAAATCCAATACTGTATGTTAGTCATGTTCGTTTCTGTCAAGCTCAAAAAATGACATAAATGAACCATTAAAGTGCATGCCTACAAACAGACACAAACAGGACTTCCTGGAGAGTTCAGAATGTCAAAATAAAAGTGTGAGGGTTTAAAAGTTAAAGGTGTCATGATTGAGATATATTACTATTATAATATATTATTATTATTATTATTTGTTTTAAAATGATAATAATATTTAAGTTGAATGGCTTCCAAAAAAATAACTGAATGAAAAGTGAGCTTTAGTGAACTAAACTGATCAAAAAATATATCTGAATCCTTTAAAGTCCGGAAACAAGTTGAAAACAAAAAATAATAAAAAAAATGCTTCTTTTCTACTGATGACTTATTCTGGAATTACTGTTAATTTTACTGCTTCATTATCTAGTATACTAGTTAATAATAAAGTGTTTCTAAATACACTATACATTTATATATTTATATAATGTGTAGTTAGAGGTTTGTGTTTCTTTACATATTAAAGAGCACACACAATTAGTTCCACACAATAATGTAAAGATATTCTATTAACTGATTATGCAAAAAAAACAACATCACTGATATCGGATGTCCAATATTTTAGTGGTAAAATATGTGGTATCGTTGCATCCCTACTTAAAATAGGCCCCAAAATATAAGATGCTATTTTTAATCGCAAAAGTTCTGTTAGAGTTGAGAAGTTTAATTAATTTCAGCAAATCGTTTTTTTAAAACTATACCTTTCAGTAAATTGGTTCAAAACGTCTAGGTTTAGGGATGCACTAACGTTTGTAAAAGGATCGGATATCGATCCACTGAGACCGATCCAAATCCAATACTGCATGTTAGTCATGTTCGTTTCTGTCAAGCTCAGAAAATGACATAAAGGGAATGAGACATAAAAGGGAAGGAGACATAAAGGGAAGGAGACCCTTAGTGTCGCTTCTTCGACACAACGTCTCATTCCCTCCATCAGGGAACGGAGGTTACATCCGTAACCTAGACGTCGCTTTGTTTTTTTCTTGAGCACCGAATATGCCTCTGATCTATGAAAAAGGCCAATAAAAATTGGCAGACAGTATTTACATACCCCGCCCCCGGGGCATACGTGTATAAAATCAGGGAAATACATTGAGTTCATTCAGGATTTTTCTGAGGAGCCGGAAATGGTCCGGCCACTACAGTGGCTCGGCTTAGCGGCCGGGAGGACACAGCGTCTCGTTCCCTCCATCAGGGAACGGAGGTTACATCCGTAACCTAGACGTTCCCCATCTGTCACTCACTTCGACGTTGTGTCACTAGGGGTCCAATTTAAATCACGCCATGCGCATAGCCGTGTAGCTGTTCTGCTGACACAGGAGCGGGCAGGTATTCTACGTGCAAAGGCGACCAGCTGTGTCAGACTCTACGTACCCTTCCCCAATGCCCCCAAAACGTTGTCGGGATCCTTCTGCTACCCTAGGCAGGGGAACAAGGCGACGCTTGCCAACCTGGGAACGGGCCAAGCCTGGCTGGGCCTCTTTTATCTCTATGCTTCTCTGCATAGAGCAAGAACGGCCGGGGCCCTTACATGCATCGAGGGAAGGGGGTCTTACCCAGTTACCTATTCTTTCAGGGGGAAACGACCCTGGGGTGACCACACCTGCCCTGAAGGGGAGGTAAGAGTAGTGAATACATCACATGGGTTTTTAGGCGACATGTGGAAAGTGGCGCAGTGGTAGATCCAGCATCAAGTAGGGGGGAGTTGCTACAACACGGCAACCGGAGGGCAGCTGGAACTACCTAAGGGAGACGTGGGTCCACTTCGTAAGGGGACCGTACCGCAGAAAATACACAGAGGGGGAGTCCGCGTAGGAGTCCTGCCCTGTGGAGCACCTATTCCTGTACAGGGTAGACTAAGTACCCGCAGTGGATTGGGTCGGTGAGTTCCTCCGCTGAACTGCGGACCCAAAGGGCTAGGGAGGAATCCTCCAGGGATCCGAATGAGTGGGATCTCCTGGGAGACAAAGCGCACAGTTTATTTGGGCTGAGGGAAAGGGTGCTAGGCGCAAGCGATCCACCTGGCCAGACTGTCAGCGTGTTACCGAGTTCTGCTGGCTCAGACCTGAGAAAACACGGGACGATACTGACTCAACCCGGACACTGTAAAATCTCACGAAGGTATTAGGTGTTGCCCAACCCGCTGCTCTATATATGTCAGCCAGGGAGGTGCCCCTGGCCAGTGCTGACTGTTTTCTTTGCCCTGCGGAAATTCCTTCTGTTAGTTCGGGACAAACATGTCCTAGTCAGGTCTGGCCTGGGTGTGATAGGCCAATAAAATGGCATCCACTACCCAGTGGGAAAGCCTCTGTTTGGAGACAGCGTTCCCTTTCCGCTGTCCGCCAAAACAGACAAAGAGCTGCTCAGAACATCTAAAGCTCTGCGTGCGGTCCAAGTAGGTACGCAAAGCACGTACTGGACACAGCAACGAAGGGGCTGGGTCTGCCTCCTCCCGGGGCAGCACTTGCAGGTTCACTACCTGGTCTCTAAAGGGCGTGGTAGGAACCTTGGGCACGTAGCACGGTCGCAGTCTTAGGATCACATATGCGTCTGCCAGACCGAACTCCAGGCAAGTGTCGCTAACAGAGAACGCTTGTAGGTCCCCGTCCCTCTTGATGGAAGCGAGCGCAATCAGCAGGGCCGTCTTTAGAGAGAGGGCCCTGAGTTCAGCTGATTCTAGTGGCTCGAAGGGAGATCTCTGAAGGGCCAAGATGACAACTGAGAGGTCCCATGAGTGGAACAGGCTTGGCTGGGAGAGATTCAACCTCCGGGCGCCTCTTAGGAATCTGTCCAGGGGCCAGACGTGGAGGTTCCAAAGATCTGGGTGCGGATGCCAGAGCGTGCCCCATCCCTGAGAAAGAAGGTCTTAAGGAGCCACTAGGGTGACTTGTTCCTCGTCCTCCCTGACCTTGCACAGCACCTGTGCAAGAAGGCTCACTGGGAGAAATGCGTACTTGTGCAGCCCCACAGGCCAGCTGTGTGCCAGTGTGTCTGTGCATCTGTGAGTGGAGCCTCTGTTCAGGCATACCAGAGCGGGCAGTGGGGGATCTCTCGGGAGGCAAACAGGTCTACCTGGGCCTTGCCGAACCGTTCCCAAATCAGCTGGATCAACTGGGGGTGAAGCCTCCACTCTCCACTGGGCAAGCGTTGTTGCTACCACATTGAGGTTGCTGGGGATGTGAGTGGCAAGCAGCAACTTGAGTCGACGGGCGAGTCGTGACATGTGGCGGGAGCGTACACCGCCTTGGCAATTTATGTACGCTACCACGGTGGTGCTGTCTGACCTGACTAGGACATGTTTGTCCCGAACTAACAGAAGGAATTTCCGCAGGGCAAAGAAAACAGTCAGCAATTGAGGGTTCAATTGAGTCAGCCCCTTTCCAATGACCCGCGACTGTGTGCCCATTGCACACGGCGCCCCAACCCAATCTGTAGGCGTCGGACGTGACCAGGACGTGTTGGGACACCTGCTGCAAGGGTACTCCTGCCCGTAAAAAGCAGAGGTCTGTCCAGGATTTGAATGTTTGGTGGCAGGTGGGGGTGATCGTCACACGGTGTGTGCCGCGGCGCCATGCTCGTCTCGGGACTCGGGTCTAAAGCCAGTGCTGAAGCGGTCTCATATGCATCAACCCCAGCGGCGCGACCACCGCGGAGGATGCCATATGCCCCAGGAGCCTCTGGAAAAGTTTTAAAGGGACCGATGTGCCTGGCCTGAGACCGAGTCTAACTCCATGCCGAGAAAAGAGATGCTCTGAACCGGGGCGAGCTTGCTCTTTTCCCAGTTGACCTGAAGCCCCAAGCGGCTGAGCTGCCTGGTTTCTGTGAGCGCATAGTAACTCTCGGGAGTGTGCCAGAATGAGCCAGTCATCGAGGTAATTGAGTATGCGAATGCCTGCTTCTCGGAACGGGGCAAGGGCTGCCTCTGCAACTTTCGTGAAGACGCGAGGGGACAGAGACATGCCGAAGGGGAGGACTTTGTACTGATACGCCTGGCCATTGAACGTAAACCATAGAAACGGTCAGTGTCGATGCAGAATTGAGACGTGAAAGTATGCATTCTTCAGGTCTACTGCTGGGAACCAATCTAGATGCCGGACGCAAGTTAAGATGTGTTTTTTTGTGAGCATTTTGAACAGGAGTTTGAGCAAAGCCCGGTTGAAAACTCGCAGGTCCAAGATCGGTCGTTGAGAGAGTAGCGATTTCCGCGCGCAGAGATTTGGCATGTTCACCGTATACTGCAGTAAAGCGGACGCCCGTGAAGGGCTTGGCAAACTGAATTGTGTAACCAAATTGAATGGTCCGGGCCAGCCAGCATGACGGGTTGGGAAGTGAAAGCCATGCATCCAAGCTCCGCACTAGGGGCACCAAGTGGACGGTTATTTTTGACATACCCGGTGGGGCTTCGCAGCGGGGCGGAGCAGGTAGTACGGCGTCGGGAGGCGAGGATGCGTCTAGTGCTGAGAAAAGACACAAAGCACTTACTTTACTCCGCACACCTGGCAGGGGGCGGGTTAGCGACTGAGAAGGAGGTCCAGTGTAGGCGTCCTCTAGACTCGTAGGAACCGGCTAGCCAGGGAACAGTCATGGGGCTGAAGGGGGGGTCTGCGTCCAGCCTGCTGGGACTGTAGAGATCTGGCGGCAGGGTGCCGTGAGAACGGCATTTGCAGGCAAGGTGACCCAGAGACAAAGGAAATAGATCTGTTATTGAGAATGTGGGTACCGCAGCCCCGTGTAGGAGGGACGGCAAATGAAATATATTCAACAATGGATTCTCCTCCCGGCCCTCCACCTGGAGACGGAGTGGTCTTACCAGCTCCGGAGCTAACATCTCGGGCTCTGGGTCGAGCGTCTCAGGAGCCCCTAGGAGCCTTCCGGGTCCTCGAGGGGGTCCGTGAGACGGGGGGGGGGGGGGGGTCTGCTTCCTGTGGGGTGCTCGAGGCTGGGGCTGAGAGCTGGGCCCGGGTTGAGGCAGAGCAGGGTTTTTCTTAGCCGCAGGAGGACGCCCTCGGCGAGCAGACGGGGCATGGCCCATGGTGGCAGGCTTGCGGCGGGGCAGGATGTGAGATATGGCCAACATCTGCTTCTTCACCGCGCAGAACTGCTGGGTGAAGTCCTCGACGTGTCGCCGAAGAGGCCGAACTGGGAGACATGGGCATTGAGAAAGCGAACCTTGTCGGTCTCACGCATCTCGACCAAGTTCAGCCACAGATGACGTTCCTGGACCACGAGCGTGGCCATCGCCTGCCCGATTGACTGCACTGTGACCTTCGTGGCTCTAAGGGCGAGGTCGTCGCTGAGCGCAGTTCCTGAGGCTTAAATACACAGACATTGGGTAACAACATTCAATAACAAGAAAACCAATAAACAGAACTATAAACGAGATACCAAGACTAATAACCATAAACCAATGTCAAACTAGAACTGATAATGTGTAACAAGACAATAAACCAATGAACACAAGACACACGGACATGGAGGGAAACAGGAATCACATGACTAGGGATACAGGAACTAAACTTTCAAAATAAAAGACATCAAATACATGAATACACACAAACATTACAAAAACCTTGTTCATGTAATACGTTGAAATTTATATTACAAATATAATTCATTCATTACTGAAAATGTTGATAAAAAAATGTTTTAAAAAAATATTTTTCCCCCCAAAATGTTTTCTATGTATATATATGCTGAATATATCTCTGCAAAATTCCTCGAAATCAATTTTGAGTCGAGTCTCCTGTGAGCCGTGTATGAGGTGTGCTATACTGTATGTCAGATGGATTTGTTGCCTATTAAGAGTGTTCCAAATCAGGCACTTAAAAGACTCCATTTCAGTTAGGACACTGCCTATGTGGGCAGAAGACAGCTCACTAGTTTTCAAAACAGGCTTTGTGTGTGTGAAATAAAGCTGCAGACCTGGTTTGCCAGGAGAGAGTGAGTGAGCAATAGAAAGAGAAAGTGTGCAGAAAGTTGGTATCTACACCTGTTTACCCCTCCTCTCCATGCCACCTGTAAAGACCTCCCTCTCTGAGAGAAGGTACTTTTGAAGAAGGTGAATAAAATGTAAATATTTTAATAAATATTAAAATGGAAATTACTTCTTCCTTTTGATTTGGAGTAAAATATGACCTGAATATGTTTTTGACAGCATTCACCCTTATACTCTTAGTGAAGCTGCTGTTGTAGTTCTAGTTATGTGTTGTGACACATGTTCAGTAGTGTAGTGTGTTTCTGCTGTAGTATCATTTGTGACCATGTCTGTTGATTGGCTGTTGTGCTTCTGACACACTCCCAGTGCTGCGGGACCAAAGTGAATCCTGGGGCTGTCCAAGGGCTTCAGCACAGGGTATAAAATGGGTACTTCGGAGCCGGATTTCTTCTTCGGGGCCAATCAGATGCATTCACTAAGCTGAATCCTTCCTGTCCTTCCATTCATCTCTCCCTCTTGCTAAAGCAGCTGGATCTATGGTGCATTACAGCGGTTCTCCCCCTCTCACACTACGGTTGTGTCGAACAACACCCCTGGGCACTTCGGCAGTACAGCAGAGCCTCCTATATATATATATATATATATATATATATATATATATATATATATATATATATATATATATTTTCTCTAAAAGAGTGGCACAAACGAAAGCGTCTTTTTCAAGATGCCTTTTCGTTTGTGTATAATTCCTGGTTGCGGTCGATATCTCTCTGCATATGATGGCCACGATCGGTGCCTTACGTGTTTGGGTGCTAACCATGCGGAGTCAGCGTTCCTGGATGTTCATGTCCTCATTGTGAGGACATGACCATAGCTACGTTGCGGTCGCACCTTGACTTCGTAAGAGGGCAATCCACCCCAGCGGCTCCCCAACTCTGCCCTTCTACCGACTGGTATGAGGCGGGGTCGGTCAGCACCGGGGGTGATATGGGGGCGATACATCAATTGGAGCTTCTCTGCTGGGTTTTCCCCCATGGACATCCCATTCGCTGTCACGCTCGTATGCTCTGAAAAATCTCTGGAGCAAGGTTGCCGGTCCGTCTCTGATCTCGTTTGGAGCTTGCAACAAAGATGAGTTATCAATCACGGCATCGGAGAGTTGGCTCGTCATGTCTGATGCTGAGGACTCAGATGGACTCCCACCTTCGGGTGCGGCAGCTCAGTCGCAGACCCACGCAGAGCTGACGGCCATGCTTGCCCGGTCAGCTGCTAGTGTCGGGCTGGAGTGGAACCCTCTTGTCCCCCTCAAACCCTCGCGGCTTGATGATTGGTTCTTGGGGCCAGAGCGCCGCTCACGGCCAAACTCCACCCCCGTTCCTTTCTTTCCGGAGGTGTATGATGAGCTCACTCATTCGTAGCAGGCACCTTTCATTGCCCACACATGATCCATGAGCTCCTCCACTCTCACAACCCTCGATTGCGGGGAGGCAAGGGGCTATTCAGCGATTCCCCAAGTGGACCAAGCGGAGGTGCACCGCAAAACGCTGCCACTTGGCGTAGTCATCCGAGGCTCCCGTCCAGAGCCTACAGGCTGACGTCATGACTGATGGCTAAAGCCTACAGCGCTGCTGGACATGCCGCTTCCGCCTTGCTCCTGCAGGTGCACCAAGCCAAGGCACTTAGAGAACTGCACAAGGGTAGTCCTGACCCGGGACTAATACAGGAGCTGCGCTTGGCAACCGACTTCGCCCTCCGAACGACGAAAGTCACAGCGTGCGCTCTCGAGCAGGTGATGTTCATTCTGGTGGTCCAGGAACACCACCTTTTCCTCAACTTGGTGGGTTCACGTGAGGCCGAGAAGGTTCGTGTCTTTGACGCCCCCATCTTGAAGTTTGGGCTTTTTGTGACACCGTTGGAGAAAAAAAAACACTTACTCACCAGTTCTCCGATACAGCGTAGCTTGGTCCTAGGCCACTCCTTCACCCACTAACGGACGACAGCCCCGCCTCACCGGGCGTATCATATTCCAGGCAGTCGGCAGCGAGCCCCTCCACTCTCACGGACAGTCTCAGGTCTCACGCGGTCTCAGACCCCGGTGAGTTTTAGCGGCTGGAGGAGACTCCTCCGCCCCTGTCAGTGGCTCTCTCCGCTTCCGTTGAGGTGGATGGTAGTATCCCTCCTCCTTCCAGGGTCTTCGGCACCAGTGTAAAGGGAACAATGGAAAGGAGGAGGCATGAACTGGCTTGACAATATAAATAATAGCTTTAATATAAAACTTAAACAAAAGACACAAACACACAGCTGCCTGTAAACAATCTCTCTCTCTCTGTTGCACCACCATCCGCAGTCGGCCTTTATCACTCTCGTGAGGACCAGCTAAAATGTCCTCACAAATGGGTTCTCTAGCATTTTTACTATACTTGTGAGGACATTTTCAAAAATTTGGCACTTCCAAGTATAGAAAAACCTGTATACATACACACATCTTATAATGACAGCAAACAATGTGTTTGGAGTGACTAATTTAACACTTGCTTGTCATGATAAGGATTATTTAGTAGAACTGTTGTTCGGTTCTGTTGGGTATGTAAGCTGATTTTGAGAAGTATAGCAGAGATATGAACATACTTTATCACCTAGTTTTAATTTGAGATGTGTTAGACTACACACTAAAGCCATATATATATAAAACTTATGGTTAGCCACTGGTGGAGGGTACATTATACTCTATGACCTATTAGTGGATTTTATAAATAAGCACATATCTTTTCATAGCTGTATATTGTAACTCTTTTTTGTAACAGCATATTATAGACAGTTACCATAGTATATAAACCATCTAAAACTATTTTACATAGCATTTTTCTAATTCATTATTATTTATTGTTAGTGGTGCTCTTGTTTTATATGTGTTATGTATTATTGCTCCTATAGGCTCAAGGATTGAAACAAACCCCTGACTTTAAGTATTGTCACCACCCAGAACACCATAGCGACCATATAGCAACACCTTGGCAACCACTCATACTGTAGCAAAGAAATATACAGATATACGTTAAGTCCCATCAGTAAAGCTTCAACTGGAGCATTTTGGTCCAGTATGAGTCAATCATTGCTTCTTAGCTTTTGTTTGTCTAAGTTGTGATTCAATAGTGCCAGATGACCCATGATCAGTTTTTAAAATGAGGAACCATGATACATCAAAGACACGCAAGTTAGCCTCTGCTGACCCACAATCAATGTCTCTGCATTTCTTCTTTCTATCCCCTCTTCTTCTTTTTCATCATACACAAATTGTAACTGATAGATAAGTTAGATGTGTTAAGCTCAATTGACACCATTTGTGGTATAATGTTGAATAGCACAAAAAAAATATAATTCGTACCTTGTTTATTTAAAAAGAAAAGAAAACATTTGGGTTGCAGTAAGATACTTACAATGGAAGTGAATGGGGCCAGTCAATAAATGTTAAAAATCTAATTGTTTCAAAAGTATAGGCACAAGATATATACATCATACATGTTAATATGATTTTAGTGTGATATAATTGTGAACAGGGTTTACCGGTTTACATATTTAAGTTGCATTTTTGTTTAGCATTTCACAGATAAGGCTAGTAAGCAATTTTATCACACTAAGATCATGTTAACACACATAATATTGAAGTCTTGTGGCTATACATTTGAAACTATGTGTATTTTGATGTTAATGGACTGGCCCCATTCACTTTCATTGTAAATGCCTTGCAGAAACTGAGATTTTTGCTTCTTTTTTCTTTTCTTTTTATTTTAAGAAATCCCCCAGTCTTGTTTTCATGTGCGTATCATGAAATATGGCGTCTGCTCTAAATATTGTCTATAAGGTTCACGTTTGCAGTACAAATCTACCATAAAACACACAGTAACAGTATTTGATTTAAGTACTGTTGCTGCTACTTAAATTTGTTTGCTACTTTAAGAAATGCAAAGTTGTAGACAATGATATTACATGTGTTTAAACACAATGCTAAGCGAGTGCTATAGACGTGCATTTGACAGGGCCAGACAGGCTAATTAGAGCGATTACTGCACAGCTGGATTGGCTGGCTGCACTGAGGAGGATGCATCAAAAGGATCAGCCGCTTGAATAAGGTCTTATCTCGACAGCTTCTGCACCAGCAGATCTGTGACATTTCTGGTTGGGGAAGCGTGCCGTTTGGGTCGAACATTTCCCCAATTGGATGCTGAAGAGAACTGAAAGTTGACAAGGGAACGTTGTGTAAGTTCCTCTGCATTTGTCAGCTGGAACTACAACAGGAGGATTCAGATCTTTGCGGTACTCTGATCGCTGGGTGGAAACGGATGGTGAAATAGTGGGAGGAAAACTTTTCTAAAGCTGTGCGAGAAAGACAATGTAAACAGCCACATGAACCGTGTGATCAAAACATCAGCTGATGTAGAGGAAGTGAAGGCCAATGTTTAATGGAGAATGGTGTCATCAAACTCATGTAAAGTTCTTGAATTCTTATAGTTTTCACCAGATATAATTTTTTGGCTTTGAGAGAGTCAGAGCATATGAGGCTGTGATTTGTTTGAATCTTGGGCAGCAACAATTAATTAATGAAAAACAATATTGAAAGTAAATGTCATTATCGATTAGATCTGTGCTCTTATAAAGTGGCATTCTATTTTATAATATACTACAACTGTATTATACTATATATTTTAATATATATGAACATCATCATAAGTTGTATAGCATTATATTAAATTATATCATAATACAATTTGTTTGGTAAAAAATGTATAAACTACCACACATTTCCATTTTTTATAGACTTTGGTTTGCAAATTTTTTTGAAGGAGTTACTTTTTTATATGATTAATGTATTATTTGACCAAATAATAAACAGATAATCAGTTATCATAATAGTTATTAGTTGCAGTTGTAACTGTTTAAATTGTAGGTATGATTCATTTCGTTGAATTAGTGTCAAGAGTGTCCAGCTCAGTTCTGTGATCACTGCACACACATTAACTGCTCACTGCTTATTAACAATGACAGCGTATTTAAAACCTGTTAATCTTAGACTTTACAGTTATTGTTTTGTTAAAACCATATGTCTAGATAATGCAATTAAACCCCTGTAGGTACTTCTGAAAGTATTTATGAATAGTGTATATTTGTGTTCTCGTAAATACTTCTGTTGGAGCCACGGCCTAGCGGTCAGTGAGTATGCTTTGATATATTAAGTCATGGTACGAGTTTGAATCTGCATTGTGTTATTCAATTCAATTTCAGGTGGTATTATTGAATTCTTCATCAGAATTGTAATCAGAATTGATTACAGAATTAAATTAATATAATTGGATTGTTATGTATCTTAAAATGTATTTATTTATTTATTTATTTATTTTTTACTTTATTATTTTCCTTGAGGTTAACTTATAATGTTACACTAGTAGAGTTTTTGCACAAAAAACAGACATGATATAGTATTAAATGAAAATTTTCCACCCTGTCTCTGGCCCATGGCCTGAAACGCTCGGTTTTCTGTGCTGTCCCCATAAAGATTTAAATATACACGACCACTGTGTTATGATTGGCTTACATTTTTTAAGTGCAAACACACCCCCTCAGTGCTCGTGGAACTGTATTTTCCCAAAATAAAACAATGAAAACATGCAAGTGATTTACAAAAAACCCTGAAAGCACTCAGTCCAGGCAATCATTGATAGAAATATTGTATGTTTCAAATTATATGAAGCACGCAATCAAACTACTGAAGTTGTACTGACTGAAATAAAAACAGAAAACTGAACAAAGTTACACTGTTGCTCCCCAATATTATTAGGTATACAAGATTTGGTGACACAATAATGCTATAAAATCTGAGGCAAATCTGAGTGCAAGTAGTACAGACTAGCACAAGAGAATGTGAAGAGTTAATAAATCTGTTTCCAGCTATAATGGACGGTCGACCGGGGTGTTCGTCTGTGTTGTGTGGCTGCTTCAATACACCTCCTGTATAATGTATACATGATGTTTGCTGGGTGAGGTGTCACACCCCGGATCATTTCTCCAGTCGCCCTGGGGTGGGGTTCACCCTCGACTTATCACTGCTTAAATACAGGATAATAGGTGTCTCGATGTGTTTATTTCAGCCAAAATACTTGACGTCCAGGCTAAAACGAGGGAGATGAGACGACAGCCACTAGCATATAATTCACCATTGTCTTTCCTTGGGCTCCACACTCCGCTTTCTTCTTACATTCTAAAATTATTTAAACACAACAATATTATGTGAGTAATTGTGGATTTCTTTGGTAAGTAACTATATTATAAGCATGATAAGCTCCACATTGGAGTCATGATCGTGGTTGTTATTGTGATAAAAAAATGCTTACTATACAGTTCTTTACATATCAAACAAACAAAGAAACCATTGTATTACATTTTCTACATATAATAGTTCAATATAGTTTGCACTTCTACATGTTTCAATAAAAGTCCGAATCATAATAGTTCTCAAAAGAATCCTTAGAGAAATGTGCCAAACAAAACATATGACCAAAATGTTTATGAATTAAAAGGAGGTGTTGATCTCTTGCTGTAGAGGTGGTCATGCATTAATGAATGCCCCCAGTGACGTAGGTAAGTCACGGAAGTAGAGAATGAAATGTTTTTGGACTTGGAAGGAAGTTTTGAATTCTGGAGCTTACTGTATGTTTTTATAGTACATTAAATTATTATATGTCAAAAGATCAAGGGAAATTTTATTCCCCTTTAAATAGATTCAGTAGCTGTGTTTCCATCTAAATGTTTAGCATTTCCTAAGCACATTTTAAAAAAATTTGACTTAAGAAAATATGAATTGCTGTGCATTTCCATCCACTACGTCATCACATCTTGAGATAGCCGCCTTTTTATGGTGGAGCAGCTGAATGACTTCCTTGCTTTGGGGGGAGATTTAATTGCAGGATTGGAGCAATTGCACCTCATTTTATTAAATGCTGCCAGAAGACGCTGCAGTGTATTATCTGATAAACTGTGAGCTGAAATAGATGTGATGCCCATATTCCACCAGTCTCCACATACTTGCGAGCACCTGCTTTCAGAACTGTTTTGGCAGATTGTGAAGACTCACTTTAAAGACCAGCTGTGGGTTAAACACTTCCGAATGTCAAGGGCTCGCAGAATTGTATGCCAAGGTGGGACCTTCGGTTGGGCCAGTCATATCAAGCTATCAGACACTCATAACAAGCACACGAATGGTCAAAACATGTTATCGTTTTGCAAATAAACTGTTTCCATTACTTTAATATGCATTATAACTCTTGCAAAACTCTAGAAAATCCAGCTCTGTCTAGCGCATACAATTTTATGTGAGTTTTGAGAGTTTATTCACATATATTTAATATGTTCAATTTCAAAATATGCATAAAAATATTTGGATGGAAACCCAGCTAATATCGTTAGCTACTTTTTTTTAGTTGCTTGTAGTACAGCTCACTTCTTGTTTAAAAGAGTACTGTAGCTCAACTTTAACTAATTCAAGTTATGAGTAGCTTTCAAAGTAGCATCCCCAACATTGCTATCAGGTTGCTTAGATCTTTAGTTCTTTGTGGATGCTAGGGGGTTGCTTACTGGCCCAAAAAGCCCACCCCTAAAAGCGGTCGCACACCAGACGAGAAGTGCCTCGCCACGTTGCAGCTAGGACACTGCACAGGTATAAACACAGAGCATGTCGATGCAGTTCAGGTGGCAGACAGTACACACAAAAGTTACCAAGGTTTTTCTCTTTTTCAAGAATGAACTGCCTTTTGTCCTTTTACAATGATTTGGGTCAAATTTAATGGAAAATATGCGTGTTGTGCTCCACAGTGTGGCAGAAATTTGAGCAGTCTCCATAGTCGTAGCTGTGCGCCATTGACAGATATCTGGCATTGTGCGTATCTTCATTGAAAACAGTTGTTTTGAATTTTAGAACACGCTATGTTTTCCGCACCCGGTGTGCGACCCCCTTTAATAGTAGCTTGGGTTCCGTCTTCAAACTAAGTCTAAAATACATTTTCTACCGTTTTATCATCCACTAGGCCTCAATCAGAAGTTTTTTCTCTTATAAAAGCAAAAGCACACCTCTCAACAAGCCACATGATTTGAGGTATAATTCATGTCAGTAGCACAAACGATGTGGAGTGAGTTACAGTCCTAAAGTGTAATTCTTAGGGCTTGAGCAAACACCTAACCCTAAGAATGAGCAATAGTAATAGTGATGCTTGCCTCTCAGATTTTTCCAATTTCCTCAATGTTACCAATTCAACTGTAACCCTGCGGTCATGCTCATTATGTTTCCTAATTAACAATCAAGATCAAAATAATTAAATTACCCAAGACGAACACTTTCCCTTGACAGTGCTCCACTATCTTGCCTTAGTCAACGCTCTAGCTCTAATCTCTCTCCCTCTCTCTGTCTATCTATTTGTTTGACTGCAGTAATCCATCTGAACAGCAGCATGGCTCAGCTAAGCCCCCACTGGGCTCGTCAGCCATGACCTCTCGTATCCTGCTCCGGCAGCAGCTGATGCGTGAGCAGCTCCAAGAACAGGAGTGGCGTGAGCAGCAGAGACAGCAGAGAGCAACGTACGGCCAGCCCTCTGTCACCCAGAGCCCCGCCATCAATGTCAGTTCACCTACCGGCCTGCCCAGTGCCACACAGGTGCCCATGGAGGTGCTGAAGGTAACACAGCCACATTAGAAACATCTTGACAATGCTTTTCAGATTTGTTGCATGTTGTGATCAAACTAGAGGTGCTTAATGAGTTGATGCTGTATTTTTTTATTTCATGGCAGTATAAAAATGTCATAGCTAGATATATATATTAATATTATATAAGGTATAAAGGTTTTCAAGCTTTACCAATGGAAGATGGGGAAAGACAATGTTTGAGAGATCTGTTTGAAAAAAAGTCATGCTTTTGGCAATTCCGTTCAGTGCCGCTAGTGGCATAGAAATTACACACTTCAGTTTTAAGGTTTAAAGTTCTAGGAACTGAACTTAAAATTGCTAACTCACTCTATTAAATTAAAGGTGGACATTGGGTTGATTTAAGAACCTGCTTTTTATTGAGAACCATTTCTAATTATAGGACTCTTGAGGTGGGTATATGGTTCTGTGGAGATTGATAACATTTTATGTTGTTTCCTAATGCTGTAGGTTCCCAATCTCTGCTAGATTTTGATTAAACTGTTGTGTCGCCTTGACAGTAGATTACCTGAAAGAGAAAACAGACCATAGAAGACATTTACTCTAATGCCTGCGATAGTGCCCCTGGCTGCAACACTGACATTGCAGAAAGTACTTCTGTTGCATTGTGAATTGCGTTCTAAACATTTTGGAATGCTATAACTTTTCTAGCATGTGTAGCTAGAAATTGTTTTTCCAACCACGTGTCTTTGAACTTGCAGAATGCACATGCACCTGGATATATTTGCACTAATTAGTGGGTCCAAAAGGTGGCAACATTAACATTTGTGCTATTGCTGTCATGACAAGAAGATGTAATTGCCTGTAAACAACAATAGATGAAGGTAAAAACATCACCAGTGGATGTGCACGTCAAGAACGTGTGTGATGAGGTCAGGAGATCCCTGCGTATAAAGACACCTTTATGGGTCTAAACTCCTGAAGAGAAATAGTCTGGCATCTCATAGCAGTCACAGCATGCATGCGGCAAATGCATGTGCATGCATGCACAGTAATATGCAGTATATTTTTACTGGCTCATATTCTGCTGAACGCAGATGCTGAACATTTGCGTCAAAATCGAGCCTAAGTGTAAATTGGCCCTTATTTTCAAGAGCGTAGGAAGGACTTTGAATTAGACTTTCTTACAGTGAATTCAGCAACAGTAGGTCAAAAGTTCTTCTGCTGAAATTGGGCTGTTCTCACCCAAATTTGAATCAATTCCCCCAGTGGCCAAAGCAGGAAGTGTTGTTGAACATATGGGCACATGTAAACTTCAGTTTCTGGGTGAAATGTCTACAGAGTGGCGCCAAAAGCAAGTTGTTTTATTTGTAAATTATGTAAACCATGAGCCCTAACCCAAACCCCCAACCCTAAACATAACCGTCAGTGGAGAAAAAATGTGATCTAAAATGCAACCTCTGAATCATGTTCATCATTGATTCTGTGAACTCGAATACTTCCTGGTTACCACGGGACCAGAACCTGTCTATGAGGCTGCTCATTGATGCAAAGATATCTGATGGGAGATGGCGCTTTTCATTATCTCTGTAGAATGGGGTCAATGTCAGGGTACTGGAACATTCAGTAGCAGCATGTCAAGTTCCTGTGTGATCATGCTGGTAAAATCACATTTGACTATGTTTTACTGTCATGGCTTATTTTCTATTGTTGCATTTTAATCAGTCTTTTCACATTTTGACTGTTCTGGCATATAATGTATTTGTTCTTCTGTGTTGACCGCTTACTTAAGCTTGAACTTGAATCTTTATCTTTTCAAGTGTGTCTGATTATGATACTGTCCATGTGGGAGGGGAGGGAATAGGGTAGGCAGGGGACAGTGAAGTGTGTTAAAACGCATATGGGGATTATCTTTCCCCAGAGAATTCCTCTTTAATGCATGCTGTGCTTCCAGCCTCTTGTAGTTAGCCATCTTTAATCCTATTTGCTCAGCTACATTCAAACTCTTTTCATAGCTTTGATTCCTCGTTAGTCTGCGGAACAATAGACTGTGCTATTGTGCGCAGACTGTGATAATTACGACAAAATCACCTTCATCCCAAAGGACGCAGGCTGCTAATGTCACTCGGTAAGAGCCGTTATGTTAAATTTGAGCTTTTATTCAGGGAAAAGTGATTGTCATGCTATCACTGTCTTTAAGAGTTGCTGCTTAGGAACGAAGTACATTGATTATTGACTACTGATCACTATTCTACAGTCTTGTTCCATGACTATGTTCTTATTTTTTGTGTTTGTTTCATTTTACCTAATTAAGTATTTAAGTGTTTTTAATTATTTAGTTAATTCACTCTTGCACGTTTCAAAGATTACTAGTGCCGAAATCATCGAAGTTCATCAACTTTCTTATTCTTGTACATTTAATGGTTTATCCTATGATTTAAAAATGAACTATTTTCAATTCCGTTATTAAAACGTAATTATTTAAGTTACTTAACCATGTAAAACTTAACCAATCTCATACTAAAATAAATAATATTTTTCAGATTTTCAAATTCATAGTGGGCTTGTAATATTCTGACATTTAAACCGAAAAAAATAAATAAAATACAAATTATGTAGTTTTATAGTTTTTTTCAAAGTACAAAATTACATTTTAGAACACTACTTAAAATTGTCTTTTACTTATTTTTGTATGTGTTATTGGCTTGTTTTAAAACAATTTTTACTTTGCACATACTTTGTTGAAATTTATATATATATTTATGAAGCTATTAATGCTCTGGTATTAACTGATTTTTACACAACAGTTTCTATGAGATGTGTGAAATTTGCTATATTTACATGTGACAATCCCCTGTCAACAGAACCTAATCACACAAACCAAGATGATCCAGAATGTGTGAAGCAGTCTTATCCAAATACCATACAGTATAATGAAGAAGGGTATTTTTTATATTTTATGCTGTAGGTCTACTATAATTGTCATATAAAATGTCATAGTAATATTACTAATATTTTGTGAACACTAATATCCAAATTTCAGTCCACATTTATTGTATAATATGAGAAAAAAGAATGGTATGTAGTATGTGGAATCATAGTCGCGTTTGAAAAACACATCAGTTGCTTATATCAAAGGAGAAAAACAGCATGGCGTGTACTCTGTAACCTTAACGTAGTATTTATGTTCAGTCAGTCGTTACTTATACTAAGCTGATGATGTGCCGGTCATTCAACCTCTTGAACGGCTGTCAACAATGGATACACTCTGCCTTCCATCATAACACACATTATTTTATATGAACATATTTGAACTAATATGTGTACAATTTAAACCAGTACAGAGCATTGGTGTTAAAATATACAGGGATGTCAAAAAAGCATAATGTTTTAGTTATTAATTATAATAGAGAAATATAGACTGTTGTTTTATGTTTGTAGCCAATAGCTGATGTTTTTGAAAAATGGTTCCCTTTCAAGTTCTTCTCATTTATAATTGAGTAAAATAAAAAGTTTAAGAGATTAAAGGGTGAATTTCTCCATTTATTTTTTGATTTATTGATATAATCTTGAATGCCTCAATTTTATATTTATGTTCTATTGTATTATATTTTATATATATACTGTATATAGATAAAGAGTAGAAATAGAAGTAAAACCACAATTAAAAAAAAAAATATTTAAAAATGCCCATTTAAAAACAATAAAATACACAATAAAATAGGGAAAAGATATATATATATATATATATATATATATATATAGAGAGAGAGAGAGAGAGAGAGAGAGAGAGAGAGAGAGAATTAGGTAAGATTGCTCTTATGAGGAATTGGACATTTAAGACAGACATTAAATAAGAAATATAAGATGAAGTGGACAGTTTTCATACTTATACACAAATAAAAAAATAAATCGATTCAGATAATCAGAAATAAATAAACTTATATAGGACAAATATATAGCATACAGAGAAATATGTAGTAAATTATATGTACAACTGATTGTGAATGAAATGGGAATGTCTTTGGGTTGCTCATATTTTGACACTCCTTTTGAAACGTCATCTGCAAGAATTTTAAGCTTAAGAAATTACAGTTATATAAGAGGGGATAAAAACATTTCCTTTCTTTTTTATGAGAATAGCAAATGATCAAAAGAAATAAGGAAAAAAGAAAGACCCAATGCTTTGAGACTAGTCGCTTCTGACTAGCTTAGCTTAGGTGTACCAGGCAGAGCCGCTGGACCTTAAAAGTGAAAATATTAAGCTTAGATGGGTTTGTCTAAAGACTGATTGGCCCCTAATTAGCCAAGTGACCTTTGATCTTTTTAGAAATAAGTACAGGATCAGGTTTAGGAGGGAGACAAAGGCAGGAGCAGTCTTAGCGCACACTGAACGCTAATTCAGCAAAGAATGCCTGTAATTAGGAGCGCTGATTTCATTCCATGGCAAATTTAACTTCGGGATTCAGAAAAAAGGAAATTAAGCTACAAAACAAATGTAGGAACAAATACATTAGTTTCACTATTGGCTGTTCGCACACAATACGCCAAAGAAAAGAAAAACAAAACAGACAAAAAAAAAACTAAACATTTTCAACGACACAGTGGCTTATAGATTTGACTCTTGCCGTCTCTTAACACAATTTCAGTGAAAAGAAGTTTGTAAATATACAGCTTCAAGTACTAGTCTGTATTTAACACATGGAGTTCATACAAAAACTATTAATTGTTGCCATTGTATTGAATGTAAATTTGTTAAGTTTCTAGAATTTTGGGGATTTGATCATTTATTTGCTTAAAATTATGCTTCTCTATATTTTGTCTCAGGCCTACCACTTACCATCCAATTTAATCTCATTCATATTCATAGGAATCCTAAGGGAAAGATTGGCACATGTAAGTTCATATTTGGATGAACAGTGAGCACATTTAGTTGACATGCATGATCTTACACCGATTATGTTTAAGAGGCCTACAATACGTAAAGTCATGTAAATGTCTTAAACAGTTCCCCGTCTGTTGCTCACTCCACGTTATGTTGAATGATGTGATACTAGGGGACTTTCTTGAAGGCCTCGGTTACCTCTGAACTTGAGAAAAGGCCAATGAGAAATTGGCAGACAGAATTTGCATGTCCCTCCCCCAGACATACGGGTATAAAAGGAGGGAATCGTGCATCTGTTCATTCAGATTTCTTCTTCGAAGCCGAGCAGTTGTGCGATCAGCGAGCTGAGATCACTTCTGTTCCACTCACCTCTGCAGAGCATTGCTGTTGGATCTACGGCGCATATCAGCGGCTGTCTCCTTCTCTGCACGGCAGTGCTGCAATCACATGCAGGCAGCATTTTATAAACAGTTCATGTTCTCAATGTGAGAACATAATCATGGCAACGTTGCGGTCACTGCTTTCTTTCCTCAGAGAGAAAGCCACATCAGCCGCCTTCTAGCGATGAAGGCGATTTGGGGAGTGCAGTGGGCTTGGTTTTGGCAGGTAAATCCCCACGAACCACCCACTCCCCAGTGCGTTCGTTTTTTTCTGTCCGGGTCTGACGCAAGACCGGCACGCCCCACGGCCAGTCTGATGTCTCCCTCGGACCCCGCGAGCTGGATGATGATTTCACTGCTGCATCGGAGAGTGTCACAGTGCTGATGCTGATGACTCAACTGGGTTTCCACCTTTGGGTCTGCTCGTCCTGTCTGAGCCTGACGCGTAAATGTCCGCTAAGCTTGCCCGGGCCGCTGTGAGCGTGGGGCTGGACTGGAACCCCCTCCCCCACCCCTCATGGCTAGACGGTTGGTTCATCGGGTCAGAGCGCCGCTCACAGCCACGCACAGCCAGTTCCTTACTTCCCGGAGGTGCATGATGCTACCACCCCCATGCTTCACAGTAGGGATGGTGTTCTTGGGATGGTACTCATCATTCTTCTTCCTCCAAACACGGTTAGTGGAATTATGACCAAAAAGTTCTATTTTGGTCTCATCTGACCACATGACTTTCTCCCATGACTCCTCTGGATCATCCAAATGGTCATTGGCAAACTTAAGACGGGCCTTGACATGTGCTGGTTTAAGCAGGGGAACCTTCCGTGCCATGCATGATTTCAAACCATGACGTCTTAGTGTATTACCAACAGTAACCTTGGAAACGGTGGTCCCAGCTCTTTTCAGGTCATTGACCAGCTCCTCCCGTGTAGTTCTGGGCTGATTTCTCACCTTTCTTAGGATCATTGAGACCCCACGAGGTGAGATCTTGCATGGAGCCCCAGTCCGAGGGAGATTGACAGTCATGTTTAGCTTCTTCCATTTTCTAATGATTGCTCCAACAGTGGACCTTTTTTCACCAAGCTGCTTGCCAATTTCCCCGTAGCCCTTTCCAGCCTTGTGGAGGTGTACAGTTTTGTCTCTAGTGTCTTTGGACAGCTCTTTGGTCTTGGCCATGTTAGTAGTTGGATTCTTACTGATTGTATGGGGTGGACAGGTGTCTTTATGCAGCTAACGACCTCAAACAGGTGCATCTAATTTAGGATAATAAATGGAGTGGAGGTGGACATTTTAAAGGCAGACTAACAGGTCTTTGAGGGTCAGAATTCTAGCTGATAGACAGGTGTTCAAATACTTATTTGCAGCTGTACCATACAAATAAATAGTTAAAAAATCATACATTGTGATTTCTGGATTTTTTTTTTTAGATTATGTCTCTCACAGTGGACATGCACCTACGATGAAAATTTCAGACCCCTCCATGATTTCTAAGTGGGAGAACTTGCAAAATAGCAGGGTGTTCAAATACTTATTTTCCTCACTGTATATATATATAAATATATATATATATATATATATATATATATATATATATATATATTTAAAGATAACTATGTATAATCTTTAGATATTGAATTATTGTTATATGAGGGCCTTTCTCAGCAAATATTTGTATATGCAATTAATCATGATTAAGTAATCGGGACACCATGTAATTAATTCGATTACAAATGTAATCGATTGACAGCCAGAATTTACATACAATAATATGGTAGCCTACCATACACATTTTTATAGACATAAAATGCAACACTCAATTTTATACAATATGTGACGGTGTTCCCGGCTACGTCTGTCTATCCACCAAGGGGTCTTTGGCCTGAAAAGGGTTTAAGTCCCCTGATCCTTTGTAACAGCACACACACACATTATAATATTTTGCAGTTCAGCAAACATAATGTAAAAATTACCCATTTTACCCATCTGAATTTCATTAATAAATAAGTCATTAAATAAGTTTCTCCATCATTTACTGATAAACAAACATGTTTGCCTATGGGAATGTATCTCAGTATTGAACTTGGACACCTGCAGCAGTATATTCGCAAAAGTTGCGACAATTTAATGTTCGCTAAGCTCCGCCCCCATTGATTATGGTTGCTCACTCTGACAAGATCTGCAGATCTCCCCATAGGAATGAATGGGAGATTGCCGTGAACAATTATGTTTTTGGCTAAATATTCTAATAAATGGAATGGATAACATTTTTACGTGGGCTAGTATGAAGTGTGACATTGTAATGCATTTTTATTTGAAGTTTTTTGTAAAAGAAATTAAGTTAATTAAGTAATTTGGTAAAAAAAAAGAGAAAAACTTAATTTAATAGCGATCACACATCTGATAACATCAGTGTAAGTGAACAGATTTGTTTATAACGTCTTATAACACACTCATTTTGATGCTGTGAACTGTTTAATTTCTATTGCTTTTACTATGACTTGAAACAATACATAAATTAATTAACGTTTAATTTACCTTGGAGCAAATGTAGATGTCGTTGTAGATGTTCATTTGGAAATGAGGGCTGACACTGTTTAATCCATAACATACTCTTCTCCAGATTTATTTAAAGATCATTTAAAAAGAAAAGAAAGAAAAACACTATGGGTACCTCATGTCAATACTACAAATGACCCGGCAACAACGTGTTTGTAATGTTTTATATGTGTGTTCATGTTTTTCATGTCTTTTATTTTGAAAAGTTTCTTCTGAAAATTGCATGATTCATGTCATGTGGTTCCCTAGTCATGTGATTCCTGTTTTTTCTATTGTTTATAGTCTTGTTATCTTGTTTAGAGTTCTTAGTGCTTATTGGTTATCTTTGTCATGTGTTCACCCATGTCTTGAATGTAACCCTCATGTTTTCCATGGTCCATTGCCAGGTATTGTTTAATGTAAATTTGGTTGTGTTTTCAAGACAATCAAATCGTTAATGTTTATGTTTCACATTTGTAGTTAGGGTTTTTGGATTCCAATTTTATTAATAAAATTTCACTCGTGTTCTTTACTTCATCGTCTTTGTCATTCCCAGTGTTTTGTGTTTCGATTATTTGTATAAAATCCCACTTAAAAGTTCTCAAACAAACATTACTTCCATAAGCCTTTATTGGAAAATAGCAAACACGTGTCAGAGTAATGGCAGCAGGGCAACAGTTGCTAAGACATGATTGGTCAGAAGCGCTATTAATGCGGGGCTTAGAGAAGGGTCAATTCCAGTTCCAATCAGTTTTTAGACAAAAGATGATTTGTTAATAATTGTACATCTGAGCAGTTGTTCATATGTAAAAGGGTTTGCATTTTAGAAACTATCCATATGTTTGTGTACGAAACTTAAATGCCAGACATACACTTTACGTATGATTACCTACAAATGCTAATGAAGCTAAACTAAAAACATTTTAAAATCAACTTGCTTAAACTATTTAAAATATATATATATATATATATATATATATATATATATATATATATATATAAAGGCCAGTGTGGAAAAAAAAAAACTAAAATACAAGAACCCCTGGATGAACCAATCATTGAAATTAATGTCAAGAAAAAAAATGTATACGCAGCTGTTTGAAGCAACATGGTTGTTCAATACAGCACAAGTGCACAATGTGTCTCATTCTTTGAGATTCAGCATTGAGAAGGATATTGACAGTGTCTGGCCAGAGGCTCCCTTGAGTGTCTAAAGACAACCACACAAGTCAAGCAAAGAGGGGAGGAAGTAGACAAATCTTTGTTAGATACCTTTTGCCCTCTGGAGTTGCTTAAGCATGTTCTCTGTAAATGTCATTGAGAACTTTAAAATGACTTGGAATATTGTGCAGTAGTACCATATTTACAAATTTGCAGTAAAAATCACCATCCATTTTTGTTACATAAATGAAAATAGCTGCTTGACAATTTACTAAACATCTCACTTTGATTCCATCAACATGCGCCTTTGAAGTTGTGGCGTCTATACGAACTGTGGATCAACTCAAAACAAGCGTGCACTGAGATGACTTAAGTGAAAAATATACATGTATTCATCAGACTTATTCCTTGAACATTTTAGGCTGCATTCCCCACTGAATTTTATCCTGACATTTGAAAAACATCTTAAGTTGACTCTGGCATTGTAAATGGGCACAGCACATGATGACAGATATGATGCAGGCTAAAGTGTTGGACTTTGCTGCTTTGGGTAAGGCAGTGGTTATTCTTCATTATTCATGTTTGCAGCCATGTTAATGGAATAAACAAATCATGCATATTCATGTTATTGATTCTTTATTGTAAATATGACTTGAAGACCTACTTTCAAAATTTCTGTTTGATTACTAAGCTGTGTTGTACAGTAGCTAGCATGACCTGTAATGTCTCTTGTATGCCATGCATAGCATAGCAGAAGCGAAAGTGGCTGTGAGAAAAAAGTAACATAAAAGTAAATTAACACGGTACTTTCCATAAAGAATAACTTTTTAATTCATTTAGTTTATTTTTTAAGGAGTAATGCAATATTCTAACAAGTTACTTTTAAAAGTAACGCTACCCAACACTGGTTGTAATGACATGGGGGTGAGTAAATTATGAGCTATTTCTTTAACTCAATGTTACTCTCAAAGAACATTGAATAACACTATGCCAACATCAAACCCCTAATAACACCCAATGGTTAATAAAGGGGATGTGCTAAATTGTAAATTATTTTTTTTGCTCAAACCAAGAGTGTAAAATGCATTGGAACAAGTCATTAATAAGGTCTCATGATTTCTTATGGATGTCATCAATTCAAAAGTGTGCCTATATAGCACAGCACATTGATTTAAAGAGAATTCCTTTGAATGTGCTTTGCTTAATGCTGCCCTTGAGGCAGAATGTTTATAGCTTATTCAAATTGAGTGAAGAAAACTTATGTTGTCTGGTTGAAACTTTGACTTCCTTGGTTATATATATAAAACTGACCCCCTGTGGACATGCCCAAAATACATGTTTCTTATTTCAAGAGAAATGTGGGAACTCTGCCTCTATAACTCCTGATTTATATCATACTTTATATCACAGACAGTTTCTGTAAAATTTTACTTGAACTAGAAAAAGAGGAAGATTGTTTAATGATCTAACACACTACATGATCTCTGTTTATGAGAGATCATTAACATTTTAAATAGTTAACCAATTGTTAATTGTTGAGTGAAATGCCACTGTCTTTGGTTTGAGTCACTCATTAGGCAAGCATCAGTATTATTATTGCTCTATTATTATTAGGTTACGAACTATCCATACTGCCTTAGCAACCTCATAGCATCTCCCTAGCACCACCCAGAATACTTTAACAACTACATATCAATGTTCTAAAAACCACTCTGACAACCTTAAAACCTTAGCAGTGAACCAACCTCGTATAAAACGGCCCAGCAACCACCCAGAACATTTTAACAACTACATACCAATGCGCTACAAAACCAGACCACCTAAACAAGCTCATAGAAACACCCGAGCAACCACCCAGAAAACCTTAACAACCACATACCAATGCGCTCCAGACCAGACCACATTATAAACCTCATAGAAATGCCCTAACAACCACCCAGAAAACCTTAACTACATATCAATGCACTACAAAGCAGATCACCTTAGAAACCTCATAGAAATGGCCTAGCTACCACCCAGAACACCTTAACAACCACATACCAATGCGCTACAAAGCAGACCACCTTAGAAATATCGTAGCAACCACCCAGAACACCTTTTCAACCACATACCAATGAGCTACAAGTCACACTGACTACCTTAGAAACCTCATAGAAACGTCCTAGTGAACAACAAGAGCACCTTAACAACCACATGCCAATGCACAACAAACCAGACTACCTTAGAAACGCCCAAGAAACCACCCATAACACCTTTACAGTAACACCAAAGAGCAACACACCATTCCAACTACCTAAGAAAGCCTCATAGAAAGGTCGTAGCAACTACCCAAAATATCAGAACAACCACTTACACTACAAACCAGACTACTAGAGATGCACCTATCGACCGGCCAGGGACAGGAATCAGCCGGTTTTCCACATACTCGGCCCGGACCGGTGACCGGCCGGTCAGCCTCACTTCTTTCCGATTCCGAGCCGGTCCATTTTGTTGCCAGCAGCACAGGCAATAACGTCACAGCCGCAATAATGTGGAAGTTCTTCACTGTGAGTGAAGAATACATAAAGTTCGCAATTTGAAATATTTGTAAGTGTAACAAGCATGGCAATAAGGAGGCCATGAAGATGCAGTTCAGAGGTGAGTGTTCTCTTTAATGCCTCAGCAGAATTAAAGTTTACAGAAAACAATTTCTTTTAAATAACAAAAACAGACTTTTTTATTCCCTAGTACAATCGCCAACACTAGACTGGCGCGTCTCGCTCTCTCCCTCATCTGGTGATTCTGTGGCTGTACTTATGCTTCTCTCCCCATGCTCACTGAAATTAGAGACAGGTGTTAGACATAATATAATAGCTAGTCAGAGCTCAGAGCCAGCCAGAAGTTAGCAGCCTCTCCTATCTTTCCTTGGTATAAGAAGTGAAAAGACCAAAGGAATTACTTGGAAAAATATGGAATTCATGGTCTTGGATGACCAGCCGTTCTCCATAGTGGAGGACAGAATGTTCAGAAATCTGATCAATTTCCTCGATACAGAGCAGGTGGTACTTTTCCCACGTCGCGTTGCCCGAGTTGTTTAATCTCGTGTCTTGTCACACACGCAGCCTGTATGGAGTGGTGGTGGCGTAGTGGCTAGTGCACAGGTCAGGCTAATCAGAAGGTCGCTGGTTCAAACCCCACGGCAAGGCACTTAACTCCAGGTTGCTCCGGGGGGATTGTCCCTGTAATAAGGTCTCTGTAATTCGCTTTGGATAAAAGCGTCTGCCAAATGAATGAATGAATGTAAATGTAAATGTTGCAAGCATACCTGTGAACATTTGGGTACACACATCCGGGAGGTGAAGGGGGTTGCTGGATGGCAGAGGCAGGCTAAATACATACAAATTGTGCCGTTGTGATTTAATGTGCTGAGTAACATAATTTTTCCCACCGTGTCTGATATTAAAATCAGTGCGACACACTTTGCAAAAGGCGTGGGTATTATCGATATGAAATATAATTAAATGCTTTCGTCCAGCTGATGTTAAATTTACATGTATATATATTATAATTTTTTAATACCGTGTCCGATATTAAAATCAGTGCGACACACTTTGCAAAAGGCATGGGTATTATCGATATGAAATATAATTAAATGCTTTCGTCCAGCTGATGTTAAATTTACATATTATAATTTTTTTCCGCCGGAGCACCAGCTGAGTCTCCTCCCATCTACCAGAGTTGCTTGATTCAACTTCTCGCGTCTGCTGTCTGCGCAGATTTCAACAGCGCAACTGGGTTTTGTTTGCCAGGTTGAGGTCACAAATGGGTTGAAATTTGTGTGATGTGTCGATTGTGTGAGTTGGATGCGTTTCATACAAGATCTGGCAACTGGAGAACCTTGGATTAATGTATTGATGTGATTATTCATATAAAGTGGTTTGGGCCATACAAATTACGGGAGTTTCCCGGGAGAAATAACAAAACGGGAGGGGGGGGGGGCAGGAGATGGGTGTAAAATGCGGGAGACTCCCGGGAAAAACGAGAGTGACGACAGGTATGGTTACAAGCCGATTCCGAAGCAGCAATCAGTTTTAACTCTGATATTTGGACATCTAACGTAAGCTTAATGTCAATGTTGAGTGTATTGGCCACTTCAGTTTTGTTCATAGGCTTGTAATCTTTGGAATTGTTTTGTTAGACGAGTAAAAAAGAGAAAAAGATCCATTTATAAAAAAAAGTGGAAAATGACATCTGTTTTGTTATATAAACTCATTTGAAGTTAATTGTTATTTCTACCTCTTTCCAGTCACAGAGCACACAGCACTTTATTTTGAGAGTTGTTTAAATGAGAGAAGATCCTGTAACTTAATGCAGTTTGGGGGAAATTGTAATGTTTAATAATTTATTTTATTATGAAAATAAATGTTTGCATTGAAGAAAGGTAGATTTTGTTTGTATATGCAGTATATAATAGTTCTTAGAAAGAAAATTGGAATCGGCAAAAATCGGTATCGGCAGGTCACACTTGCAAAAATATCGGAAATCGGAATCGGCCAAAAAAATTGCAATTGGTGCATCTCCACAGACTACCATAGCAACCTTATAGAAAGCCTCCAGTGACCACCTTGAACAAACACTTCAACAACCACAAACCAATGTGCCACAAACCAGACAACCTTAACAACATCATAGAAATGGTCTAGCAAACACCCATAAAGTTACACTCATGAATTTTTTTCCTCATTAAAAAAGTTTTACTTCTAAAGAAATTAATTGTAATTTTGTGACAAATGTGTGAAATCATGAGCACTCACATGAGATGAGGACTCTAGTCATATCAGTAAACCTATAAAAGCTGTTTAATTCTACATGGAGAGGGTCATCTCATGGAGCAGCCATGTTAGAATGGAAATAATGTGACTACTGTATGTCTTGAATTATTTATAATTATGCAATAGTACTCTAAATAGGATGGAGGTGAGAGAATTATGTTGCCAGAGTCAGTCTGAAGCTCTACAGAAAAGACTCAAGACTCACATTGTTTTAAGTTGACGCTGATGTCAAAGTTGCTCCATAAAAGCATCAGGTCATATTTTACATAGAACAGCAATAGTGTTTGTTGTGTCTTGTGCTAATTGATCAACATGCAAAACTAATCAGTTTGTCACTCCCTTTTTAGGCACATCCAACTGCATTCTTGTTTGGTTAAGTCAGTTTAATAGATAATAAAGAGAGTGAAGTGCAGTAGGATGATTTCTTTGCTCACAGTTTCAGTTCTTTTAAATGCTTTGTGTTGTAAATATATGTGGAGATGGTTGAATATTATCATTATCAGTTGAGAGTTTATCATTCTGCAAAATGGTCTTAGTACTGTAGATTTATTATCAGTTTTTTTAGAGGTTTGCTTATTGGCCAAAGTTATTGGAACTATTATTGGGTTTATTAACACATTCATTCATAGCAATGTTTCAGTATTTGTAGGCCCACATTGATGGATAATATAGAGAATTGTGCTCTGTCAAATAGTTTTATTATATAGTATATTTATACATATATATCTTTAATTATATAGTTCAGTAACAGAGGAATTGGCAAGAAATTAGTTTTTGGATACATGCAGATAATAATCTCTTGTGTACTGTATGTCATGGTGTAAATTGTGAGCTGATAATGACAAGTCAAAAATTAATGTAAAGTTAATTTGTTCATATGGCTCATTGGGAGGAACTCATGCAAGATGAATAATTGTGCTATGAATAGAATGGGAGTCTATTTTGGTTTTAAATTACAGAAAATGTTACTAATTTGACAAAAGAGCTATGATTACTTATTTATTGGAAGCCTCGTAATGTATAAATTGATGTCATGGTTTTAATATGTGCTATTATTATTATATTATGATGCATGTATAATATAATATATTATGTATTTTATATATATTATACAGTACACTGTAAACTTTTTTTGTAAGGTAACATTAAAAATGTGCTTCATGTGGTGACATCTGAATTAAATTGTATTTAAATCAAAAATATTATTTAATTTGACATAATGTACATGACATATTAGGTTACACCAACAAAAGTTATTTTATGTGTTAGATCAAGTTGAAAATAGAGATGTTAACAGTTGCAGGTTTCACTTTTTCACTGAAGGACATACTGTAATAAGTGTTTAATGGTTTATTTGGTGGAAAGTTGGAACACTGCTGGACGATTATTACATTTTATTTTTATTGTTTATATAAATTTCATAATAAGATACCATCCGCTATTTTTAACAAAATGAAATTGATAAAACTTTTTTTTTATTTAGTTAAAAATTGATAATTCAATTTGATGAAATTTTGTAAAGAAATTGAAATCATAAAATAATTTTTTTGAGAGAGAGAATCTGAAAGTTGCAGATTCTATTATATCACAATGTTCTTGCACCCTTTGCTGGTTGTTTGTAAGTTTTAGATGAGTCTTTTTGTGGGGGTTTTTAGTGCATTAAAGATTTCAGCAAAATAAGGTTTTGCAATACTGTGTTTATTTGTATGGAGTAGGCTTGGGCGGTATCCACATTTTAATACCGTCAAACCTTCTCCCTATTTTACCTCGGTATACGGTATTACCGTGAATAATTAAAAATTATGACGTAAGGCTCAGACAGCGTCACCAAACTGTTGGCTTGTGCCTAAACCATTCTGAAACTGAATACCAAACACTAATACTGAAACAATAACAAAATAACATGCACAACAATATTAACAACTTTTATTAGCAACAAATAGCAGCTTATAAAAAAGTGCAAATACAACAGTCAACCAGAGTTGAATTAACATAAACATCCATATTATAAAAATTATTGCAAAGCAATAGGCCTAAATAAAAACTTCTTCTTTCCAGTCTTCTTTCCAATATTGTTTTTAACTAAAACCAAATAAAAATACCTGAATCAATTAAATAAATAAAAGTAAACACTGTACGAATAGGAACGAATGGCAAGTGGTATCAAATCTAGTCAAGATTTTTCGCTAGAAAAACCAGCATGTTTACTTTGTCCGGCTTTAACAGGGCACGTGGACCGACAACTTTACCTGCGGTGCTGAAAACTCGCTCCGATGGTGTGCTTGTGGCACAGACGCACAGGTACTTTTGTGCCACTCGCGACATCTGGGGAAAACTCCCGGCAGCATTTTTCCACCAGAGAAGTGGGTCCTCGTCTCCTTGAGTAACTGGCTCCAAACAGTAGGCAGTTATTTCAGCTCCGACTCGGTCCTCTACGGTGCCGATGCCGACGGGACCTGCCGTTGCATCGGCTTTTTTTTGCAGCATACTTCCCAGGGTCATCTTTTTTCAAATTGCCTCATCCGTATTTACCGCCTCTCCCTTCTCGTTCGGTCGAAACCCGAAATACTGCCAAACTGCAGAAGTTGTGTTCTTTTTCGAGACAAGGTCACTCAGTGCGCGACTCTCCATCTTTCCCCCTCTCTCTCTTTCTCCTCCACGCTGTTACGTGATGACAACCACGCATACACATTTTTAGGCATTAAATAAATTATATTTAATATTTAATCATTGTCTCCTATATAAGTGCATTGCATTTTTTAATGACGGTATGACGGTATTGAAACTGATACCGTTGCTATTTTTAGATCCCGCGGTATACCATATTACCGTATTACCGCCCAAGCCTAGTATGGAGCGGTGCTCATACAGCAAATATAAAGTGATTAGCCCAGAAAAAAAATCAAAAAACTATTTGGAAGTTTTTAGAAATGTCCTCTTTTTTTGCTCCTGTGCTTCAAAAATGCATTTACATCGCAGTACAGCAAGAATCTTTAAGGGACATTTCACCCAAAATTGAGAATTCTGTCATCATTTACTCATGCTCTTGTAGTTCCAAACATTAAACATTCTTCCTTGGAACTCAAAAGGAGATGTTTTGCAGAATTGATGGGGACCAGGGACAGCAGTTGTCACCATTCACTTTCATTGTATGAAAAGGGCAGCTTTGGACATGAACCATCCATCCATCCATCCATCCATCGTCAACCGCTTATCCTGTGTACAGGGTCGCGGGGGGCTGGAGCCTATCCCAGCTAACATTGGGCGAAAGGCAGGGTACACCCTGGACAGGTCGCCAGTTCATCGCAGGGCCACACATATGGACATGAACCATCCCTTTAATTTGAAAAAAATAATAATAATAATTAAAATCTAAAACTACACATTGTCATTAAGGACAAAGTATACAGTATTTTGGTTGTCCGTGTTGCAGATCACTCCAGACACAGTGTGCTGAATGCAAATTCCATCATCAACACAGCCTGCATGGACTGCCCGCTTGTGGCCCAGATTTTCTCGACACGCGGACCATCTTTCTCTGTGAGCATCATCGGCACATGCGCCTGATGTTGACTGTACTAAAAGAGCATCACAAAGCAGTCATAGTGTGACAACACGGCATGCAGAAAAACAAAGTATATCTGAGCCTTTAGGCATTAGTGTACCATCTGTAACTCTCTCTCTCTCTCTCTCTCTCTCTCTCTCTCTCAAGGTTCAAACTCATCTTGAAAACCCCACAAAGTATCATATCCAGCAGGCTCAGCGGCAGCAGGTGAAGGCGTATCTCTCTACCACTCTAGGAGATAATCTTGGATCGCAGGCAGTGAGCTTGCCGTGCCCCAGCCAGGCCACTGATCACAGGGGAATGCCTCCAGGGCTGGGCAACAGTGCCCCCAACAGTCCCATGGCTTTACTGACCATAAACTCCAACTGCGAGAAAGAGGTAATAACCCTGTTTCACTACTATTTTAAGAATATTAAAATATTTATATTATATTCTTAAAAATCATCTGTAGACTTCACGGTTGCATTTTAAATTGCTTCAGATTTTGTCATAATACATTGCTGCTTTAATTTTATTAATACTGTATATTTAAACATTTATATGAACAACGAAGACAGAAAAAATAAGAAATATTTTGCATAAAGAAAAGGGGTAGTACTTTACAATAAGGTTCCATTTGTTAACAAATATAATGCATAAGGTATCATGATCAAACAATAAACAATATATTTTTACAGAATTTATTAATCTTTGTTAATGTTAGTTAATGTCATAATGTATTAACTAATGTTAACAAATACAACTTTTGATTTAAAAAATGTATTAGTATGTGTTGAAATTAAAATGAACCAAGGCTAATAAATGCTGTAAAATTATTGTTCATTATTAGTTCATGTTAACTAATGTTGTTAACTAATGTTCCCCGTCTGTCGCTCACTTCGACGTCGTGTCGAAGAAGCGACACTAGGGGTCTCTCTTGAGCGCCGAAAGATACCTCTGATCTATGAAAAAAGGCCAATGAGAGTTGGCGAACAGTATTTGCATACTCCGCCTCCGGATACGGATATAAAGGCGAGAGAAATACGCTCGTTCATTCAGTAATTTTCTTCGGAGCCGATGGTCGTGTGTATGCAGTCAGCTGCGAGTAACACAACTGATCCTGCTTCTGATCCTCTGATGCTCTGCTTTGCTGTTGGATTTACGGCGCACTACAGCGGCTTTTCTCTTCACTGCCGGCGTGCAGTTTGCCCCTGGGCGCTTCGACAGCGCAGAGTTAAAAGAGTTGAAAGAGTGATTCTCTCCATAAAAGAGTTTATTTCTCTGAAAGAGCATTACACAGCGGCGTTGAACGTCCTTTTCAGGACGCGTCTTTATAAAGATGTAATTTCCGCCCCTGTGTAGTTTCTGGATGCGGTGATTTCTCCCCACCTCTCTCGGTCATAAAACACTGTCTTGCATGCCTGGGCTGCGATCGCACGCAAGCAATGTTTTATGAATGGTTTATGTTCTCAGTGCGAGAACATAGCCATGGCAACATTGCGGTCGTGTGGCTTTCTTTTGTAATGAGAGAAAGCCGTTTCAGCCGCCCCCGCGCCTCGCCTCCTTCCTACGGGATTGACGCAGGCGCCGCGGGCGATGAACACGATTTGGGGACAATGACGGGCTCTGTTCGCCGGGTAAATCCCCTCGAACTTCCCGCCTCCCCGGCACGCTTGTTTGCTTCCGTCTGAGCTCGGGATGAGTATTCTCTCCAATGGTTCATCTTCTCAGTGTGAGAACATGGCCGTTACAGCATTGCGGTCGCACGGCTTTCTTTTGTAATGAGAGAAAGCCACTTCAGCCGCCCCCCGCGCTCCGCCTTCTTCCTACGGGATCGGCGCAGGCGCCGCGGGCGATGAAGGCGATTTGGGGAATATGACGGGCTCTGTTCGCCGGGTAAACCCCCTCGAACCGCCCGCCTCCCCGGCACGCTTGCTTGCCTCAGAATTGGATGACATCACCGCTGCATCGGAGAACGTTACAGCGGCATCGGATGCTGATCGTTCGCCTGGGCCGCCACCTTCGGGTCTGCCGCCCAGCCTGAGCCTGACGCACGGAGATCCGCTATGCTTTCCCGGGCTACTTGTTCGGTTCCGCGGGCAGGTGCGCCGCTCACAGCCACGCCCCCGTTCCTTTCTTCCCGGACGTGCACGACGAGTTGAGCTAAGCCAAGGCTTCTTCGCTCCTCCGCTCTCACTACCCTCGCGGTGGAACGGTCCCAGACCGCTTCCACTCTGCATGCCACGGCCCTTCCTGCAACCAATGCCAGGCCAAGGCACTTCAAAACTTGCACCTTGGGTAGTCCTGTTCTTGATGTGCTGCAGGAACTGCGCTGGATGACCAACCGCGCCCCCGGGCCACGGAGGTCAGCAGCGCTGGCACTCAAACAGGCGATGGCCACCCCTTGTGGTCCAGAAACGCACCTGTGGACTGGACCTGGTCGAAATGCGGGAGGTGGACAAGGCACACCTTCTCCCACACCCCCGTCTCCCAGCTCCGTCCATTCGGCGCCACCGTTGACGACTCTGCCCAGCAGTCCTCAGCGGTGAGGCAGACGGAGGCCACTACACATCCTGCCCCGCCGCAAGCCTGCCGCCATGGGCCATGCCCCGTCTGCTCGCCGACGGGCATCCTCCTGCGGCTGTGAAACACCCTGCTCCGCCTCAACCCGGGCCCAGCTCTCAGCCCCAGCGTCGAGCACGCTGCAGGAAATGGACGCCCCCGTCTCACGGACCCCCTCGAGGACCCGGAAGGCTCCCAGGCTGTCCGTAGACGTTCAACCCAGGGACCAAGATGTTAGCTCCGGAGGCTGGTAAGACCGCTCCGTCCCCGGTGGAGGGCCGGGAGGAGAATCTTTTCTTGTTGAATTAATTTTCACATTCTCATATTCTCTGTAATGAGCTATTTCCTATGTCTCTGGGTCACCTGGCCCGCAAATGCCGTTCTCACGGCACTTTGCCCCCAGATATCAACAGTCCTGGCTTCCTGGACACGGACCACCCGTCTTCAGCCCCACGACTGTCCCCCGGCCGGCCGGTTCCGACGAGTCTAGAGGACGCCTACCCAGGACCTCCTCCTCAGTCGCTAACCCGCCCCCTGCCGGGTGTGCGGAGCAAGGTAAGTGCTTTGAGTCTTGTCTCAGCACCTCAGCCGCGGGTCGCCCCGTCGCCGCCCAACGCTGCCCTACCTGCTCCGCCCCGCTGCGAAGCCCCGCCGGGTACGTCAAAATTAATCGTCCCTTTGGTGCCCCTAGCGCAGAGGTTGGACGCGTGGCTTTCACTTCCCAACCCGTCTCGCTGGCTGGCCCGGACCATCCGACTCGGTTACGCAATTCAGTTTGCCAGGCCCCCGCCCCCCTTCATGGGCGTCCGCTTTTTCGCAGTACACGGCGAACATGCCCACTCCCTGCGCGCGGAAATCGCGACTCTTCTGGCCAAAGACGCGATAGAGCCTGTCCCTCCAACTGAGATGAAGAAGGGTCTCTACAGCCCTTACTTCATCGTACCCAAGAAAAGCGGCGGCTTACGACCAGTCTTGGACCTGCGAGTTCTCAACCGAGTGTTGCACAAACTCCCGTTCAAAATGCTCACGCTTAACCTGCGTCCGGCATCTAGATTGGTTCGCAGCGGTAGACCTGAAGGACGCGTACTTCCATCCTGCCCCGACACCGCTCCTACCTGCGGTTTGCGTTTGGGGGCCAGGTGTATCAGTACAAAGTCCTCCCCTTCGGCTTATCTTTGTCCTCTCGCGAGAGCTACTATGCACCCACAGAGACCAGGTGCTCAGGCACCTCAGCCGTCTGGGGATTCAGGTCAACTGGGAAAAGAGCCAGCTCACTCCAGTTCAGAGCGTCTCTTTTCTCAGGATGGAGTTAGACTCGGTCTCAATGTCGGCACGTCTCACCAATGAGCGTGCCCAGTCAGTGTTGAACTGCCTCGCCGCCTTTAGGCCAGGCACAGCGGTCCCCTTAAAACTTTTCCAGAGGCTCCTGGGGCATATGGCATCCTCCGCGGCGGTCGCGCCGCTGGGGTCGATGCATATGAGACCGCTCCAACACTGGCTCTAGACCCGAGTCCCGAGACAAGCATGGCGCCACGGCACGCACCGGGTAACAATCACCCCCGCCTGCCGTCAGACATTCAACTCCTGGACAGACCCCTGTTTCTTACGGGTTGGAGTGCCCCTACAGAAGGTGTCCAGACGCGTCCTGGTCACGACCGACGCCTCCAGATTGGGTTGGAGCGCCTTTTGCAATGGGCACGCAGCCTCAGGCCGTTGGAAAGGGGCCCAGCTGCGTTGGCACATCAACTGCCTCGAGTTGTTGACCGTCCTTTTGGCCCTGCGGAAGTTTCTCCCGTTAATTCGGGACGAACATATCCTAGTCAGGTCAGACAGCACCACTGCGGTCGCGTACATAAATCGCCAAGGCGGCGTACGCTCCCGTCATATGTCACAACTCGCCCGTCGTCTCCTCCTTTGGAGCCAGCACCGACTCAAGTCGCTGCGTGCCACTCACATCCCCGGCAACCTCAATGTGATAGCGGACGCGCTGTCATGACAACGCTTGCCTGGCGGAGAGTGGAGGCTTCACCCCCACTCGGTTCAGCTGATTTGGGAACGGTTCGGCAAGGCCCAGGTAGACCCCTCTGCCTCCCGAGACACCTCCCACTGCCCGCTCTGGTACGCCCATTCAGAGGCTCCCCTCGGGGTAGATGCACTGGCACACAGCTGGCCGGCTGGGCTGCGCAAGTACGCATTCCCCCAGTGAGCCTTCTTGCACAGGTGCTGTGCAAGGTCAGGGAGGACGAGGAGCAAGTCACTCTCGTGGCTCCTTACTGGCCCACTCACTGTCGTGTCCGGTACGTGCCTTGCGTGCCTACCTGGAACGCACCCAGAGCTTCAGGCGCTCTGAGCAGCTCTTTGTCTGCTTTGGAGGACAGCAGAAAGGGAACGCTGTCTCCATACAGATGTGTCTCACTGGGTGGTGGATGCCATTCAGTTGGCCTATCACACCCAGGCCATGCCCCCCTTATGGGTTCAAGCCCACTCCACTGGGAGCGTGGCATCCTTATGGGCACTGGCTAGGGGCACCTCCCTAGCAGACATTTGCAGAGCTGCGGGCTGGGCAGCACCTAACACCCTTATGATCTCAGGGTTGAGTCAGTCTCGTCCCGTGTTCTCTCAGGTCCGAGCCCGTAGAACTCGGTACACATCGACGATCTGACCGGGTGAACCGCTTGTTCCAGCGCCCTTTCCCTCTGCCAAGGCAAAACAGTGCGCTTTTGTCCCAGAGGACCTAGGTCCCTGGTTGATTCCTCCCTAGCCCTTCGGGCCCGCAGCAGTTCAGCGGAGGAACGTGCTGGTCCAGTCCACTACGGGTACCTCCAGCTACCCCTACTGGAATAGGTGCTCCACAGATCAGGCCTCCTACGGGACTCCTTCTGTGTGTATTTCCGCGGTACGGTCACCTTGCGAGCTGACCCGCGTCTCCCTTAGGCAGTCCTTCGCTGCCCTCCGGTCGCCGTATTGTAGCAACTCCCCCCTCCTCGAGGCTGGATCTACCACCGCGCCATTTCCTCCCACATGCCCAAAGTGGCCATGTGGTGTATTTTGCCACCTATACCTCCCCTGCTGGGCGGGTGTGGCCTCCGCAGGGTCTTTTCCCCCTAAAAGAATAGGACTTCGGAATAAGACCCCCTTCCCTCGATGCGGTAAGGGCCCCGGCTGCTCTTGCTCTATGCCGAGAAAACATAGAGAGAAAAGAGGCCCAGCCAGGCTTGGCCCGTTCCCTAGTTGGGAGCGTCACCTTGTTCCCCCCTAGGGTAACCAAAAGGGTGCTGACGCTTTTTCGGGGCATTGGGGAAGAGTACGTGCAGCCTGAACACAGTTGGTCGCTTGTGCACGTGCAAAATACCTGCCCGCTTCTGTGTCAGCAGTACACGTACATGGCTCAGCGCATGGCGAGTTTTGAAGTGGACCCCTAGTGTCGCTTCTTCGACACGACGTCGAAGTGAGCGACAGACGGGGAACGTCTCGGTTACGTATGTAACCTCCGTTCCCTGATGGAGGGAACGAGACGTCGTGTCTTCCCGGCCACGTCGCTGAGCCGAGCCGCTGAGATGCCCGGAACACTCCCGGCTCCTCAGAAAAATCCTGAATGAACGAGCGTATTTCTCTCGCCTTTATATCCGTATCCGGAGGCGGAGTATGCAAATACTGTTCGCCAACTCTCATTGGCCTTTTTTCATAGATCAGAGGTATCTTTCGGCGCTCAAGAGAGACCCCTAGTGTCGCTTCTTCGACACGACGTCTCGTTCCCTCCATCAGGGAACGGAGGTTACATACGTAACCGAGACGTTATTGTATGTGTTGCCAGAAAATTACGGTTCTTTTTTTTATTTTATTGTAACATTATTGTCATAAAAATTAAGCGCATTTTCCTTCCAAATTCTCATTATTGTTATGCAAAAAAATACTGTTATTTGTTATATAAAAATATTCATATTGTAAATTATTTAAATGGTGAAGCATCATGGTAGGATTTGTTGTACTGCATGTCATTTATGTTGATTTTAATAAAAAAAATTGAATATATATATATATATATATATATATATATATATATATATATATATATATATTGTGTCCGGACAGGATGATTTTCATTAGTGTATTACAGTAATGAGAATCTCATAAAAATCAGCATTTAGAAAAATAAGATTTACAAAAAAACTAATTTAAAATTAAACATCTGTTACAGCATAAAAATAAAAATGGGAAGGGAACATCTCGGTTACATATGTAACTTCCGTTCCCTGATGGAAGGGAACAAGACGTCGTGTCGAAGAAGAGACACTAGGCCTCTGATCTATGAAAAAAGTCCAATGAGAGTTGGCAAGCAGTATTTGCATACCGCACCCCCAGATACGAATATAAAGGCGAGGGAAATACGCTCGTTCATTCAGGATTTTTCTTAGGAGCCGGGAGTGTTCCGGCCACCTCAGCGGCTCGGCTCAGCGACGTGGCCAGGAAGACACGACGTCTCGTTCCCTCCATCAGGGAACGGAGGTTACATACGTACCCGAGGAAGCGACACTAGGGGTCCACTTCAAATCACGCCATGCGCTGAGCCATGTACGTGTGCTGCTGACACAGGGGCGGGCAGGTATTTCACATGCACAAGCGACCAACTGTGTTCAGGCTGCACGTACTCTTCCCCAGTGCCCCAAAAAAGTCGTCGGAATCCTTTTGGTTACCCTAGAGGGGAACAAGGCGACGCTTCCAACTAGGGAACGGGCCAAGCCTGGCCGGGCCTCTTTTCTCTCTATGTTTTCTCGGCATAGAGCAAGAGCAGCCGGGGCACTTACTGGATCGTGGGAAGGGGTCTTACCCAAATTCCTATTCTTTCAGGGGGAAAAGACCCTGCAGATGCCACACCCGCCCGGTGGCAAAATACATCACATGGCCTCTTCGGTCACATGTGGAAAGAATGGCGCGGTGGTAGATCCAGCCTCGAGGAGGGGGGAGTTGGTACAACATGGCGACCAGAGGGCAGCAAAGGACTGCCTAAGGGAGACGTGGGTCAGCTCGTAAGGTGACCGTACCGCGGAAGTACACACACAGGAGGAGTTCGCATAGGAGGCCTGATCTGTGGAGCACCTATTCCAGTAGGGGTAGCCTGGGGTACCCGTTGTGGACTGGGTCGGCAAGTTCCTCCGCTGAATTGCGGTCCCAAGAGGGCTAGGGAGGAATCGACCAGGAACCTAAAAGGGGTCTCCTGGGAAGAAGGCAACTGTTTTACCTCGGCAGAGGGAAAGGGCGCTGGACACAAGCGATTCACCCGGTCAGACCGTCGACATGTACTGAGTTCTACGGGCTCGAACCTGAGAAAACATGGGACGAGACTTACTCAACCCTGAGATTGTAAAATCTTGCAAAGGTGTTAGGTGTTGCCCAGCCCGCAGCTCTGCAAATGTCTGCTAGGGAGGTGCCCCTAGCCAGTGCCCATGAGGATGCCACACTCCTGGTAGATTGGGCTCGGACCCATAGTGGGGGTGGCACGACCTGGGTGTGATAGGCCAACGGAATGGCATCCACCACCCAGTGGGACAGCCTCTGTTTGGAGACAGCGTTCCCTTTCTGCTGTCCCCCAAAGCAGACAAAGAGCTGCTCAGTGCGTCTGAAGCTCTGGGTGCGTTCCAGGTAGGCACGCAAAGCACGTACCGGACACAGCAGTGAGGGGGCTGGGTCTGCCTCCTCCTGGGGCAGCGCTTGCAGGCGTGGTAGGAACCTTGGGCACATAGCCCGGTCGAGGTCTTAGGATCACATATGTGTCTGCCGGACCGAACTCCAGGCAAGTGTCGTTAGTAGAGAACGCTTGCAGGTCCCCGACCCTCTTGATGGAGGCGAGTGCGATCAGCAGGGCCACCTTTAGGGAGAGGGCCCTGAGTCCAGCTGATTCTAGCGGCTCGAAGGGGGATCTCTGAAGACCGGCAAGGACCACCGAGAGATCCCAGGAGGGGAATAGGTTTGGCCGGGAGGTATTTAGCCTCCGGGCACCTCTTAGGAACCTGACGATTAAGTCGTGCTTACCCAGGGACTTGCCATCTACTGGGTCGTGGTGAGCTGCGATAGTGGCAACATACACCTTCAAGGTGGAAGGGGACAGCCTCCCCTCCAACCTCTCCTGTAGGAACAGAAGCACTGACCTTACTGCGCACCTCTGTGGGTCTTCTGCCCGGGAAGAACACCAATTCACGAACAGACGCGTGATAGGGCTAGAAGGTAGAAGGGGCTCTGGCTTGGTTGATCGTGGCTACGACCGTGGGTGGTAGACCAGCTAGATCTTCCACGTTCCGTCCAGGGACCAGACATGGAGGTTCCAAAGGTCTGGATGTGGATGCCAGAGCGTGCCCCATCCCTGAGAAAGAAGGTCCTTCCTCAGGGGAATTCGCCAGGGAGGGGCTGTCGCGAGGAGTACAAGGTCCGAGAACCAGGCCCGGGTGGGCCAGTAAGGAGCCACAAGAGTGACTCGTTCCTCGTCCTCCCTGACCTTGCACAGCACCTGTGCAAGAAGGCTCACTGGGGGAAATGCGTACTTGCGCAGCCCCACTGGCCAGCTGTGTGCCAGTGCATCTGTCCCGAGGGGAGCCTCTGAGCGGGCGTACCAGAGCGTGCAGTGGGAGATCTCTAGGGAGGCAAACAGGTCTACCTGGACTTGAGTCGCTGCTGGCTCCAAAGGAGGAGACAACGGGCGATTTGCGACATGTGGCAGGAGCGTATGATGCCTTGGCGATTTATGTACGCCACCGCAGCGGTGCTGTCCGACCTGACCAGGATATGTTTGTCTCGAACTAACGGGAGAAACTTACGCAGGGCCAAAAAGACGGTCAACAACTCAACGCAGTTGATGTGCCAACGCAGCTGGGCCCCTTTCCAACGGCCTGCTGCTGCGTGCCTGAAGCAAACGGCGCCCCAACCCGATCTGGAGGCGTCGGTCGTGACCAGGACGCATCGGGACACCTGCTGTAAGGGTACTCCTGCCCATAAGAAACAGAGGTCTGTCCAGGGTTTGAATGTTTGGCGGCAGGTGGGGGTGATTGTCACACGGTGCGTGCCGCGGCGCCATGCTCGTCTCGGGACTCGGGTCTGAAGCCAGTGTTGAAGCGGTCTCATATGCAACAACCCCACCGGCGTGACCGCCACAGAGGATGCCATATGCCCCAGGAGCCTCTGGAAAAGATTTAAAGGGACCGTTGTGCCTGGCCTGAAGACGGCGAGGCACCTCAAAACTGACTGGGCACGCTCGTTGGTGAGACGTGCTGATATTGAGACCGAGTCTAACTCCATACCGAGAAAAGAGATGCTCTGGACTGGAGTTAGCTTGCTCTTTTCCCAGTTGACCTGAAGCCCCAAACGGCTGAGGTGCCTGAGCACCTGGTATCTGTGAGCGCATAGTAACTCTCTTGAGTGGGCCAGAATAAGCCAGTCGTCGAGGTAATTGAGTATGAGGATGCCGGCTTCTCGGAGTGGGGCAAGAGCTGCCTCTGCGACTTATGTGAAGACGTGAATGGACAGAGACAGGCCGAAGGGGAGGACTTTGTACTGATACGCCTGGCCATCGAACGCAAATTGCAGGAAGGGGCGGTGTCGAGGCAGAATGGAGACGTGGAAGTACGCGTCCTTCAGGTGTACCGCTGCGAACCAATCTAGATGCCGAACGCAGGTTAAGATGTGTCTCTGTGTGAGCATTTTGAATGGGAGTTTGTGCAACGCTTGGTTGAGAACTCGCAGGTCCAAGATTGGTCGTAAGCCGCCGCCTTTCTTGGGTACAATGAAGTAAGGGCTGTAGAAACCCTTCTTCATCTCGGTTGGAGGGACAGGCTCTATCACGTCTACGAACAAAAGAGTAGCGATTTCCGCATGCAGGGACTGGGCATGTTCGCTGTGTACTGCGGAAAAGCCTGGCAAACTGAATTTCTTAACCGAGCCGAATGGTCCTGGCCAGCCAGCGAGACGGATTGGGAAGTGAAAGCCACGCGTCCAATCTCTGCGCTAGGGGCACCAATGGGATGATTAATTTTGACGTACCTGGCGGAGCTTCGCAGCGGGGCCGAGCAGGTAGGGCAATGGCGACAGGGCGACCCGAGGCTGAGAAAAGACTCAAAGCACTTACCTTGCTCCGCACACCCGGCAGGGGGCGGGTTGGCGACTGAGGAGGAGGTCCAGGGTAGGCGTCCTCTAGACTCGTCGGAACCGGCTGGCCGGGGAACAGTCGTGGGGCTGGAGACGGGTGGTCCGTGTCCAGGAAGCCGGGACTGTTGAGATCTGGAGGCAAAGTGCCGTGAGAACGGCATTTGTGGGCCAGGTGACCCAGAGACATAGGAAATAGCTCTTTTATTGAGAATGTGGGTACCGCAACCCCATCTAAGGGGGGCAGCGAATTAAAATTGTTTAAAAACAAAAGATTCTCCTCCCGGCCCTCCATCGGGGGACGGAGCGGTCTTACCACCTCCGGAGCTAACATCTCTGTCGTCCATCTCAGGAGCGCCTGGGAGCCTTACAGGTCCTCGAGGGGGTCCGAGAGATGGGGGGCATCTGCTTCCTGCGGTGTGCTTGACGCTGGGGCTGAGAGCTGGGCCCGGGTTGAGGCGGAGCAGATTTCTTGTCCACAGGGGGACGCCCTCGGCGAGCAGATGGGGCAGTGGCCGTGGCAGCAGGTTTGCGGCGCGGCAGGATATGTGAAATGGCCTCCGTCTGCTTTTTCACCGCAGAGAACTGCTGGGCAAAGTCCTTGATGGTGTCGCCAAAGAGGCCAAACTGGGAGACAGGGGCATCGAGGAAGCGAGCTTTGTCGGCCTCACGCATCTCGACCAGGTTGAGCCATAGGTGACGTTCCTGGACCACAAGGGTGGCCATCGCCTGCCCGAGTGCCTGCGCGGTGACCTTCATGGCTCTGATGGTGAGGTTGGTCGCTGAGCGCAGTTCCTGCAGCACATCGGGGTCAGGGAAAGCAGGGCTCTCCATGACAACGTCAGCTCGTCATGCACTTCCGGGAAAAATGGGACCGGGGGGGGTCGTGGCTGTGAGTGGCGCCCAGACCCCAGGAACCAGTCATCCAGCCGTGACGGGTGTGGGGAGGATGGAGGGTTCCAATCCAACCCCACACTGACGGCGGCTTGGGCAAGCATGTCAGACATCTGCGCATCAGCCTCAGCCTCAGCCTGGGCGTGCTGGCCCGAAGGCGGCAGCCCAGGGGAGGTGTCAGCGTCAGCTCATCCACCTCGAGCTCCAGAAGATAGGCAGACCGGCCTGGAGGCGAGTCGCCGTTGCCTCGAGCACGGACGGGGGTCAACGAGTGTGTCGGGGGGCGGGTGGTTCGAGGAGGCGTACCCGGCGGAGCTGAACCTGCTGCCCTCCCCAATTCGCCTCCATCGCCAGCCGCATCGTCCTCAATCCCGTGGGAAGAAGGAGCGACACGGGGGCGGCTGGAGTGGCGTGCTTTCTATTGAAAGCGCACCGCGACCGCAACGTTGCCATGGTCATGCTCTCGCAGTGAGCCGTCTGAAGCGGAGAGCACTCTACTGCATCCAGGAACTACACAGGGGTTGAATGGCATCTTTATAAAGACGCGTCCTGAAAAGGACGTTCAACGCCGCTGTGTATTGCTCTTTCAGAGAAATAAACTCTTTTACAGAAAAAATTACTCTTTATAGGAAAACTCTTTTAACTCTGCGCTGTCGAAGCCGTAGATCCAACAGCAAAGCAGGAAACTGGTGTGTCACCCGCAGCTGGCTGCATACACGACCATCGGCTCTGAAGAAAATTACTGAATGAATGAGCGTATTTCCCTCACCTTTATATCCGTATCCGGGGGCGGGGTATGCAAATACTGTTCGCCAACTCTCATTGGCCTTTTTTCATAGATTAGAGGCATATTCGGCGCTCAAGAGAGACCCCTAGTGTCGCTTCTTCGACACGATGTCGAAGTGAGCGACAGACGGGGAATGTACTTTATTTTAAGAATTTGAAATGTCAGAATAATAGGAGAGGGAATTATTTATTTCAGCTTTTATTTCTTTCATCACATTCCCAGTGGGTCAGAAGTTTACATACACTTTGTTAGTATTTGGTAGCATTGCCTTTAAATTGTTTAACTTGGGTGAAATGATTTGGGTAGCCTTCCGCAAGCTTCTCACAATAAGTTGCTGGAATTTTGGCCCATTCATTCAGACAGAACTGGTGTAACTGAGTCAGGTTTGTAGGCCTCCTTGCTCGCAAATAATTTTTCAGTTCTGACCACAAATCAGATTGAGGTCAGGGCTTTGTGATGGCCACTCCAATACCTTGAAGTTGTTGTCCTTAAGCCATTTTGCCACAAATTTGGAGGTATGCTTGGGGTCATTATCCATTTGGAAGACCCATTTGCGACCAATCTTTAACTTCCTGGCTGATGTCTTGAGATGCTTCTTCATTATCCACATAATTTTCTTTCCTCATGATACCAGTCCCTCCTGCAGCAAAGCACCCCCACAACATGATGCTGCCACCCCCAATGCTTCACGGTTGGGATGGTGTTCTTCGGCTTGCAAGCCTCACCCTTTTCCCTCCAAACATAACAATGGTCATTATGGCCAAACAGTTAAATTTTTGTTTCATCAGACCTGAGGACATTTCTCCAAAAATTAAGATCTTTGTCCCCATGTTCACTTGCAAACTGTAGTCTGACTTTTTTATGGAGGTTTTTGAGCAGTGGCTTCTTCCTTGCTGAGCAGCCTTGTCAATATAGGACTCATTTAGTGTAGGTATAGATACTTGTCTACCTGTTTCCTCCAGCATCTTAACACGGTCCTTTGCTGTTTTTCTGGCATTGATTTGAACTTTTCGCACAAAACTACGTTCATCTCTATGAGACGGTATAGCGGTATGATGGCTGCTTGGTCCCATGGTGTATATACTTGCGTACACTTTTTTGTACAGATGAACGTGGTACCTTTAGGCATTTCGAAAATGCTCCCAAGGATGAACCAGACTTGTGTAGGTCACTATTTTTTTTCTGAGGTCTTGGCTGATTTCTTTTGATTTTCCCATGATGTCAAGAAAAGAGGCACTGAGTTTGAAGGTAGTCCTTAAAATACATTCACAGGTACACCTCCAATTCAGTACACCTTCAATTGACTCAAATTAGCCTATAAGAACCTAATTGGCTAATTGCCTAAAGGCTTGACATAATTTTCTGGAATTTTCCAAGCTGCTTAAAGGAACAGTTAACTTAGTGTATGCGAACTTCTGACCCACTGGATTTGTGATATAGTCAATTAAAATGGAAACAATCTGTCTGTAAACAATTGTTGGAAAAATTACTCATCATGCACAGTAGATGTTCTAAACAACTTGCCAAAACTATAGTTTGCTAATATGAAATATGAGGAGTGGTTAAAAAATTTGTTTTAATGTCTTCAACTAGGGCTGAAACGATTAGTCGATGTTATCGACAAAATGAGAACACATTAAACTCTAATGATGACGCATGAGAGCAGCACTGCAGTGCGCGCCTGACTGAAGAAACAATTACACAGCTCAGATGCACTCTAAACTTTCCAAACAGCTTCAGGTGTTGTATATCACAAAGTACAAGGGAATTATACAAAAATACCAAATAAGTAAATACAGAAGCACTTTCGTTGTGGAACAGATGGAGTCGGAGCCCTTTAAAGGAAACACCCAGGTGTTACATCTTAAATGCAGTTATATTTAATGCGTTATAGCTTTATTAAAGTTCAAATAATACAGAAGCAGGTCATGTAATTATCTACAAACTCCGAAACTGGCATTTCTCTGTGCTGTCAGCGCTCGATCTAAGGGGGAGAGATTGAAACTGCACCCATCTGATGCGCACTTTGTCGCGGGACACTCGTCCCTCAAGCCCGCACGCTTAATGCAGCTAGATTATAACTAGACTTATTGAATCATAATATATGTCACTGTGCATTTGTTATCATGAAGTAAATTGGCAATATGCAGATTAATTAATATGATTTTTAGTGAGTTAAAGATGGATTGAAGTGAACGGAAAGGTGAGAGAGGAAGTCTTCACCCCATTATGCAGTGCAACAATATACGTTTATGATTTATTTTGGCTTGCTTTCCAATAAAAATATCTAAAACTCATTTAAAACAATGCACATTTACTTTAGAAGCTATACTACTGAAGAATTTTTTTTTTTATCTGAGAATGTTGAATATAATATTAAAAACACAAATATTTTAATATATCTAAAAATCCTTTAAAAAAGATTCACCTGAGAAGCAGCATATAAGATATTTAGACTTGCTTTTAGAGAATAGATCTTGAATATATGTATATTTTGTCTTTACTGCACTCGTGGAAGTATAACAAAGTGAAAAAAAATACACATATATACAAAATACACTTGTATATAAGATTTTCTTAAAGCAAGTCTAAATATCTTATATGTTGCTTCTCAAGTAAATGTATCTTGTTTTAAGGATTTAAGGACAATTTTAAATGGAAAACGAGACAAAAACACTTGATAACAATAGTTTTTTTTTTTTTGCACTTTACTGAATTAAACTTAATAAAAAGTATTTTTTCCCTTTAATTCAGTGAACGTCATATAGATGTATTTCTTCATTATTACTAAGCATGTTTAATACAACCTTTTAAGTCGGGGCACAAGCTGAATAGTCGGTTAGGATTTAATGATTAATCGTTGCAATAATCACAGAATAGTCAAATAATCATTCTAATAATCATTAGATTAATTGATTATCAAAATAATCGTTGGTTGCAGCCCTATCTATATGTATAGATAGGATGATTGATGCAACAAAGATCTTTAACGGGTTGCCGTAGACATGCTGTCACGGGAATTACAATTAATGTACTGTAAAATAAATAAATTATTACATAGCAGGACATGTGGAAATACATACAGTATTATGTAGTGGTAAGGGGCAAATGCCCAGTTAAGAAAATTACAAAAGGGTTACAGCACCACAATTTTTCTTGTTATGAATATTTATTGTAATCAAAATTAGTGCCTTCAATTAATTAAAAGTTTAAATCTAATTAATTACATGATGCCAATTAATTAATCAAATTAATAGCATGTATAAATATTTGCTGTGAACGACCCTTGAATAACAATTATTCAATAAATAATTATTAAATATTTATAAATAAAGTTAAATAATTATATGCATAATATATATTATAAATATAATAATTCCTATAATTAAAATGAATTGCATTATTGTGGCAGATGAGAAAAGCATTAATAAGACAATAAAAAAGTGGCTGTAGAAGGCAACATATTGTTTTATTTTTTGTTTAATATACAGTCCACACCAATCCATTTTACAATTGAGTTTGTCAATTTCTCAGAGATCTATTTAATATAAGGTCTTTTCTAAGGACATGTCAGTGTACACTTGCGTAACCATGGAGGGTTTTTTTGTTAATAGCGTCTCACTTTGGTTGTGTCATGTCAGAAACTCAATGTTTTTAGGTCGTTGAATCAAGTTAAGCATAGTTTGGAACTTCTATATGTAAACTTCTGACTTCAACTGTATATACTGTATTTTCTTTTGGTAAAAAAATACCTGGACATGTTGTAAAGCTGACTCCACAACATGACAAACAAATCTGTCATGAATCCTTTATCATGTGTCAACATCTGCAAATGAGGCATAAATAGACATAACATTACAAAGATGTAATTTTAGAGTTCATTACCTGCTTATCAGAAAAACTGACACAAGTAGGAAAGCAGATAAACTAACAGCCTCACTGTTTGCTTCTCTGTGAATATCTCACTATAACATCTGCCATGGGTTGCGTCATCACTCAAAGTGTGATAGAGAGAAAGTCGTGCTGAAATAAGTGTTAATACCTGATTAAAGAGAGTCTATGATCTGCACAGTTTAGTTGATTATCAACAGAAGAAATGCATTGATTTGAACTGTATGTTTTTCCAGCACACTAGACCACTTTAATTGTCAACATAAGGCCTATACATCATACACTATACCTCTGAGTGCTGTTTGACTGATTATTTTTGATCTTTGTCAGATGGATGATGTCATTGATGACATCATTAGTTTGGAATCAAGTTACAGTGAGGATCTCATTAGATTCCCCTTAGACCCTGGGCTTCAGATGGGAAACACGGTATGGATTGTTTTGTTTTCTTTCACTGCTACACTTATTTTTACTTACTAGTTCAGCTCTTGAACAATGGATCCAAAAGGTATTTGGACATGTAAATTAATGTATATAGTATAGCTATATTCTAAATATCATATGAATGTATCATATGAAACCAAGTGATATTTATTTTAAAGACAGAGCACAAACACTTTTTTTGTTAAGTTTGTTAGGTTGGAATGATATTAGTTAGTCATTTTATGTGTGTTCAAACAATGTAATAACTCCTGTATATGTCCTAATTAGCAGTGACTTCAGTGACACTTATTCTCTTTCTGTCTTATCAACACTCAAAAGGAGCCAATCAGAGCTGTTGATTCTGTCAGTATCCCAGAGATCAGTGTGATCCAGCTGTCATCGCCTGATCTAATGTCTGACTTGGAGTTTTAACTGAATAGTTCACCCCAAAATATACATTTGGTCTGTGTTTACTCAACCTCATGTAATGGCAAACCTGTATGACTTTTTTCTACATTAAACACAAAGGAATGAACTTTGAAGAGTGTTCGTTGCGATATTTTCCATACAATGGAAGCGAATGGGGACTGGAGCTTTAAAGCTAAAAAAAAGGAAAAGCTAAAAAAAGTGGTGAATGCAGTTCATGGAATATATCCCAAGCCTTTTAAAGCCAATTGATAGCTGTGTATGCAAAACAGACTGAAATTACATTGTATAAGTTGAAAATCTTCAGCCGTGACTCTCAAATCTCATTTGCGCAAGTGCAAATTCAAACTTTTCACCAGGAAATCACATTAGGTTTGACTTCAGTAATGTCAAACAACATGTGAGCTTGCATCTCTTGAAAAATCATCACAACGTGCCAAGATTGAATATGCGCAAAGGCAAATCAGTTTTGAAAACTATGGCGGAGGGGAACGTTTTTAGTAAAAAGTGTACATTTTAAGTCATATGGACTGCTTTTAATATACTTTTATTATGCTTGATCTTATCTGTGCTTTTATTGACTGGAAAAGAGCTCCATAAACATTCTCCAAAACCTTTGTGTTCCTTGGAAGAAAGTTATGGAAAGTTATGGAAATTAGAGTTTAGCATGACATGAGGCTAAATGACTAAATAATAACAAAATTGACATTCCTTTAATGCAGGGATGACTGTGCTCGCATTTGCGATAAAAAATATAATATGCAGCATTTTAACCCATTCAGACATGTGCATTTAATGTCATGTCCACCAAGGATGATTGATGCAACAAAGAACATGCAAAATAGAATTTTGATCTTTAACGGGTTGCCGTAGACATGCTGTCACGGGAATTACAATTAATGTACTGTAAAATAAATAAATTATTACATAGCAGGACATGTGGAAATACATACAGTATTATGTAGTGGTAAGGGGCAAATGCCCAGTTAAGAAAATTACAAAAGGGTTACAGCACCACAATTTTTCTTGTTATGAATATTTATTGTAATCAAAATTAGTGCCTTCAATTAATTAAAAGTATAAATCTAATTAATTACATGATGCAAATTAATTAATCAAATTAATAGCATGTATAAATATTTGCTGTGAACGACCCTTGAATAACAATTATTCAATAAATAATTATTAAATATTTATAAATAAAGTTAAATAATTATATGCATAATATATATTATAAATATAATAATTCCTATAATTAAAATGAATTGCATTATTGTGGCAGATGAGAAAAGCATTGATAAGACAATAAAAAAGTGGCTGTAGAAGGCAACATACTGTTTTATTTTTTGTTTAATATACAGTCCACACCAATCCATTTTACAATTGAGTTTGTCAATTTCTCAGAGATCTATTTAATATAAGGTCTTTCCTAAGGACATGTCAGTGTACACTTGCGTAACCATGGAGGGTTTTTTTGTTAATAGCGTCTCACTTTGGTTGTCTCATGTCAGAAACTCAATGTTTTTAGGTCGTTGAATCAAGTTAAGCATAGTTTGGAACTTAGAAAATCACGTGTCTAGATCCCTGCATTTGTAATTGCGCTCCGTCAATCTGTATTTGAATGCAAGAGCACGTCCTCATCTTGTGCTGTCACTAGTGTCAATCAAGCCTGAGAGTGGTGTGTTCTATGTACAGCTGCATGTTGCCTATACAGCAGGAGTTCCACTTACTGCCCCCTTCTGAAGGCATGTGGTATTTCAAGTTGAATTGCTCACATTTTCTTTATTATGGTCTGGGTTCATGATTAAATGCGTAATTTTTTATACAATTAATCACACTGAATTAACACATTAAATCAACAGCCTTTGTAAAAATATTTTATTAACTCAAACAAGTCATTCAAAATGTAGTATTAAATAATACATAGTAATAAACAATTTAAAATAAAACAATTGCAAACATACTCTTTGGTGTGCTAATAAATTGCTATTTGTGCTAATCATTTTCTTGAACACTTAAAAAATTAAGTATGCAGCACTGCTATAAGGACTGGATTCAAAGTGGAACTGAATACAATGAGACAATGTTGACATGTGTTTATCTTGAATTTTTAGATTCCTGTGTCAGCTAATCTGTTGGACATGTACAATAACCGAGGCATACCACCTCCTGGAATCTCAATCAATAACTGCCCTGCTAATCTGCCCAACATTAAAAGTGAATTCTCTGGTGAGTACCATTGAGTCTACATTGAGTCTGACCATGTTTGAGTTTGTTAAAGCTGCTGTTTCGAAAATGAACGTTTTAATGCTAATGTTTCGATTAGCGACAAAGACCCTGCAGGCCTTTTGACGATGTATTGTGTTTTACCTTTTAAAGTCTGTAGAAATGTCATGTGGAAGATGCTAAGAGTGAGAAATGTAAAAATATGATCATATGCCTCATAGTTACTCCATCTCAAGCCATGATGCACATGATGGACAAGCCCAGCTCCTGTGGAAAGTTTGAAAACTATCAAAGGCCTGAAGGGTTTCCTGTGGGTATGTGGAAATATTTATTATATTGTCTGCATGTCATGTTCTTATCTGAAACATAACAATGGCAATTTTATGGTTTTCATTTGAACATTCACAAACCTGTTACTGGTTTATCAGATTTACAACATGTACCATAGCTATGTTCAGAATATAATACTTGCTTACTACTTATTTAAATGATTAGTTCACCAGAAAAGAAACAGTTATATCAATATTTACTCACCTTCAGGTTGTTTCAATCCATGACCAGTGACCATGTTTGTCAAATTCCTAAAGAATAAAAACACAAAAATAAAAGTGTGCACTATCAAAAATAAATACATACAATCCATATGACTTATATGCTTTTTTACATGTCTTCTGAAGTTAAATTGAATATTTAAAAGATTTTTTGTAAAATATATTTTAATAGTTATTCACTGATAAATTTTTTTCATGTCTAGCCCATGTTTGCATCCAAATTCAAAAATGGCATGTCAACGTTATTGACACCGAAATAATATGGGTTCTTATGTCTCTAATAATCTGATGTAACACTCCATTTTCAGATCAGTGAATAACAAGTTACATTTCAGAATATTTCTCACACACAGCTATCATATTACTTCTGAAGACTTGAAATATAGTGCATGTATAGAGAGTCGAATAGGCTCTTGATAACGCTTTATTTTATCTTGCGTTCCATTCTATGTACATGTGCGTGCCTCAAACGGACGTGTTTGGAACATCTTACTGGTATTCAGCGTCACAAACGGCACATTGGGATACTGTGTGTAGTTAAAAGTTGTGGAAACTTTGAAAATCGCATCTCAAGATTCCTGTATTTTGTTGTGCTTGTGAGTGAATGGTTCTCTTTCTGTGGCTGCTGCTAGTGAGGTTTGTTAAGGCGACCTGCCACCTATTGACGTGGTTCATAAAGAGATTTACTTCAAGCTTGAATTGCTGGTTTGGTAGAAAAATATGTACTTGTATTAAGGAATTTATATACGCATCAAGGGGCAAGATTACTTTTTTTTTTTTAACTCTTTAATTTTAGATGATTAATCACACTAAAATAAAAATCTAAATTGCCTTAATTGTTATAATTGTTATTGTAATAACAATAACAATATTTAAATACAAGCCGTTTTTACAAATAATTACAAATACATTACATGCATTTCATTAGTTTTACTCTGTAATTTGCTATGTCAGTACAGAGTAACATACACAGTGCTCTGTAAAATAAAGTGTAAAATCTCTCTTTTTTTTTTTCCTTTTGGAGCTTGACATATAAAAACATGTTTTTACATAAAATAAAAACATACAGTGGGTGAGGAAATTATCACAAATATAATTTTTGGGCTATTTCTTTAAAGAAATGCTCCAGGTTCAATACAAGTTAAGTTCAATTGACTGCATTTGTGGCATAATGTTGATTACCACAAAAATTCATTTAATTTAACTTGTTCCTCCTTTTCTTCAAAAAAACCTAAAAATCTGTGTTACAGTGAGGCACTTACAATAGAAGTCAATGGGGCCAATTTTTGGAGCATTTCAAAGCCGAAATATTAAGCTTATAATTTTATAAAGCACTTGCATTAATTCTTCTGTTAAAACTTGTGTTTTATTTGAAATGTAAAGTTGTTTAAATCTTAATTTTTACAGTCATTTTAGAATGTTTGTTGACATTACATCATCATGGTAACCAAGTTGTAAAATTGGATAACTTTACACAGAAAAGGTTAGTAAGTGATTTTATCAAACTAAAATCATGTTTGCACACATATGGTTTATGTCTTGTGGCTAAACTTTTTTGTGTTTTAACATTCACAAATTGGCCCCTCATTCACTTCCATTGAAAGTACTTCACTGTAACATCAATTTTTAAATAAATGAGGGACGATTTGAAATTATGTTCTGTGGTAATCAACATTATGCCACAAAATGCTGTTGATTGTGCTTAAGTTGTATTAAACCTGGAACATTCCTTTAATACTGTGCAGTATACACCGTTTACAGCCTACTATTTATTTATTTTTTTAAATTGGAGCAGCACTCAGTATTTAACTGTAAAGGAGTGACGTAGACATGAGTTTTGATAAATCAATCTTTTTAATGACCACAGTCTCGTACAGCGCTTCTTTCGCAATGGAAACAACTTAGGACACACAACTATAAACTGAAAACAGATCACGACAACGCTGGGCTGCCGTGTATGCGCAGAGCTCTCTTTCTCTCTCTCCCCTCTGGAGGTTCTGTGGCCGCTCTTATGCCGCTCTCCCCATGCTTACTGAAATTAGAGACAGGTGTTAGACATAATTTGGCTCAGGTGCAAGCGCCCTTACCGCTTTCTCTCCCCGGACGGACGCTTGACCACGCCCCCGCTGCCACATTAACACTATATGCTTTAAACAGTAAAATACTTTCTTGTCAAATAATTATCATATGAGCTATAAAAATATGGTTATTTTGTATTTTTAGCTCAATTTTGTGTTAATTGTTACTCGGATGGCCTGCTTTCTTCTGCGGAAAACAAAATGAAGATATTTATAAAGAATATATGAGGTGTTCATCACGGTTCAAAATGGACATAAAGGCAGCATAAAAGTAATCCATAAGACTCCAGTGGTTAAATTCATGCCTTCAGAATCAATATAATAGGTGTGGATGAGAAACAGATCAATATTTAAATCCTTTTTTTACTCTAAATCTCCAATTTCACTTTCACATCTAAAATGATTATGTTGATCTGTTTCTCATCCACACCTATTATATTGCTTATGAAAACATGAATTTAAACACTGGTGACTTGTGGATTACATTTATGTTGCCTTTATGTGATTTTTGAAGCTACAAAGTTCTGATCACCATTCATTTGAATGAAAGAATGAAAGTCATTTACATTTGGGATGGCATGAGAGTGAGTAAATGATGAGAGAATTGTTATTTTTGGATGAACTACCCTTGAACTAACATTTTGAAGTCAAATCAAATAATTTATCAAAATAGAGATGTTTAAAACCATAGCTGTAATTGAAGTACATTCATCAAACTAGAAATTAAGGTCAAGTCGAGCGCTTTCTATTGTGTACAGTGTGCTTTTTTTGCATACTGCGCAAATCTAGTAGGTCATCCAGGTATTCCATGCATACAGAAAATCCCAAAACTGTGCACAATATACAGACTATATATTGCGTAGTAAGAATACTATTCCGAACATAGCCAAATAAATGAAATAAAACCTCTAAATCTCTAAAATAAACATTGAGCTGTCAACTTTTCCTCTCATCTTCCTTTGTCTTTTTTAGAGGCAGAGGTGCGCGCTTTCGCAAAGGAAAGGCAAAAAAAGGATAACCACAACTTAAGTGAGTGTTTCATGTTGATGTTGACTTAATATCGGTCTGCCCACAGTCCGTTCATTGAGCTTATGTTGCATATTGCACACAAACTGGAAAGTACCTTTTTGATCTGGCAAGCTCTAATCTGATTGGCTGACTTAATTTACCTTCTGGGAGTAAGGGTGCATCAGATTTTTATCGATCCATCTGGAAACCAAGTTGTGTTTACAAAGTGTTGAAACAGCAAGCATTTGTGAAATAATCACAGGATTTGCCAAAAATTTACAGTTTATTGACATCAAATCTTTGAAAGATACAATTTTGTTTGAGGCACATTGCAGCAAGTTGACAAAATTTCCATGAACAGAACTATATATTTTGCTTTGTTTTCTGAGCTGTGTCCATGAAATATTTTAGTTATTACACTGCTTTTTCTGGCATTTTCTGTACAACCTATTATAAAGATGCTAACGGCACTAATCAACACTAACCCTAAACTGCATTCAAAAAATAACAAACTGTGGTTATTGGCCAGAACAAGCTGCAATGTGGACTAGACTATGTAATTTAGTCAAAGGTCTGACTATTAAATATCATATGGCCTTTGAATATCATATGAATTTGTAATATAATATTATTTTCTTCCTGTGTGTCAGTCGAGAGGAGGCGAAGATTCAACATCAATGATCGAATCAAAGAACTGGGGACTCTGATTCCAAAATCAAATGACCCGTAAGGACAAAAATATTCAGTATATACTGAGCTACATTTAAACCATATGAATACATGTTATTATTACAACAGACACCAATGCTGATAATAGAGTACTCTTTAGATGTGCTGTTGTCAGCTGAGGATGGTTGTGTTGTTCCTCAGGGACATGCGCTGGAACAAGGGCACTATTCTGAAGGCCTCTGTGGACTACATCAAGAAACTTCAGAGAGAGCAACAACGTACCAAAGAGCTGGAGAACCGACAGAAGAAGTTGGAACATGCCAAACGCCACCTGATGCTCAGGATACAGGTCAGCTCAGACTTTTCCAAAAATATTGCCAATAACTATCAATAAAATACCATTGTAAAGGAGTTTCCTTGTAGACAGTAAATGAGCTCACCAATAAAATGTAATGTGTAAACTTTTGATTGTTTGAAGTAATGATACAGTAGACACATATTTTGGCGAGGCTGATTAAGTAAATGTTTGATTAAACAATGTTTAATTAATGTTTGATTAAACAAATATTTGTGCCGTTTTGAGATTATTGCCATGGGCTTATAACTGTACCCTCTTTGCTGATTGGCAGAAGTGTACATTTTATTATAAGGCTAACATTTTTGAGTCAAATCTGTAGTAAATATTGAATTCAATTTTAACAATATTGTACAGTATACATCTTTTATATTATCTTTAAATTGTACAGTATCATATTTCTATTTAATACATCAGCAATTGTCGGTTGAAAACATATATTGGTTGACCACCATAGAGTGCAACATTCTGGTTTCTGGAAGTAAAAATCACATACATTTTCTCCATAGACTCATTTTATTTTTAGCATTAACTTCTAAAACATTTAATGACAGACCTACCATGAACTCTGAGGTTGTTAATCGGTAGTATATCCTTCTGTTGAATCCTTCAGTCCACATTGTTTCAGCTACATTACATGTTTAATAGTGGAATTTGTGCTGAATAACGTCTCGGTTACGTATGTAACCTCCGTTCCCTGATGGAGGGAACGAGACGTCGTGTTGAAGAAGCGACACTAGGGGTCTCTCTTGAGCGCCGAAAGATACCTCTGATCTATGAAAAAAGGCCAATGAGAGTTGGCGAACAGTATTTGCATACTCCGCCTCCGGATACGGATATAAAGGCGAGAGAAATACGCTCGTTCATTCGGGATTTTTCTGAGGAGCCGGGAGTGTACCGGGCACCTCAGCGGCTCGGCTCAGCGACGTGGCCGGGAAGACACGACGTCTCGTTCCCTCCATCAGGGAACGGAGGTTACATACGTAACCGAGACGTTCCCCGTCTGTCGCTCACTTCGACGTCGTGTCGAAGAAGCGACACTAGGGGTCCACTTCAAAACTCGCCATGCGCTGAGCCGTGTACGTGTACTGCTGACACAGAAGCGGGCAGGTATTTGCACGTGCACAAGCGACCAACTGTGTTCAGGCTGCACGTACTCTTCCCCAATGCCCCGAAAAAGCGTCAGCATCCTTTTGGTTACCCTAGGGGGGAACAAGGTGACGCTCCCAACTAGGGAACGGGCCAAGCCTGGCTGGACCTCTTTTCTCTCTATGTTTTCTCGGCATAGAGCAAGAGCAGCCGGGGCCCTTACCGCATCGAGGGAAGGGGGTCTTATTCCCGAATTCCTATTCTTTTAGGGGGAAAAGACCCTGCGGAGGCCACACCCGCCCAGCAGGGGAGGTAAAGGTGGCAAAATACATTACATGGCCACTTTGGGCATGTGGGAGGAAATGGCGCAGTGGTAGATCCAACCTCGAGGAGAGGGGAGTTGCTACAACACGGCGACCGGAGGGCAGCGAAGGACTGCCAAAGGGAGACGCGGGTCAGCTCGTAAGGTGACTGTACCGCGGAAATACACACAGGAGGAGTCCTGTAGGAGGCCTGATCTGTGGAGCACCTATTCCAGTAGGGGTAGCCAGGGGTACCCGTAGTGGACTGGACCAGCACGTTCCTCCACTGAACTGCTGCGGGCCAGAAGGGCTAGGGAGGAATCAACCAGGGACCTAGGTCCTCTGAGACAAAAGCGCACTGTTTTGCCTTGGCAGAGGGAAACGGCGCTGGAACAAGCGGTTCACCCGGTCAGATCGTCGACGTGTACCGAGTTCTACGGGCTCGGACCTGAGAGAACACGGGACGAGACTGACTCAACCCTGAGATCATAAGGGTGTTAGGTGCTGCCCAGCCCGCAGCTCTGCAAATGTCTGCTAGGGAGGTGCCCCTAGCCAGTGCCCATAAGGATGCCACGCTCCCAGTGGAGTGGGCTTGAACCCATAAGGGGGGCACGGCCTGGGTCTGGTAGGCCAATTGAATGGCCTCCACCACCCAGTGAGACAACCTCTGTTTGGAGACAGCGTTCCCTTTCTGCTGTCCTCCAAAGCAGACAAAGAGCTGCTCAGAGCGCCTAAAGCTCTGGGTGCGTTCCAGGTAGGCACGCAAGGCACGTACCGGACACAATAGTGAGAGGGCTGGGTCTGCCTCCTCCCGGCGCAGCACTTGTAGGTTCACTACCTGATCTCTAAAGGGCGTGGTAGGAACCTTGGGCACATAGCCCGGTCGAGGTCTTAGGATCACATGAGTGTCTGCCGGACCGAACTCCAGGCAAGTGTCGTTAGTAGAGAACGCTTGCAGGTCCCCGACCCTCTTGATGAAGGCGAGTGCGATCAGCAGGGCCGTCTTTAGAGAGAGGGCCCTGAGTCCAGCTGATTCTAGCGGCTCGAAAGGGGGATCTCTGAAGACCGGCGAGGACCACCGAGAGATCGCAGGAGGGGAACAGGTTTGGCCGGGAGGGGTTTAACCTCCGGGTGCCTCTTAGGAACCTGACGATTAAGTCGTGCTTGCCCAGAGACTTGCCGTCTACTGGGTCGTGGTGAGCTGCGATAGCGGCAACATACACCTTCAAGGTGGACGGGGACAGCCTCCCCTCCAACCTCTCCTGTAGGAACAGGAGCACCGACCTAACTGCGCACCTCTGTGGGTCTTCTGCCCAGGAAGAACACCAATTGACGAACAGACGCCACTTCAGGGCGTAGAGTTGCCTGGTAGAAGGGGCTCTGGCTTGGTTGATCGTGGCTACGACCGTGGGTGGTAGACCAGCTAGATCTTCCGCGTCCCGTCCAGGGACCAGACGTGGAGGTTCCAGAGGTTTGGGTGCGGATGTCAGAGCGTGCCCCGTCCCTGAGAAAGAAGGTCCTTCCTCAGGGGAATTTGCCAGGGAGGGGCTGTCGCGAGGAGTACGAGGTCCGAGAACCAGGCCCGGGTGGGCCAGTAAGGAGCCACGAGAGTGACTTGCTCCTCGTCCTCCCTGACCTTGCACAGCACCTGTGCAAGAAGGCTCACTGGGGGGAATGCGTACTTGCGCAGCCCCACCGGCCAGCTGTGTGCCAGTGCATCTGCCCCGAAGGGAGCCTCTGAACGAGCATACCAGAGCGGGCAGTGGGAGGTGTCTCGGGAGGCAAACAGGTCTACCTGGGCCTTGCCGAACCGTTCCCAAATCAGCTGAACCGAGTGGGGGTGAAGCCTCCACTCTCCGACAGGCAAGCGTTGTCGTGACAGCGCGTCCGCTACCACATTGAGGTTGCCGGGGATGTGAGTGGCACGCAGCGACTTGAGTCGGTGCTGGCTCCAAAGGAGGAGACGACGGGCAAATTGTGACATAAGGCAGGAGCGTACACCACCTTGGCGATTTATGTACGTGACCGCAGTAGTGCTGTCCGACCTGACTAGGATATGTTCGTCCCGAATTAACGGGAGAAACTTCTGCAGGGCCAAAAGGACGGTCAACAACTCGAGGCAGTTGATGTGCCAACGCAGCTGGGCCCCTTTCCAACGGCCTGTGGCTGCGTGCCCGTTGCAAACGGCGCCCCAACCCAATCTGGAGGCGTTGGTCGTGACCAAGACGCATCTGGACACCTGCTGCAGGGGTACTCCAGCCCGTAAGAAACAGAGGTCTGTCCAGGGGTTGAATGTTTGTCGGCAGGCGGGGGTGATTGTTACCCGGTGCATGCCGCGGCGCCATGCTTGTCTCGGGACTCGGGTCCGGAGCTAGTGTTGGAGCGGTCTCATATGCATCAACCCCAGCGGCGCGACCGCCGCAGAGGATGCCATATGCCCCAGGAGCCTCTGGAAAAGTTTTAAGGGGACCGCTGTGCCTGGCCTGAAGGCGGCGAGGCAGTTCAACACTGACTGGGCACGCTCCTTGGTGAGACGTGCGGACATTGAGACCGAGTCTAACTCCATCCCGAGAAAAGAGATGCTCTGAACTGGAGTGAGCTTGCTCTATTCCCAGTTGACCTGAAGCCCCAGACGGCTGAGGTGCCTGAGCACCTGGTCTCTGTGGGCGCATAGTAACTCTCGCGAGTGGGCCAGGATGAGCCAGTCGTCGAGGTAGTTGAGTATGCGGATGCCGGCTTCTCGAAGCGGGGCAAGAGCTGCCTCTGCGACTTTCGTGAAGACGCGAGGGGACAGAGACAGGCCGAAGGGGAGGACTTTGTACTGATATGCCTGGCCCTCGAACGCAAACCGCAGGTAGGGGCGGTGTCGGGGCAGGATGGAGACGTGGAAGTACGCGTCCTTCAGGTCTATCGCTGCGAACCAATCTAGATGCCGGACGCAGGTTAAGATGTGCTTCTGCGTGAGCATTTTGAACGGGAGTTTGTGCAACGCTCGGTTGAGAACTCGCAGGTCCAAAATTGGTCGGAAGCCGCCGCTTTTCTTGGGTACGATGAAGTAAGGGCTGTAGAAACCCTTATTCATCTCGGTTGGAGGGACAGGCTCTATCGCGTCTTTGGCCAGAAGAGTCGCGATTTCCGCGTGCAGGGAGTGGGCGTGTTCGCCGTGTACTGTGGAAAAGCGGACGCCCATGAAGGGGGCGGGGGCCTGGCAAACTGAATTGCGTAACCGAGTCGGATGGTCCGGGCCAGCCAGCGAGACGGGTTGGGAAGTGAAAGCCACGCATCCAACCTCTGCGCTAGGGGCACCAAAGGGACGGTCAATTTGGACGTACCCGGCGGGGCTTCGCAGCGAGGCGGAGCAGGTAGGGCAGCGTTGGGCGGTGACGAGGCGACCCGCGGCTGAGGTGCTGAGAAAAGACTCAAAGCACTTAACTTGCTCCGCACACCCGGCAGGGGGCGGGTTAGCGACTGAGGAGGAGGTCCTGGGTAGGCGTCCTCTAGACTCGCCGGAACCGGCCGGCCGGGGGACAGTCGTGGGGCTGAAGACGGGTGGTTCGTGTCCAGGAAGCCAGGACTGTTGAGATCTAAGGGCAAAGTGCTGTGAGAACGGCATTTGTGGGCCAGGTGACCCAGAGACATAGGAAATAGCTCTTTTATTGAGAATGTGGGTACCGCAACCCCATCTAAGGGGGGGCGGCAAATTAAATTGTTTGAAAACAAAAGATTCTCCTCCCAGCCCTCCACCGGGGGACGGAGTGGTCTTACCACCTCCGGAGCTAACGTCTGTGTCGCTGGGTCGTCCGTCTCAGGACCGCCTGGGAATCCGGGTCCTCGAGGAAGTCTGGGAGACGGGGGGCGTCTGCTTCCTGCGGTGTGCTCGACGCAGGGGCTGAGAGCTGGGCCCGGGTTGAGGCAGAGCAGATTTCTTAGCCGCAGGGGGACGCCCTCAGCGAGCAGACGGGGCAGTGGCCTTGGCGGAAGGTTTGCGGCGAGGCAGGATGTGAGAAATGGCCTCCGTCTGTCTTCTCACCGCAGAGAACTGCTGGGCAAAGTCCTTGACGGTGTCGCCGAAGAGGCCAAGCTGGGAGACAGGGGCGTCGAGGAAGCGAACTTTGTCGGCCTCACGCATCTCGACCAGGTTGAGCCAAAGATGACGTTCCTGGACCACAAGGGTGGCCATCGCCTGCCCGAGTGCCTGCGCGGTGACCTTCGTGGCTCTGAGGGCGAGGGCGGTTGCTGAGCGCAGTTCATGCAACACATCGGGATCAGGGCTACCCTCGTGCAGATCTCTGAGCGCCTTGGCCTGGAGGACTTGCAGGATGGCCATGGCGTGCAAGGCGGAGGCGGCCTGTCCCGCGGTGCTGTAGGCTTTGTTGTTTAAGGAGGATGAAGTCCTACAGGCCTTGGAAGGGGGCACAGGGCGCCCGCGCCAGGTGGTAGGGTCACCGGGACAAAGATGGAGCGCAACTGCCCTATCCACCTGGGGAATCGCCGTGTACCCGTGGGCCTCTCCGCCGTCGAGGGTAGCGAGAGCGGACGAGCAGGGCTTTTGACGAATGGAGAGCGGCGCTCTCCATGAAGACGTCAGCTCGTCATGCACCTCCGGGAAAAACGGGACCAGGGGGGGCGTGGCTGTGAGCGGCGCCCAGACCCCAGGAACCAGTCATCCAACCGTGACGGGTGTGGGGAGGGTGGAGGTTTCCAGTCCAACCCCACCCCGACGGCGGCCCGGGCAAGCATGTCGGACATCTGCGCATCCGCCTCAACCTGGGCCTGCTGGCCCGAAGGCGGCAGTCCAGGGGAGGAGTCAGCGTCAGATGCCGCGCTCTCCGACGGAGCGGCGAGCTCATCGGCTTCAAGCTCCAGAGGATAGGCAGACCGGCCCGGAGGCGAGTCGCCGTTGCCTCGAGGCTGGACGGAGGTAAACGAGCGTGTCGGGGGGCGGGTGGTCCGAGGGGACGTGCCCGGCGGAAGCGCACCCGCTGCCCTCCCCAAATCGCCTCCAGCGCCAACCGCATCATCCTCAATCCCGTGGGAAGAAGGAGCGATACGGGGGGCGGCTGGAGTGGCGTGCTTTCTATTGAAAGCGAGCCGCGACCGCAACGTTACCATGGTCATGTTCTCGCAGTGAGAACATGAGCCATCCACAAACGCTGCCTCGGTGTGATCGGCGCCCAGACACACGAGACAGCGCCTGTGGCCGTCAGAAGCAGAGCGCACTCTACCGCATCCAGGAACTACACAGGGGTTGAATGGCATCTTTATAAAGACGCGCCCTGAAAGGGCGTTCAACACCACTGTGTATTGCTCTTTTAGAGAAATAAACTCTTTATAAGAAATATAACTCTTTTGAAAGGGAACACTTTCAACTCTGCGCTGTCGAAGCGCCCAGGGGCAAACTGCACGCCGGCAGAGAAGAGAAAACAGCCGCTGTAGTGCGCCGTAAATCCAACAGCAGCAGAGCGTCAGAGGATCAGAATCAGGATGAGCAGTGTTACACGCAGCTGTCAGCATAAACACGACCATCGGCTCCGAAGAAAATTACTGAATGAACGAGCGTATTTCTCTCGCCTTTATATCCGTATCCGGAGGCGGAGTATGCAAATACTGTTCGCCAACTCTCATTGGCCTTTTTTCATAGATCAGAGTTATCTTTCGGCGCTCAAGAGAGACCCCTTGTGTCGCTTCTTCAACATGACGTCGAAGTGAGCGACAGACGGGGAACTACAGTACTCATGATCCTGAAGGGAAAGAGCAACCAATCAGAGAATCACAGCTAACAAAGCACAGCAAAAGAGCTCTGCAGCGACCACCCACTCCGTTGATGCCCTTTGAATCTCCCTACACTCTCAAACTACTTATATATTTGTATACAACCTAAATTCTGAACAGTATGGAAAAAGTTAATGAAAGCTAAATTGAAAGCACTACAATAACACATTGTTTGATGTTCCCTGTCTGTCGCTCACTTCGACGTTGTGTCGAAGTGTGATTTTCTCTATAAAAGAGTATTTTCATCTAAAAGAGCATTTGCACAGTGGCGTTGAACGTCCTTTTCAGGACGCATCTTTATAAAGATGCCATTCCGCCCCTGTGTAGTTCCTGGATGCGGTAGAGTGCGCTCTGCTTCTGACGGCCACATGCATTGTCTCGTGTGTCTGGGCAGCGATCGCACCGAGGCAGCGTTTGTGGATGGTTCATGTTCTCACTGCGAGAGCATGACCATGGCAACATTGCGGTCGCGGCTCGCTTTCAATAGGAAGCACGCCACTCAAGCCGCCCCCCGCATTGCTCCTTCTTCCCACGGGATTGGGCATGATGTGGCTGGTGATGGAGGCGATCTGGTGGAGGGCAGCGGGTGCAGCTCCGCCAGGTACGCCACCTCGGACCACCCGCCCCACAGCACGCTCGTTGACTCCTGTCCGTGCTCGAGGCAACAGCGGCTCACCTCACAGCCAGCCTGCCTATCCTCTAGAGCTTGAGGTGGATGAGCTCGCCACTGCATCGGAGAGCACGGCGTCTGACGCGTCTGACTCCCCTGGGCTGCCGCCCTCAGGCCAGCACACCCAGGCTGAGTCTGACGTGCAGATAACCGACATGCTTTCCCGGGCCGGTGCCACCGTGGGGCTGGACTAGAACTTTCCGTCCACCCCACAGCCTTCACGGTTGGATGACTGGTTCCTGCGGCCTCGCCCCCCCCCCGGGTGCCGTTTTTCACGGAAGTGCACGATGAGCTGACGTCTTCGTGGAGACCACCCCTCTCCACTCATCACACCCTACACCCTACTCATCACACCCTACCATGACATCTTCATTGACCGCCAAAGCCTACAGCACCGCCGGACATGCCGCTTCTGCCCTGCATGCCATGGCCCTCCTGCAGGTCCACCAGGCCAAGGCACTTGGGTACTGCACGGGGGTAGGTCTGATCCCGACGTGTTGCAGGAACTGCGCTCAGCAACCGACCTTGCCCTCAGAGCCAAGATCGCAAGTCCAAGATCGGTCGTAAGCCGCCGCCTTTCTTGGGTATGATGAAGCGTGCCACTCACATCCCCGGCAAACTCAATGTGATAGCGCCACATGGACAACGCTTGCCCGGTGGAGTGTGGATACTCCACCCCCAGACGGTCCAGCTGATTTGGGAATGATTCGGCAAGACCCAGGTAGACCTGTTTGCCTCCCGAGAGACCTCCCACTGCCCGCTCTGGTATGCCCGAACAGAGGCTCCCCTCGGGGCAGACACACTGGCACACAGCTGGCCCTTGGGGCTGCACAAGTACGCATTTCCCCCAGTGACACTTCTTGCACAGGTGCTGTGGAGGACGAGGAACAAGTCACCCTAGTGGCTCCCTACTGGCCCAGGTGGGCCTTGTTCTCGGACCTCATACTCCTCATGACAGCCTCTACCTGGCGAATTCCCCTGAGGAAAGACCTTCTTTCTCAGGATGGGGCATGCTCTGGCATCCGAACCCAGACCTCTGGAACCTCCACGTCTGGCCCCTGGATGGGACGCGAAATATCTAGCTGGTCTACCACCTGCCATCGTAGACACGATCATCCAAGCCAGAGCCCCCTCTACCAGGAAACTTTACGCCCTGAAGTGACGCTTGTTCGCAAATTGGTGTTCTTCCTGTTCTTGATTAGCCTGATACGTGACCGGGTGTGTATCGTCACGACCTGGCCCCGCCGTCTGCCCTGCCACAGGATAGTTCAACCAAAAACACAAATTCTCTCATCATTTACTCACCATCATGACATCCTAGATGTGTAGGACTTTCTTTTTTCTACAGAACACAAATAAAGATTTTTAAAAGTGTATAAGTCCAATGAGACTGCAGATGTGAAGATTTATAGTGAAGCCAAAATTGTTAAGCTCAAAACACATAAAGTCATCAGAAAAGTAATTCATACGACTCCAATGGATAAATGAATGTCTTCTGAAGCTAAACGCTAGGTGTGTGTAAAAAATAGAATATAAAACATTCACGAGAGTCGAATAAATGCAGCGTGATTTAAGCGAGCTGGCAAGTTCACGCAATAACTGACACGTAGATACCACATTCGGCTCGTTTGGATACGTCAACTGTGGTATCATCTTGGAATGGTCAATGGGGAGAGCTGTTTGAATCGGTTTGAATGCAAGTGATTGGAGGAAATGCCTCAGACCAAGCTCCTTGCTGAGACAGCTACATAAACTATGTTTGTGTGGAAACAGTATCACAGTCCAAATGAACAGCTGCTAATAAGGGATCTACGTATAAATATCTACACAGAGGACGCTCAAACGCTATTTCACTTCAGAAGATATAAATTTATCCACTAGAGACGTATGGATCATTTTTTGGATGGCTATACGTGCTTACTGGAGCTTCAAAAACAGCCATGCACTTGTAATCCAAACAGTATGTAGTTTGGTGTTATGCAAATATTGTCATCATCTCAGTCTGTACAGACTGTCCGCGTGCAGCCCAGATTTTCTCAACACGCGGACACTCGTCTGTGCACATTCAGGTCTGATTAAATTTAAATCAAATTTATTCCCAATGGATAACATTAAGTGCTCATAAAATCCTGTTTCACTTGGAAATATGTCACATTGCAGAAGTAAATTGAGTTGTAAGTGCTGTTTCATGTTGACTTTAAGCAACAGTTACAGCTTTGTTCTAGTAAGCCATTGACAGGAGACCTCTTATTTCTCTTTTAATGCTCCATGTTAATCCAGGAGCTGGAAATGCAGGCTCATGCACATGGACTGGCCATCACCTCCTCTACACTCTGCCCGTCAGAGCTGGCAGCCCGGACCATAAAACAGGAACCAGCTCTGGGGAACTGCACCCAGGATATGTACTCCCATGCGCACCCCTCCTGCCAGGACATGGTCCGCTCTAGCACCCTCGACCTTAACAATGGAACAATCACCTTTAATGACGCTCACGGCCCGGGCTCTACCACTTCTGCTGATGCTGTGGCCTACAGTTTTCTCCCAATGGCACATGACACCAAACTTGACGACATCCTAATGGACGACTCATTGTCCCCTGTAGCAACAAATGACCCACTGCTCACCTCTGTTTCACCTGGAGCCTCGAATGAAAGTAGCCATATGAACAGCATGAGCATGGAAGAAAATGAGCATGTTTGTTAGACCTCGTTTGACTGGTTATTGGTTGTAGTTTTCCAACAATACAATTGACTGCCGAAGAGGAAGCACAGCTTGCTTTGTGGAGTGCAAAGTAATAGAATTTTTCTGTTTACACTCATTTTATTGTACTCTAATCCAGTTTGCCTTCTTGAAATTTTTGTCATATTACAATAATTCAGCTGTCCATAATATCAAAATAATCAAGGTCAGTATCAGAAAAAAGATTGATTTGTGTAACTTTGCATAGGTGTATTTAGAATGTAATTTAATCAACTTTGGGATAATGTAAAAATGCACCAGATTGGTGATTTTTCTCTGGTTTTACAGTAGCACAAATTTTTGAAGAATATATCTTTTTTGATATCCCTTGTAAAGGAATGATTTAAGCATAATACTTGCTTTTAACTTGTTTATGTAGATATTAAGCAACATTTTTGGTGTTTTTCTCCAGGCCAGCAACCTGGTAAGCACACATACTTTGACAAGACATGTGACAATAGATTTCAAAAAGAGAAGATAAACATACGTACTAAATCGTAATGTTTTAGTGATAAATGGAGGATGAGCAAGCACACTAAAATAGACATCGTCCAGATAAAAATGCAAACATTGAATAGCCTTGAAACCGTTGTACCTAAAATTATTTCATCCTGTTAATTTGTGCCACTATTCTCTCAGGAGGAAATTCACTGAAAATGAACCGTGCTATCATTATTTATTTGCCCCTGCTGTCTACGTTGTTTTAGCACTTAAGTAATTTGCTAAAGCAATTGTTAATCTTGAATGTGCGCTCGATTGCACCGCACATCTGAATGCAGTTTGGAAATAAGGCTCTTCTTTGACCATTTGATCTTCATTTTATGAATTACTGCTGCCATACTCAATAGAAAATATTCACAAATGTCTCTTTTAAACAAAATTAAGTTTCCAAACCAGGCAAATATACTTGATACTATGAACTATACTTTTACTATGAAAAAGGTGCATACTATAATCATCCTGCTTTACATGAAAAGGATGTGTTTTACTGAAAATTATGAAAATTATTTAATTTAAGTACAGTACACATGACACAGATGGCTATTGTGTGGTTAAACTGGATTGCGAGAGGAATCTGAATAAGGTGCATTGTTTTATGGTCATACTAAAGTCTTTTTAGGTCCTTGAGAATTAAACTTGTTCTATTGAGAGTATTGGATGGGAATCAGGTCATTTCATGTCAGTGGAATAATCTATAGATCCATAGGCTGCATGGATGCTTTACACCTTTGGAAGGACAGTGTTCGCAACGTATTTGCAATATCTCAATGTAAACCAACAGAGAATACTCTGCAATACTTGGACATATTGACAAGCATTTGGGGTGATAATAGTTCCTGAAAACATACATAGGCATTTTTTTAATGGTATTGTAAAGACGATCATTTTCATGGGCAAGGAAGAGGTGAGAAACCGGCTTGTCAACATAAATAATATTTTAATGAAGAACTTAAAACAAACACATAGGACAACAGACATGTCTGCTGATTAAGCTCTCTCTCTCGATCGTCGTCTGCGAGTGGCCTTTATCCCTCTTGACGGCTCAATTAGCCTGATACGGGACCAGGCGTGCGTAATCACGCGCCGGTCCCGCCCTCCACCGTGCCACATTCCTCCCCCGTTCTCTCAGGCTGGGGACCCCCGATGTACATCCCCTGGGGGGGGGGCGCCTCCCGCGAGGTCTGCCGGCGGGTCATCCCCATCAACCTGGACGAGGGAGGGGCAAGGGGAGGGAAACAACAATTAAAAATAGGGGGGGGGGGGGGGAGGTTCCTGCACTGGGCGGTACCTCCCCTCCCACGAACACCATAATTTAAAAAAAGAGGGAAAAGGCCAACGCAGAGCGGTATCGAGAGAAAGAGGAGAGAGAGATTTAAAGGAGAGAAAAAAAAAAAAAAACTTACTCGCCGGTTCTCTGATACGCCGTAGCTCGTTCCTCAGCCACTTCTCCACCCTCTTCAGGACAACAGCCGCGCCTCTCCGGGCAGATCGGAGGCAGTCCTCAGCCCCTGGCGGACGGAACACCCCGCCGCGTTCCCGGGGTGTCGAAGGGGCCTCCCCCCGCCCCTGGCAGCGGTTCTCCCGCTCCAGGCGGTCGGCGGCGAGCCCCTCCCCGCACGCGGTCGGCAGTCTCCAACCCCGCCGCGTTCCAGCGGCTAGTAGGGGACTCCCCCGCCCCTGGCAGCGGCCCCAACCGCTCCAGGCGGTCGGCCAGGAGCCCCTCCTCCCCTCGCGGTCGGCGGCCGTTCCTCCGCGTCCAGGTGGCTGGGCTCCTCCGTCCCCCGGCAGATGGCCGCGGCTGCTCCATTGAGAAGTGGCGAGAACTCCGCTACGGCATATCCCTCTTCCTTCCCGGGCTTTCGGCACCAATGTAAAGACGATCATTTTCATGGGCAAGGAAGAGGCGAGAAACCGGCTTGTCAACATAAATAATATTTTAATGAAGAACTTAAAACAAACACATAGGACAAAAGACATGTCTGCTGATTAAGCTCTCTCTCTTGATTGCCGTCTGCGAGTGGCCTTTATCCCTCTTGACGGCTCAATTAGCCTGATACGGGACCGGGCGTGCGTAATCACGCACCGGTCCCGCCCTCCACCGTGCCACAGGTATGTTTTATGGTTAGTGGCCATATTTGTCATTTAAAATATTTAAAAAAATGACCCTCACAAAATTTCATGTAAATAAACATGATTTGTTATATGCAGTGCCTATATAGTTATACTCTGCTTGTTGCCTAATATTATGATATTGAAGGTCCCAGAAGATGTTTTTTGACACAATGCACCTCAAAATGCAGTGCTTAGTATGAAAGAATCCATATGAATGTGAACTTATTTATCTCTGAATGCTTTCACTAAAGCAATAATCATTTAGTATTTCAGACTTCAAATTTCAAGTCAAACCCCTAAAAACAAATATTTATCCTCCCTGGAATATGAGATTTTTAAAAACGTTTTGTACTGGTCAAAAACACTGGATGAATGCTTGTACCTTGAAAACCAAACTAAACAAAAAGTATGTAAAACATTTAAAAGAAAGATAATATATGTATTCTAACATTTGTTTGGGTTTTTCCGAATGTTTACATGGTGTAAAACGACTGACTGTGTATGTAATAATAAGCTGTTCTGTTACTATATATTTTTTAAATGTTTCAAAATGCTCAGCGGTAGCAAAGGTACTCTGATGTACTGATGAATGCCTCCAATTTGTTCAACTATAATGACCATGCAATTACTGTATTATGTGTTTCATAGAACTATGCAAAGATAATTTTTAGTTCAGAAATCAACCTGTGCTTCACTGAAAGATGTTGTAAGATTTTAGTATAGTGAAAGCCGAGTCAGACCACAGTTAAGTGCCTTAAGGCCAAAGTATATTTCAGTGGTCTGCATTGTTGATCACTCCACGCACAGTATGCATGACACAAATTTCGTTATCAGCCCAGATATATTTTGTCACAGAAAAACAAAGTATACCTGGGCCTTCACATTACAAACCTGTTACTTAAAGGAATAGTTCACCCAAAATGAAAAATCTATCATCATTTACTCACCTGCATTTTGTTAATGCAAAAACATTAAGCCGAATGTTCACACTGCTCCAAAAAGTGAATAGGGGCTGGGCAGTAGAGTTCCAAAAATGACAAAAGAAAGAACCATAAAGACTTGTGAGCAATACTCCCAAGTCATCTGAATGCATAGCTTTGTGAAATATTTAGAACCAATTTGTGACAACAATGACTGCATCAACAATTACTTTTATTCACTTTATCCCTGAGCTCAGGTCAAACCACAGATTAGTTTATAAACACTTTTCGCCCTTTTCCTCTCACAATGCTCTCTTCTGATATCTAAACACTTTTACTGTAGCGCATGACTTCTTTCGAGTTTAATTTTAACATTTTCTTTACATAACCAACCACATGCACAAGCTTGTTCAGGTGCGAACAAAATGTGCAGAAGCTCAGATGATAGAGCATTGCACATGCAATGCAAAGGACTAAGGTACAAGTCATAAAGGGACATGTTTCATTAGCAATTGCGATTTTCAACATTTATCACACTATCTGTTAGGTTTAAGGTTTAGGGTAGAGAGGACGGCTTTGTTGACAACTCAAGTGTTAACTTAAAAAGCCTCATCTGGTTAGAAGAGCATTTCACTCGCTTTTAGCACATCACAGTGGACATTTCACCTAGAAACTGCCACAGTATGAATAATGAACAACTTTAGATAATTTTTCAAAAATGTTGTCACAGTCAATTTTCATGAGATATGGATGCATTTTCCATATTTCTGCAAAACTTGGCTTGACACATTTTTGTACATAAATTCTAAAATCATACAGCTTTGGAGTGAAATTATGGGAGTAAATAATGGCAAAATGTTAATTTTTGGGATGAACTACTGTCTTGAAAATACATTTATTCACTTGTATTTATGTGGATAAATTTTGTCTTAAACTGTGGTATTGAATTGGTGTAAAATGTCTTTCCTCAATTGAAGTAGGGGGAATGATCTCTTTGTTGTACCACAAAAACCTTTTAAATACTGAAGCCTGGGGTTTGACTCAAGACTTTATCTGACTTAAAATGTATTCTCGCTTAAACATGAGTTGTCTTGAAGCATTTCAGGACTTTCAAGAGTAGTGTATTTACATGAACTCTGGCTACTTGAAAGAAACTACTGAAAGTTGACTTCAGTGTCCTTTGAATATAATTTTATACAGTGTTGACTGCATTGCCAAATTCCAAGTAGAGTCCAAGTATGCAGTAAAACTGTTATGTATGTTGTGAATTTATAGGAAAACTGACTGTTGCTATTGTATTTTCTGAGCAATAATTCGGACAATCAGGTAGCAGATAAAGCATGAGGTCACTGAATGTCCGCTGAAAGGTGCCTTTAAAACAGGCTTCCATGGAACTTCAACTTTACATCTTTTAATAATAAAGTGTTTTTCTTTTGTTAATGTAATTTTGTATAATATTTTTGAAGCTTAACCAAAAATTATTTAAGGAAGGACTTAAAATTGCTATTAATGATGTTTTTTGTTGAATTTCCTTATGAAGGACTTTGTATAAATTCAGTACTGGAAGCCAACCCAACTTTTCACTTGTTGAAGTCACTTTTCACTTAAACTGTTGTTTTGAAATTGAAATTTCCACTGGGATGTTTTATAAGGAAAGTAGCTGGTCACTAGTGACCATTTCAAGCTCAACAAGTGTACTGGGATTGAAAGTGTTACAAACATTAAAGTTATATTTAGTGATTTTCATAATTTCTGGTGTTTGTGTGTGTGTTTTTATTATTATTATTATTATTATTTTAAGGTGCTGTAAGCGATTTTAGCTGTTCTACTTCCACAAGACTGAGTTGTTGGATTTGCCACACCCCCTCTTTCCAACACTGCACTCCAGAGATACCAAATGTATGGAGCCAGAAATATGGTCTGTGTACTTTTGCGTTCATTCCTTTTTTTTTTTTTTTTTAAATAAAACTTTATTGGTTGGTTTTATTTTCATAACTGATAAATAAAATAAGCAGATACAAACTAATTTTCTGTTGACCATTTCATTTTCTATTTTAAAAGGACTAAACGAGATTAGTGGGATAGGCTCGATTTTTGTTTTCCTTCAGTGTTTAAAAAATGTATTTACGCCTTAAATATTTGATACGCACATGTGAGCGGCACAGAAATGCCCCTTTCATCTGATTGGTCAACTTGCCCTGACTTCTGTATCCTACTGCTTTCAGCAAGAATTAGAGTTAGGGTCGCTCTACAAATTTGTCTAAATCTTCATTAAATATTGTTCCGAATCACCACTAACTGCAAACTATGCTGACAGGGAGTTGGTCTATTATATATTATTTTTACTTGTTATATACTTTTACTTATTATATAAAATGTTATGATTTTGTAGTGACTGTAAAATGTCATTTTAAAAAGTTGCGACACTTTGTATAAAAGCCCCAAGAGTTAATGAGTTTACACAAGTTAATTTATTTTTTTACATTTAATAATATATTTACTAAATGTTCATCCACGCTGAGGGAATTACGTTGGTAGCGCACTCTATCAGTAATCTACTGCTTGCAGAAATTAGCATATTGCACTTATGGAGATTTGGTGAATAGACGTCCCAATAACAGGGACAGTACTGATATTACACGCCTTGTTAGAATTTTGTCCACTCCAATCCATAACTATTTTTAAATGACATTTTTATCAATAGGATACGAATACACAGGTACTACAAAATCATTCAATGTTATTAAAAATAATATCAACTCCCAGTCAGCATATGGCCAAGTGACGTGGCTTGCGATATCGCACACTTCGTCCATTTAATGCCTCCTACACATTACGGATCGTGGTACCGTTCATATTACACAACTGTCCGTCTTGTCATGGAAGTCGTAGCATTTTCAAATTACAAGAGGAATCGGCGACAGGGTTGAACACATTACAAGACATTTCACTATTGACGAATCCCCGACGACTCTGCCTGGACTCCAAATTATGTTTCAAAACAGAGTACACTCGAGAAGTGATACGAGATGATCATATGTTTTATGCATTTCAGAATATGATGTGTATGTTTTTAATCATATATTGTCAATAAATAAAATATGAAAAAGTACCTCCTACTGAAAAATCTACCTCTTTGCTTACCTGATTGTCCAAGAGAATTGGCGATTTTTCTCCTACTCTTCTCTTTCTCCACCCGGTTGTGGTACAGTTCGGACACTGTGCCCCTGCCAATGTTCTACACATTTTTCCTAGCGTCAAGCACTGACAGCCAGTGCTAGTCAAGCAACATTCCGATCAATATATAGAAGAAATGGAGGAAAAATGTCATCTTATTCCCTTGAGATATTTGACTTCAGGCGTTAATCAATTGATATTAATTCATATATAGCTATAATTAATTTTTAGGAAAATCAAATACCACTTGTTTTTTGTTTTTCATTTCACTTCCAAAATAGAATAATGAATGAACGCAAAAGTACACGGACCAAATATGCCAAAACAATTTGAATTTGAATTGTGTAAAATTGAATTATAGACTTTTGAATTTGAATTATAAATGTGATTTTGCCAAATTTAATATTACGTTGTATTTTAAATAGGTTTGAATTTGAATTTTTTAAACTCCAATCCTGGACATTTCATATTCATAATTTTTTTTTTTTTTTATGGCACAATTTTATAAATATGTATTTTCAAACAGCAAATTTTTGTTTCTGAATTCTTACACCGTAAATATCAAGTTTTAAAAAATACAGCTTCAAGTTTTCAAGATGAAGAAGAAATTCAGAAAACCAAATTCAATATTCTTAAATTCAAACTGCAGAAATTGAGATCTACAGAAAGTGGGTCAGAGATCAAGCTTCCGTGTTCCACAGGGATGAGTAGAGGGTCTCGGAAAAGTCGAACAGACCATTTTGGCCAATTACAGGTCGAGGTGCAATAATTTGCTGGCACCAGCGTGATTCAAAAGGTTGCCATTCTGACCATGAAGTGGTTCTTAAACTTTTATGATTTATATTTGTATGTTAGGTTAGCACATTAGCACATTCTCAACACATGAGACATTTGTCTAAGCAGTCTCTGGTATTTGTTTTAGTATAAAGTATATTTGGTATGAAAGTGATTAGTATGCGTAAGAGTAAGCATCATATATAACTCAATAATGAATGTAATTCTGATTCATTCTGTGATCGGCATCCACATCATATCCAAGTCGGAAGCTATTTCAAACACTTGGTGTTTGTAAGTGCATTTTGATCTCAAGACATGAACACCAAGAATGCTCATTCAGATGTGTGTGATTTAGCAGACGTGATTAAATTATATGATTAATTTCATGCAAATTGTAGGCTTATTGTAAGGCTAATTTACACACCGAACTCCAACAAACGTCATTCTCACACGCAGAATGTCACGTAAAAGATTTATTTATTTAATTTGAATACCTTTCCGTGAAAAAAAAATTGCTTACAGCACCTTTAATTTGAATCAGAGACATTTTATTCTCAAATATTTGTTGAGTCCTCCTCTTAGAATCATTTCAAACTCTGGACTGATGATATGTCCATTGGACACCAGCCTGTCCAGGTCATCCTCCCACAGATCTGGGGCAAGTTCCTATAGCATGGTTTCTATAGCCAATCTGGTGGACACATTGCCTACATCTGTATAGACTTTGGTACCTTCTGTGGTTTGAAAACTGGTGTCCAACAAATATCTGCCTTCCTTCAACAAAAGTTCAAACAATCCTTTGTGTTTTATCAGTGCCATCTGTTGGAAATCACTAGCATTGGTGAAACAAGACCTGAATTACACATGGCAGTGATGTCAAAATATATTCAGATCTCTCCCTTAAGGCCCCTGCATACCTCAAACGATTTCGAAGAACGAAAGGGTGTAATGTCATTAATAATAAAATTGGGCTAAAAGAAGGTGTTTTTGCATTCGTTTTGGTGGTTTGCAAAAACTTGCCAGGAAAACATCACACCAGCTGCTAAACACCTTACTTTTACTGGCCCACATCATCAAAGTCAAGTGGTTTTTATTGTCGTTCAACCATATACAGTTAGTACAGTACACAGCGAAACGAGACAATGTTCCTCCAGGACCATGGTTCTACATAAAACAACATAGGACAAACACAGAACCACATGAGACTACACACACTAAATAACATTTCTACATAAAGTGCACGTGCAAACATGAGCAAAATGTAAGGGACAGTACAATAAATTACTAAAAGGATCAGGACAATAGGCACAGTGAGAGACATTGCAGCGCCAAACAGTACACATTTGTAATCGAGTAGTGCAAAAAGATGACACTTTCTAAAATGCTAAATGTAAACATAACATACTATGAAATAGTGTTGTATTGACATAGCAGTTATTGAGGTAGCAGCCAGGTATAAAGTGACAATGAATTAAAGTGCAACTCTGGAAATGTGCAAAAGGTGGATGGTGTATAGGTGTGTGTGTGTGTCAGTCCAGTCCCTGAGTCTTGAGGAGTCAGATGGTTTGGAGGAAGAAGCTCTTACACAGTCTGGCCGTGAGGGCCCGAATGCTTCGCTACCTCTTTCCAGATGGCAGGAGGTTGAAGAGTTTGTGTGAGGGGTGTGTGGGGTCATCCACAATAGTGGTTGCTTTGCGGATGCAGCGTTTTATGTAAATGTCTTTGTTGGAGGGAAGAGAGACCCCAAACCAGGCAGTGATGCAGCTTCTCAGGATGCTCTCAATAGTCCCTCTATAGAGTGTAATGTAGTGAGGATGACACTGCATGATCGTTTGTGTGACGACATTGTCCATGAATGAATGTCATGTGATTATTTTGTTTAATTAGTCTAAAAAGTCAAGAATCAAATCTACTCAAATACTCTATACTGATATACTGCTTCTTTCATGTGCATATGCAACCAAAAGACATTCACACATCTGCCCATAGTAAAATATGCCTCTCATCATTCTTTTGACTGTCCCTGACAAACTTGCCGTTAACTTTCAGCAAAATTGTTTTCCACTTAGGCTATTATTTTCAAACATTTGCTATTCCCTGCAAATGTTTGCCAAAAGATTGCAGCTATTCACCAGTAGTGGTGAATCTTTAGCAAACCTTTGGCAACAATTAACAGTTTGCAGCAAGTTTGGAGCAAGTTTTTCAGAACACTCTATTTTTTAAGGGGTATTCTGACCATTAACCCTCTTTTATTCACTCATCTTTGCAGTAGTATCACTGTCATCATAAATGACAATACAATCGGCACATATTGTGGCTGTGTATAGTGTTAGCGCATTAGCGCCTTGAAAGCAAAATGTAAACATGACAAATTACAAGTTATCTACTGAATATATATAACTTTAAATCATCATCAAGTAGTTAATACAGCTTCTTTTACTGATCTTGTGTGAAATCTACTTATAGAATGAGGTATGAAGTCATTGATAACACATTTTAATGTCATATTAGCTGATGTTTTACATGTAATCTTGAGTGTCCTCATATTTAAATGCTCCTCTAAAAGCCTACCCCAGCAGTGTGGACGGCGTCTGAATGTTCTTAAAAAGTATGCCGTTGCTCAGCTGTGTCAAACTTATTTTTGGCTCTGAACAAAGAACAAAGAAGCACTTCATCGTAAGTATGCTGAAGCCTTTTACCCATTTTTTTTAAAGGATTGAATTGATTTGTTTGTTTTTTTTTGTTATTTGATTTGATTATATATTTTTTTTGCAGTCACTCAACAAACAATAGGCTACTTTAACATTACTAATTTAATAAACATTTTTTTTCTTCTCATTTGGGAGAGGGTTTTTTTTTTCTTAGCAAATGAATGTCCATTCAAGGTATACATTTGACCAGTAGGCATGTGTGAACTCAAATCAATGACTTTCACCCTAATTCTTAGTTGTTTGCTGCCAAACACTTATTTTTGATATACATGGGCCTTAAATTGTGTTTTTACTTACTAACCACTCTCTTACAAACAATCTAGAGTTCTGGTAAACTAGCCTCAAACTTGCCACATGTTTGCTGCAAATTTGCCACTCATTATTTTCACCCGCAAATGAGCTTGTGATTTGCCACAGAAGTTTGCAGCTCTTCACCGGTAGTGGCGACCCTACAGCAAACCTTTGGCAACAATGAAGAGTTTGCCGCAAATTTGCATGTGAAAATGATCAGTGGTAAATTTGTAGCAAGTTTTCAGCAAATTTGTCATGTACTCACGATTTTTGTAAGTGTTGAGTTGTCATTGACTGACAGAAAAAAGAGATTCTGAATACTTTGCAATGGTATAGAATACTTTATAAATGACCTTAAGACTACTTAAAAGAATAGTACACCCAAAAATGAAAATTTTGTCATAACTGAGTTGCCTTCATTTCAATCCAAACCGAGATGACTTTCTTATGCAGAAAACAAAAGAAGAACTTTTAATAAATTATTCTGAGCCACTGTTTACAACTGACATTTAGACTTTAACTAAAAAAAATTTAATTACTTGAATGCCTGGTTGTGTCTCACCAGACTCACCAGGAACATGGTGCATGAGTCACGTTTTTAAAAATATAATGAAAGCAATTTTCATTACTTTTAGCCCATGTCTATTAGCTTTAAGATAACCTATTTGCAAGTGTACTTCTTAATGATGATCATTTAGTCACATTTAAAATTGCCTTGGTTACTGTTGTAACCTCCATTCCCTGATAGAGGGAACGAGATGTTGCATCGATGTAATGACACTAGGGGTTGCTCTTGAGAGTCTAAAAACACCTCAATATTTGAGAAAAGGCCAATAGGAATTGGCGAGTGGATTTTGCATACCACTCCACCGGACATACAGATGTAAAAGAAGAAGGAATGCCCACTCTAATTCAGGTTTTGTGCTGAGGAGCCGAGACAAGGTCCCGGCCATTTCAGTGGCTAGTAAAGCTTTGTGGTAAGAGGGACACAACATCTCAATGTTGTGTCGATGTAGTGACACTAGGGGTCCCTATGAAAAAACACCACAATAGCTAAACCGTGTTACGTGAACTGCCGATGCAGGTGCAAGCAAGCTGCTTTGTGCGTAATAGCAGGTGCATCAGACTGTACGTAACCTCCCCCAATGCCCCATAAGACGTCATGTAGTTCTCCACATCCCTGAGGGGGGGAAGCGTCTTAACTAACATGGGATCAGGCCGCACCAGCAGCGGCCTTTTCTCTCAATGTTTTCTCTCCACAGAGTATTGGATTTGACTGGGGGCATCTAACGCTATTATATGCATCGAGGAAGGTGTCCTTTTCCTTTCCTATTCTTTCAGGGGGAAAAGATCCTGCAGAGACCACATCCTTCCCAAAAGGGGAGGTCAACATGTGGCAAAACGACACATGGGCTCACCAGCCGCACATGGAAGAGGCGTGCTGGTAGGTTCTGAAAGGGAGGAGCTCTTCAAACACAGCGACCGGGAGCAGAGAGAGCTCTGCCCAAGGGAGACGCCAGTATGCTGAAAGGGAGACCGTACCACGGAAAATACATCACAGGGTGTTACCGGCGTTATCGGCACCTGTGGAGCACCAGACACAGCAATGATAAGGCTGGGTCTACCTCCTCCCAGAGCAGCGCTTGCAGGCTCACCACCTGATCCATAAAAGGGGTCGTGGGAACCTTGGGCACATAGCCTGGTCGGGGTCTCAGGATCATGTGAGAGTCTTCTGGACCGAACTCCAGGCACGTTTGCTGACAGAGAATGCTTGCACGTCCCCGACCCTCTTGATTGAAGTGAGCTTGGTCAGGAGGGATGTATTTAATGAGACAGCCTTTAATTTGACTGACTCTAGGGGATCAAACTGGGCTCTCCAAAGGCCCAACAGGACCATGAAGAGGTCTCATGAGGGAAAGAGGCACAGCCTAGGAGGTTTCAGCCTCCTGGTGCATCTCAGGAACCTGATGATCAGGTCGTACTTACCAAGGGACTTACCTTCAACTGCATTGTGGGTTACTGCTATAGCAGCTACATACACCTTCAGGGTGGAGGGGGACAGCCCTCCAGCTTCTACTGCAGGAAGGAAAGCACTGACCTGACTACGCATCTCTGGGGGTCTTCGCTACAGGAAGAACTCCACTTAGCGAACACACCACTTCAGGGAATACAGCTGCCTTGTAGAAGGAGCCCTGGTCTGAGTGATCACATTTACCACTGCGGGCGGTAGACCACTTAAGTCTTCCACGTCCCATCAAGGGACCAGATGCGGAGGTTCCAGAGGTCTGGATGTGGGTGCCAGATGGTGCCGCATCCCTGAGAAAGAAGGTCCTTTCTCAGGGGAATTTGCCAGTGAGGTGCAAGGAGGGTGAGGTCCGAGAACCAAGTCTGAGTGGGCCAATATGGTGCCACAGGGGTGACTCGTTCCTCGTCCTCCGACCTTGCACAGGGTCTATGCAAGTAGGCTTACTGGGAGAAATGCGTATTTGCGCAGCCCACACGGCCAGCTTTGTGCCAGTGTGTCTCTGCCAAGGGGGGCTCCCATCATTGCATACCAGAGAGGGCAGTGGGAGGATTCCCGAGCAGCGAACAGGTCTACCTGTTCTTTGCAGAATCAAATCCAAATCAGCTGGACCACCTGGGGGTGGAGTCTCCACTCTCCGCTGTGCATCACCTGCTGAAACAGCACATCTGCTGTGGCATTAAGGCTGCCCATGGTGGGCGAGTTGCGATATGTGAGTAGAATGTACACCGCATTGGCAATTTATATACGCTATTGTCGTGGTGTTGTCAGACTAGCCTCCGCAGGGCGAGCAGTACAGCCAGCAACTCTAGGCAGTTGATGTGCCAACACAGCTGTGTTGAACACCCCAAATCACCCCTAGCGCCAGCCGGGCCAGCTTCGTACCCGTTTGTAGAAGGCGTTGCTTATTGCAGCTGGAGTGGCTTTCCCTCAGAAGAAGGAAAGCTGCAATGTTTCAATGGTCATATTCTCACAATGAGAACATGAAACATCCACAAACGCTGCCTCAGTGTGATCGCTGCCCAGACACGTGAGGCAGAGCCCGTGGCCATCAGAGGATGAGAGGTATCTTTATAAAGAAGCGTCTGAGGGGAACTGAGAGTGCACATAAATGCTCAATCTCTCCCTGTCGCTCCACACACCAACTGATTGTCATGACTCATGTTTAGGTTTGCCATCCATCCAATAAAATAGGGGATCGTCTAAAAAGTCCACACATTGTGCTAAAACGTCTTAATACTGTTGTGGGTGTGATAACGGACCGTCTGAAAAGTCCACACAAGCGACATCTGCCATCGCAACAAACACACCCACCCTCCTGCCTTAGAAAGAGTGTCTTTTGTACTACAGCTCCAAAAGTGCCAACCCAACTCACATTACATCATATACCCAAATTTTTATTTGCATGTTTTAATTGTTGCTGAATTCGTTTTTACATCTGTTTGCAGGATCTTTTTCCTCTCCATGCTCAGCTGTACAGTGAGTCAGAATTACTACTATAATGACTCTTGAAAATAAGCAGCTTAATGTTTATACACATTTTTAAAACAAATTGGCATACTACATTTACATTTATGCATTTGGCAGACGCTTTTATCCAAAGCGACTTACAGTGCACTTATTACAGGGACAGTCCCCCCGGAGCAACCTGGAGTTAAGTACCTTGCTCAAGGACACATTGGTGGTGGCTGTGGGGATCGAACCAACAACCTTCTGCTTACCAGTTCAGTGCCTCAGCCCACTACACCACCACCAATCTCATCTGAATTACAGCATGTCTGAAAGTGAATGTTCGTGAATGCTAAGCACACCCATATTGAAAATGACCATAAAATATACCACAAAAGCACCTTGCATCACAAGTAATCCATACTTTCCGTGCACTTTCATCCAGGTTTTTAGATAGCTCTGTGTGAGGAATAGACCCAAATTTAGGCTAAGTCTTTATTCAATTATTTAAATTAAGTATTTATTCTTCATTTCCTTTCGCCATAGTGATCATAACAGTCAAATCCTTCACACTTTTTGTGCCTCAAGAAGTATTATGACACATTCATGTCAGTTATGTCAAATGCTCACAATAAATTGTTACTAAAATTAATGTCAATGCACATTTAACTGCCTGTTAAGATTTTCATATAGTTGAAAAGTAGTTGCTGTAGTTTAGGGGTGGTGTCGGGTTAAGGGACTTAATATATCTATAAAAAAGTAAATATGTAACAACAAATTAGACAAGGACAATTAGAATATCCACATTATCAGAGTAGAGGGCAGATCTGTTAGCAATGCCAATGTCCCCTGCTGAATAAGTACAGCACGTGCTTGTTTATATAGAGCGGGCACTACAGAACTGCTTAAATGGGTTATTGTAGAAACTTTATAAAGGGGCTCAAGCATGTTAAGCAAATGCTTAAATCCAGTGTTCTCAAAGACTGAGTATGGTCGAGGGCTAGGGCCATTCCCCCCAGAAATTTCAGGGATCTTGCAAGTGCCTTGGTGGAAGAGTGGGGTAACATCTCACAGCAAGAACTGGCAAATCTGGTGCAGTCCATGAGGAGATGCACTGCAGTATTTACTGCAGTTGTGGCCACACTGGATACTGATTGTTACTTTTGATTTTGACCCCCAAGGGATACATTATTCTATTTATGTGAATCACATGTATGTGAATCTTGTTCAGTTTATGACTTAGTTGTTAAATCTTTTTATCTTCATAAAAATATTTTGCTGAGTTTATGTGCTCTGGTATTGGGTACCCTATACTGCTTATCTTCTGTGAGGCTGGGAAGCCAGACTCCAGCAGCACATTTATCCTTAGTCCAAAACAACCAATCTGTTTTCAACCAATGATACCTCAATCGCTTTTCAAACCAATCTTTCTCATACTGCTCATCTGGCCCTTCTGATACAAATGCTGTACAATCCAATGAATCAATCTCCATATATCAGTTCCTTCTTGTTTGATGCGCATATGTGCCAATTTTACAAGCTCACTTCCGACTTTGCTCTTTATGTCACTGTGTAGTTGCCATTCATAAGCATATGACAGTGCCTTCATGTTGCATTTTGCCATCATGTTTTCTGGTGGGTGAACAATTTCCTCCCTGGCCACAACTACCCCTGAGGAGCCTGCTACCAAACTGATGCCCAAAGTGCACATTAAATCGTGGCCCAGCAAATTTATTGGACTGCAGTCAGTCACAGACAAAGGTGTTGTATAGTATTCTTTTGAAACATTCCCCATAACCCCAATTGAAACAGCAGTCAATGTGCTCTTGACTATGTTCCCGTTCTCGCCACTAACCTCGCCCACGTCCTCATGTTCCTTTTTGCACCTGAGCTTTGAGGGCATTTAGTTGAGACATCTGCAGCCTAGCCACCATAGTCTTTTCCTTTTTTCAGGGCCTTTTCGGCACGCAGAGCATACTTCATACATTAGCCAAACATCCTGTGTCACAATCCACACAGTGGTCTCTAACATGAGACCTGATATCCAGACTTAGTCCTTCCACAATATTGCTTATGTTTGCCAGCCTGTCTATACCACCGTGTGCAGTATGATTTTCCATAAGTCTTGCCAGATAGTCATAAACACATTAATTTGGGCCCTGCTTGCTGGCTGAAATTTTTCTAAAATCCATATGTCTCTGAAACGTAGTCCTTATTCGGTCAAAAAGCCTGCACACATGAGTCATGTAATCAGTGACCCTTCCGTCGTCATCATATTGCAAATCATCCGTAGTGAACTCTACTGACACTCGATCCCATTTCAGATTCATCTGAGTTCCAAGCAATCACCGTATTTCTCCTGTTGTTCTGAACTGCGTAATAAGCTGCTGCAGTTGTCTATCATACTCCTCACCCCTGACTTCCTCCACATCTGGGAGTGTTTGTGCCACTTTTTTTATGTCTGCAAAAGTCCATGGATGGTACACATACTGAGTTCCACCCTCTCCATTAGCCACATGGATCTGCGGCATGCAAATAACAGCAATGTCGGAGAATCTTTGAGGTGATATTGGTGACGACATTAACTTTGACAAACTGTCTTGCAGCCCGCTTAAACCTTTCCCTAGTGCATATGCGATGGTGAAGTCAGCTACAGTTTCTCTGTATTTGGTCATCCAGTGCTTACTGTATATGATGGCGGCAGTAGCGGCGCTGATGGTGAGATGCAAGCTGATTGGTGCTTTGTTGTCGACCCCAGGGTTGTCTCGTTTTGCGTTGCTTCATCTTATCATTCATTCTGCCAATCTCTGTGTTGCCCAGTGGGAGCTGTGTTCAGGTTAGGATCATCTGAGTACTTCAGACACTGAGACATGTTGTTAGATTTATCAGTCCCTGCCTGACATTTTCTTTCCCTGATGTTTGCTTCTGTGAGCCAATATGCATATGCTTTCCAGTCTGCCTGAAACACTGCATGCTTTTTCTGCCTCCTTTTTGACATTCCTTCATGTTCTTCCCTACTCTTCTTTTCCTTCTCTTCGAACCTTTCTCTTAATTGTTTCAATTGTTGTGTGCTGAAACTTCATGTTTATGGAAATCTGCATTCAACTACCCAGACTCGCAGTTGATCACAGCAGCCTTTGCCATAATTATTTATCATGTATTTGCTATTTGGAGATCCCAGATCTGGTTCATCTATTACTCCTTCATTTTCTTTTTACTATTGTTCGAACCCATTTTAGGCGAACCTCAAGTGGTTCCAGACCTGCCCTAGTAACCCGTCGGTTAAAATAATTTGACCAGTTATATAGAATACCTTTTATTCCAGCCCTGGTCTTTTCTTAATTAAATATTTAAATTTCCCTAATTAAGAATCACAGCAGTATTTCTGTTGCGGTCCCAGACTAGCTATTCTGACTCTGCTCTTTCCTAAACTAAATAACAATTCTAAAAATGATCATCAAAGTGGAACTTTCTTACCAGAAAGAGAATTGCTGCTTGAGTCTGTTTGCTGGTTCTTTATCCTTCTACTCTATGGATTGTGCGTTACCCGCCATATACCATAAGGTTCCAGTGTCTCACCCTCTTTTTTAAGGGAGCCTGAAACATGAATTGCTCTTTGACCTGTAAGGCGGGACTTCCTTTTTACAGCCATATTTTTTGTTACGATTTCTCCCATTGATTTTAATAGAAGTGCTTGGTCTCAGGGCTAAATAGTTTCTGCATCCATATAATTTCGAACAAAAGCTTTTGAGTTATTTGCAGTGGTTTAAAACAGTCTACAAATTTCAGGAAGACTTTGTACAGGCTGTTAGTACATTCTAACTGCCATTGGTCCAAAATTGATGATGTGATGGCTCATTTCTTTACTCAGTCGTGTCGATGAACCTTCGCCCCAGTCTGCGGTCCAGAGCGCTCTGGAGCAGGTTTTCATCAAGGATGTCTCTGAACATTGCTGCATTCATCTTTCCCTCGATCCTGACTAGTCTCCCAGTTCCTGCCGCTGAAAAACATCCCCACAGCATGATGCTACCACCACCACGCTTCACTGTCGGGATGGTATTGCGCAGGTGATGAGCAGTACCTGGTTTCCTCCAGACATGATGCTTGGAATTGAGGCTAAACAGTTCAATCTTCTGTTTCGTCAGACCAGGGAATCTTGTTTCTCACAGTCTGAGAGTCCTTTAGGTGCTTTTTTGCAAATTCCAAGCAGGCTTTTATGTGTCATGCACTGAGGAGAGGCTTCCGTCTGGGGACTCTTCCATAAAGCCCAGATCAGTAGAGTATTGCAATATTGGTTGTACCTCTGCAAGATTCTCCCATCTCCACACATGATCTCTGGAGCTCAGGCAGAGTGACCATTGGGTTCTTTGGCACCTTTCTTACAATGGTCCTTCTCCCCTGATTGCTCAGTTTGGCTGGGCGACCAGCTCTAGGAAGAGTCCTGGTTGTTACAAACTTAAGAATTATGGAGAAGTTGCTATTGCCCCCACTATGCAGGGCACCGCATTCTGGATCCGGACCCCAGATTGATTCCATCTTGACTGCAAGATATCATGACGATGGTTCTGCCATCACCTCGTCTCTAGTGAGCAGCGCAACAAAACAGTGCCGGTTACGTCATATCTGATCTTTCTGTGTTGTATTCTTTAATATTTTTCTCTAGCACTGAAACACGCTTCACTGATGCCTGGGCCGCACCCGCATCGTCTTTTTCCCCACATATGTGTGCAAACACAAGTGTGTTTCCAGAGCGCCTTTAGACATAACGTTTTTTCTTTCTAAATTTAGTTTTATTAATCAGCATGTTCCAAGCCTTTAATAATGAACAAAAAGATTTCAGCTCTAATTTTGTGAAATTATTCAGATGTCATCATCTCTAACAAGGATGAAAGACAAAATAATTACAAATTTGTAGCCTAGTCTTTCTCAAAATGGTCCATTCAGACTTTTACATTTTCAAAAGTTTCTCTCTGGAAATAACCTGAACCCCCATACAGTATCATTTATCAGTCACAAGGGCTTCTATACCCCCATACTTGGATATCTGTATGAAATATGAAAATAATTTTAATGTAAAAACAAATATATATATACTGTCATTATGATTCAAAATGAACAGATCATCTTATTACATTCATATCCAACTGCACTCAGTTGATAAACTCTATAACATATTGTAATATTTTCATAGAAGATCCCTCAGACACCACTGCTTTGGCGGTGTCTGGGCCCCCAATGCAGTGTTGCAAAGACCATTTAGACTTTTTAGGATTTTGTTTTCTCTTCTTTTTTTGGAAATTCAAAAAAAATGTGCAAATGTGATTCAATATCATGATAAATATTGATATCAAATGATATGAAAAAGAATATTGTGATAATATCAGCCCAGCCCTAGCGAGGGCCATACTGCTGCAAAACATATTTCTTGTAAGGACACACCATTCGTCCATGCTTCTAGTTGAGTGTGCTTTAACACCAATTGGGCAAGTCTGACCCTGCAATCCGTAAACCAGGGTAATTGCATCGCTAATCCAGTGAGAAAGTCTTTGCTTGGAGATGGACATTCCTTTTGTGCATCCTCCATAGCATATAAAGAGCTGATCAGACAGTCTGAACTGGCAAGTATGCTCAACGTATATATGTAGTGCCTGCACAGGGCATAACAAAAGCAATGATTGTTCCTCATCTGAATTAAATGGAGGAGGGAAGAAGGCCTGAAGGTGTCCCACCTGCGCTTTGTGCTTTCCTGGTTTTGACAGTGGCTCTTATAAGACCGGGGCCAAACTCCAGACAAGTGTTGTCGACTGATAACGCATGTAGGTCACCGACCCGTTTTACTGAGGCCAGAACCAGCAGAAGTGCGGTCTTAATGGAAAGCATGCGCAAATCAACAGAGTCCAAAGGCTCGAAGGGGGGGTCCTGCGAGAGCTTTTAGGACTAAAGTTAAGTCCCAAGTTGGGACTGTAGCTGGCCGAGGCAGGTTTAAGACTTTATGATTAAATCATGCTTTCCTATAGAGGTGTCAGCTTTATGTGCGTGATACGCAGATATAGTTGCCACATACACTTTGACCATTGACGGGGTGATTTCTGCATCTAATCGCTCTTGAAGAAATGTTAGAATTTCATGTATGGGGCAGTTTACTGGGTCCTTACTATGTGATAGACACTAGTCAGTGAAAACCTTCCATTATAGTGCATAGAGACGTCTTGTGCATAGAGATGGTGCTCTGGCTTGTAAAATGATGTTCACGATTGAACACATCAGTTCTGGCATGTGTAGTGCACCCCGTTTAGTGGCCATACATGCAGGTTCCAGATGGGACTGGGGATGCAGATTGTGCCATGTGCCTGAGAGAGGAGATCCCTCCTCAGCGGTATTTCCCATGGTGGGCTGTACAGCATCTCTATCATTTCCGGAAACCATGGCTGGTTGGGCCATCTCGGCGCAACTAATAGAACTGTTTCCTTGTCCTCCCGGACATTGCATATGACAGAGTGGATCAGGCATAGCGGAGGACACGTGAATTTGCATTTCGCCGGCCATTTGTGTGCCATTTCATCTGATCCCAATGGGGCTTGGGACTTTGAATACCAAAGGGGACAGTGGGCATTCTCCACTGAGGCAAATAGGTCAATTTCTGCTTTGCCGAATATTTCCCAAATCCTCAACACCATCTGAGGATGAAGTCTCCGCCTGGGCGTGACAGTAGGTCTGTGCCGTAATTCAGGCGGCCTGGGAAACATGCCGCTCTCAGGGAGAGGAGATGATGCTCGCTTCATAGGAAGAGGTGCCAGGTCAGTCTCAACAGTGGCGTTGAATGAATTCCACATTGGCGGTTGATATATGCCACAACTGTCATGTTGTCTGAGCGAACCAGGACATGACAGTTCGCTATTTCTGACTGAAAAGCCTTCAAAGCTAGAATTACAGTCGATAGTTCTAGGCGGAAGATATGCCATGCCTTCCTCGGACCTGTCCAGGTGCCGAATGTCAGGTGCCCATCGCACACTGCCACCCAACCTGTGTTGGAAGCATCCGTAGTCACCACTTTCTGCCTGATAATTTGCCCAAGCGCCACACGTCGCTGATAAAATGCAGGAGCTATTCTTGGTACCAATGCAGCTATACAGTGGCGGGATATAGTGATGCACATGTGCCCTTGGTGCCAAGCATGTTGTGGCACACGGCACTTCAGCCATGTGTAAGAGACCTAATGGGATGATGGCCGATGCCTGCCGCCATAAATCCCAATGCTTTCTGAAACAGTGTTCGCACCAGTTTGAACTGACACTGTAGAATGGCCTGTATGCGCTCACTCATGAGGTGTGCGTGCCTGCTCATGGAGTCAAGGCAGACTCCCAAATAGGAGATATTTTGGCTGGGAGAGAACGTGCTCTATGCCCAGTTTACACTGAGGCCCAAGCTGTTTAGATGCTGAAGCAGTAAGACTCTGTACTGGCATAACAGAACCTCTGATTGTGCTAGTAACAGCCAAGGTAGTTCAAGATGCGTATGCTGCTCAGTCTCAGAGGGGCGAGAACCGCATGCACTTCGTAAATGTGCGAGGAGCCAGAGACAGTCCGATGAGCAGGACTTTGAATTGATATGCTTTTCCCTCGAATGCAAATCTCAAAAACATCCTGTGTTGTTGTACAATTTGGATATGGAAGTATGCATCCTTCAGATCTTTCAACACAAACCAATCTTGTGGGCGTACATGCGACAGAATCCGTTTCTGAGTAATAATTTTGAATGGGCACTTTATAAGAGCGCAATTTAAATGTCTTAGATCCAGGATTGGCCGAAGTCCGCCGTCTCTCTTTGGGACAAGAAAATAACGGCTGTAAAACCCTTTTTGTGCATGACAATTTGGCACAATCTCTATCGCGTTTTTCACGATTAGATTATGTATTTCGGCTCATAACACTGGCACGTCTTCGGACAAAACCGTGGAAGACAGAACGCCGTTGAAATGGGGTGGCTGGCGAGCAAATTGGATTGTATAGCCATGTTCGATAATTTTTTGCACCCATTCTGAAATACCCGTTGGGGCTCGCCACGCGTCCGCATAATGGGACAGAGAGCAATTTGGTTTGCTCACCGTATGATATAATGCTTTGCTTACCACAGGGAAGTGGTTGTGCATAATGTGTGTGCTTTAAAGAGGAAAAGGGCTTTTTTTAATTTATGAGCATCTCATGCATTTGCAACGAGTGCTGTATTCTTTATTGCATTTTTTATTGCATATGACACAGAAACAACATCTTGTTATTATAATATTCCTCTCCTGACGAACAGCAGTTGGGAGGTGGGGAACAGTGTTCTGTGTCTCCAATCGAGCCTTCTTCGGAGCACCAGAGGGAACCACGGGCTCTGTTTTCTGCTTCAAAGCATTTAGCCCGTCTGCAGCACTTCCGCTGCGTGGGGGAGTTCCTCCCGTCGGTGTGAGGTGGGCGCTGATGCGGCTGCTTCCATCTGGGCCAAGGCTTGCATGGCCACACTGGTGACTTGGTGGGGGCCGGTGCAGTGGCTGAGTTAGCAGGCATGAGTCTTTCAGCCGGGCGCTGGCTTGAGACAGAGCGGGGGTGAGCCATCTGCGCTATGCTCCGTTTGGGCATAAACTTACTGTACTCACTGCACTGCCAAAGAGGCCGGCTGGAGACACTGGGGCAGCCAATAGAGATGTCTTCTCTCAGATCCACCAAACGAGATGAGGCCGCACACTCCTTCAGCGGGCCGGAGCTCATCTCGCACATAGCATATGGGGAAATATGCGATTCGTAGAGATTGAGGGGCTCGTGGGGCGTGTGCCGGCACGAAATCCACCTCAAGTTTGTCCTGCTCGACTTTGCGGCCCCGCCGTGCCCCCTCGTGTGAACCCTCGTGAATCACAGAAGGGCGCGAGAGGCTGAATCGTCCCTCAGAACGAGGGCGATTCGTGACTGAAGCAACTCACAGTGAGGACAGTCTGTCTCCATGAGAGCTGACTCTGCGTGGGGACGGCCCAGACAGAAAACGCAGGTCTCAAGCTTGTCTGATGGCGGGATGTGTCTCTCGCATAAGGAACACTTACGGAACGACATCTTGAAAAGTACACAAACACGTTAGTGGCGCTTCTAGATATATATAAATATCGATTTATATTTATATAACTTATATTTATAACACTCAAGTACAAGTTTTGTTTAAAAGGATACTTGACACCTGCCGATGCGCTGCGGAGAATCAGGATGCTGAGGTCCGTTCACCAGTGAAGCATCAAGCGGCGAGGCGGATTGATGTTCGCCGGAGCACTGCAGGTCTCACTGCCGTGAAGATTCCGTCCGCTGACTGGTGTGAATCAAAAGCGAAGGTAGAGGGCTTCAAAACACGAGGTAATTGCTGTCTCGAATGAAGAAATTCTGAGGAAATGGGGTCTGTGCACCTGTTTTATAGCTGTCAGTTCGCACCGAAACGAGTGGTCAGTTTCGCGCCAAAACAGGTGGGGCTCAAATACCATAGCCAATATTAGAATATTGCCGCTATTGTAGAGAGGTTTCAAATAGGTTGTGTATGAAGGCACTCCCATATGTGGTAGTAAATGCAATGTTATGTGGACAGAAGTCGTAAGGGAACAGTATTACTAGCTGAAGTTGTTTGATGTTGACCGGTATCTTTTTGCCGACCTATCACAAGTAGCGTATATCCTCATGACATTTTTAAATGTGAAAGTAAGAAATTGATTGATGGCAGAAAGTAATTAAAATGATGGTTGTTTCCAAAATAAACAAAATAAAATACTTATATCCCTCTAAGCAAACAGGGACAGATTGTTTATTACGGGAAAACCTGCCACAGCAATAATTAGTTTATCCTCCATTTAGTCTTAGGAACTATTATTTGGTGGGAAACAAAGTTTACACTGTTGAGTCCTCTAGACTTTGCTAGTGCAGAGCACTTCTATATTCCAATAGGTTGCCACCGAACCGCATCAAAGCTCATTACCATAATGTTGCTTGAACTTTTCTCTGACGCCCAGAACGACCAAGATGCGGCGGCCATGGACGTGCTGCTTCTCGCCACCAAGAGATGCTGGATGCCCTAGAAAATGTACGACTTCCGGTCAATTTGACGTTCTCGACGCCTCTGGTATGAACGCACCATTAGGTTATAAGTACTACATTTCACAAAGCAACGACGTGTGAAATAGAGTTTGCGTAACAAGATGTGTCTGCGTTCACGTACTTACGTAGAGTATGTTTGGGCCTTTAGATATTGTCTGAATAAGTCACTTCTGGAAATATGTTGATATTATTTGAAAACATGTTAACTCTTTGGACCCGTTAATGATACCGAAAGTGCCAGTAGTGTTCTAATTCCTTTGTTATTGTTTAGATGCTTCAAATGGTCAACAGTATCTAATATTGTCCAAATACTAATATTGTCATTATATTCATGCTGTTTAGCCAGATTGGAACTGCCCCTTGAAAAATGCTGTACAAATAAATATGACTTGACTTGCTTACAAAACATAAAAATGGCAAAGTGATAGCATCACATGTTTATGCCATGGCAACTTAGAATACTTTTTTTGTTAGTGGCTGCATGAATAGTGGAACATTTCAAATTTAGTGGCCAACAAACTGACAAATGCATAATCGTGTCACATATCGGTTGCCATCCGGATGATGAAAAGTGCACAACACTCGCTTTTCATCATCTAAACACTTCTTCTCACATACATAATATATTTTTGCAGAGTTCCATGCACCAAGTTAAGTGCAGGCTGCCATAATCTGTTCCTAGCTGCGCTCATTACTCTGCACATGCCACAGAGAGAAACAGAATAAATATATTTACAGAATATTAGCACAGAAAATCGGTATAAGCATTCATTAGTAATTTGCTAAAGCAAGCATCATTATTTCTATTACTCATTCGTAGGGATATAGAGCACACAAAACCTTAGCAACATCCAAGCAACACGCTAGTAACCACCCAGAACACCTTAGCAACAGCATAGCCATGCAGTAACAACCACTCTGAACACCTTAACAACCACACAGCAATATCTAACCAACCAGAACATCCAGTATGCATTGTTGTGGCATTGTCAGTTTTGCATGGGCAAGCACCATTCACATTTTCTTCACAAAATGTAATTATCATTTATATTATATTATTATAGTTATATTACAACTTTTTGCAAGGTCGTATTACAGTTATGTGCAGAAATGGAGCATATAATGAACTTAATAAGGCATCAACAGCCATTAACACAACAGTAGAATTCCCCTGGTGAATTAACTTAAAGGAAATTATAATTTTTTTCCAATACATCTCCTATAACATGTTCAAGGTAATCTATATTGAATGAGGCTTGTATGCATGCTGTCACACAAGTCTTTCAGGTTCAGAGTGTTGATGTAAGTGCTCATAAATGTGCGCTTCACTCGTTTTATGTGGATTGAAAGAACATCAAATTAACATATTTACAAGTGTGTTTGGGACAGCAGTGAGTGATACCTATGTGTTGAAACAGAAACTAAAGGTAAAATACTTTAAAGAACAACAGAACTGTAGCTAAAGCCAGATATATCTGTGTACATTTTAACCTTACACATTGGCGTTGAATGTCTTTTTAAAGACGCGTCTTTTTAAAGATGCCTTTCCACCTTTTTGAAGTTCCTGGATGCGGCAGATATATCTTTGCTTCTGATGGCCATGGGCGCTGCCTCACGTGTTTGGGCTGCAATCACACTGAGGCAGTGTTTATGAATGGTTCATGTTCTCATTGCGAGAACATGACCATGGCAACATTGCGGTCTCAGCTTTCCTTCCTCCAAGGAAAAGCCACATCAGCCACTCCTCGTGCCGTGCCTTCTTCCTACAAGATTGAGGCCGTTTGGCGATGAACTCGATCTGGGGAATGCATCTGGCGTGGTTTCGTCGGGTAATCCCCATGAACCTCTCGCTCGTCACTCCACGGAGGTCAAAGCGTGGGCACTCGGACAGGCCACCCTTGTGGTCCAGGAACGACATCTGTGGCTGAATCTGTTTGAGATGCAGGATACTGACAAAGCCCGCTTTCTCAATGCCCCCGTCTCCCAGCTCAGCCAATTTGGCGAAGCCACTGAGGACGTCCCCCAATGGTTTTCAGTGGTGAAGAAACAGACACATCAGGAAACAGTCATTCAACACATCATGCCTCCTCATCACTCAAGAGCATGTACTCCGTCTGTTCGCCCGAGGGCACCCCCCAGCAGCTGCAAAAGCTCAGACAGCTCCACCCCCATCCTGGGCCCAGCTCTCGGTCCCAGCATAGCGCTCCCCGCAGGAAGCTGATGCCTCCATCTCATGAACTCCTTCGTGGACACGAAAGGCTCCCAAGCATACATGAGATGACCGACTCAGGGAGCGAGATGGCCGCTACGGAGCTGGCCTCTAGACCACTCCATTCCCCGGTGGAGGGTCAGCAGGGGACCCTTTTGCCACACCACGACCGGGCTGTTGTACCCAAAAGAGCAGCTTCTTCACTCCTTGATTCACCTAACCGGTGTCCACCTTTGTCGTTCTCACGGCGGTCTGGCACCAAACACCTACAGTCACAACACCGTGGACACGGTCCATTCGCCTCCACGCCTTCGATTGTAGACTTCTGGCGGGCCGGTTCTGACAAATCTAGAGGATGCCTCCATAGGACCTCCTCCTCAGTCACTTTACCACCCCAAGTCGGGTGTGAGGACCAAGGTGAGGCCGCACACTCAAGCTTTGAGTTTTCCCTCAGCACAACTGTTTCAGGATGCAACGGATGTTCTTGTACCAGGTCCTCCCCTTGGGCTCGTCCATGTCCCCTCGCGCATTCACGAAGGTCGCAGAGGCAGCCCTTACCCCACTAAGGTAAGTGGGCATCCGCATACTCAATTACCTCAATGACTGGCTGATTCTAGCTCACACTCAAGAGTCACTGTGCGCCCACAGGGACCAGGTGCTCAAACACCTCAGTCTCCTAGGGCTTCAGGCCAACTAGGAAAAGAGCAAGCTATTCCCGGTTCAGAGAATCTCTTTTCTCGGAATGGAATTCGACTAAGTATCAATGACAGCGCGCCTCACAAGCAAGCACACACAGCCGTTCAAGTTCGTTCAGACAAGGCACAGCGGTTCCACTGTGGCAGTTCCAGAGACTCCTGGGGCATATTGCATCCTCAGCAGTGGCACCACCGCTCGGGATGAAGCATATGAGACTGCTTCAGCACTGGCTTCAGACTCGAGTCCCAAGATGAGCATTGCGCCACTGTGTGACCATCACCCTTCTCTGTCGTCACCTTATCAGCCCCTAGACAGACTTCTGTTCTCTGCAGATGCCTCGAATCTGGGCTGGGGCGCCATGTGCTACAGGCGCGCAGCCGCTGGCTCCTGGACGGAACCGCAGCTGGGCTGGCACATATACTGCCTAGAGTTGCTGACTGTACTTCTTGCCCTGCAGATATTCCTCCCACCTTTTCAGGACAAGCACGTCTTGATCCATTCAGACAGATCTGCGACTGTAGCATATATAACTCGCCAAGGTGACTTTCACTCTTGTCGCATGTCACAACTTGCCTGCCCTCTCCACCTCTTGAGTCAGTAGTGGCCGAGGTCACAGCGCGACACTCACATCCCGAGCAGCCTCAATATGACAGTGGACACGCTGTCAGGGCAGGCCACGCTCAGTGGAGAGTGGAGACTCCACCCCCAGGCAGTCCAGCTGATTCAGAACCGATAGGGTGAAGCACAGGTAGACCTGTTTGCCTCTCAGGAATCCTCCTGCTGCCCGCTCTGATACTCCCTGACGGGATCCCCCCTCGGGACAGATGCGCTGACACACAGCTGACCCCGGGGGCTGCGCGAGTACACTTTTTCCCCAGTGAGCCTACTTGCACAAGCCCTGTTCAAGGCCTGGGAGGGTGAGGAACAAGTCACTCTTGTAGTCCTTTGTTGCCCCACTCAGACTTGGTGCTCGGATCTCACGGCCCTCGTGACAGCACCTCCCTGGCAAATTCCCCTGAGGAAGGAAATTCTTCCTCAGGGATGGGGCACCCTCTGGCATCTACACCCATACCTCTGGAACCTCCACGTCTGGCCTCTGAACGGGACACGGAAGATCTAGGTAGTCTACCACCAGCCATCATAGACACAATCCCCCAAGCCAGAGCTCCATCTACCTTTATGCCCTAAAGTTGCGTTTGTTCGCAAATTGGTGTTCTTCCCAATCTGAATACCCACAGAGGTGCGCAGTCGGGTCAGTGCTCTCATTCCTGCAGGAGAGGCTGGAGGGGCGGCTGTTCCCCTCCACCTTGAAGGGTTATGTAGCCTCTATTTCAGCTCACCACAACGCAGTGGACGGTAAGTCCTTAGGGAAGCACGACCTGATTATCAGGTTCCGTATAGGTGCCCGGAGTTTGAATCCTCCCAGGCCATGCCTGTTTCCCTCATGGGATCTCTCCATGGTCCTTTCAGGCCTTCAGAGAGCTCCCTTCAAGCCACTAGGGTCAGTTGAGCTAAAAGCCCTGTCCCTGAAGATGGCCCTCCTGATTCCGTTCACTTCCATCAAGAGGGTTGGGGACCTGCAAGAGTTATCTGTCAGCATTACTTGCCTGGAGTTCCTTCCGGCAGATGCTCATTTCATCCTAAGACCCCGATCGGGCTACGTGCCCAAGGTTCCCATGACCCCTTTCAGGGGCCAGGTAGTGAATCTGCTAGTGCTGCCCCTGGAGGAAGCAGAGCCAGCCTTAGCGTTGCTGTGTCTGGTGCGTGCTTTGCGCACCTATTTGGACCACACACAGAGCTTTAGATGTTCCGAACAGATCTTTGTTTGCTTTGGTGGACAGTGTAAAGGGAACACTGTCTCCAAACAGAGGCTTGCCCACTGGGTCGATGATGCCTTTGCATTGGCCTATCAGACCCAGGCCGTGCCCACCCCCTTGTGGGTTCGAGTACACTTTACGAGAAGTGTGGCATCATCATGGGCACTGGCCAACAGCACCTCTCTAGCAGACATCTGCAGAGCGGCGGACTGGGCAACACCCAATACCTAGTCTAACATAGATGTTTTGCATTTATTTAAGCTTTCTCTCAATATAAAGCTTAATTTAATATAAAAAAAATTGTTTCACAAATAGAAGTTTGATATAAGTTTTAAATGACTCAGTCAATAGATGCCACTGTTCAAAATGTATTTGGACACTTTCTGGTTGTCATTTGTATTTTCACCCAGAATTGAAAATAAGTGTTTTATAAACTTTCCTGTAAAACAGATGTTGTAAACAAACAACACAAGAGTTCTTCTGTACCATGCAGAAAAATTGACATATAGCCCTGGTCTCCCCAAATATATTATGGGAATAATATATTGGTATATTATTGGTATTACTGGTTTATTTATTGATACTTGTAATTAGCTGATCCTGCATTTCCTACAAATGATTATTATTTTTATTTTACAATTAAGCCACAATTTACATTTACATTTACATTTATTCATTTGGCAGACACTTTTATCCAAAGCGACTTACAAAAGAGGAAAAACATAAGCGAATCATCTTAAGGAGACAGTGGTACGAAAAGTGCCATACTACAAAGTTTCACTATCATCAGAATGGTATACAAAACCGATTTAAGTGCAACAAGAATTGTTAATTTTTTATTTATTTATTTATTTTAATTTTTGTGACTGGTTAAATACTCATGGAAAAGATGTGTTTTTAGCCATTTTTTGAAGATAGAGAGTGAGTCAGCTTCACGGATTGAGGTCATTCCACCAACGTGGTATGTGTTACAATTCCCTGTTGTCTGCCTTGTGTTTTTCCCCTGTCATCTTTCCCTCACTACATTTCCCAGAATTCACTGCCCTTCATCTGTCTTCACCTGTTTATCGTTATCCTAGTGTATTTAAACCCTGTCGTTTTCTCTATACAACTATACAAGTGCGAAGTAATGCATTCTTAGTCAGAGGTAGCATTCAATAAAACCTTGAAGCATTGAAAACACATAGGCCTAGTTTACTGAATAAAAGTCCATCTTGTAATTCTTCTTTCAGATTAAAATAACAACTTGATGTCTAGCATTCAATAAAAAAAATAAAAAGGTCACCCAAAATACTTGTTTAGAGCAATTGAAAGAATACAGTAACCAATGTAAACTTGATGGTTTTAAGCTAATACAGAGAGTGCTTTTCCAACAAAAAATAAATACAAATTAACAGCGACAGTGGGAGCCAGCAGCCTGTCATGGCGTCCTTCCTGAACCAACATAATTGAACATTCATGTTGAAAACACATAGTCCTAGCTTACTGAAAAAAGTGCATCTTTTAATTCTTCATTCACATAAAAATAACAACAACATATAGTAATATACTCTGCCACTCACCTTTTTCTTTCCAACAACAAAGAAACACAATATACGATTTTTCTATGTATCCACCTCAGCCTACGGGCTATGCCCATAGATAAAATATCAACAAGTAGGCTAATCAAATCCTATGTGTGTAACATAAACGTCACTTGTGCAGTCACGGCATGACAGTGAATACAGTTACATGTAGGGACTATTACGGGCGCTAGAGATGTGACGGTGATAAAATTCTCCCACCGTTTAATCGACTTGTGACAACACCTGTAATACCAGTTTCATCGGGGGTGGGGGTGTATAAAATGTAAAAAAAATAATAATAAATTCGCCGGGAGTTTGATTGACAGGCGATCTGATCAATCAATCATAATACGCCATTTTTGTCCGACAAAGTAGTCAGGAGAGAGAAGATTAACGTCGGTGGATTTGAATTTGAATAATGGATTGTAGGCTACTGTACTGACGTCTTTCCGTGGTTAAAACAACAGTCCTTCTGATGTAGGCTACATTCATGTTTAGCCTATTTGATGCTATAAATTAACCAAGGAAAAGTTGATCGGTTCACGAGCAGCTTTAACTGAGGCAATCTGTCACGACATATTAAAGAGCCACAAAATAGTAGGCCTATTTATGGTTTAATTTTCTTTGACTGATCAAATTTGAAAGTTGAGACTTTATTAAATGTTACCTGCTTGGTTCTGTCTGTCAGTGCATTGTCAGTGTCCTCTATGTATTTTTCACAACATTCATAGCTATAAGCGGATTATTAATAGCTATAAACGAAAACTTTAGGTGTCGACAACGTATTATAGCCTACTCCAACATCGAGTGCAAAGCGGGGTGTTGAACAAAAAACTTACGGTGCTCTGTCACCTGCAGCTGCTCTTGGGTGGCGCCTCTTCAGGTGCTGGTGCATTGCCGTGGTGCTAGAATGGAAGGCATCTCCATTTTGCAAAGACGACATATCACGGAATTGTTTCCTTTTAAATTAAAGAATTCCCATACTTTAGAGGAACGAGTGCGTGTCGCCTTGCACTTCTGATAGTCTGAGGAGCCACTCGTGTTGCTACTACTCTCCAGTGCCGCCATCTTTGTTTTGGGGCTGACAAATCGATGCGCATATTTTGCGTCGACATATTTTTTGCGTTGTCCCAGCCCTAAGTGAGACAATAACACACCCATAATCCAGAACGTGCACAAACACTCACACATGCACGCACGCACGCACTCACATACACACACATAAATAAATGGGTGAGACTAAAACAGACAGGAGGTGGAACACACAATATAATGCACACACACACACAAAGAAATATAAGTATGCAGACTGTCTCCCAAGAGACATAAAAACCAGCATGGTGTGCAAAAAATATAAAAAAATGTATCTGCAAGTTACATGCCATCATAAATGCACACTGTTAAGGACGCATTAATGCATAAAGACATTGCATTCTTTACGGTTCTTACTGTTTTTTTTTTATTGTTTACTGTTTGTTTTATGCATTTATTGTGTTCACCTCACAGACTCAAAAATGTTTTTAAAATTCAATATTTATTTTTACTATAGAAAGTTTGAAATTGAAAAATATTTACTCTGATTCTTTTGTTTTAAACTCTAATTGAATTTTAAAAATGTAGCAGTTCATTTCTGTTAACTGTTTGAAACTGACATATTCAATCCATTTTAAAATGCTAAACTATTACAAATAATAGTGTCTTTGTATATATATATATATATATAAATCTAAGTGCATAACCAGTGATAACATATAAAATTAGGTTTTCAACAAGCAATCAGACTACACAGTAGGCGGCTTCATAGAAAACTGCAGTCATCTACTGGTTATTATTGTCATAACATGATTTTCAAGTCATGTTATTCATATTTTGTTCACCAGATGGCAGAAATCTGCCTCAAATATTTGTCATATGTTTCAACTTATAGAAGTGTAGGTTTTTACTTAAGTTTAATAAATGCAATTATTTGCATATGCAAATGAATGGTGAAATTGAGAAATGCATAATATAAAAATAGCAAAAATCTCAAAAAAAGAGCATAATTTTATTGTTATTACTATTGAGACAAGGAAAGGTATCATTATTATCATCATCATCAAAAAAAGGTTACACCTCAGCTCTTTCTGGTAAAAAATGTCTAGGGTTAATTTCAAATCTGACTTGACTCTGAATTTTAGGCCTTATGTATATCTAATAATCACACAGTAAAAATTATTCCAATAATTTCTAGTTCCCTTTCGTGGAACTTGAGCTGCGTATGATCAGGCTTGGCCGGATCTTACCAGCTCCGGAGCAAACATCTTGGTCTCTGGGTCGTCTGTCTCAGGAACACTTGGGAGCCTTCCGGGTCCTATAGGGGGGTTTGCGAGACGGGGAGCGTGCGCGTTCTGTGGGGCGCTTGACGCTGGGGCTGAGAGCTGGGCCAGTGAGGTGGAGCTGCACGTTTTTAGAAGCCGCAGGAGGACGCCCTCGGCAGGCAGGCGGGGCACCTCCCGTGCTGGAAGTGCGATGGGGCATGATGTGGGAGATGGCCTCCATCTGCTTCTTCACTGCTGAGAACTAAAAAGGCTGAACTGGGAGATGGGCGCATTGAGAATGCGTGCTTTGTCTGTTCCGCACATCTCGACCAGGTTCAGCCACAGATGTTGTTCCTGAACCACGAGAGTGGCCATCGCCTACCCAAGTGACCGCGCTGTGACCTTCATGGCCCTGAGGGCGAGGTCGGTCGTTGAGTGCAGCTCCTGCAGCACGTCGGGATCATGAATACCCAAGTGCAGATCTTTAAGTGCCTTGGCCTGGTGGTCTTGCAGGAGGGCCATGGCATGCAGGGCCGAAGCGGCCTGTCCAGTGGCACTGTAGGCTTTGGAGGTCAGTGAAGACGCCATACTACAGGCCCTGGAGGGGAGCAACCGCTCTGTCCACCTGGGGGACCGTCGTGTACCCGTGGGCCGCTCCGCCTTTGAGAGTAGCACTCCCTCACCATAGTTTTTTGTTCCCTCACATAAAGTTTTGTGGTCCCTCACAATAAGTTTTGCATTCCCTTGCAATAGTTTCCATTCACTCACATAGTTTTGCGTTCCCTAACAATAGTTTTGCGTTCCCTCACAATAGTTTGCATTCCCTCACAATAATTTTGTTCCCTCACAATAGTTTTGCATTCCCTCACAATAATTTTGTTACCTCACAATAGTTTGCGTTCCCTCACAATAGTTTTGTATTCCCTCACAATAGTTTGCATTCCCTCACAATAATTTTGTTCCCTCACAATAGTTTCTGTTCCTTCAAAAAGGTTTTGCATTAAAAGTTACTTAAGTAAGCATATTTTAATCATATTTGTGGTAAAACTGTAGTAATAATATAATAAAACCAAAAGTAAGATAATACAAATTATAATCATTCAGCCAAAAAAAAAGAAGTTTTGTGGTTTTACTACAAACACCACGTTCAAATATGGTTACTGTAGTAAAATCATGATTAATTCCAATAAGGGATGGATAAAGTTAGCAAAGTAGTTGTGAGGGAATGCAAAACTTGAAGAAACTCAAGGTGGCACTAAAGGTATTGTGCTCACAAAAATATATTTTAGATTGAAATATTATATGAAATGCTTTTGTGCCAACACCTGCTGTCTTACATTAATTTTGGAATGCTGAATCTATCATGTTGAAATGTAAAAGATGACAACAAAGACAATAATATAATAAATTCCAAGAAAGCATTTATTTTTATCTTTAAACACAACTCATTCAAAACATTTTATATTTTATTATCAGCTTATTTTTCTTTGGCAATAAGGCAAGTTGAGAAAAGCTCAGATAAAGAACAAATGCCTTTTTTTAAAACACCAAATCCAGCAGTATACATCAGATCCTTATGATTGTGAGTGATTAGTAATTTTCCACAAGTATTTTCAGAATTTTCATTAGACAAAAAAAGTTAATAAAATTGCTAACAACTTAGTGAAAGCCCTAATGCATAGGTGAAAACAAAACATTTGGCATAATTGCACTTGAAAAATTATAATTGCTCTCATTACAGTTCTCAAGGCATCACAGAGCCAAAACGAGTCACTTATTTTTGTAACAGCTACTTCATATTCAGCAGTTGATTGAAACTATTTTCCACAATTCAGAGCTGAAATACAGTATATCTCAATTTTCAGCTCTTCTGAAAACATATGCACATTTTCTGCTACACCGCTTTTATATCTATATATTACACACATCTCTGTGCCTTTGTGGCTGGTGGATGAATTCAAGTACTGACTTAAATGAGTGAATGAAACACTTTAAGAACCATTCAACAGAGAAATGGAGATTGAAACTTAAACACACAAAGTCTTTAGCATTAAAAAAGTAAACTCATCAAAATAATTAGAGATATAGCAGTTTTCAATAGTGGAGTAAATTTGCAAAGACATAATTCAACAAAAATTAAAAATATATTTTACAAGACTGCAAAATCATAAACCAGACACAAATCATCACGTAAAATGGCATTATAAAGTGCACGTTGACAATGAAAATCCATTCAATAATTAACTCTCCCTTTTTTTTCTTAAATGATCACTACAAAATTAAATCACACCCTTTAGAGATTCTAGATTAATGCCATGGAAAGTTCTAGAAGCTCTCGATATAGCAAAGACCATAAGTTCAAAGCTTAAATTCACAATCAGCAATGATTAAATTATTTAAGCAATGAGCCACATTTTAGCTGCGCTGTTCAACATGTTCAATATCTCAGTACATCTATCAGAATTCAGCCCACAAAGATCTCTGTTTTGAGGCAAACAGACCCCTAGCACTGCTCTAAAGAATCCAACCATCTGTTCAAAAATGTCTCTTTTACCAGAGCAGTTTTCCCACTCTAAGAGAAGTGAGGTTTCGACCACACTATTCCTGAGTCCTGATGGATGCTGGAGTTGGCACCACAGTCAATGTAGAGGTAAGCTTCCAGTGTGTTCTGTGCTGTCCGCACCATGTAGGAGGTTTTCACTGAGGTCCTGGTGTACAAGGGAGAGGTGGTTGGAATCATTTCATGAAGAGCAACTCTCAGTCACTGCCAAACACACTAATTTATGGGTCAACAAAGTTTTTTTTGTCTGGCTCAATTAAGTTATTCAGAAATAAATAAAAAAAATAAATTCACAAAACAATTATGTGAATCCACTTCTACTATGGTGAGCATGTTTCTGAGATCTATTGTGAAGTTTTTTTTTTCTGGGGCTCAAAGTAAAAGAATGTCTAAGTAATGCAACTGTCTGACAGTAAAAAATAAAATAAACAATAAGAAAATGTCTTATTAAAATCTGAAATTCTTGAAAAAAGAACGGTTGGCATGTTTGAAAAACGTTTGTCAGGTGTCATAACCAACATACAAGTACTCAATTTGTTATCATGTGACAAGAAAAAAATTGAATAAAACAAAGATCCTTTTAGACCCTCACGACTGTGCAGTTTATAATTCATATGTCTTTTAAAAGGCAAGTTTTGTTCAGGTCAGATGGAGTAACCCGAAGACAATTTCTTGATATTTGTGACTCATAAAATGATTATATTTGTAAATTTGAAATATTTTTTATTATTAATTTTTTTTATACACTGGTGTATTCAAGGTGCAAGGAAAATATTGGAATACTCTTTACTTGATGGTTATACCTCTTGACAATTTTTAAAGTAAATAAATACATTTTCCTGTAGAAAAGTGTTTTTAGAAATGTATGAAACCAACATAGACAAAGATTACATTTAATAAAAACCTTGATATGTGTTTTAAACTAGATTTTAAAAAAGATATCACATTTTTATGACCTCGGACAATGTTGTTTGTCAATGACCCTTAACAAATTTAAACTGTTATGTTTTACATTATGTTGATATTTTCTTTTTTCTTATTTCATTTAATGGTTTTTATTGTAGGGGGATGTGTTATTTTATGACTGTTGTACAGCACCTTGGTTAGCACTCATGGTGCTTTTAAGGTGCTATATAAATAAACTTGACCTTGACCTTACTTCATTTCAATAACTGTTTCTAAGAACAACAGGAAGAAACAATAAAGTGAAAATATAGTCATGAGAGCTGATCAACAGAGGAAACTTACTGCATGAAAACAACTATGTTGTGGACCTTGATGCTTGCCATAGAGCAGAAAGCACTGAAAAACATACCACAAACTTCAAAAAACTGATAAAACATGTACAGCGGCCACAAATACGTATTTGGACACTTAAGATACACTTGAATGCCATTGCATTTGACAAAATATTTGGCATTTAATTTAAAGAAACATAGGACAAGCACACAATTAAAGCAAAACATCAAAAAATAAGTTTTGTTACGTTTGTTCAAAATGTTGACATTTGCAAATAGCTTAAAGGGATACCTCACCTAAAAATGTAAATTCTCTCATCATTTATTCACCCTCATGCTATCCCATATGTTAATTACTTTTTCTTCTACAGAACACAAATTAAGAGTTTTAGAATTATATTTAATATCTGTAGGTCCATACAATGCAAGTGAATGGGTGCAAAAAAATCCACAAAAGGGAAACATAAAAGTTTAAACATAAAAAAATCTTCTTTTTCTGTTTTTGGTAATTCACATTCTTCATGCATATCACTCCCTACTGGGCACAGAGGATAATTTATAATATAAAATGGACTTAAATATTGATCTGTTTCTCACCCTCACCTATCATATCGTGTCTGAACACATGGATTTAACCACTGGAGTCGTATGGATTACTTTTATGTTTCCTTTATGTGGGCTTTGGAGCTTAAAAATTTTGCCATCCATTCAATTGCATTGTATAGGCCTACACAGCTGAAATATTCTTTTAAAAATCTTAATGTGTGTGTTCTGCAGAAGAAAGAGTCATACACATCTGGGATGGCATGGTGGTGAGTAAATGCTATCCCTTTAAGTGACCAAATACACACAGATTTGTGGAATAGCCAGACAAAGCAAGGCCTATTAATTTGTTATCATGACATCATTGTTTACATTACAATAATCGTCATATTTATCCAACGAGAGCAGAATGATACTCACTAAATATAAGAGAGGCTTCCACCAATTTCCATACTGACAGTGAAGTTGACCTGCATTTGAAAACATTGCAACCACATTCAAATAAATACAATGGCTTTTTCATTTATGCCACTTAATGACAACATGGTTGAATCATGAACTGCTCATACCCTTCTCTGACTGAGCGGCTGAATGTGGATGATATTGTCAAGCTGTTGAGATCCGATGACCGTCTTCATATAAAGCACCTGACAGCTCAGGCTGTCCAGCCACATTGTGAAGAAATTGGAGTTGGTGAAGTTCAGAGAGCTCTGTGAAATCATATAACAGACCATACTCTATGTCAGTGTTTCATATATTGTCTTGCAATATTAAGACCTTCATGTCGTTACAGTTCTTAAAAACAATTGAGATTCATGTTAATAATCCTCAGCCAGTATTGAAGCGGATTACCACCACTGGAGTCACAAGTTCGAATCCAGGGCGTGCTGAGTGGCTACAGCCAGTTCTCCTATACAACCAATAGAATGCCACTTCATGTGTTACAAAATAATTATAAATAAACCATTGTTTTATTCATATCAGCATTTTAATGCTTATAACCACCATACCAATGTTTTTTTTTTTTTTATTTGGTCAATTATTAGCTAATAAAAATTGGCTGGGCTAGGTTTTGCCCATATGATGTAGCCTATTCAACAACTCATCATCAATTAATCCTTTTCATTATCAATAATAACTCCAATAATACCTCATTGACCGTGTTTACAGTAAATACACACCATTCTTCAACCAATGTCCATTTTTTTTGCTAAACCTTAAATCCAAAAAGAGGTTTACAAGCATAATGAAATAGACATAGTCTATATTGAAATAGTGTTGAAACTGTTGCGGTGCTTTCAACCATCTGTATTTTGATTAAACTATGTTTTCTCCTACAATCTCCTCACTCCAAAAATGTGTGTGATATACTACATACCGTATATTACACCAGCCTGATATATTGTAGGTCTCAAAATGAATTATAGCAAAAATTATGGAATTTCCACACTTGGAGGATGTTCACCCAGCTTTTTTATTTCATAGCAAATAAACAAATCACTGATATGACAGGTAGAGTCATACGGGGTAACCTCCTCGTGGCCGTGATTAGTGGTTCTCGCTCTCAATGGGGCGCATGGTAAATTGTGCATGGATCGTGGAGAGTAGCATGAGCCTCCGCATGCTATGAGTCTCCACAGTGTCATACACAATGAGCCACGTGATAAGAACCACGGATTGATTGTCTTAGAAACAAAGGCAACTGAGACTTGTCCTCCACACTCGGATTGAGGTGAGTAACTGTGCCACCAAGAGGACCTACTAAGTAGTGGGAATTGGGCATTCCAAAATGTGAGAAAAGAGGATCAAATAAAAAAAAACAATGTAATCCATCTTTCTTAAATTAAAAATGCTTCAGATTTTACTTGAAGCATGAAACATTTTAGATTGGAGGTTTATTAAACATTTCATTTTAAATCATTTGTTTCATTGTGTGTTTTCGTTTTATTGGCCATAATAAAAACAATTATTGGCTATCAGCCAAAACATTTGTGTATCCTTAGCTATGATATTGTTGTGTACCATTCAATTTATTTTGCCCCGCTTACACCTGTAGGGGTGGAGAAAGTTATTGTATTTTGATACAATAACATACATATGCATAACAAGAACAGGGGTATTTATTAAAAAGATAAATTGGGCCAATTTTGACCTTATGTTGATTTAAGCATCAAGATTTTTAAAAGATCTGGCCGGCCCTTTTGCTTTCCATAATATAACTCAGGGGAGTGCCAGCATTGGCATGTGGAGGGGTAATCACTGGCACGCCAGCAACGGCGAGAGAGGAGTAGACCGTTATATTACTATTATATTCCGGAGCTCCATTACAATCTACATCTTGATGTAATCCTTCCTCATGATCACACAGTGTGTTTTCACTAGCTGAGTAGGAGGCTAAACAAAAAGTTCAAATGTGACAAGACTGCAGTATACCCAACAGACACGTGCAGCTCATGCAAGATTGCAGGTGCGATTCACCAAAAAGGGCTAAATACCTGATCGCCTTGTCACACTTTAATAGTTTAGTCTCCCATTCAGCTGATGAAAACAGGCTGCGTGATCATGAGGAATGATTACATCAAGCTGTAGATTGGAATGTAGGTGCAAAAAACTTCTTATAAATAAAATAGCCTGCTCCTCTCTCGCTGTTGCTTGCGTACGGAGTACAAGGGTGTCACAGCCATTGACCAGAAAAATAAAAAAGGCACTTCATGTCAAAAAGGTTGCCGACCCCTGATATAACCCATTGTAAAACACTGTCACAGGGACATAAAAAGATTCACCGTCATGTTGATGAGCACTTTGCTGTTGTTGCGGTCAAAGTGCACAGTCACAGAGCGAATGCCGTCATCAACAACCAGCACAGGTCGAGGAAACATGAAGAAGGCCACCAATGAGGATGCCAGCAGACACAGAATCACTGACAGCACCACATACAACTTCCTGCCAAGAGAAGAAAATCATCAATCCATTTCTGTTTGAGCAAGCATTTTGCTTTATGTGTCTATTGCTTTCTTACTGGCAAATAACAAAAAATAAGTAATCTAGAGACTGTTGTGTGTGAAAATTACAGGAGATCAGCAGTTACAAAAATACTCAAACCTGTCACAAACAATCATCCATGCGATTATCTAAACAGCCAATCATGTGGCAGCGGTGCAGTGCATTAAAATCATGCAGATATTGGTCAGGAGCTACAGTTAATGTTCACATGAACCATCATAATGGGAAAAAATATTTGATCTCAGTGATTTGGAGTGTGGCATGATTGTTGGAGACAGACGAGCTGGATTGAGTATTGTAACTGATCTCCTGGGATTTTCACACACAACAGTCTCTAGAATTTACTCAGAATGGTGCCAAAAACAAAAAACATCCAGTGAGCGGCAGTTCTGTGGATGGAAATGTCTTCTTGATGAGAATGGACTGGTTCGAACTGACAAAGTCTACAGTATCTCAGATTATATTATATATATATATATATATATATATATATATATTAGGGCTGTTGATTTAAGGTGTTAATTCAGTGCGATTAATTTGATAAGAAATAACGTGTTAAAATAATTAACGCAATTAATCGCATGCCCCCGGACCGTAATATGGAAGATTCCTGAGAAATGCAAGCTTGTAGTACCACCTGTTTACTCCATAGGGCAGTAAGTGATATTTCAGCGATATGAGCAACGCACAGTTTATACAGTGAAGAAAACAACACACAACACAGACATGCGTTACGTTCTTGCGTTCTAAACACTTGAAGGAGCGCAAATGTGTACTAAGGGATCTCAAGATGTGTTTAAAGATTGAATATTAAACTATATTTAACTTGACACAGTGACCTAACATTTTATGTTTATGACACAACACACCCGAGACGTCTGACGCAGGTGTAAATTTACGGGCCCTTAAACAAGCCCTCATAATAATCTCCAATCAACAATCTCCAACTGATTGACAAATTCACTTAAGTAATGGATTGCTGTGAACTGTATGCCAATGATTGAATTATGATCAATAATATGGTAGTAAACAATACATTGTATTCTAAAGCCGCTTTTTGTATTGTCTTATTAATGATGAACTATTATTGAATATAAGCCAATCATTGGCATACAGTTCACAGTGAATTTGTCAATCAGTTGGAGATTTAATATCAAGGCTTGTTTAAGGACCCGTCAATGAACACCTTTTCAGACATGCTTGTGTAGCGTCTTGGATGCATTGTGTCATGAACATTACATTTTTAGGTCACTGTGTCAAGTTAAATATAGTTTAATACTCAGAACACATCTTGAGATCCCTAAGTTCAGATTTGCACTCCAAGTGTTTTGAACGCAAGAACGTAACGCGTGTTTGTGTTGTTCTGCTGCTCAAGGGTGTTTTACTTCACTATATAAACTGCGCATTGCCACGCAGCTGAAGTTTAACTTACTGCCCTCTGGAGTAAACAGGTGGTACTACAAGCTTGCATTTCTCAGGAATCTTCCATATTACGGTCCGGGAGCATAGCGATTAATTTTTTTAACGCGTTATTTTTAGTCAAATTAATCGTACTGAATTACGCGTTAAATCAACAGCCCTAATATATATACAGTAGTATTTATTTATTTATGAGATTTTTCCGCCCTTTCAATTAGTTTACTTCAATTAAAATATGTTGAATGAAAGATCAAAAGGATAAACAATAAAGACATATTTTTCACAGCCTTCTTTGCTCATATTTACCAAGGGTGCCAACATATTTGGCCACAACTGTATATATACTCCAATCAAAATGTAATCTCAAAAGATGATCCAGAGAATCGGGACACTTCAATTTCAAGTGTTTTTTGCTTTGACATTATGGGGTATGGGGTGTAGACTGATGTGAAAATAAAATTAATTTAAAGCATTTTAGCATAAAGCTGCAACATAAGAAAATGTGAAAAAACATGAAAGTGTCTGAATACACTTTCCTAATATATATATATATATATATATATATATATATATATATATATATATATATATATATATATATATATATATATATATATATATAATCTGCAGGCTTTATATTTCAGATTTTATTACAGGTTACTGAACTGTATAACCCATCTGTGTACACTGTGTGAACACTTACGTTCTCCTGGGCTGTAACCTTTGATCACTGTAGGGGATCAGAGCAACCAACTCATTCACTTGTCCTGCAAGAAAAACTTTTATTCAATAAGAAAGGCAAATAACATGCAGAATCACTACAAAATGTGGTCATCTCAAGATCTCATGACCGCAATCAATGACAAAGATTGTCTGGTTCTTACTTTACACAATACATGGGCATGGTCGCTCTGTAGAAATCTTTCAGAATTAACATGAAATGTAACTAAATAATGATATATCAATTTAATTGTGAAGAATTTATACATTATGGTAGTATTTGAAATGCCTTTATTCTGATTTGACTTTAAAATGTGTCTGTATAAAAGGTCTTTTATACAGACATTCAAATAAAACTGAGATCCAAGATGGCGACGCGGTAGCATGCAGCGGCCACTCCGGATCCAAAATGGTGCTATTTTTGTTAAATAACCCGACTTTTGCGGTACATGGACATCGGAGCAACCGGTGTTACGCAAATTCGGCTTGCTGCGGAGACCAGGCCTCCAGTCCTCGGCATCGCCTGATGCTGGTGGCCAAGGGAGAGGACGTCGTAAGCGGTGTGCGAGGAAGTGGAAGTGCGGCAAGAGGGCGGGGATCCATGCTAGGCTAAAAACAAACCCTAGCCGGCCGGCTCTCCCGTCTATCCTGCTCTCAAATGTTTTCTCCCTGGACAATAAACTGGACTACATCCGACTCCAGCAGGCTACGCAACGTGAGTTTAGAGACTGCTGCGTCTTGGTTTTCACAGAGACGTGGCTCAGCGACAGAGTTCCGGACGCCGCCATTCAGCTAGACTGTCTCGCCTCATTTCGTGGCAACATAAATGCAGCTCTGTGCGGTAAGACTCGCGGTGGTGGCTTGTGTGTTTACATCAACACGGAATGGAACTCTATGCTAGTCTCTAGCTACTGCTCATCGCTGGTGGAGCTTATGACTGTTAGATGCAGACCTTTTTATTTACCACGGGAATTCACCACTGTTATAATAACCGGAGTTTACATTACCCCCAGCACTAACGCTAAGGAAGCGCTCTGTGAACTGTATGGGGCTATGAGCGAACTGCAGAACGCTCACCCTGACAGACTGTTTATTGTTGCCGGACATTTCAACCATGTAAATCTCAAAACAGTGCTCCCTAAATTCCATCAGTATGTGGACTTTGCAACGAGAGGGGAGAACACGCTTTTTACACAAACATCCCAGGCGGAGCCCTGCCGCCACCTCGGCTACTCAGACCACATCTCTGTTATGCTAATTCCAGCATAAAGACCGCTCATCAGACGCACAAAACCGCTTCAGAAGCAGGTGAAAACCTGGCCAGCAGGAGCCATCTCTGCTCTTCAGGACTGTTTTGAGTGTACTGACTGGCACATGTTCAGGGAGGCTGCAACATATGGCAACTCTATCAACTTAGAGTTGATAGAGGAATAAACAGCATCAGTGACCAGCTACATCAGCAAGTGCATTGATGATGTCACTTTCTCCAAGACCATCACCATACGCTCCAACCAGAAGCCGTGGATGACCCGAGACTCTGCCTTCAGAGCAGGCGACAATGCAGCCCTAATGACAGCGAGGGCCAAACTGTCCCGGGCCATCAGAGAGGCAATGCGCGCACATACCCAGAGAATCCACAGTCACTTCCAGGACAGCGGTGACACGCGGCGCATGTGGCAGGGCATCCAGGCCATCACCAACTACAGGACAACAACAGTTGCCTGGGACAAAGATGCCTCCCTTCCAGATGCGCTGAACGATTTCTACGCTCGGTTTGAAGTGCAGAACGACGTGATGGTGAGGAAGACCACCCCTCCTCCCAAAGACCAGGTGCTGATGTGAAGAAAACTATAGGTAGAGTCAACCCACGGAAGGCTGCTGGACTAGACAATATTCCTGGCAGAGTGCTCAGAGGATGTGCAGACCAGCTGGCAAATGTTCTTACCGACATCTTCAACATCTCTCTGAGCAGTGCCGTCGTTCCAACTTGCTTCAAGGCCACCACTATTGTCCCCATGCCAAAGAAATCTTCAATGTCTTGCCTCAATGACTACCATCCTGTCGCACTCACACCCATCATCATGAAGTGCTTCGAGAGGCTCGTCATGAGGCACATTAAGACCCCCTCACTAGACCCACTGCAGTTTGCGTATTGTCCAAACCGTTCAACAGACGATGCCATCACCACCACCCTCCATCTGGCCCTCACCCACCTAGATAAAAAGGACTCATACGTTCGAATACTGTTCATAGACTTCAGCACAGCATTCAACACAATCATTAACCAGCACCTGATTGGAAAGCTTAACCTGCTGGGCCTGGACACCTCCCTCTGCAACTGGATCCTGGACTTCCTGACTGGGAGAACTTAGTAAGTCCGGATCGTGAACAGCATCTCCACCACCACCATGCTGAGCACTGGGGCCCACCAGGGCTGTGTGCTCAGTCCACTGCCGTTCACTCTGCTGACTCACGACTGTGCAGCAATGCACAGCTCGAATCACATCATCAAGTTCGCTGATGACACGACCGTGGTGGGTCTCATCAGCAAGAACGGCGAGTCAGCATACAGAGGGAAGGTGCAGCGGCTAACAGACTGGTGTAGAGCCAACAACCTGTCTCTGAATGTGGACAAAACTAAAGAGATGGTTGTTGACTTTAGGAGAGCACAGAGTGACCACTCTCCACTGAACATCGACGGCTCCTCTGTGGAGATCGTCAAGAGCACCAAATTCCTTGGTGTTCACCTGGCGGAGAACCTCACCTGGTCCCTCAACACCAGCTCTATTACCTAGAAAGCCCAGCAACGTCTCTACTTTCTTCGAAGGCTGAGAAAAGCACATCTCCCACCCCCCCATCCTCACTACATTCTATAGAGGGACTATTGAGAGCATCCTGAGCAGCTGCATCACTGCCTGGTTTGGGACTTGCACCATTCGGAGTGCAAAGCCCTGCAGAGGATAGTGAGGACAGCTGAGAAGATCATTGGGGTCTCTCTTCCCTCCATCAATGACATTTACAAAAAACACTGCATCCACAAAGCCACCAGCATTGTGGACAACCCCACACACCCCTCACACAAACTCTTCACCCTCCTGCCGTCTGGCAAGAGGTACCGAAGCATTCGGGCCCTCTCGGCCAGACTGTGTAACAGCTTCTTCCCCCAAGCCATCAGACTCCTCAAAACTCAGAGCCTGGTTTGACACACACACACACACACACACACACACACACACACACGTCCTGAGTTGCACTTTAATTATTGTCACTTTATTACTGGCTGCTACCTCAATAACTGCTATGTCCATAGAACACTATCTCATAGTATGTTATGTTTACATTTGGCATTTTTAGAAACTGTCATATTTGCACTACTGTGTACTGGTCGGCACTGCACTGTCTATTGCTGTTCATTGTCAGTAATTTATTGTACTGTCCCGTACTTTTGGCACATGTTTGCACGTGCACTTTATATAGGTATTTTATTTAGTCTATGTAGTCTCATGTGGTTCTGTGTTTGTCCTATGTTGTTTTATGTAGCCCCATGTTCCTGGAGGAACGTTATCTCGTTTCACTGTGTACTGTACTAACTGTATATGGTTGAAACGACAATAAAAACCACTTGACTTGACTCTTTGCACACCAAAGGTGACGCGATTATAAGGGGCGAATCGCCGACGAATGCCCCTTACACATAGAAAGCGACACGAATGTTCCCAATTATCATATTCACGCAAAAGAAAACTGATTTCCCTATAAGCTGCAGCAGTGATGAAGAGTTTGTTGTTGAGTTGCTCAGTGAGAAATAAAACATTCGGGACACTTCACAAATTATTTCAGTTCATATGCTGGATGAGTTGACTGCCAGTATTATCATGTGTACACAGTCTGAGGCATGATTATAAACAATTGAGTGTAAAAATAATATTAACGGTTAAAACATGTTATCAGTTGGAACAAAGCTGATTACATGCCACTGCCAGGCATTCCCTAAATACTTTTAGATATTTTAAATACATTTGTTTAAAATCAATGCATAATGAAAACATAGAATGACTGTTGTAACAAATGTTATCAATTTGCTATAATGATTGTATCTTTATGCTTGTATATTAACTACATTTGCTCAAAAACATGCAAACTAATTAAACGTGATGACATTTAAATGCTCAAAGTGTCTGTATAATGCAAGCAATAAAAAACACAGATCTCATCCAACAAAACCCATCTTCAGTCTGACACATTATTAGTTACTTTAATACTTGCCAATGACACCTGTTAACAACTATTAACAGAAATAACGATTTTGAGGAGACATTACCATATTTTTGGTATACAGAGGCATTTTGATACAAAGACAAACAGTGCACTGCAAGTCAAAGCAATAGTATTAATATGATTAATATTTTGCCAAAGACAAACACTTAAAATGTATGAAGTTGTTAATTAAAAAAGGTTGGTACAAAGGCAAATATGTCATGATATGTTATATTAGAGATATTGGATAACTCACATAAAATTAAATACAATATAAAGACAATCCACTAAGATCAGAGTATTTTAAGGGGACGCAAGGCAGTGACGCAGTAATATTGTTCAGATGTAATTATTGAGAGAACCCATTCGTTTTTTTTCTTCTTCAGTTTTAAGGCATTTGATGCAACTGAAATACACGTCATTGCTGGCTCAAGGATTTCTTCCTTGAGTTCCTTCAGCATTTAATATTGGTGGGGAAAACGTCACGGTTACTGTTGTAAACTCCATTCCTTGAGGGAGGGAACGAGACATTGTAACGAATGAAGTGACACAAGGGGTCCCCAAAGCCCCCAGAAAAAGGTGTCATATACAGGCCTTAGGTTCCCAGCAACCCTAAGGGGGGAACAGACGCTACATGACCAGCATGGGAGCAAGCTAGCCAGCCGTGGTCTTTTCTCTCTCTATGTCTCTCACCGGCGGTCTTCCCCGATCCTATTCTTTCCGGGGGAAAAGACCCTGCGGAGACCACATCCTGCCCAGACTAGGGGGAGGTGACATTTGGCCAATACACCACGTGGGAGCAGTGCGGTGGTAGGTCCTACATGGTGAGGGAGGAGCTCTTCAAACACAGCGACCGGGGTCAGTGGCCCAAGGAGACGCGGGTCCGCCGGCAGGGGGACCGTAACGCGGAAAAACAGGGAGTTACCTAAAAAGGGAATTAAGCCTATGGAGCCCTACCCCAGTACAGAGCACATGCGGCACGTAGTGGGTCTGTTCGCAAATTCCTCCACTGAATTCGCAGACCAGAAGACTATGAATTACTATGTTGCTTCAAATCACTTGGAGGAGTTAATGTTATAACTATTGGTCTTTGTGTATGGATTTTGTTTTTAGAATGACAGTCTGTTGGTGCCATCAAGCCAGCATAACAATAATCTAATGAGAATCACCATTGGGAATAATTAGAATGACAAAACACTCATAGACATATTACAGTAATGAGACTTTGGGGGAAATGTGTTAACTGTTATGAAAATAATGTCACAATGCAAACAATCTTAACGGTCTTCAAAAGTGACATTTTCCTAATGTAAAAGAATTTAGTGGCTGAAATGAGACCCACAGATGTTTTAAGAATTCAGGTGATAGTTCAACCAAAAATGAAAATGTCCTCGTTCTCAGGTTGTTTTAAACCATTTTTTTTTTGGACGGACACGGACACGGACACACACACACACACAGATCCTATGGAAAGTGTTAATCTAAATCGCAAATCACTTTTATAATATTTTTCCCCCATTCAAAATAAAAGTGAATGGTGACTGAGACTGAATATTCTGCATGAATTAAGATACTCATGCAACTGAACAACATTTTTATTTTTGACATTCATACCTGATGGGATGCGTCCAGAGCCCTGGCAAGTAGGACAGGTGATACTGTCTCGACCAGTGAACTCCACATATGAGAACTGGGCGATGTCGTCCTGTCTGTCCAGCCCATCCAGAGAGTCATCTCCGCCCGTCAAAACGCCCTTCTGACCGGTCCTGCTTTGATCCGGGAGAGACAGTTGCGAGCGGCCGAGATGGCACAAAGATGCACCCATGAGCTCTCCACACCAACTCCAGCCTGATATAATGATTGCCCTTCAACACAAAATACGATCAACGATCATTATAAAAAAGAAATACTAATATTTTTCTGACAATTGTCTAATACGTTTTTAAGACTTTAAAGTACCAATTAGTACCATGTAAATACCATGGTGCATATCCATGGATTCGTATAATTTACCGGGGATATTCAATTGCCATGGTATTACTATCTGATACCGTCACAGCGTACGGTCAGATAACTTTTTTGTAAAGGAGCACATGATTTCGCATATGTCTGCATTTATTCAGCTGACAGTAGCAACTCTACTGGACAGAATTACCGGCAAGCAGAAGGAATGTGTAGTTGAACGTTTTATAACTGTCGCGTTTTGATTTGAGGGTAATTGAGAACATTCATGTCTAATGCATCGCTTACCTCGAAAGACACACAGATATCCGTCTAATCACTCTCTTAGTTGTTTCGGTTTAATTCAGCGCTCTACCTGTGTCACGTGTATGTGTTGTTTCTGTTTGTTCTCTCTCTCACTCACACACTGCTCTGGAGTGATCGATATGTTGACTCTCTACTGCCATCTACAACTGTGGAGGTAAACTGCAAGTAAAGGAAAACGAAGTCAGAATGGGATTGTTTTGTAATGACAGGTTGACTGTGGTTTGTCCCACTTATTGCACGACTATTTACCAAATAAATAAATAAATGAACATTAAATATCGTTTTAAGATTAAATAATCTAATTATGTGAGAATAAAGAGACAGAAGCAGGGGTGGTGGCCAGGGGCGATTCTAGGGTCAGAGCTTTAGGGGTGCTGAGCACCCAACACCTCTTTTTTGTTTGCCAAAGTGAGTATGTGGGTATTGAGACAGCTTTAACTGTTTAGGACCAGTGTCCTTATCCCCTAAGTCTGAACAGCTCTCTTCTGTCTCTGCTGCTTTGGCTTGGTGGTCTCTATGTTGCCCTCCCTCTGTCTCTTCATATCTTTCACTAGTCAATTCCCTCTCATCCCTTATGGACTCTCCCTGTTGTTTTCCTCCTCCTTTATTATGAAAAAATTTGGTGTAAAATAATGTTACAAAAAGTAAATGTAATATAGGCTACTTAATGCCAATAAGTTAGTATAGGAGTATGAGTAGTTACTGTTTTGCTTGCCACTATACACTATGTCAATTTATTGTTGTTGTTTCCTCACCTGGTTCTTCCTGCATGCTCTCCCTTTCCCTTTCTCCTTCTCCATCTCCCTCTCTTTCCCTTGGTACTCACAATCATACACAAATATATTGTAGGCAGGAGAGTTGAGGTCAGTTTGTCATGTCACAAAAATGTTATGGAGACCATTTACAGATTCTAAGGATATGATCAAAAGGCACACAGAGGTGTGTCATTTTAAATGTCTTTATTATTATTATTGGGCTTAGAAACTTTTTTAAATCACAAATTCCTTTCACAAGAGAAGCTGTATTCTCCATTGTGGGTTTGAAATAAATAAATAAAATAAAAGCATTGCCTAGATAAGTAATTTGATACAACAACAGATAGCTGGTTTGCATTATCTGTTACTTTAGCTTAACACTTTTCAGAAGAACAAAAAAAAACAAAAAACAAGACAGAGGTCATTATGGACTGTCCCTAGTCTCTCACCTGAATCTGTCTTTTTTCTTTTAAAGAACTGTCCTATGTCCATTGCTCACTGGCAGGCCACACACACACACACACACAGAGAGAGAGAGAGAGAGAGAGAGAGAGAGAGAGAGAGAGAGAGAGAGAGAGAGAGAGAGAGAGAGAGAGAGAGACTTTTTTGACTTTTAACCCTCCTTTATTACAAAAATATCAAGGTTTAATTAAACCTCACATAGTTTAAAAAAAATAATTTAAAATACAAACATACAATAATAAATAGCACAAAAACCAAGCAAATAAAGGAAAAACAAACGTACAATTAAATATAAATTTGCAAAGCACCATCAAAATCAGATTCACATATGCACTGGTTTACTACCCAAATATGATTGAAAGTCTCCAGGTCTTTAACCAAGTTATAGTATGCATATTCCACCTTTAATCTAGTTTTAATTAAACCTTTTAAAATTAACATTACATCAGTTAACCCAGCATTATTTATTTTGCTTTTATGTGAAATCCAAATTCCCATTTTTGCTTTCCCAAACAAAAAATTAAGCAAAACATGGATCTGCTTTCTGTTTCTGCTATACTTTGGTCCATAGATAAATAACATAGGTGAAAACACTTCTCCCAAAACTATACACCATTCTTCCAATAGAGAAAGTAAAGGCACAAGCCTCCCACATTGGAAGAATAAATGAAAGACAGTTTCAGTCATCCCACAAAAAGGACATCCCTCCTGAACCTGGGGATCGAGGTGTGCTCTGTATCTGTTTGTAGCTATTAACCCATGCACAACTCTCCACTGCAGGTCTCCAGACCTTTTTTCAATGGGAGGCTTGTACAAGGCCCTCCAGCAACCCTTCGGGGAAGAGCCTGATCCAAATAGCTCTTGCCATTTTGACTCTTTAACTCCTCCTAAAGAATGAGAGTGTGAAACTTTTACACATGTAACGTACAGTGCTTTCTTACCAGTTTTACTGAAACAGTCCAATACAGGTATCTTGAAGGTCAACAAAGATCCCTCCTTTTCTTCAAAAATACCCACAGACGGAATTATTCTTAGTTCAGGAAAAGTTAAATCCATATCTTCATTAGCTGCTTCCACACTGCATTTAAATTCCGTCGATAGGCTCTCAAGAATTTCATTTAACAGTCTTTGTGCCCAGTGAGTTGATCTTATTCCAATCTTGGAAGCTAGCATTTCAGGAGACATCCATCCATCTGAAGTTATTAAGTGTCCAATCTTTACAACTCCTGCAGCCTTTAGAAGATTCCTCATCGATGGTGATTTTAAAATTACTGAGTCCACTATAGAGTTGTGCATTAGAGGTTCTTCCCTTGACCAGAGACCTCCCTCATCCGTTGCGTCTCTTGAGATATTAAAAGTCCTCCAGGCTTTGAACACTGAATGGTAAAAGGAAGTTAGTCCAGTCAGATCAACATTTTGGATGTCCAGGAGAAACAAGTGTTTATCCAGCCCCATCCCTCCTGCTCTTCTAAGGAGGGCACAGGCTACTCCAGACCAGCTTACATCCACTCCGTAGAGATATCTTTTTACTGTCTGTAGTCTGAAAGTCTTAATTCTGCTTTTTATATCCACCAGTCCTTGTCCACCTTCTTGTCTGGGTAGAAACAAAAGTGATGCTTTTATCCAGTGGTTACCGGACCAAAAAAAAGTCTGTTAAGCGTTTTTGGAATTTTTCAACCAAATCTTCAGGAGGTTCCAGAATGTTCATTTTGTGCCATAGCGTTGAGGCTACAAGGTTGTTGCAGACCAGGACTCTTCCCCTACACTGTAAACCTGAACGTTCAAAGTAATTAAATAGTTTAAGTAGTGTTTACTCAAAGATTTAGAAAAGTTCTACTAACTTAATTATGATAAGTTGGTGAAACGTGTTCTTCCTTTTTGAGTAATTTTAACTAATAATTTTTGATTTAATGGAACTATTTTGTGTATAAGTAAGCATAACTTCAAAACATAACTTAAGTACAACTTAATAGAATTAAGTAATTAAATGCTAAGAATGATAAAGTCCTGTTATTTCTATTGTTTCAAATAGGGATGATTTAAAAATAAACTTAATTTATATAGCATATGCTAAAATACTATAAAATCTCAAAGTGCTGCACCAAATAAGTAAAATCGACCATAACAAATAAATTGCAATCATAGCCTATTAAAACAGTAACAATTTGAATGGGGCAAATGGTCTGAAATGCATTAGACATTAGTGAAAGTGTCAAAATGTATTTATTTTTTTGTATTTTTATTGTCATCAGTTTAATGTAGCCTATATATATTTTTATTTTTTACTTAAGTGTTGAGCAGCTGCAGGGATCATTTTTTTTTTTTTTTTTTTTAAATCTCTGATTCAACCTCCGAAGCAGAAGGTGGCGCTAATGCGCATACTACACTGATTCCTTACCGCTCTTTGAAAAAAAAAAAAAAAAACCGAAGAAGAAAAGTACACGGTGGCGGGAAGAAACAAAAGGCTTGCAGAAAGTTACTACCTACGCGGCAGCAGTCAGCATCACAGGACTTACTGTAAGTTTTTAATGTTAATATTTGTTCACTTTTACACATTTGTTGATGTGTTTTTCTTAGAGAGCGTAGACCTTCTCCAAGCCCCCGCCCTTCACTGGCTTATCACGGGAGTCTTGTAGGCCCTACATTATATTTTTTTAGGATTCATGGTAAAGTGATGGTAATAACATGGTATTTTGATTTAAACTCTTATTTTAATAAATTCTTGCCATTTTTATTTGTTTAGATCTTTTCATAGGGGGGCCAGATGTTCCATATTTAAGCAATTCACTAGTGTCCCCACATATTCAGAAAAAATCGTGTTTTGTCTCGTGTTTCCCATCTCCTAAAATTTCCCTATCACCTATGGGACTTTCTCAGTCACATGAGTATTCTAATCAAGGGTAGCCAAAGATACGGCTTGTAAAACCAATAATATCATACAGTGTTATTTGAAGTACATGAATGGATTAAACTATCAAATCAAAATCCCCTATCAATAGACGTCCAGTTAGTGAACTGATTGAAGAGTCAGTTAGAAAGTGCACATAGATGAAATTGAAAAATGTCAAGGAAGCGTGCAAGTACATTTAATGAGGATCTTCAAAAAGAGTTTCAATTTCTATAAAAAGAGTCACCGACAGCCTAGTAAAGTGAGGTGTGAGATTTGTGGAGCTTGTTTTTTTCATCGCCCATGGAGGCCACACCAACGTCACGTAGCATGTTCATACAAAATTTAAGTGTGCCACACCAAGTTTTAGTGATTTTTTTTGTGAAGCCAAGTTCTGAATCTGACAAGGTGCACACAAGTGAAGGACTTTTTGCTTATTATTCTGCTTATTATATTCATCTCCACTCAGTGTAACCATCATGAAGGCAATGCTTTTCGTACGTCTTAATTTTGGACTGAACTGCTCTGCATTTTACGATAAACTCAGAAAGACAAGCACACACTAAGAAAAACTGCCGCCAGCAAAAAGTACAAGGTGACAATAGTAACAGATGCTGATGCAACCACTACTATTGATCTGCGCCTAAGTAAGGATACGTAAATTAAATTTTTGCTGGGAGGGGGCTGTCCAGTTTTCCACAAGCAGGAATCTGGTCACCCTAACTTGTCACAACACACATTGTTTCAAAGTAGCTTTACAGAAAGTCAAGCTTAAAAATAAAATTAAGCTGTAATATATATTAAGTCTTAGAGTCATCATTTTGCAGTTTGATTAATATGTGATTGTAAATTGTGTCTAAATATAAATAAGTAAATGTGAATAATAATTGTACTTAGAATAAAATTATATTTTATTTAAATTATATTCTAAGGTATCTGAAGTATTTCAGTACTCTGAGATATTTCCCATTATCTAAGGTGGCCATGGCCACCATGGACCCCATAGGCCACCCCACTCGCAATTGCTGATTTGTTAATTTTTACATTTTTATATATATATATATATATATATATATATATATATATATATATTCCTTTCATGGATCTTAATTATTTAATTAATCTTTAGGAATATCTTGGGTCAAACAAGGCCAGTTAATTTATTAAGCATAATTCATTTAGAACATATATTACACAGAAGGCAAACATTGTCCTTTCATAAATATTGGAGGTCCACATTGCAATGCCATAAGCACAGGTAAGACCATGGATGTCTCCTTGTGACTGTGAATAGGGGTAGGGTTACTCAAAACTACCAATTTTCACAATCGACTAGTCGGTCAGTTGTTTGAACGACTAGTCGTCTAGTCTGTGCTTAGGATAATAATGAATAATTAGGCTCTGTTATGTTCAGTTGACTCCAATCAGAAACGTTTCAGAGGGATTTATGAATGCTAAGCGCCACACTTCAACTTGGTAACTAACAGATATTCCACAAAAATATAGGTTAAATAACTAACATCTTATTGCACAAAACATCCCATTAAAACAACCATCACTAAAAATATTAATGCTAGTGGTCGAGCACAGTAATTGACTCGTCAGTTGTCGGACAACTAGTCTATTTGAAATACAGTAGGAAAGAGCACAGCGCATAATGTTATTGGTTTTATGATGACTCGTACAATACTTGCGTGAAAGGCTTGAATTGTGAGTGTATCAGCTGAGATGAGGAAATATATTTATCATGTGTAAAGCACCGAAAGGCAGATGAGTATCACTGAATTTGCAGGAAAACCACTGCAATAACCAACGTAAAATCACTCTAGAGATAACGCTACATCAGAGAATGCTGTGAATGCATTGATTTCAATTGGGATGGTGTGTCGGAAGGACAAAGAGGGAATACAAAAGAATTTTGGATAGTGAAGCTCCATCATGCGACCAAAGGTTTAATACATTTAAACTTTTGCTGCAACACACTCTGGTGTAGGCATCCGTTGACCAATTAGAATTTAAAAAAGGCAGGACTAAGCGCAACATGGTGGACAAAAACTTGAATTAATTCCCTGTCCTCTTATCTTTTATCTGGTTCATTGTCAAGAAGATATATTTTAAATAGCCATCTTTATCCGTGACTTCCTTCTGTGGTATGTGCCTTCCAAACACACCTTAAACACACCAGTCCTATGGGAAAAATCTGCCGGAGCTATCCCTTGTGTGTACGTCCTCCAAATGACATGCTTCTGCAGGTATCGTGAGAATCCCCTTTTGGAAAAATGTACCAGCCCCCATAGTGATTTTGACTGGTTTTGCCACTGATTCAGACATATCTTTCATTGCCTAAAAGTGATGGGGCATCACTCAGTAGTTTGAAAAATGCTCCCGTTGCTCCAGTGGCCCTGGACAGAAAAATGTGAAATTAGCAGCACGGCTATGTAGGCAATCTGTTGCCTGCAACAACGGTCAATGATAAAGTTTAATGGTCATTATACAAATATATCTGATCATAGAATGATCCCTGAAAGCACACATACAGCACATGGACATCTATTTGATGCGTGTGTTTCATCTGGAATGCATATTTTTCAGAGTTTTCTAATCTGGAATGTGTCTGTAAGATGCTCTCAGAGGTCAAAAGGACATTCAGCAGATGTCTTAAGAGATGCTTATGCATTAGAATGCATGCATAATATCTGCTATTTCTAAGATGATTCTGAGATGTATGAACACATTAGAATGCAATGCTTTCCAGATTAAACACTCTTTAACAGACATCTTGGAATTGTAGCCTATGTGTGCTATCTAGGATGTGATCGACCAATCAGAATCAAGTATATTTCAGACAACTGTGTAATAATATTTTTTGTGTCCGATTCCAGCAGTGTTCAGCTTTGTACCTGTTTGACATGCTACTTTGGTTAAATGTCTTTATTGGCTTAATGAAATATTGGAATTTTATTGGAAAATGAAATATTGCACTACATGCACCGCTAATGACAACTGATCAAGACAATATTGCGTCTTTCATCTTATGACAACAAACACTTTGTACGTCAAATGGCTCTTCCCACATTTATAATAGGTGCAAAATTATAGTTAAAGGAATAGTTCACCCAAAAAGGAAAATTCTCTCATCATTTACTCACCCTCATGCTACTCCAGATGTGTCTGACTTTCTTTCTTCTGCATAACACAAATTATGATTATTTTAGAAGAATATATCAGCTCTGTAGGTCCATACAATACAAGTGAATGAGCACTTAAAGACATTATAAAAGTAATCCATATGACTCCAGTGTTTTTTTTTTTTTTTTTTTTTTTTTTCAAAATAATCCATATAATCCATATTAGATGTGATATGATAGGTGTGGGTGAGAAACAAATCAATATTTATGTCATTTCTTTCTATTCTCCTCCCTGCCCAGTAGTGGGCGATATGCATGAAGATTATTAATCGCCAAAAGCAAAAGAAGAATGTGAAAGTTAAGGTGGAGATTGACTGAGCAGGGAGGAGAATTTATAGTAAAAATGGACTTAAATATTGACCTGTTTCTCACCCACACAGGTCATATCATTACAGAAGACATTGATTAAACCACTGGAGTCGTATGGATTACTTTTATGCTTTCTTATGTGATTTTTGGATCTTCACTTGCATTGTATGGACCAAAAGAGATGAGAAATTCTTCTAAAAATCTTAATTTGAGTTCAGCAGAAAAAGAAAGTCATACACATCTGGAATGGCATGAGGGTGAGTAAATTAGAGAGTTGCTCAATAAAAAACCCATACATTTCAGGTAAATAAGCAGCAAAAAAAGTATGAATATTTTTTCTGACAGAAACATAACATTTTCATGTTTAAGTTGCATTCCGTTAGTACTACTATCCAAAAAGTGATTATGACTCTGCAGTGGTATTAACATGGGAATAACTACCTTAAACCACCAAAACATTCTTAAATGTATACATGAGTTCAAAATGACCCCCTAAATTTTATACAAAAGGTTTATTTGTAATTTTTTTTAAACATTAATCATTTTTTCTTTTCTTTTTTTAAATAATGTCATCCAGATGTCTCTAGAAACAATCCATAATTATGAGAATATCTAAAATCTTTAAAGCAACATGTTATTATGTTAAGAGTTCTTAGATTTGGATTGTCACATCTGCTGGGGATTTTGGTTGTGTTTCAGGAGCAGTGGTTGATGCTCGAGCATTCATTGGAGTTTATCAGTTTCTTCTCAGAAATTAATATCCCAAGGAACCTGGTCATCATCTGAGAAGAATCTCACTGAAATAAAAATAAGACAAATCCAGAGAGTAAATCATCATAATCATAATTAGTCTTGTCAATACCATACACTATGCACATTTATAGTTATATAATATAATATAATATAATAGTCAAGTCAAGTACGGGACAGTACAATACATTTCTAACAATGAACATTACAATAGGCACAGTGATAGATAGTGCAATGCCAACCAGTATACAGTAGTGCAAAAATATGACAGTTACTAAAAATGCCAAATGTAAACATGATATAGTGTTCTATGCACATAGCAGTTACTGAGGTAGCAGACAGTTATAAAGTGGCAGTTATTAAAGTGCAACTCAGGACACGTGTGTGTGTGTGTCAGTCCAGTCTCTGAGTATTGAGGAGTCTGATGGCTTGGGGGAAGAAGCTGTTACACAGTCTGGTCATGAGAGCCCGAATGCTTCGGTACCTCTTGCCAGACGGCAGGAGGGTAAAGAGTTTGTGTGAGGGATGTGTGGGGTCGTCCATAATGCTGGTTGCTTTGCGGATACAGTGTTTTATGTAAATGTCTTTGATGGAGGGAAGAGAGACCCCGATGATCTTCTCAGCTGTTTTCACTATCCTCTGCAGGGCTTTGCGGTCCGAAACGGTGCGGTGATGCAGCAGCTCAGGATGCTCTCAATAGTCCCTCTATAGAATGTAGTGAGGATGGGGGGTAGGAGATGTGCTTTCCTCAGCCTTCGAAGAAAGTAGAGACGCTGCTCGGCTTTCTTGGTGATAGAGCTGGTGTTGAGGGACCAAGTGAGGTTCTCCGCCAGGTGAACACCAAGGAATTTGGTGCTCTTGACGATCTCCACAGAGGAGCCGTCGATGTTCAGCAGGGAGTGTTCACCTTGTGCTCTCCTAAAGTCAACAACCATCAATATAATATAATATAATATTACACTTTATATAACTTTAGCTATTTCTGGGCAATTGATAACAGCCCTTTTTATTTTCTTGGGATAAAGTTTATATTAAACGAAGTCAAAAGCTAAATTAGGATTTTTATTAAACAATGAGATTATTTGAATAAAAATAGGTCAGTTAAAAATAAATGGGGCCATATAATGGTGCAAATAATTAAATCATATTTTAAAATGCTTATAGGTGTATTTTAGGGGTACATTTAGGTATAGTCATTAT